>CM066329.1:88012344-88612344 GCA_033807585.1 Hydrophis major
TGGAACTGAAAAAAGGTGGCACTTGATCTGGTTATGTTTTAGGGAGCTTCACTTTCAGGACCTCTTGATATACTGTCCATCTCAGACCAAAACTGGTTTAGATGGAATTGGAAAAGAAATGTGAATTTTGAAGAAGACAAAACAGAAAGAGATGCCCATTGCTTTAAATACCTTTTATAGAAATCCCATAAAATTACAGGAAATTGGTTCTACTCTCTTATAGATTTTAGACTGAGCTTATTTTGCCACATCATCTTCCAGAAGATTCCTATTCATGGCATTTACCCATCCATGAATCATTGAGAGTCAAAATTTGCAAATGCAATTCATGAATCTTTTCGGCACACAAAAAAAGAATCCTATGATTGAAAAAAAACATTGTTTTGTGCATAACAACCAACAAGGTAAATACTTCTAATCTGTCAGTGGAAGAAATGAAAGTGGAGATTTTCCCTTTCTTTTCAGGAAAAGAGATATTGAAGAAGATTTACAATGTGAAGCAAAATCCACATGCAAGAATGCGTAAGTGCGCCTTATAAGTTTGGAAGGAAGAGCTTGCATTTAAATAGATTTGGCACTTTCTCATTGAGTATGATGATTTCTACATAAATAGGGGAAACTTGTTGGTAAGAGCTTTATCCATCAGATCTGTGATGAATCCTCAAATGTGAAACAGTCACTAAGGAAACTTGGATTTCAAATGTTCACTTAATACAGCCCTGGAAAAAAAATGATATTAAAGCATTTGTCCTCTGATTTGGAGCTTAGAATGAATGACATCATTTTTCTAGTGCTACTGTATCACTATTTTATTGGAAAGAAGCCAAGCACTTTATAGGAAAAAAGTATAGTTTGTGAAGATAGCTTTTTAATAAGAAATATTGTAGAAAGAGAGGCAGAAAAGCAGAAGCCCAGGAGAAAAACATTCATGCGGGCCATCAGATGTCTAGTGCTCACATTCTAAAGTGTGTTTGTACAAGACTGTAGGAAGCATTTTCAAATAACGCACACTGTGTTTTATGTTTTGGTTTTTATATCATGGTTTTAGTGGACTGGCCCTCCATAAGTACTGAATTTGAATTAATTATCCTTCTGACATTGAGACAGGGCCCCTGGGTGGCCAGGAATGTAAGGTGGGAAAGACATAATTACAGGCATTTTTATGGTCTAAGAATATCTGATTCTGTATATTTTTTTGAAACTAGACAAGTTCAGAAACTGGGTGATTAAACGTTCAATGTGTGCATTGGAGTAATGTTAACCTTTTAATATGATGATGTTTGCTTATTTAGTTAGGGTGCATATGGCAGCCTTTCATAAATTTCCAATACCAGACTTCAAAAAAAAAAAAATCAGTGAAAAACAAACATTTGCTAAAATGAGTATTAAAAATTGCAAAGCAATAACTAAGAAACAGCAAACTACATTTTTTCCTCATTTGGAACAGGGTCAAGAAACAACTTCAAAAAGAGGTATAAAGCAAGATCTTCAAAGAGTAGCACAGCCATTGGGTAGTTTGTCAATGTTTCTTTGCCATTCTGAAAGTGGAGTATATATTATAAATATTATTAAAAAGTACAAATTGTGTTCCATCAGTTATTTTGCTACAAAAATGGCAGGGTGCTTTGTGGTTTTTCAAAACAGCAATGCAGTTATTATAATTAAAGTATCAGAAAAGCAGCACTTTATTAATAAGTATAATGGAAGCATGTTTGAATATGAAAACAGCATGCCGAAAAAGGGAAAAGAACAATAAAAAAGATGATTTCTAAGAAATTGTTTTTCCAAGCAATGCCATTTTAATAATATGCTTAAAATAAAGAAGTTAAATAAAATACTTTTTAAAAATATAGGTTCACGGTGGCAGTTGTGACTATGGGAGGGCCTATGTCCAACTTCCTACTATGCACCAATTGTGCTATTCCTAGATCACTCATGGTCACGTATGCCCTGCTCATCTCCTATGTGGACTACTGCAATGAGATCTACTTGGAGATGCCCTTGAAGAGTAGCCAGAAACTTCACCTGGTTAAAAATGTGGTGGTATAATCAGTGTGCTTTTGGTAGAATACACATTACATTTTTGCTTCATGAATTTGACTTTCTGGGTCCAATTCAAGGTGCTGATGTTGTGCTTTAAATCCCTTCATGGCATGGGTTGGTTTACTTGAGGAACATCTCACACATTTCATCTGTCCATCCCATCAGATCTAGCAGAGAGGGCTGCTATGAAGCTTAGAGCTACATGTTGCAGATCCCAAGTGGCATGCCTTTTCTATGGTGGTGCACACATTATGGACTATTCTCCTCCACCCACCCACCCACAAGGTAAGATTAGTTTCAACACTTCTAAGCTTCTGATAGTCCTTAAGACCTGGTTAGGTCAGCAAGCCTAAGGATACCATGGGATGGGTGAACTTATGAGTTTGCTCTATTATTATTAACATCCCTTCATCTGTTATTTCTTCTGTTTTATTAATTTTTAAAATATTTTATAATTAATGATTGCATATATATAATTAATGATGTTGTTTTATGTATTCAAGGTTTAGCTTTTTTGTATGCTATTTAGAGGTGCTTTTGATGAGATAGGCAGCTGTATAAATTGATAGATAGATAGATAGATAGATAGATAGATAGATAGATAGATAGATAGATAGATAGATAGATAGACAGAGATAGCTGGATAGAAATACATGATTGATGATGATAATGAAGAAGAAGAATAAGAGCGCACACATGTGCTACAGAAATTAGTTAGGTAGAGATACATGATGATGATGAAGATAGATAGAGATAGTTAGACAGGCAGGCAGGCAGGCAGATAGAACTCCATGATGTATAAAAATCTTGTTCAGAGTTTTGCAGTGTAAATTTTGTGCCAGAAAAATAAACACAGATGACTGAGGTTTCATTTAACTTATTTATAAACATCTGAAGTAAGCTTTACAATACCAGTTGCAGATTTCTTCAACAAAGAGCAAACTCAAACAGAAGCAGACATGTTACAGGTTCAGAACAGAGCAGAAACTCAGGAGCTCAGAAACAGACATCAGTTTCACTTTAGTACAGCAGGCAAGCAAGTCACACAGCAGAGGAGAGAAGCAGTTTCATTTTCAATAGACAGACTCAGAGCTTAACATAGCTTCAGAGCTGCAGAGTTTAATATAGAGCCACACATAGGCTACATCTAGTTTCAGTTTCCAAACAGTCCTCATTGGCTGACTTAGTTGCTATGCCTATTCATTGGCTGACCTTGTTACCATCCTCTATTCAAGTTCATGAACATACTCTGACAAATCTGATGTTTACTTCAAAGCCAATTATAGTTCTATATACAAGAAAGTATTATTTTCATGAAATCTTCAGGGCTTCCCCTTGAGTTTAATATTGTAGCTTAGTATAGTATACACTACCATTACATATTATACATTAGTATAATATTTTTGTACCTGTGTGAGACTATTTATATTTCTATATGTCTGGAGTTTTTTTTTTTCTAATGTGAGTAAGAAAATGACATTAGACTTTCTAATGTTTATATTATATTTAACTTGGTTTCTATTTGGAAATTGCTTCCGGATTTTGTGCTTGCAATAAAGAAAAAAAGAAACTTTATGATGATTTTGTTTTTGCTAATTAGATAGGTTTTTTGTTATAGAAATGGCTAATATATACTGTTGTGTAAAAGTAAAAAGTTGAGGTTGTAATGTTGTTATCTTCTATTGTGCTAATGAGATTTGGAAGTTGGTGCCTTTTTCTTTCCTTTCTCCTCTTTTCACCATTTATTTTTTTCTTTAGTCTCCCACTCCTCCTAATTTTTTATTATTTTTTTGAGTTTCTCTTTGTATTTTATATTTTGGTAAACTAATAAAAAGGTGAAACTAGACATTAGACTTTCTTGTTGGATACCCTAGGACAAGGGTGTCAAAGTGGCGGCTCACATGCCATCTGTGTCACATGTAGGCCACACTCACCCCAGCTCCATGAAGAAAAAACAACAACATTGCAATATGTCACATGATGCCACGAGTTTGACACCAATGCCCTAGGAAAAAGGGGGAGTCCCTCTCAAGTCTCCAAGGTGATTGAGGATTTTACTGGAATATTCATTTAAAATTAAAAGAATAAGAATGTGAGAGATTCTGCATGGGAGATCTTTGAGAGAGTCATCAGAACAGTTCTAGCTGTTTTCCCATGTTGGAAGTTAAAACCCACCCCTCTCCTAGAAAAATGAAATATTTTAGGAAATACTAAAAAGGCAGAATATTTCTCCTAAAAGAAAAGTAGAAACTCAGAGAGGCAGAAACTCAGCCCCACCCACTTTGTTAATGGGCCATTAAGGCCTGGGCCAGTATATTCTACATAACAATGATCCTTCAGGCAGAGCCATGTAATTGCCCTTCATTGCATCACCCACCAAGTTTCAACCAAACTTATCACACAGACAACCTACAAAACTAGCTGTGACTTCTGACAGCAACCAATCAGGATACTCTTCTGTGTCCCAGGAAGTTCAAAGCTAGAGAGGGTATAAAACCCAGGGACTCTCAGCATCTCTTCCCTTTTCTTTTTTCAAGAACTCCAAAGCATGTGATCCTGTCCATCATTAAACTGTCTTTCCAAAGAGCTTCCATGTTTCCAGTGTGTTTCTCCCCCGTTGGAACTGAATCCAGATGGACATTTTTTTCCAACATCTTGTCCAGTTACATCTGAATCTAGGAGGCAGTGTTCATCTCAGTCCCTTTACCTGAGGTGTCCTAAGACACTGCCATGGTCATGTGGCTGGAATGACTATATGCCAAGGAACACAGAATGCTATTATCTTCTCACTGAAGTAGTACCTATTTATCTACTCACATTTTACATGCTTTCAAACTGCAAGGTTGCCAGGGGATGGGGTAAGTAACTGAAGCTCACCCTATAGCACTCTGTTCTCAAACCCAGGCTCTCAGCTTTTAAAAGATGTGATGCATGTAGATAAGCAAAATAAATAAATAAAGAAATAGTTGATCTATTTCTAGATATCTTCTAATTCAGGGATCGCCAAACTTTTGGATCCCAGGGGCCACCAAATTCATACTTTTAAATCCCGAGGACCACTAATATGATTTTTTTTTTCAAATTTTATTAATTTTAAAGACAAACAACACATCATTAACCATTAAGTACATAAAACCTCTTAACATTATAAATTTTTACAAGTCGGATAAAACATTATTTTTATACAACATAATTCTAATTTATCCCATTTCCATATGGACACATAAATATCTTTCAGCAAATTTCTCATTATTTCTCTTTACTCTTATTCAATTTCATTTCTTTTCTATATTTATCCATTTTATAGATAATTTCTATTCTTTCTGACTTGTTCATTTCTTTCTGACTTGTTTACAATTACATTCCTCCAAGGTTTTATTAATTCTTTTTTTTTTTAATTTTTTTAATAATTTTACAGAAGACACAATACACAAACATACAAAACACAAAACATAAACAAAACTAAAAGATTTTTTCTGAAGATTGTCTGAAAACTCTTCACACAGACACAAATTCAAATATCATATTCACCCCATATATCCTTCCATATCTTATTATCATTTTCTTTTTATATATATATATATAAAAACCATTTTTATAAAAACAATGCACAAAGAATCAAGGCATAACAGCTTATAAATTCTTTTCTAGGAAAAAATAATTATAAAAAACCAATAGAGCATAACAATTCCAAATTATAGTATCAATACTTTATCTATTTAACTTCATATCTTATCCCTACTTCTCCTTTTCATCCAAATTATTTCTTGTTAATTAAAATTTTATTGCCTTTTATCAATATACAAAATCCAAAAAAAAAAAAAACCATAACAAAGCCTTTATATATCCTTCCATATCTTATTACCATTTTCAATAACATTCTTTGTCTGTTCTATTTCCAACTATCCATTCATCTTTTTTCTTTTACTATACTTCTCCTATACACCAATTGGAGTAACATCTATAACTCATTACCCTAACTTAAAAGTACTTCGTGTAACAATTTTTCTTGGGATTCTGTTTAAAAGATTCTAAAATTACAAAATGAATTTTATACTCTAAATACACATATAAAAACACAAACTTATGTACCCTCCAGAATCCCTCTTTTATCCTAAATTAAATTCACCCATTGTCTCTAAATAAACTTTTTTTCTTTAGATCTTGCTTCCCCCCATTAAGGCTTCTCCTCCCCCCCTTTCTCTCTTGCTTATTCTTCTCCTTGCCCTTTTTACCCCTTTGTTTTTTCTCCTCGCTTTTCTTACTCCTTTTCCTTTGCTTTCTAACCTTGCCTCCACCTTTTCGCTCATTTTTCTCTTTTTTGGTTGTTTTTATAATTCTTAAAATCCCCTTTTTCTTATCCTTTTTCTCCTCCTCTCCGGAAGGGACCCATTGTTCATCAAAGATGGCTTCTTCTTCCTCTTCTTCCTTGTCCCAGTCCTTCTGCTGCGTAATCAACTTTTCATAAGTACATAACGCCATTTCTAAAAATTGAAACAAAGCGCCCAAAGTATCTTCCTTTTTATATTTTTGATATTCAGTCTTTAGTTCATCCACAAACAATGCCATTATGAAAAGAGAAACTTTTCCCAAAACAACCACAAGTATTTTTAATCAAAAACAATTAAAAAAAAAATTCCAAAAGTTAATACTTTTCTTCCTTCTTCTCTTTCTCTTTCTGGGGTTAATGTTTAGTCAAAGAGGTCCAATTATCATATATCTTTCTTTGGGATTCTAGGCAATCTCCTCCTTTTTCAGCTTCTGCTCCAATTTTTTTTCCTCTCCCTTCCCACTTAAAATGTCAATTTTAAATAATCAGAAATCCATACCTCCAACAAGGGTTTTCCAATTTCTTAAATTTTTCAATGTCCAAAAATCCTTTTGTTCCTTAGCTTCAACTCTCAAAACAATTCACTTTCGATGTCCAATATATCCAAACATTTCTGCTGTTTCCATGGGGTGGGAGAGTGAAGAAAAAATGAAAGTTCCCTTTAACAGCTTCTCTGCCGCTTTCGCTCTTCTTAGGGATACAATGTATCCTCCAGCAATTCAAACAGCTCAGTTCCAGGCAATTTAAAGGATGTTACTTGACCCGGCTCAGACAAAACTTTCACTCTTCACATTTCCTCCAGCGCACTCTTACCCGGTTGCTGGCTTCTTCGTGGCGGCCATTGCTGACCGCCGCTCCACCGCCTTGGGAAAAAGGGGTTTTTCCGGAGAAGGGGGGGGTCTGCGACACCCCCACCTCCCTGTCCGACTCCCCTCTCTCTTCAGCTGTCCCTACAGGGCAGCCATATCCCCCTGACCCATCTGGGTCGGGGGTACCTCGACGGCTAGCACAGCAGGAATCGCGAGCTGTCGCAAATTCCTGCTGCCCCGAAGCCACGCGAAACCGGAAACCTAATATGATTTTTTTAAAAAAAAAAGCTAATATATTTAATATAGATGCCCTAAACTTTATGGTCTCCCCAAGATACACAAAGAAGGAACCCCACTTAGACCAATAGTCAGCTCCATAGGCTCACCTCTACAAAACCTAGCCAAATTTCTCACCAAACAACTACAGCCCTATGCAGAATCCATCAACTAAATGTAAAAAACTCATTCCAGTTCATCGAGATCATCAAAAAACAAAACTTACAACCGAGTGACCTACTAGTGAGCTTCGATGTCATATCCCTCTTCACCCAAGTGCCAAAAAAAGAAGCCTTGACAGCCATCCAAAACAAATACAACCCCCCCCAAGCACATCCTAGATCTGACCAACCACTGCCTATCCAATACATACTTCACCTACAACGGACAAAAATACAAACAAATAGAAGGAGCACCCATGGGATCACCCCTCTCACCTGTCATCGCTAACCTCTACATGGAACACTTTGAAACACAAGCTCTAGAAAAATATGATCACAAACCCAAACTCTGGCTCAGATACATAGATAATCTGGCCACATGGGAAAGAAAAACTGAGCAACTTCCTCACACACCTCAACAGCCTACACCCCAAAATACAATTCACCATGGAAACAGAAGCTAACAACCAACTTCCCTTCCTAGATGTCTTGGTATACAAAAAATCCAATGGCTCCCTAGGACACACCATCTACCAGAAGAAAACACATACAAACCGCTATCTACACGCATTCTCACACCACCACCCAGCACAGATCAATTCCGTAGCCGAGACACTCATCTCCAGAGCAAAATGCTTAGCTGACGAACAACACCTAGAGAACGAACTACACACGCTCACTGGCGTGCTGACAGCCAATGGATTCCAAAGAAAGAAGATCACCCACCTAATCCAAAAAGAAACCCCAACCAAAATCCAAGACAGAGAACAAGAGAATGGCAAAGCCCTCCTCCCATATATCAAAGGCACTACAGACAAAATCAGGAAGATCCTCCAAAAACACAACATTAAGACAGCATTCTGCACAAACAGAAAGATATCCACCATTCTAAGAAACCCTAAGGACAAAATCGAGTTAGAAAATCAAGGAGTATACGAAATCCCTTGCACTGCCTGCCCCACCACATACATTGGACAAACTAACAGAAGAATAAGTGTACGCATTGAAGAACATAAGAACTCAATCAAAAAGGAAAAACTGACCTCTTCCCTGGTCCAACACCTCAAAGCCACAGGACATGAGATTGACTTTAAAAATCCCAGAACTATCGCCAAAACCGAACACTTCAGCAGCAGAATAATCAGAGAAGCCATAGAGATAAAAAAATGCCCACACAGCATGAATAAACAAGATGATACCTCCCACCTACCAGCCATTTGGAAACCCGCCCTCATGAACAGACGAGTACCTAACATGAAGAATGACACCAGACCCACACCCCTGAGAGCCACACAAGATGCCACCACCACACTTCCACGTAGAAAGCAGACTCACACCCACACACTGAAGATGAGATATGACCACGGACCAGAAGCCGCACTGCAGCTGCATCACTACCCACTTCAAACCTCTCTGAGCCATACATGAAGCGAACTGACCCACACCATGAAGATGCAGCACGACCACGAACTTGAAGCCAAACAGCAAGATCACAGCTCACCAGCTCAAATCCCCCAGCAACCAAGACTAATCTGAGCACAACCAGGCCCCCACCTGAACAGAACACGCCTCCAGCCAATCAGAACACAGCCAACCCCCCAACCAATCAGAACACAGCCAAACCCCCAACCAATGAGAACACCCCCCCACTAGCAGTTAAAAGGAAGAAGCAGCTGCAAGCTCACATCACTCTGAGAAGCACAGAGCTGAAGACCAAGCCTGAATATGATGAATGAGACTCCATCGAAATGTTGCCTAGGTACTTCCAATCTTACGCGGGAATATATATATATCTGGCATTCAGCTTTGTTCGGGTATTTTCCCACGTCATAATAGAGCACCACTATTATGACGTAGGAAAATACCCGAACAAAGCTGAATGCCAGACATGTAAGTACCCGCGAAAACTTAAGAAAACACACACACACACACACACACACACACACACACATATATATATATATATATATATATATATATATATATATATATATATATATATATATATATCTCTCTCTCTCTCTCTCTCTCTCTCTCTCTCTCTATATATATATATATATATATATATATATATATATATATATATATATATATATGTCTGGCATTCAGCTTTGTTCGGGTATTTTCCCACGTGGTGCTTTTAAAGTTGTAGCAACGTTTCAGCAGAATCTCATCTGCCATCATCAGGCTTCTGTATGGTCAGACAAACACCATACAGAAGCCTGATGATGGCAGATGAGATTCTGCTGAAACGTTGCTACAACTTTAAAAGCACCATGTGGGAAAATACCCGAACAAAGCTGAATGCCAGACATGTAAGTACCCGCGAAAACTTGTGTTTATTGGTCTTGGAGTTTGCTGTGTTCTGCTTCTAATATCTTCTGTCTGTTTTTTTTGGCTCCTTTTGTATCTTGATTGGCTGGCAATATTGTGTTACTTTATTGGAGGCCTTTAGTGCAGCTTGGCTTCAGGTAAATGGACAGCTGTCATTAGTTAGGAAGCTGGGTTTCATCTGGGTACCTGGTTGGGGTGTGTTTGAGCTGAAGGTATCAGGGGGGATCTGTTTGTGCCCAGGTGTTTGCCTGGCTTGTGGTGTGGAGATTTTTTTGTTTGTGAGTGCAGGCTTCCAAATGATTGACAGCCTGGTGGAATCATCTCTTCTGTTCATGCTTTCTGGTCTTTCTTCAATCTCTATGGCTTCTCTGATGATTCTGTGGCTGGGATTTTCTATAGTGGCTAGGGTTTTGGTGCCATTGAAGTTGATGCTATGACCTGTGGCTTCCACGTGTTGGATGAGTGAGGAAGTGTGTTCCAGCTTTTTGACTGCATTTTTGTGTTCATCCAGGCGGGTGCTTATTCTTCTATTGGTTTGTCCAATGTATGTGGCCGGGCATGATGCACAGGGGACTTCATATATGCCTTGGTTTTCCAAGTCAATTTTGTCTTTGGGGTTTCTGAGGATGGCTGCTATTTTTCTGTCTGTTTTGAAGGCAGTCTTGATGTGGTGTCTGTATAGTATCTTACTAATTTTGTCTGTAGTGCCTCTTATGCAGGGCAGGACAGCTGTTCCATAGGTCTGTTCATCTTCTGGGTCTCTATTATGTCTCCGTGTTTTTTTGTGGATCAAGTTGGTGATTTTGCTTTTGTGGAAGCCGTTGGCTGTCAATATTTTAGTCAGGGTGCATAGTTCAGTCTTAATGTGTGTCTTGTCTGCCAGGCATTTGGTTCTAGTAATTAGTGTTTTAGCCACAGAGTTTATCTCTGAGTGGTGGTGGGATTGGGCGTTGAGGTAGCGGTTAGTGTGTGTTTTCTTTTGGTATATGGTGTGTCCTAGTGTGCCATCTGTTTTTTGTAGATTAGTACATCTAGGAATGGTAGTTGTTTGTTTGTTTCTGTTTCCATGGTGAACTTGATTTTGGGGTGTGCGCTGTTTAGGTGTGTTTGGAAATTGTTCAGCTTTCTTGTCCATGGGGCCAAATCACGAATGTGTCATCGATATATCTTAACCTTAAGAAAACATATCTATATCTATATATCTATATATCTATATCTATATCTATATCTATATCTATATCTATATCTATATCTATATCTATATCTATATCTATATCTATATCTATATCTATATCTATATCTATATATCTATATCTGTCTGGCATTCAGCTTTGTTCGGGTATTTTCCCACGTCATAATAGTGGTGCTTTTAAAGTTGGAGCAACGTTTCAGCAGAATCTCATCTGCCATCATCAGGCTTCTGTATGGTGTTTGTCTATGAGTCAAACTTTTACAGTGGTTTCAGATTTAAATTTGGGGCAGCCTATTGCTGTGTCAGAATGGTTTTTTCTTCCTCCTGATTGGTTGAGAGTATTGGTCTGTGTTTATTGGTCTTGGAGTTTGCTGTGTTCTGCTACTAATATCTTCTGTCTTTTTTTGGGGGGGGTCTTTTTGTATCTTGATTGGCTGGAAACATTGTGTTACTTTATTGGAGGCCTTTAGTGCAGCTTGGCTTCAGGTAAATGGACGGCTATCATTAGTTAGGAAGCTGGGTTTCATCTGGGTGCCTGGTTGGGGTGTGTTTGAGCTGGAGGTATCAGGGGGGATCTGTTTGTGCCCAGGTGTTTGCCTGGCTTGTGGTGTGGAGATTTTTTTGTTTGTGAGTGCAGGCTTCCAATAAGCACCCGCCTGGATGAACACAAAAATGCAGTCAAAAAGCTGGAACACACTTCCTCACTCGTCCAACACATGGAAGCCACAGGTCATAACATCAACTTCAATGGCACCAAAACCCTAGCCACCATAGAAAATCCCAGCCACAGAATCATCAGAGAAGCCATAGAGATTGAAAAAAGACTAGAAAGCATGAACAGAAGAGATGATTCCACCAGGCTGTCAATCATTTGGAAGCCTGCACTCACAAACAAAAAAATCTCCACACCACAAGCCAGGCAAACACCTGGGCACAAACAGATCCCCCCTGATACCTCCAGCTCAAACACACCCCAACCAGGCACCCAGATAAAACCCAGCTTCCTAACTAATGATAGCCGTCCATTTACCCGAAGCCAAGCTGCACTAAAGGCCTCCAATAAAGTAACACAATGTTGCCAGCCAATCAAGATACAAAAAGAGCCCCCCCCAAAAAAGACAGAAGATATTAGTAGCAGAACACAGCAAACTCCAAGACCAATAAACACAGACCAATACTCTCAACCAATCAGGAGGAAGAAAAAACCATTCTGACACAGCAATAGGCTGCCCCAAATTTAAATCTGAAACCACTGTAAAAGTTTGACTCATAGACAAACACCATACAGAAGCCTGATGATGGCAGATGAGATTCTGCTGAAACGTTGCTACAACTTTAAAAGCACCACTATTATGACGTGGGAAAATACCCGAACAAAGCTGAATGCCAGACATGTAAGTACCCACGAAAACTTAAGAAAACAAATATCTATATCTATATATCTATATCTATATCTATATCTATATCTATATCTATATCTATATCTATATCTATATCTATATCTATATCTATATCTATATCTATATCTATATCTATATCTATCTTTCTATCTATCTATCTATCTATCTATCTATCTATCTATCTATCTATCTATCTACCTATCTATCTATCTATCTATATCTGGCATTCAGCTTTGTTCGGGTATTTTCCCACGTCATAGTAGTGGTGCTTTTAAAGTTGTAGCAACGTTTCAGCAGAATCTCATCTGCCATCATTAGGCTTCTGTATAGTGTTCGTCTGTGAGTTAGACTTTTACAGTGGTTTCAGATTTAAATTTGGGGCAGCCTATTGCTGTGACAGAATGGTTTTTTTCTTCATCCTGATTGGTTGAGAGTCTTGGTCTGTGTTTATATATATATATTTATTAAATCACACACGCACACACACACACACACACATCTTAACCTTAAGAAAACATATATATATATATATATATATATATATATATATATATATATATATATATATATATATATATATATATATATATATTCTTAAGGTTAAGATGTGTGTGTGTGTGTGATTTAATATCAAAATTATATATACACACACTTATTTAATTTATTTATTTTATTTTATTTGTCAATCGCTTGCAAGATAATAGGTATAAGTATAAATATGAGTAAGAATACAGGAAATAGGTACAAATAAATGGGGACAATAGGACAGGGACGGGAGGCACGATGGTGCACTTATGCATTATAACAAAAACATAAATGCTTAATAATAACAAAATAAAACATTCCAGGCTGGAAGCCTCCTCCCACCTGCACCTTCCAAAGATACAGAAGAGCTTTCAGATGCCAGGTGGAGGATTGAGAGAACTCAGATCTGCAGCCGAGGAAAAGCTGGGGGGTGGGAGGTGGCTCTTCCAGACTCACCTGGAGACAGGAAAGGAAAGGTGTCCCTGGGGACACTTCACTCGCTTTAGCACTTCACTGCCAAACCCAGCCACAGTCTGTGATTATTAAACCATCAAACGCTCCCACTTGCAGTTCCCACGCCTCCTGGCTCAGGTCCCTGAGATGCACACTCCCACACAAGGCGGCAGTGGCAACAACAGTCCCCTCCCCCAGTGCCCGCTGTCAGATCTCCCCATTAGTTTTTTTTAGCTTTCAATTGCTCCTGGCTATCTCTCTTTCCTCCCCCCCACCATGCCCACATGCAGGCAGGAAAGGAAAGGGAGACAGAGCCATGCTCAGCTCTCCACTTTTCCAGCCCTCGCTGCCAACATCAAAGCCTCCCAAGTGCAGGTAAAGCCGCCACAGCGGTAGCGCCCTGACTTGCTTGCTTCTCCACTACTGCCTCCTCCCTCTCTGGGTAGAGTGATTCTTTTTTTTTTTAAACAAATTTTATTAATTTTACAAAAACAGTACACAAACAAACAAGGCATAACAGCTAAAAAATTCTTTTCTAAAAAAAAATAGTAATAATTAAAGAAGAAAACCAATAGAACATAATGATTCCAAATTATAATATCAATATTTACTTTATCTATTTAACTTCATATCTTATCCCAACTTCTTCTTTTCATCCAAATTATTTCTTATTAATTAAAATTTTTTTTGCCTTTTTTCAATATACAAAACGCAGAAAACATAACAAAACTTAAAACATCTTTTCTGAAAGCTGCTTGATCCCGAGTTAAAACTCTTCACACAGACGAAATTTACACATCATATTCACTTTATATATCCTTCCCTATCTTATTACCATTTTCAATAACATTCTTTGTCTGTTCTATTTCCAACTATCCATTCATCTTTTTTCTTTTACTATACTTCTCCTATACACTAATTGGAGTGACGCCTTCAACTCATTGCCCTAACTTAAAAATACTTCATATAACACTTAATTTATCTTGGGATTGTGTTTAGTACATTCTAAAATTACACAATAAATTTTATAAGAAAGGTTCTACTCTAAATACACATATAAAAACACAATCTTATGTACCTTCCAGAATCCCCCCCTTTTTTTATCCTTCACCCATTGTCTCTAAATAAGCTTTTTTTCTTTAGATCTTGCTTCCCACCATTGAGGGCTTCTCCTCCCCCCCTTTCTCTCTTGCTTATTCTTCTCCTTGCCCTTTTTACCCCTTTGTCTCCCCTCCTCCCTTTTCTTACTCCCTTTCCTTTGCTTTCTAACCTTGCATCCACCTTTCCTCTCATTTTTCTCTTTTTTGGTTGTTTTTTTCAAACCTTAAAATCCCCTTTTTCTTATCCTCTTTCTCCTCCACCCCGGAAAAATACCCACTGTTCATCAAAGATGGCTTCTTGTTCCTCTTCTTCTTTGTCCCAGTCATTCTGCTGCGTAGTCAACTTTTCATAAGTACATAACGCCATTTCTAAAAATTAAAATAAAGTGCCCAAAGTATCTTTTCCATCTTGTTCTTCCTTTTTATATTTTTGATATTCAGTCTTTAGTTCATCCACAAGCGATGCCATCATGAAAAGAGAAACTTTTCCCAAAACAATCACCCAAGTATTTTTAATCAAAAATAGTTCAAAAAAGTTCCAAAAGTTAATACTTTTCTTCCTTCTTCTATTTCTCTTTCTGGGGTTACTGTTTAATCAAAGAAGTCCAATTACCATATTTCTTTCTTTGGGATTCTAGGCAATCTCCTCCTTTTTCCACTTCTGCTCCAATTTTTTTCCTCTCCCTTCCCACTTGCAACATCAATTTTTAAATGATCAAAAATCCATACCTCTGATAAAGGTTTTCCAATTCCTTAAATTTTTAAGTGCAATGTCCAAGAAGTCTTTTATCCCTTGACTTCAACTTTCAAAATGGTTCACCTTCAGTGCCCAAATAAATTTCAAATCTTCATCTGCTGTTTCTATGGGGTGGGAGAGTGAAAAAAAAAGTTCCCTTTAAGAGCTTCTCCGCTGCTTTCCGCTCTTCTTAGGGATATAATGTATCCTCCAGCAATTCAGACAGTTCAGTTCCAGCGAGTTTAAAAGATGTTGATTGACCCGGCTCAGCCAGCACTTTCACTTTTCTTGCTTCCTCCAGCATGATCTTACCCGGTTGCAGGCTTCTTCGTGGCGGCCATTACTGACTGCCGCTCCACCACCTCGGGAAAAAGGGAGTTTTCCGGACGAGGAGGGGGTCTACGACACCCCCAACCCCCTGTCCGGCTCCCCTCTCTCTTCGGCTGTCCCTACAGGGCAGCCATATCCCCCTGACCCATTTGGATCGGGGGTACCTCGGCGGAAAGCACAGTAGGAATCGTGAACAGTCGCGAATTCCTGCTGCCACCGAAGCTACGCAGAACCGGAAACCCGGGTAGGGTGATTCTTACTAACTGGATATGCTAAGGCAACTCAGGGTGCTACCCCTGCAGTGGCTTTGCCTGCATCTTTGAGTCTTTGATGTTGGGAGAGGTAGCAAGGGCTAGAAGAGCTAAGAGCTGTGCATGGCTCCATGTGGTGGCGGGGAGGAGGAAAGAGAGGTGGGAGCAATTCAAATCTAGAGAACTAATGGGGAGAGCTAACAGTGGGTGGGGACTGTTGTTGCTGCCACTGCTGTGTGTGGGAGCTAGTTGGCTTGTGCATCCCAGGGACCTTACTCTGGGGTCCGTCAAAGAGCCAGGAGGCGCAAGAATTGCACGGCCCAGATTAATTGCTTTTGGGGGCCATTTTTTCTTTGGCCCAACAAAATTTTTCCATGGCCCACCAGTTGGCAACCACTGTTCTAACTGGAAAACAATCAAGACTGTTTAAAACATAAAAGACAGTGGTTGACAAATACAATTCCACACAGATTTGAGTCAGTTCATTTTGTAGCAGAAATGCTACAAGTGCTCAACACATTACTTTATATCTTTCCTAGGAGTATGTGCTATTGAACTTAGAGGAAATCCATGCGCAGAAATTTACTAACAAAATGTGTGTGCTATTATTCAACGTTATTTCCCCTCTAAAGGCTTGCATGCCAAAACAAGTTTAACATATTCTGTAAAATCCTTTTCAGTCATGGATAGACAATATTTGGTCCTACCTTTTCTGTCAAAATTATCGTGATTGATGCTGATGACATAGGTAATTACTTCATTTATTCTGAAAGGGGAATTGATTCCTGGATCTTAAACAAAGCAGAATTTAACTGAGCAGCATGTGCTACAGAAATTAACAGCAAGACCTTCATTTGAACAACAGACAGTTTATTAATGAGACATGTTTTTCAGAAGAAAAGAACAAAACAATTCAAGTGAGGCTAACATTTTAAGAAGCTAAGTTTTCTTCTGACTAGCTGTACTCAGAGTTTCCACAGAGTTCAACATATGTGTGAATCTTGGATACATCTTTTGGATTTAAGTATTTTTTGCCCTAGTAGTAGCAAGGAAAAGTTCCCAGTTTGAAAAGCCAGACTGCTTTTGGAACTTCCTAACTTTCAATGAATACAGTGGAACAAGAACCAGCAAATGAATAGATGCCAAGAAGCCCCTTTCCAGATAAAGAGGAGAACTAGAAATTATCCGTAAGTGTACCACATAAAGGCTATTTAACAGACCATAAAATAGCAGTCTTTAGCAGGTTTTAGAACTCTGGAAGCCAAGGGAGTCAATTTTGCCCAAGACACATCTGAGCACTGGATTTGCTCATCATATCTAAAAATGGCTTATTAATTGCTTTTTGGAAATTAAGAATAATCAGAATGACAAGTTTCATTATACTGGGTGATTCTCTATCAATCCATAGAAAAAGAAGTTTAAGACCTTAAATTAAAAAAATCTAGAATAAACAGCAAAAAGATAATTAGTCAAATGGGAAATTAATCTGGAATCTCTATATGGGCACAAGAGGGCAATGTTTGACCCCACCCCCTTGAATGCTATTAATTTTTAACTAGACTTACCCTAAGGTGCAAATTTCACTCTGAGAAGGTTCCTATGTATAAGGTTGAACAACAAAACAGCTAATTGAATTTTTCATGTGTGTCTGGTTATTTGTACGTGACAAAAACATGATAAAAGAAGATTTTGAAGGCTGAACACTAGAAGTAATCAATTACAGTTTTAGACTCTGACATTCATAAGTGGTGAAAAGCTCAGCTTTAGTTTAGTTATATTTACTTGAAGAAAAAATGAGAACATGAAATATTTAATGATACTTGAGCAGGCATTATAATTCTTAAACACCAACTTGACACATGAATCTAGTCTAGTGTATGATAAATAGCCCATTTGAAAAACTTACTACCTGCATCACTCACTATTGAGAAAATCAAGCAGATTAAACTCTGGGAATTAAGTATTACTTCTAGGTAGCTGTAATATTTTGTGATAAAGTATGGAGCTGACTTAGGTAATAGGCAATATCTAGAAAAGTTGTGTGTCATCTTTGGAAGCCATATTGAGATCCAATGCTTCCACGCTGCCACAATTGAGCCTGGGAAAGTGGGAGAGGGGAATTCATTGGAGTATATCTGGTTAGACATAATAACATTCTTTTTCTGATTCAAGGTCATGTTGTGTTGTACATAGTGAAAAGAAGTCTTAAATTGGAATGGATGATGATTGGGCCATGTGATGTGACGATGGGTACAGGGGATGGATTTGTAGTTTTTAATTTATTGTAAGGAAGCCTGGAACTTTCAGATTCAGGATTCCACAGTTGTGCAAGTTACTATCCAAATAAAAGGAACTTTTGAGATATGTCTGTCTCAGAGTTATTGGGTGGAATGGAGGTTTGCTGGAACATTGACATTGTGTTTGGAAACCAAGCAAAATTCCTTTCTTTAATGTACATATCTAGGATAACCAATTTTAAGCATTTATAAAACATATCATCAGTATTTTACTATGAATATTTTAATATTATACATAGTTTATATGATTACTATTAACTGCTCAGGCTCTTTGAAGAACACAGAGGAACATAAATTACATAAAAATAAATAGGGTAGGAGTCCATTCATTCCTTTGATAATATTTCTAATCAATCAATCAAACCAGTTGTATTTTTACCTTTTTTATTAAAAAAGGCAAAGTCTGAAAAGGAATTTTATTCAGGTTATTTGGGTTCGGAATAAAATCAAGAGTCAATTTAGCCTAGTGGTTAAGGTTTTGAATTAAAAAACAGAAGATTATGAGTTTTAGTCATGCCTTTGGCTTGAAAGCCAGCCAGATAATTTCGAGTCAGTCAGTCTCTTTCAACTCACAGTATCAGGCCTGGGCAACCAATACCTTTCCAAACCAATGGACCTGACCTGACGCTTGCAGTAAAAATGCTAGGAAAAAGAATTGGGTTGGAAACAAAGAAACAGAATATGTGTAATTGCCTAAGCATTAAGGCATATGATCTAAGAAAATGTAATTAACAATTATAAATTAGTAATAAGAGTTGGAAGAGTTGGAATTAATTATCTGGAAATTATATGCGGTTCCTTTGTGTTTGTCTTTATTTCTGCTATAGGATTATACATTTTCCCCTTGTTTGTATAAACATATTTGTCTCAGTGTTCACAAGATATGCTCCAGGCAGCTACAGCTGAAGTGTAGTTCTAAATTTTGGATAAAATAATAATAGTAATAATCCCACGAACATTTCAGCTTCATCAACTGAATATATAATTAGCAATCTTGCCCTGTAGCATTTCCTTGCAATTTCAATTTTGATCTTATGAAGGATTGTTTGTTTGCAACAGTTAAAATAGCCTTTTTGCTTTGTTTCAACATCCTGCCAAGAGTTTTAATATAATCATGCCTGCTGAGAATTTCTAGGAAGTCAACCTGGCTGAGGCAAGTTCTGATTCTGGAAGAAGAAATTCTTGTTAGCACCTTGGAGAGCTCATTGTTGGAAGCTGCAGGCTGGTTTTAGCACTCAGTCAGGATCTGCATTTGTAAGGAATCATCCCATCTGGCTTATTCCACTGAAACATTTGAGATGGCTGCATTCTGACTAAATACATTTCAATCTTCCATGTGTTGCTGAACCAAGACTCGAAATGTTCTGAGCATTTTGGCCATAGGGAACAATGGAAACACTAAGGAAACCTCATTTTGCTAATATAGACAAAGTTTTGTTTCATGCTGAATGATACCAGTGAGTCAGCTTTGGGGGGGGGGAGAAGGGGGGGCTGGCAAAGAAAAGAGAATTAAAATACTTTTGAAATCTCCCATTATGGATGCATTTGTTGCACTGCCTTCCTAAGCTACCTTGTACCTGAAGTCAAATACTGATGTATTGTACTACCTTTGCCTTAGGGGTAGGTTGGTTGAAAGGAATGCAAAAAGAGATTACTAAATGTTCTCTTCCTACCTTTTGAAGAATCAGATACTTTAATCTCTCACACACTCTCCAAGGAGGAGAAAAAAAAATTCTAGCCAGTCTATTTACACAGTTAATTCTTTCAAAAACATTTTAAAATAGAGCTGCCTTAATCTAAGTTGTCTATGCCTAAATGTAAACTTGCAGACAACAAGAGACCCGAACTGTCTCTTCTTCCTTTCCTTTATTTTAAGGGTTAAACTGCAAGATCCCCTCCACTTTCTTCTCTACCCCCTTCACAACCTGGCTGCCAAAAGAAAAACAACAACAAAAAAAGAACATCAGTTTCTACCAAGTAGAATGAGAAATATTACCCAAAGACAACATGAGCTGCTACTTGGGAGAGATGCCCAGAAAAAGACCAAAAAAAAAAAAAAAATCTTGCCTGCCTTGTGACTTGTAATCATGAGTTATGCATATACCCTTGTTGATAAAACAATTCATTTTTTTTATACCTGAAATATAAAATGAATCAAGAAGCCATAGCAAATGGGTGAAGCAAGAATTTCAGATATACCTCTGCAGTAGGAGTGTGGCTTATATCCATGCAGTGGTGGGTTGCTGTATGGTTGCACAGTTTTGCGCAGTTGTGATCAATGGCTGGGCCCATCCATCCACCCTTGTGCTATGTTTTCCATATATAACTAACTTTCTGGCTTGTTCCCCATGCTGCCCAGCTGAGTTCTGTGCCACTCCTGTTTTACTCACTGAAGCTGCCTGAGTTGATTAGCTGCATGTTTGAAGCTCAGAATATTCAATATTTTGTCTACTTTATAATATACAAAATAATATTCATTATAATAATATTCATTATATAATAATAATAATATTCATTATAAAAATAATTCCTTATTTTGTCTACTTTGAATTTTTTGGACAATTGTAAATCGGAAAACCATTGATAGCTGACCTAAGTTCTCTTGATTTTATTTTGTATTCCCCTTGATAGAATTCTAGTATTTCATGGTATGTTAACCATTTGTATTTTCTGTCATTGCTCATCTATAAAATGCTTCTTGTACTGAGTGTTTTTAGGCCCTATCTAGGATTTGTATCTATTCCACATTCTAGTTTTTAACACTTTTCAATTGTTCACTGATGTATCTCTATATTCACCTGATACATACATAAATATGTTCTGTTATACAAGGAGCCTGCATGTGCACAACAAACCTTGTCTTTCCCTCCACCTCCACCCCATCCTCCACCAATCTTATTTTCAATCCGATATCAGTTTAGTCACTGTAACATTTATGAAAGAATTTACAAAAGTTTATGACTTTTGATAGAATATATGTGTGTGTGTAGAAAGATAGATAGATAGATAGATAGATAGATAGATAGATAGATAGATAGATAGATAGATAGATAGATACAAGGATGATGGGATGCTTCAAGACTCCTCCTGCATTTATAAAAATATAATGGTTCTTTCAATTGTATTATCCCAAATATGCTTTCCTGTTTTCACAAATTGAAGAACCACATCAAGATGGGTGCCATTGACCTACTTATTCCTCATACAGGTGTATGTATGTATAATACAAAGCATGAGAAAGAGAGAGGTGTATATGCATCAGTGAGTCTTTGAATAAAATATAGTACAATGCTATTTTGGATGTACATATTACAAACTATGAATAAAAGCCTCTTATATTGCTTACTTCATTGGTCCATGAATTAAAATAACCTGCTTTGTGACTTGCCATAGTTTATTCCACCCAGTTACCACTACTTAAATACTAGCTGCAACTATTGCCAAATAACTGGGTCTTATCTGACAGCTTCCTCAATCTGATCTCATCCCATTGGGTTCTCATCCTTTGGCCTATGAATAGCAGCTACCATTCAGCTCATGTTCATTCTTAGTACATTTTCTGATCCTCATTTTACATTCATTAAGTACCTACTATGGTTTGAGAGCAAGAAAATTGCCACTGTGGAAAGGTCCGCCTGTGCCACTTCATCTGATATATCAGCTCAGCATAAACCAGCCTAATGAAGAAAGCTCTGATAAACATCTACCAGGCCATTTACATAAATGATGGATTTATTTCTTGCCATGGATTCTTCCCTTAATGTTGCCATCAAGCAGGCAGACTGGCGTCTTGTCAGATAATGGCAAAGCATATCTTCTGTTCTTTGAAAGAAGGATAGAGAAACCTTGACGATGCATTTATTTCTGTTACAAAGCAGCAACATAGCTCCTCAAAGAAACACTGAAATGAGTATTTTAGGTTCACCAAACTGACCAAGAGGCTGACAACAATGAGACTGGCCTATGATTGTTAAGAAAATTAGATAGTGAATCCTACTGAGGGCAGATTTGAGCATTTCATTGGGCTACATTTCAGTGTACTGTTCACTGGTGAAATGAACCAGGTTGATTAGTGACTACCCTTCCCTAGGACAAGAACTTCTTGTTAAGTCCAGTGAGGGATTGATTTTTTCTTTCTTTCTGAATGTTTTAATGGTTTTGGATCTTCCATTTTTTTTGTTTTTACCTATACTTTTTAAAACCCTGGAGTATTTACAGTAGCACTGAACTCTGATAGGGCTTCTTTCTGCCATCTAACTGTGTAGCAATTTAAGTGCCACAAAATGTTTAGAAAGTAAGTGCAATCTTCCAATTGAAGAGAATCTTCTAAGTGTAACCTCTCCCATCTCAAGGCTGCTTTGGTCAATTTGGGGGGAAAGCTTCTTTTGGCCATGACTGGATGGACTACAGCGTTATTTCATTTCACACTTTCCCCAAAACAAGACCTTTGCTAAGGCTAGATGGTTAGCTTTATCTTTCCTGTTCAAATGAGCTAGCCGAGTCACTGAGTCACCCTTGGGTTTACAGTACAAGCCTTTTCTACCTGTTTCTTATGGCTTAAAGCAGCATCCACTTTAACCCTCCTAGTAGTTTGGCCACATTGGGAATTTCTTTTTTTTTTTTTTGAAATTTTTTTTTTTATTAATTTTCTACAAACAGACAAGGCAAACAAAACATTAAAACATACACCTCTCATATTTAATTTCTTATGGCTTAAAGCAGTTTCTTATGGCTTAAAGCAGCATCCACTGTAACCCTCCTAGTAGTTTGTCCACATTGGGAATTTTGTGGAACCTCAACTTGGTTGCTCCTTATGTACAGGTGCAATTGCAGGGCAGAGGTGCAGTCAAGTTTCAAGTAGAGTTGCTGCTGAATGTCAAACTGAACTAAAAAGGTGAACTACAAGGATAGATAGATTACAGTTTAACAGAGTTGGAAGGGACTTTATAGGTCATCTACTATTGCGGCTGATTCTAGCAGCCAGATGATAGAGCTATAGTTATTACCTTTCACTGGCTTTACAGGGGGCTCTTAATAATAGTTGCTACTACAGCAGTATCTTTCTGGCTTCTTTTCACTGTTAAAGATACTTAGTCATTGTTTCCCAGTCCCTCATTCCATTGTCTTCTTTTCTTCTCTTCACAATCCCTAACATAACCTCTGGGCTAAATATCTATGGAGATTATTAGTCACCCAGGTCATGGTTGTCAGCGTTCCAGGGAAAATCCATTCCTGTCAGTAATTCCAAGACATCTCAAAGTATTTTTATTAGAACAGAACCTGGCACATACTGGGGAAATCCAGAACTAAATCTTCCTGGCTCCCCAACAAAGTCCCAAGCTACAACCCATCCCCTTTTCCTTCATCACCAGATCATGTGCACCAATCCCAAAGTAAATTCTAATTCTTTCTGTGTCACACTCTATAACCTTGAACTATCAAAATAATATATTTTGTCTACTGAGAGCTACTCAATTAACATCACCCCCTCCCACTTTCTTCAACTATGTGGCAGTGATGAATTCCATAACTGATAATGGTTCCCCAAAAAGGTGCTTTTTTTCAAGAGACAACTGGACTTTCTGGTTTTTCTTTGAAGACGTTTCACTTCTCATCCAAGAAGCTTCTTCAGTTCTGACTGGATGGTGGGAAATGGAAGGATTTATACTCCTTGCAGACAGTTGGACATTTGCATTCTTTTAATGAGTCATTATGGTCACCTGGAGGTTTATTTGTGTCATTAGGGTCACCTGAGTGGTGCAAATTGGTGTAGAGCCTTGTTGGAACTGTTGAAAGGATTGTCCTGTAGATTGGAGATAGATGGTGTTGTATCCCCCCCACTCTGTTGAGAGAGGGCTGCTCAATTTTGATGTAGCCTCTTTAGCCCCTCTTTCAAACCAGTGTTCCTCTCTGTGCAAAATATGGACTTTGTTGTCTTCAAAAGAGTGCCCTGTGTCTTTTAAATGCTGCTGAATCTTGTCCTGATGTGTTTGTTCTCCTACGTTGTGCCATATGTTTAGGAAGTGGTTGTCAGAGCTGAAGAAGCTTCTTGGATGAGAAGCAAAACTTCTTCAAAGAAAAACCAGAAAGTCAATTTGCCTCTTGAAAAAAGCACCTTTGGGACAACCTCTGGGTTAGTTTGTCCCTTTTTATATTGAGAATAAGAAAGGGGCAGGCAGGCTAAGGTAGCTGGATGTTGGCAAATCCTTGAAAGATCAGGATATAGCCAAACAACCTGGCTGTGCATGTTCTTACACCTCGTAAGAAACTGGATGTGGCTAGACTGCTTCATCTGCAAATAGTTGCTAAATGAGACATTCACTAAATGAAGCTACCTGTATAGTCCATAACTACAAATCCTTTTGAATGGATGATAAAAACTTTACTATGGTCCTTAAACTTTATGAAGAAATTGGTCTTTTACAGGTTCCAGTCCATGATAAAAAATAGTTCTGTTTTCCCCCTAGGCCACATTTGGGGGTTCATACACTAGTTATAGACATATCTAGGGAACCCAAATATTCTGTCTTCCTTCCTTTCTTATTTAATCATGGCTCTGTTGTTTTATTTTCTTCCTCTCACATATAGGTCTCTAGACATCTGTGTAATTTTTGTTCCCTCATTCATACCATTTTCCCACATAGAAATACTCTTGAAAATCCTATCTATGCCATTTATCAGAGCACAAAAACATTTCCTAACTCTGTGTAGTCAGCTTATTTTCCTTTTGTCTTGGGAATGTGCTATCATTTGCATCCAGCGAATGGGGCATTGATTTTTGAAATCTGGTCTGGATAGCTCCTATGAAACTCAGAAAAGTTGGGAACCACAATTTTAGTTATTCTCAATGACCTCCCCTGTAGAGGCATCAATATCTAGCTGGCAGCACCTAGACAACCTTTGCTGAGCTTGAAAAAGCTAAGCCCAGTTGGATATACTTAGTACTTAGAAGATCACTAGGGAGTAACAGGACTGTAGGCTAGTTTAGTTGGGGGAGGGGAAACATCCTAGAAGTAGGCTATTTCTTGTTGCTGCCAAGAAAACAACACAAAGTCATTCAGAGTCAAGCACACTGCAAATAAGATTTTAGGTGTTTACCATATCCTGTGGTATAATGATCAGAGGAATGGATTATTATTTCCTTTCTCCCCATTATTCATATTATTTCAAATCTCATGTTTTGTTATTTATGGAGAAATGTTCAATTTCTTAATCCTTTTTAAAAGGGAATAGAACGGTTATTCTTCCATACAGAGTATAACGGGCATGGATGTCTTCAGCATAGAGAGGAACATGTAGTACTTCACTGCTTTGTACAGGTAGCCCTCAACTTACAACAGATCATTTAATGACCATTATAACAGCACTGAAAAAAGTTACTTAGGACCATTTTTCACACTTATGACCAGGGGTAGGATTCTACTGGTTCTGTCCGGTTCTAGAGAACTCCTTGTTAACTTTCTAAGCAGTTTGGAGAAACCGTAGTTAGAAGCAATCTCCTTTTGTTTTTTTCCACCCTTATGACATTCTTGCCAGTATGCCTAAACTTCCTGTCTCTGGAGCTTCTGGGGCTTGACTTTCTTAAAGGGGAAGGGTTGTTTTAAGCTTTTTGCACTGCTGTTGGGAGGTAATACTTCCCTGGACAATCAGCACTTTGAAGAAATAATTGAATAATGAAGCAAAGCTTTTAATGACAGGGAACCAAGATGAGTGACATTCAGCAAGTCTTCTTGGCTAGTGAGAAAAATTGACATTCAAACGTGAGTTTACATACTCTTTCTGAGTTTTGGTCTGAAACTGGTTTTTGGTGAAGGTTAATTCTGTGCTTGGTGATGTTTAATCCTGTGTTTATTGATGAGATAATTTTCTCTATTCAACTTCAACAAGCAACAGCTACTGTTGTGATTTAATTCGTTGTATTGTGTTTGAATTTTTTCCTGCCTCATGGTTCTTTTTCTATCTGGGGAGGGGGTCCTCCTCACTGCTTTAGTACTGTCTGGCACTGTCCTTTTGAGGTATATTTCCAAGAGGCAGTGTGCAAGCTTGGCACTGATTGTTTTTATTGCCTTTCTGGTGGGCATGTGACCTTTCCTTAAATATGGGTGATTTCCTTGGAATATCTTGTGAGGTGAGTGAGACCAGCTGGTATCTTTAAGTGGTCAAATGGATCTAAGGATTGCTTTTTCTGGGTGTGCTCTTTTTCGAGAGCTTAAATGACCTCTCTGCTAAAAGTTTCACTTTATGAGCAACAGATGGCTGCTTGATAGTTATCACTGCATTTTAACTATTTTCATTCCTCAAAGTGCTCTGGCACCCTGCCTGATTTGTAACTCTGCTTGCAGGTGTTTTTAATCTAATGATTGGTATGGTATCTTTTTGCAAGCAAAGAAGCTTTTTGTATTTTTGTACAGGTAACCCTTGACTTACAACAGTTCATTTAGTGACCATTCAAAGTTACAATGGCATTGAAAAAAATGACGTATGACCATTTTTCACACTTATGACTGTTGCAGCATCCCCTCTGTCATGAGAGGCCAGGCAAGGAGAATTGCCCCTTGACATGAGTGATGTTGAGTTGGCCACACCCATTAATTAAGCCATGCCCACAGAACCGGTTGTTAAAAAAACTGAATCCCACCCCTGCTTATGACCTTTGCATCCCCATGGGCACATGATCAATTTTTGGGTGCTTGACAACTAGCTCCTATTTATGAAGGATGCAGTGTCCTAGAGTCATGAGATCCACTTTTGTAACTTTCTGACAAGCAAAGTCAATGGGGAAACATGATTCACTTAACAACCATGTTACTAATTTAAGAACTGAAGTGATTCACTTAACAAATGTGTCAATAATGTGCTGCCTTCCTGTCAAACAAGCAACAAATAATAAAAATAGGAAATGCCCTGTCAAACACTGCTCCAGTTAACAGTGGTGTCCCCCAAGGCAGCGTTCTAGGACCCACACTCTTTTATACTCTATATAAATGACCTTTGTGATCACCTTATAAGTAACTGCGTCGTCTTCGCTGATGATGTAAAACTATTCAACACCACTGACGATGCTACCGTCCTTCAAAGAGACCTTGATTATGTGTTTGAATGGTCAAACAGTTGGCAACTCCAAATCTCAACCAACATGTGCTCTGTCCTGTTAAGCCTGGTCCCCCAACCAATGTTAAGGAAACACGCTAAACAGAATGTGCAGCATTAGTCAGTTAGGCAGACAGGTAAATGTGTGAGATAAGTTTGTATGTTAGTTAACACTCAGTAAAAAGCAGATACCCTTGTGCTATCAAAAAATATAGTTTATTTCATTAGGATTTATAGCATAGTCAAAAACAGTCCATTAGTCATGTATCATTTCAGTCAGTCCATTCGGGGATACTCAATTTGCAAAGTCCATGTTGAATATTCAATGTCAGTTCACTTACAATAAATCAGTCCATATTATCTCTTCTCACCATTGAGAAATCAACACTCCTTTCTCTCTCCCGTTCCAGTAGAAAAAAACACAGTCATCAATCCATCCAGTAATTAGGGATCATTAAGCCAGAGAGCAAGCTGCCGTTGTCTTGCTCCTTTTATGGTGCTTTTACAACCACACCCTTAATTACATTCTTACAGTTAAAGTTACACACACTTTAACCAACAAACCATGATAACTTATTTATTATTTTACCTAAACCAGTTAGGGTAAACAATGTTATCCCTAACATGTTCTACACATTGGTAAAAAATATCAATACACTAAATACAAGCTAAGTAGATATGACCTCATTGACGACTCTCACTCTGTCAAAGACCTTGGAGTTTTCATATTGAATGACCTAAGCACCAGAGATCACTGCAACAACATTGCAAAAAAGGCTTTAGGAGTTTTAAGAGTGGACAAAAAAGGAGTAATAGAGACTGATTTGGAAAAAATAAGGTAATTGTAAGAGAGTACTTCAAGAACTTATATAAGCAAGATACAGTTGATAAATAAAATAGAAGAATATTTGAAAGAAGGCATTTTACATTCACTGCCAGAGGACAAAAAGGAGATACTTAATAAAGAAATAACTTAAAAGAAGCAATTAAAAAACAAAAAAGCAACAAAACCCCAGGCTCAGATGGTTTTCCAAGTGAGTTATATAAAGAGTACTAGAAAATGTGTTGCTAGAGATCTGCAATGATTACTGGAAACTAAAATTCCAGAATCATGGAAGGAAGCTTATATTATATTAATTCCAAAAGAAGGTGCAGATGCCAATCAAATAAAGAATTATAGACCAATATATCTTCTAAATTCAGACTATAAAATTTTCATCACTATAATGGCAGAAAGATTAAAGAGATTGCTCAATGACAAAATTCACCCTGACCAAAATGGATTCCTTCCCATGAGACAGATTGGATACAACACGAGAACAATAATAGATATAGTAGAATTTTATGAACTGCACCCAGGAAACCAAGTGGCTCTTGTTTTTCTGGGTGTGCAAAAGGCCTTTGATAATCTTAATTGGGATTTCATGAAATACCAGATTAAAATTTGGTGGTAATTTTGCAAAAATGTTAAATTCAATTTATGCCACACAAAAGGAAAATGTACTGATAAGAGGAGAAGCTACCAAACCATTTGAGATAAAGAAGGGTGTCAGGCAGGGATGCCCGCTGTCACCTCTGCTTTTTATAACAATTCTAGAAACTTTATTGGACAGAATTGGATCGAACAAAGAAATGAAGGGAACAAAAATTAAAAGTCAAGAGTACAAATTACAAGCATTTGCGGATGGCATGGACTTTGTCATAGAAGAACCAATAGATTCGGGACCAGTATTATTAAATGAAATAGATAAATTTGCAAATTGGCAGGATTAAAAATTAACAAGGAAAAGACTAAAATGCTAGTTAAAAACTTAACAAACAGTGAACAAAAAAAGAATTAGAGGAAATGATGGGATTACAAATTGTGAATAAGATGAAATATTTAGGAATTTGGCTAAGACCAAGAGCATCAACCTTGAGGGAGGACAAGTATATCAAATTATTGCAACAAATTGGAAAGGATCTGGAAAACTGGAGTAAAATGCAAATCTCATTATTAGGTAGAATAGCAACGATCAAGATGAACATACAACCCCAAATTTTGTATTTATTTCAAACAATTCTGATATTATTGGATAAAAGAATCTTTAAAGACTTGTATAAAATTATTTTGAAATTCATTTGGGCAGGGGAAAAAAATGAGAATAAAAAAAAATCTAGCTACAAGATAACAAAAGCAGAGGTAGCTTTGGACTTCCCGCCTGGGAGACCTATCACAAAGCAGTGGCACTTGTGTGGATATAGGACAGGATTAAATTGGGAAATAAAAGAATCTTAACACTTGAGAGCCATGATTTACAAATAGGATGGCATGCATTTTTGTGGAACCCAAACTATTAAAGCCATTCCTATTTCTCCAGACACACTATACGTAAATCTCTTATTAAAATTTGGACAGATAATTGAAGGAACCATTACACTAAAATTCCGAGGAGGCTTTCAACAATGGAGGCGATGTTCCATCCCAACACGATGGATATTAGCAAAAAGCTCAAATACCACCAAATTCTAGACAATGAGGGAAAGCTTAAATCAATTCAGAAGTTAGAAACCCAAGAAATAATTATTGACAATTGGTCCTACTTTCAAATAAAAATGAGATATAATAGGGATGTAAAAGATTATGGATTTGAAATAAAAGACACTCAATTAGATAAAATACTCCAGGGTCCGGAGAAAAATATGATATCTAAATTATATAATTACCTATTAGAATACAAATTGGCTGAGGAAATTGTGAAAGGACCAATGCTAGCCTGAGAAAAAAAAACTTTGGTTATAATATAGATCTGGACGACTGGGAGGAAATCTGGCAAAGGAATCTTACATTAACAAAATCAATAACGTACAAGGAAAATCTATATAAAAATCTATATGGCATCTGGTACCCTCGAGATTAGCTAAAATATATCCAACAGCAAACCCAAGCTGTTGGAAATGTAAAGAGAAATTCGGTACCTATTTCCACCTTAGGTGGACATGCCCTGAGATTAAAAAATATTGGACAAGGATAAGAATATGGATAGAAGAAATGATTGAATGCGAACTGGAGTGGAAACCGGAACTGTTCCTTCTGGGGATGATTAAAGGGGACTATTCTCCCAAAGTGAGATACCTGATCATCCACTTACTAACAGCGGCGCGAATTTCCTTGGTGCAATATTGGAAAAGGCTCAACGTACCCCCGATGCACATTATTATTCAAAAAAATTAAAAAGTCATTTTAAAACTCAAAAAAAAAAAAAAATACTCCAGAAAGATTGCAAGAAATTCAGGAAAGTTCAAACGTCGGCACTCAACACTCCATGAATTCAGTATTCCCAACAAATGGCCCTCCCTGCAGTGTCTCCTTAAGTCTCAGTCCCCAGATGTGCCTTGTGAAGAGGGACAGGGCATTCTCCTCCTGAGTAGCTGGATTAGTCTGCACTGTTCTTGCCTTCTCTCCACTCTTCATGCTTGAGGATCAGGAAGGGGCAGTCCCTGCTTATCACCTGAGCTCTGTCTCTCATGTTCACTGCTTAGTCTCTCTTGGTCATCCTGTCCCCATTCCTCCCTGCCTATAAGCTGTCCCAATCCTGAAAGGCCCTGACTTGACTGGGCCTGCTCTTCCCCATTTTCAATCTCTGTGGGTTCCAGTTCCAGCTTGTCTTCCCCTGAAGATTCAGGCTCCTATGAGGCCATGGCAAGCAACTTTTATTTAGCATTATATATATATATATATATATATATATATATATATATATATATGTATATGTATATGTATATGTATATGTATATGTATATGTATATGTATATGTATATGTATATGTATATGTATATGTATATGTATATGTATATGTATATGTATATGTATATGTATATATGTATATATGTATATATGTATATATGTATATATGTATATATGTATATATGTATATATGTATATATATATATATATATATGTATGTATGTATGTATGTATGTATGTATATGTATATGTATATGTATATGTATATGTATATGTATATGTATATGTATATGTATATGTATATGTATATGTATATGTATATGTATATGTATATGTATATGTATATGTATATGTATATATATCTGGCATTCAGCTTTGTTCGGGTATTTTCCCACTTCACAGTAGTGGTGCTTTTAAAGTTGTAGCAACGTTTCAGCAGAATCTCATCTGCCATCATCAGGCTTCTGTATAGTGTTTGTCTGTGAATCAGACTTTTACAGTGGTTTCAGATTTAAATTTGGGGCAGCCTATTGCTGTGTCAGAATGGTTTTTTTCCTGATTGGTTGAGAGTCTTGGTCTGTGTTTATTGGTCTTGGAGTTTGCTGTGTGCGGTATGTGCTATCCCGCATCAGATGGGCAGCTCATGATAGGGAGCGAAGGAGAGAGAAACGACAGGAGGCGAAGTTCCTCGGGATGAGCGCGCCCCAAATGTCTTGGCACACGCTCTTTTATTGTGCTTTTTTACAAGAAAATGATTTAATCAAAGCTCAAGTCAAATAGGATAATTCCATCAGGATGTGCATGTTTACAAAGCTGCATACCAGACAGATCATTTACAATGTGGATAAGCTTATTAACAACCGTCTAGCTCCTTGTCCCTTGTACGTGCCTTGCAAAGGTCACTGAAGAGACAGAAGTTAATGATTACACATGAATGATACATAGTTGCAATGATACATCGTTACAACAGCTGTGTTCTGCTACTAATATCTTCTGTCTGGTTTTTTTTTTGGGGGGGGCTCTTTTTGTATCTTGATATATATATATATTCTTAAGATACATATAGATACATATATATATTCTTAAGTTTTCGTGGGTACTTACATGTCTGGCATTCAGCTTTGTTCGGGTATTTTCCCACGTCATAGTAGTGGTGCTTTTAAAGTTGTAGCAACGTTTCAGCAGAATCTCATCTGCCATCATCAGGCTTCTGTATAGTGTTCGTCTGTGAGTTAGACTTTTACAGTGGTTTCAGATTTAAATTTGGGGCAGCCTATTGCTGTGACAGAATGGTTTTTTTTTTTTCTTCATCCTGATTGGTTGAGAGTCTTGGTCTGTGTTTATTGGTCTTGGAGTTTGCTGTGTTCTGCTTCTAATATCTTCTGTCTATTTTTTTGGCTCTTTTTGTATCTTGATTGGCTGGCAACATTGTGTTACTTTATTGGAGGCCTTTAGTGCAGCTTGGCTTTGGGTAAATGTACGGCTATCATTAGTTAGGAAGCTGGGTTTCATCTGGGTGCCTGGTTGGGGTGTGTTTGAGCTGGAGGTATCAGGGGGGATCTGTTTGTGCCCAGGTGTTTGCCTGGCTTGTGGTGTGGAAATTTTTTTGTTTGTGAGTGCAGGCTTCCAAATGATTGACAGCCTGGTGGAATCATCTCTTCTGTTCATGCTTTCTGGTCTTTTTTCAATCTCTATGGCTTCTCTGATGATTCTGTGGCTGGGATTTTCTATAGTGGCTAGGGTTTTGGTGCCATTGAAGTTGATGCTATGACCTGTGGCTTCCATGTGTTGGACTAGTGAGGAAGTGTGTTCCAGCTTTTTGACTGCATTTTTGTGTTCATCCAGGCGGGTGCTTATTCTTCTATTGGTCTGTCCAATGTATGTGGCCGGGCATGATGCACAGGGGACTTCGTATATGCCTTGGTTTTCCAGGTCAATTTTGTCTTAGGGGTTCCTGAGGATGGCTGCTATTTTTCTGTCTGTTTTGAAGGCAGTATTGATGTGGTGTCTGTATAGAATCTTACTAATTTTGTCTGTAGTGCTTCTTATGTAGGGCAGGACAGTTGTTCCATGGGTCTGTTCATCTTCTGGGTCTCTATTATGTCTCAGTTTGTTTTTGTGGATCAAGTTGGTGATTTTGCTTTTGTGGAAGCCGTTGGCTGTCAATATTTTAGTCAGGTTGCATAGTTCAGTCTTAGATTAGATTGAAAAAAGACCAGAAAGCATGAACAGAAGAGATGACTTCAATAGGCTGTCAATCATTTGGAAGCCTGCACTCACAAACAAAAAAATCTCCACACCACAAGCCAGACAAACACCTGGGAACACACAGATCCCCCCTGATACCTCCAGCTCAAACACACCCCAACCAGGCACCCAGATGAAACCCAGCTTCCTAACTAATGATAGCCGTCCATTTACCCGAAGCCAAGCTGCACTAAAGGCCTCCAATATAGTAACACAATGTTGCCAGACAATCAAGATACAAAAAGAGCCCCCCCCCCCAAAAAAAAACAGACAGAAGATATTAGAAGCAGAACACAGCAAACTCCAAGACCAATAAACACAGACCAAGACTCTCAACCAATTAGGAGGAAGAAAAAACCATTCTGTCACAGCAATAAGCTGCCCCAAATTTAAATCTGAAACCACTGTAAAAGTCTGACTCACAGACAAACACTATACAGAAGCCTGATGATGGCAGATGAGATTCTGCTGAAACGTTGCTACAACTTTAAAAGCACCACTACTATGACGTGGGAAAATACCCGAACAAAGCTGAATGCCAGACATGTAAGTACCTGTGAAAACTTAAGAGAATATATATATATCTGGCATTCAGCTTTGTTCGGGTATTTTCCCACGTCATAATAGTGGTGCTTTTAAAGTTGTAGCAACGTTTCAGCAGAATCTCATCTACCATCATCAGGCTTCTGTATGGTGTTTGTCTGTGAGTCAGTATATATATCTGAATAGTTAGGAATCCAAGTAACAGAAAGTAGCAAGTAAACACTATCTGCTATCCTGTAACATGATCTTCCGACTATATTTGGAGGATTATAGACTCATCTGAAAAAGACTGAAATTGTAGCAAATAAGGACTTTTCACACATAGAGAGTTTTGACAAGCAGGAGAAAGGACGTGAAAATAGACTGATGGATTAACAGCAAAAGAATTGGAGTTGTTTGACTTAGGAAAAAGATCATGGCTGGCAAACTGACAGCTTTAGGAAGTTTGGCTAGTGAAATTCATATTCCAGGATAGACTGAAGACCACCTAAGACTTCTGGAAGGATGGAAAGTTACATTTGTTGAAAATGTAGGAAGTTTATCTTCAAGAAGTGCTATTTCCTTGACCAGAGAGGGAAGAGAAGTCCTGAAGAAAACCCGGGAAGATGATCAATATTTGGCTAGCCACAAAATATTGCCTGTTAAGTGTAATTAAAGTCTTTGATTAACTAATAGGGGGCATCATTGGTAATTGCTATATATACTGAGATACAGATTAAGTTAGGCACACATAAACATAATAGTGGAAACTTTATTTTCTGGGCAGGGAACTAATTAATCACCGGATGATAGAAACAAATTACAACTGCAGCTTCTTAAAAGTCAAAACCAGAAGACAGAGGGAGATCCAAGTGTCTGTTCATTTGCATGGCTCCTGGAGGAACAATTCTTTCTTTCTTTTTTTAAAAAATATTTTAGTTATATGGATAAAACATTTGGTTAACAAAAAGATCTCCGCATGTCCAAGTTTGTCTGATTGCCAAATTGAAGTCAGCTTACTTGATTTTATTTATTTTTTGACTATATAGACTCCAAACTCACACACAGTGGTTTTAAATATTCATTAAAGCTAAATTAACCTAATGCAGTTACTATGATAACTCAGAATGTTTTCAATATGTTTGCTAGTAGATATCATTGAAGGCAGTGAAGATCTTTAAGGTGCCCTGATTTTTAAAGCACAGATTGAAAACCACCTTCAAAGTAGCATTGTGAATCAAAGCATGACTTCCCTTCAATCAGGATGCAGGAAAGGGCTTCTGTTCACCACAGTAGCTGTTGGAATCAAATCAGTTCATTCTGAAGCTTCAGTTCTATTCAAGGTGTTGAAACAGAGCAATTTTCCAACCTGAGGTGCTATCTTGAATTACTGCCACAATTTGGATTACAGCAAAACAAAAGACCAGGATTTCTGTGTGAGAAAAAAAGGAGAATCATTTTGCTTGAGGGAAGTCCAGTGGTACAAAACTGCATGGTTTTTTTTTGTTTTTTTTTTGTTTCTGTATTGTTTGTTTCTTGTTTAAATCACAGGTGGGTAAATGGATACAACATAAGAAAACACACTTACAAGGGTATAACATCTGTGTTGAAATAGCCCTATATTCGGAAAAAATAACTGAAATGCATCCATTGAGCTGAGATTGATCTATAGTTTGGGCGGGAACTGGATCCTTCCCTTAAGTTTTTAGATTTAAGCAGCTTGTCAATATTTAGAGAAAAATACTTTTATCTTTATATTGAGGAAGAAATCAAGATAAGATCGTCTTTCACTCAGACATGTTAATGTTTAAATAACATAATAGTTTAAATGCTTAAATTAACATGGTGCTTTGAAATGCACTGCTAGAAATAAACACAAAGAAGAATATAAAATCTGTTTTCTGTCATGGATATTTATTTGACTATTCTGGTTAAAGAATGTAATAAAAAATAATAGAAGATCTTAACATTTGCAGGTTAATCTATCTTCTCAAGCTTGGGCTAAATATGACTGTGCTGATTCATGACTTACAAAAATAAAAGAAAGTATTATTTAATCTAACATCTCAAAATTGATCATGGTCAAAGAAAAACATTTAGAAATTCAAGTTTCATTGGAGCCAGTTAAGTGTAGTGGTTGAGGTGTATCAAGGAGAATCTGAGCTGAAGCCTACCTTAAGCTTGGTGATCTCAGGTTAGTCACTTTCTCTTAGCCCAATTCATCTCAGAAGATTGTTATTGAGTGGAAAATAGGAGGAGGAATGGATATTAGGCATGTTCACCACCTTGAGCTATTTATAAAAAAATAAATAAAAGTGAGGTAAACATAAATATTTCCCAATTACAACAATATATGAACTTTAATCATATTAAATAAATTTAATCATGTGGCTAATGCTAGAAGGAAAAGCAACAAAAATTATGGAATGGAATTAATTTGACACATCCCAAATATTCATTTTCAAGTAAAATACCATCACTGACAATAACTTTTAATCTTGCCATTTAACTCTAATGAAACTTGCAATAGTTTTCACAATTAGAGACATATTAAAAATAATATACTATACACTGGGAATATTGATTTCTATCAGCAAAGGGTTTTATAACTTCTTAATTTACATTTTAATTTAGTTTTCCTTTTATTTGTGTTTCTTCTCTCTACTGAAGCTTACAATAAAATACTTCATCCCCAAATAATTTATTATCAGATAATTAACATATGAAAAGATTTTAAATGGCAAAATACATACCTAGATGAAAGGACAACATTCTAAGTTTTGTATTAATGATATCAACTCTTTACCCCATCAATAGTTCAGTCATTCTCCATTAATTGGCAAGTGAAAACAAAAGGATGGATCCTTTATGTTTATATGAACTTCTCTTTATGGGATAGCATGCCATTATTGCTCGAATGCATATGTATGCTGATACATTTCATTGAGAAATCTTTTTCAAGTTGTTGCACCCTGTAAAAATTATTTCCCTTTAAACAAAAAGAAAAGTGAAAGAAAACTGTTACCAATTAAGAAGCAAATCAAATTTTTCCATTTCAATTTTTTTTGGGTATAAGTCCTATCACAGAGTTTGTTGAGTAAGAGAAAAGGAAGCTACCCTGCCTGCCAAAAAGCTTTGAAGTAAACCTAAAATGGGTTCTATTACCAAAAATAAAAAATATAGGGTAAAAAAAATCTCAATTAGAATTTAGTATATGTAGATTTATCTAACTCTGTCAGCTTTTCAGCCCTCAATTACCTGATTGGAGCTAAGTCTGGTTTCCTCTTGCTCAATGATTCAGTGAATTTTCTACTTGCTGGTTTTCCTTCTGAGCATTCATACATAGACTTATAATTAAAAATAACAAAAAAACCTTGGTTTGCCTGAAACTCAAGGAAAGATTGCCAATCTTTTAACAGCAGTACACAAGGTAAACCAATTTTCTGGTTTGCTATGTGTCAGTTTCCAAATTCATTTTCGAAGCAGCACTTTTCCACAGACTTTCATCTGCACTGCAGTTGTGCCACTCACACCAAGTCCCTTTTCATTCAGAAATGCACACTTTGGAAGTTGCACATAGGTCTACTGATTTGTGTCACATTACAACATGCTGATTTTTGTTTTATTAGTATTAGGCGAGCTTATGCCTAAAATAAGTTGGCGTAGTATAAAGAATACAAGAGATTGGCAGTCAACATGGATGCATCTGTACATGTGCAAGTCGCACATTCAAAATTATATGATCTGTAGAGAATATTTGTAGCTCACGGTTGAGAGCCCAAAGACACCCCCCCCCACATGATATCACTGAGAAAAGTGGTTAGAACCCTTTTGCCAGTCTTAATATGACTCTTTCATAACATGAACCATGATGGCATAGTGGTTACAGTGTAGTACTTCAGGCTACTTCTGCTGACTGCCAGCTGTCTGTAATTTGGCAGTTCAAATCTCACCAGAGTCAAGGTTGACTCAGCCTTTAATCCTTCCTAGGTGGGTAAAATGAGGACCCAAATTGTTGGGGGCAATAGGCTGACTGTGTAAACTGCTTAGAGGGGGCTGTAAAGCACTGTAAAGTGGTACATACTGTAAATCTAAGTGCTATTGATATTATCCTTTTGACTGGTACAGATTCAGAATAGAATCCAAATTCCTATATTAACATTATTATGACAGAGCATCTGACACATGCTCCTAAAAATAGAAGGGATTTTACTGATTTAAAAAGAATGGAATTTACTTTCATATTCAGATAGGTGGCTCATTATTCTCACAATAAGTTCTCAAAGAGCAAATGGGTTCATTTAAAATTGCTATTTCAAAATGTTAAGTTTAGTTCACCACAATTTTATTGTCTTTTGCATATGAAATGACTGTTGAACAGTCATAACACTGATAGTCTTCATTTAGCAACTGCCTTGCACTGTGACCATTTGAAAGTATGACAGTGATGAAAAAATAACTTTAAAACCAACCTTCACATTTGTAGCCTTAGCATGTCTGTGAAGCAAAGTAAGATCATAAGTATAGCCATGGTTTCATTTAATGACCAGTTCATGTAATGAGTGGCTGGTCCCAATTTTGATTCTTAAACAAGAACTACCTCGATTGTATGTTGGATGCATACCCACTGTTGTTTAAAATCCTCATTAATGAAATTCATGCTAATCAGTCTCTTAAAGAGCAAAATATAGATTGGAATGGCATTAATCAATATATAAGATATAAAAGAGAAGGCAATATATATTTTTCCTTCAATCTGTACTAGGAAGAATAGAAACATAGAGCCAATTAGTCATCTACATGCATGTTCTTTTTAAAAAAAATGTCTTCAGAAATAACTGATGAGATATCTCTTTATCTATTACCTTTGAGGATTTATAACATCTGACAAGGCATTGTTGCTGCATGCCTAAGAAGAAATATGTCAAGTCAATTAAGAGACTTACATGCTGGATCTTAAGACTTAACTTTGGCAGCAAATAAATTCTTAAGACTTCAGAATAATTGGATCATATTGGCAATGAAAAAAAATAAAATCTTTCTGTTTTTTAAACTATTAAATTATATATATGTGTCATTCTTATCTTTTTAATTTAAATATTTGCAAAGTTGAATGTTATGATACTGTTTTTCCATGATGATGACATAATTTCTTTTATGGGATGAGTTTCATGTAGAAAAAATACCAATCTAAAAACATCAAACTTATAAATAAAATTTGCTGCCTATAAGGAATACTGCTCTATCAAATACCTAGAGTTTCAAGACAGAGTTCCTGGAATATTATGCTATTGTAATAAACAATTATGCTGTTGTGGTGTGCATTAGATAATCCTTCCTTCCTTCCTTCCTTCCTTCCTTCCTTCCTTCCTTCCTTCCTTCCTTCCTTCCTTCCTTCCTTCCTTCCTTCCTTCCTTCCTTCCTTCCTTCCTTCCTTCTACCAGACCCTACACTATCCACCCTACCCCATCCTGCCCTACCCTACCCTATTTCTTGGTTTCTTAACAGCTGGAGACTTGCTTTATGATTTCTATAACACTGTTCTGATTACAAAAACGCTGATTTCAGTATTCTGAGCTCAGAACAAAATGGTATTCCAAAATGAGGTCAGAAATGTGCTACAATAGACCCTTTGGTATATTGTTATACCAGCATACAAATAGACAAGGAAGAGCCCACAGGATGAGATTTTGCTCATTATATTAAGGAGAGTACCACAACAAACATTGTATTAAAACAAACAAATATGTTAAAAGTTCAGAAGTCTCCATAGAATTATCAGATCGAGAGATGTATTCTTCCTTCTAATCAAAATCTGAATGTGATCTTTTTTTAAAAAAAAACAAATTTTATTAATTTTACAAAAAATAAACAATACACAATCCAGGCATAACAACTTGAAGAATCTTTTCTAAATAATAATAATAATTAAAGAAGAAAGCCAATAGAACATAACTCCAAATTGTAATATCAATATTTACATTATCTATTTAACTTCATATCTTATCCAAACTTCTCCTTTTATCCAAATTATATTTCTTGCTTATTAAAATTTTATTGCCTTTCATAAACATACAAAACACAAAACATAAACAAAACTAAAACATCTTTTCTGAAGGCTGCCTGATCCCGGGTTGAAACTCTTCACACAGACACAAATTCAAACATCATATTCACTTTATATATCCTTCCATATCTTATTATCATTTTCTTTTTTATATATATAAACCAATTTTATCAGTTTTACAAAAACAGTGCATAAACAATCAAGGCATAACAGCTTATAAATTCTTTCCTAAAAAAATAATAATAATTAAAGAACAAACCAATACTTTATCTATTTAAATTCATATCTTATTCCAGCTTCTCCTTTTCATCCAAATTATTTCTTATTGATTAAAATGTTATTGCCTTTTATCAATATACAAAAAATAAATAAATAACAAAACCTTTATATATCCTTCCAAATCTTATTTCCATTTTCAATAACATTCTTTGTCTGTTCTATTTCCAACTATCCATTCATCTTTTTTCTTTTACTATACTTCTCCTATGCACTAACTGGAGTGACACCTTTAACTCATTACCCTAACTTAAAAGTACTTCATATAACAATTTTTCTTGGGATTCTGTTTAAAAGATTCTAAAATTACACAATAAATTTTATACTCTAAATACACATATAAAAAACACAATCTTATGTACCCTCCAGAATCCCTCTTTTATCCTAAATTAAATTCACCCATTGTCTCTGAATAAACTTTTTTTCTTTAGTTCTTGCTTCCCCTCATTGAGGCTTCTCCTCCCCCCCTTTCTCTCTTGCTTATTCTTCTCCTTGCCCTTTTTACCCCTTTGTCTTTCCTCCTCCCTTTTCTTACTCCCTTTCCTTTGCTTCCTAACCTTGCCTCCACCTTTCCGCTCATTTTTCTCTTCTTTGGTTGTTTTTATAATTCTTAAAATCCCCTTTTTCTTATCCTTTTACTCCTCCTCCCCGGAAAAAACCCATTGTTCATCAAAGATGGCTTCTTCTTCTTCTTTGTCCCAGTCCTTCTGCTGCGTAGTCAACTTTTCATAAGTACATAATGCCATTTCTAAGAATTGAAACAAACTGCCCAAAGTATCTTCTTTTTTATATTTTTGATATTCAGTCTTTAGTTCATTCACAAGCGATGCCATCATGAAAAAAGAAACTTTTCCCAAAACAACCACAAATATTTTTAATCAAGAATAATTCAAAAAAAAAAAAAAATTCCAAAAATTAATACTTTTCTTCCTTCTTCTCTTTCTCTTTCTGGGGTTAATGTTTAATCAAAGAGGTCCAATTACCATATACCTTTCTTTGGGATTCTAGGCAATCTCCTCCTTTTTCAGCTTCTGCTCCATTTTTTTTTCCTCTCCCTTCCCACTTGCAATATCAATTTTAAATAATCAGAAATCCATACCTCCAACAAGGGTTTTCCAATTTCTTAAGTTTTTCAATGTCCAAAACCCCTTTTGTCCCTTAGCTTCAACTCTCAAAATAATTCACTTTCAATGTCCAGTATATCCAAACATATCTGCTGTTTCCATGGGGTGGGAGAGTGAACAAAAAAAAAAAAAAGTTCCCTTTAACAGCTTCTCCACCGCTTTTGATCTTCTTAGGGATACAATGTATCCTCCAGCAATTCAGACAGCTCAGTTCCAGCCAATTTGCAAGATGTTACTTGACCTGGCTCAGACAGCACTTTCACTCCTTACTTCCTCCAGCGCAATCTTACCCGGTTGCTGGCTTCTTCGTGGCGGCCATTGCTGACCGCCGCTCCACCGCCTTGGGAAAAAGGGGTTTTTCCAGAAGGGGAGGGGGTCTGCGACACCCCCAACCCCCTGTCCGACTCCCCTCTCTCTTCAGCTGTCCCTACAGGGCAGCCATATCCCCCTGACCCATCTGGATCAGGGGTACCTCGGCGGCTAGCACAGCAGGAATCGCGAGGTGTCGCGAATTCCTGCTGCCCCGAAGCCACGCGAAACCGGAAACCAAAAATGTGAATGTGATCTTGAGATGATTATCAATGAAAGGAGAAGTTCTGGCAATAATAGTGTATTAAAAGACCATAGTAATAGACTGAGTGTATTCCTGCCAAATCTCTCAACCTCTCCTATTGCCCCATACTCCCTCCTGTACTCTTTAATTGGAACTCTCATAACTTCTGACTTAAAAATCTGTGTGTCTTGGCTTACAACAATAAAGGGTACTGCTGGGGTTGAGGTCATTAAGTGATGCAATCCCAGCATGACATCACATTTTATAGTCACATCTCTTAGTAACAGCAGTTCTGCTCCAAATGTCATCATAACTGAAGGACTACCTTTATAGCAGTTTGTTGTGTCCGCGAAATGATGCCAGGAGTTGGTGACTTCAAATCATGCTCTTTATTTAAGGTTGGAACCGAACTGGGGCAAAGGGAAAAAGATCGCGGCTTTTATTCCTTTAGCCGCAGCGGCCATGGCCATTGGCACCGCTTTGAATCTCCCGCGATCCGAATGGACGAATCGCGGGAGATTCTTAGCGAGCCAATCGGCGCGGCTCGCCTGACCAATCAGAGTGCCCCGCGCTTTGGCCAATCATACCGCGGGGATCTCAAGAATGCTAATTAAGGACAGAACACCCCTCCCCTCTTGGTTCAGTCCTTACATTGCGTAGTCACGTAGGTAGGCGGGGCTCCGTCTAAGCCTACTGGACCTGCGCAGCTCAGTCGTAGGATGGATCCCAGCCGGTTCAGTCGGGATCTCTGCTGCTCCTGCTGCCGTTGTGGGAACCGGCTGGTCGATCGGGCCGGGCCGCTCTCCGTAGCTCCCTCCTGGGCCTCCCGGGTTGGTTGAGCTGCGGGTTTCGCCGCTCCCGCTCGGTCTTTCCGGGTTGGTCGAGCTGGCCTGGCTGTCTCTTCCTGGCGAGGGGTCGTGATGGCTGCTTTCCGGTAAGTACGGCTGGTTTATTCTTCTTTGGTTTTGATCCCCTAGGTATTCCCTCCCACCTTGGTTTGTGTTGTGGGGGTTGGTTTCACCTGTTTGTGCGTCGGTGGTCTCTTGGTTGGTAGTCCTCGACCTTAGTTGGTCGATGTGGCGTTTCCACGCTCGTCCGTCTGCTGTTTGTAGCCGGTACGAGTGTGGGCCTGTTATTTGTGTGATGATGGCCGGTATCCATAGTGGGCCTCCCGTCAGGTTTCTTGCGTATACAGGGTCGCCGGGTGCGAAAGTTCGGTGTTTGCTGTTTGAGTCTGGGGGCTTCTCTGGGTTATACGTGGGGTGTAACCTGTCGAGTGGGGACCTTAGTTTCCTGCCCATTAATAGTTCGGCTGGGCTCTTATTGGTTGTGGTATTTGGAGTTATGTATTGAGTGAAGAGTAGTTTGTTTATTTTCTCCTGGATCTCCCCGTGGTCTATTTTCCAGATGGTCTTCTTAGTGAATTGGACCATCCGTTCCGCCCTACCGTTCGCCGCCGGGTGCGCTGGTGCTGTCAGCGCATGGCGGATGCCCCTTTCCGCTAGGAATTTTTTGAATTCCAGCGAGGTGAATTGGGGCCCGTTGTTGGAAACAACGACATCTGGGAGGCCGTGTGTTGCAAAGAGTTTGCAGAGTTCCTTGATCATGGCCTCCGTGGTTGTCGTCTTCATGTTGCTTACCTCCAGCCAATTGGAGTAAGCGTCAACTGTTATGAGGAAGGTGTGTCCTTTTGTGGGCCCGGCGAAGTCTATGTGAATCCTAGACCAAGGTCCCCTTGGGGTTTCCCACTCTAGGACGGGTGCTGTGGGTGGGCTTGGCCTAGTTTCCTGGCATTGTTGGCACCTTGCTACCCAGGTCTCAATTTGTTTGTCCATCCCTGGCCACCAAGCGTAACTTCTGGCCAGGGCTTTAGTCCTAACGATGCCAGGTGCCCCTCGTGTAGCAGTTCCAGAACCTTCCCTTGTAGTTTCTCTGGAATGACCACCCTATCCCCCCATAGTATGCACCCTTTTAATAACAAGAGTTCCGTTTGGCGGTTTTGGAATGTTTTGACGGACTCGTCATTGTCCCTTTCCGGCCACCCTTTCTCTACCCAATGCAACACCCGCGCCAGACGTTTGTCTTTATTAGTCTCTCGGGCAATGTCTGACGCGGTTATGGGCAGGTTGGGTAGAGTCTCTATGCTGAGGGTGGTCGTCGTGGGTGCTGGGTCGGTGTCAGGTTCCAGTAGCGGCGAGCGGCTTAAGGCATCTGCATGGGAGATCGTCTTACCCGGTCTGTGTATGAGCCCGTAGTTGTAGGCTGCCAGGAACTCGGACCACCTTGTCATTTGGGGAAACAGAATGTTCGGGGTGGCCCGGTTTCCTGCAAGGATTCCCAGCACCGGCTTGTGGTCGGTTATGATGGTGAAAGTCCGGCCGTAGAGATACTCGTGGAATCGTTTTACGGCGGCAACAATAGCCAGAGCCTCTTTGTCCAGCTGGCTATAGTTCCTCTCCGGTTTGGTGAGGGTCCTTGAAAAGAATGCGATGGGCGCTTCTTTTCCGTCGGGGACGGTATGGCTGAGGACAGCGCTGACGCCGAAGGGTGATGCGTCGCATGTGACGGCCAGAGGTAGGGTCTTTTTATATTGTATAAGGACGGCGTCCGAAGTGAGGAGGTCCTTTGTTCTTTGGAAGGCGGCTTGCTCGTGTTTCCCCCAAGTCCAGGTCGCCGCCTTGTCCAGGAGCCTATGCAAGGGCTCCGCCGCCGTTGCCTTTTGGGGCAGGAAAACATTGTAAAAGTTAAGTAGCCCCAGGAATGCCTGTAGTTCCATCTTCGACTTGGGTGTGGGGGCTTCTTTGATGGCCTTGATTTTTTGGTTTGTGGGGTGAATGCCGTGACGGTCTAGGAGGTATCCCAGGAATTCTACTCGTTCCGTGCATAGCTGGCATTTCTCCGTCTTGACTTTCAGCCTGGTCTCTTTAAATTTGGTTAGGACCTCCCTTAGGAGACCCTCTAGTTCGGCTTGGTTGGTTGCCGACACTAGGACGTCGTCGAAGTAAGGTACCACCCCCTTGATGCCTTGCAGTAGTCTTTCCATTAGGCTTTGGAATATTCCCGGTGCCACGCTGACTCCGAATTGGAGTCGGTTGCATTTGAATGCCCCCCGGTGGGTGATTATGGTTTGCGCTTCTGCCGTTTGCTCATCGACTGGCAACTGTTGGTATGCCTGGGCGAGGTCGAGCTTGGGGAAAACCTTGCCCCCTCCCAGTGAGTGCAGTAGGTGTTGCACTACTGGGACAGGGTAGGCGCTTTGTTGTAGCGCACCATTTAGGGTGGCCTTATAGTCCCCACAGATCCTCACCGACCCATCGGGCTTGATCGGGGTGACTATGGGGGTCTCCCACCGGGCATGGTCTATGGGCTGTAGGATCCCTTGCTTGACGAGCTTGTCAATTTGCTCGTCTATCTTGGGTTTAAGTGCGAATGGCACCCGCCTTGGTTTCAGGCGTTTTGGGGGGACGTTTGGGTCTAGGTTGAAAGATATAAGGGGCCCTCGGTACTTGCCTAGGTTTCCGTCGAAGACCTCTTGGAATTCCTGGGCCAGTTGCTGCTCCCAGCTGTCGTCGGTGACGTGGTCGACTCCCGTGACTGTGATGCCGAGCGGGGCGAACCATTGCAGTCCCAGTAGGCTTGGGCGGTCGCGGTCGACGATTGTCAGGGGCAGTCTTTCGGTGTGCCCTTTATAGGTGATGTTGAAGTGTTTGGTTCCGACTACCGGGATGCGGTTTCCCTGGTAGTCCTTTACAATGAGTCTCTGGCTGTCTAGGTTCCTCCTTTGGAGGGTAGGCACCAAGCGCTTTATTTCATGCCATGCAATCATGGAGAGGTAGGACCCGGAGTCCACCTCCATTTTGCATGGCTGGCCCTCGATGCCTATCTCCACGTGGACTTTCTGGGCATCATTGGTTATGGCGTGGCCGATGGTGACCGTCTGATGGGTCTCCTCTCTTCGCCGGTTATCGCCGCCTCGCAGGGGTCGTCCGTTCCGGTCCCATCTGTTTTCCGAGGGGCGATCTCTGGTCCAGGGTGGTGTGCTCTCTCTCCTCCGGTCGCTCTGGTCCCATCGTGCCGGGCTGTGATTCTTCTTTAGGCGGCAAACACGGGTGATGTGTCCCTTCTTGTTGCAATGCCGGCAGATGGATTCGAAAAACCGGCATTCCGAACTGGGGTGGTCGCCGCCGCAACTGGCACAGTTGGTCCTCGACTGATGACCCCGCCGGTTCCGTGGGTCGCGGCCTGTCTGGAGGCGATGGATGTCCTCCTCGTCCTCGGAAGTGCCCGATGCCGAGTGGAAGTCGCCCTGGTGGGTGCTCGTCTCGGGTTGGGCCTCGGTCGACCTCGCCGGGTTGTTGTTCCCACTGCGGTCCCCAGTGTTTGGTCTGCGCATGCGGTCGGCGGAAGTTCGGGTTGCTTCGGCGGCTGTGGCTGCGGTGAGGGTGTCTGCTAGGCTGATGTTGCCCTTGGCCATCAGCCGGCTCTGGAGGACGGGGTCCCACAAACCGAGCACGATTCGGTCTCGCAGGGCGTCGTTCAGGTTGTCGAATTCGCAGAGCCCCCCCTAGGCGCCGCAGCTCGGCGACGAAGTCGCTGAAGCTCTCACCTGACCGTTGGTCCCGAGGGTAGAATTCGTTGCATCGGATCAGGATGGGTACCTCTGGAGCGTAGTGCCACCGAAGTATTGGCTTGAGAACGTCCCAGTCCATCGCGGTTGCATCGGCGGGTTTGGCAAGCGCCTTGGCCATCTTGAAGACCTCGGTCCCGCAGTGGGTCAGGAAGATGGCATGCTTCATGGGGCCGTGGCGTCCTTCAGGTCGCTGCACTCGAGGAACATGCGGAATCGGTCGGAGTACGATTCCCATTCCTCGGTGGCGGGGTTGAAGGGTGCGGGGGGTGCGATTTTCACCATCACGGTGGTTCGTCTGGCTTCCGTCGGACACGTGGTTCGGTTCAGGGTCTGGATCCCACCTTCGTCGCCAGTGTTGTGTCCGCGAAATGATGCCAGGAGTCGGTGACTTCAAATCATGCTTTTTATTTAAGGTTGGAACCGAACTGGGGCAAAGGGAAAAGGATCGCGGCTTTTATTCCTTTAGCGGTGGCGGCCGCGGTCAATGGCACCGCTTTGAATCTCCCGCGATCCGAATGGACCAATCGCGGGAGATTCTTAGCGAGCCAATCGGCGCGGCTCGCCTGACCAATCAGAGTGCCCCGCGCTTTGGCCAATCAAAGCGCGGGGATCTCAAGAATGCTAATTAAGGACAGAACACAGTTAACCTAAAAATGAAACTAAAAGGATTAAAATAAATAACAGAAGGTTAGTACAAAATTGTAATGTTAACTAAAAGAAAATTTAAAAGTAAAATGCAAGAAATATTGGATATAAATTGACAAGTTAGTCTTAAATTTAGGGCTAGATGTAAATTGTATCTAGCAAACCTAGCAAGCTGATTCTAGCAAGCAGATTCAGTTGCTTTTAGTCATGATGTTCCTTGTTTTACTTACAACCATAGAGACCCTGGCTACATTCTGTTCTTCTCCCAGGCTGGGTGTCAACTATCAGACACTGTGCATATTATTGGATTGTAAATCTTTTAATATTATTCAGTGGTAGAAAAAATAGGGCTCTGTGAAGCACCTATAAAATTAACAACAGATTCCATGTGCCCTAAATTGTAGCCCAAGGCAGATATGAAGATTACTGAAAACTTGAACATATTCTTCACATCTATCTTTACTACAGAAAAATAATAAGACAGATACCTGAGACTTTATTGATCTTTTTTCCCCAGGGAGAGAATTAGAACAACCAAAGCAAATTGAAATAACAAAACAAGATATTCTAAGATATCTTGAGATAGTGCGCAGTAACAAATTTCTAAGTCCTGATGGCATTCATCCAACAAAGACCTCAAAAACAGACTTGCTGATTTTCTAGACAAATGTACATATTTTTGTATGATGTGGACTCTGCCAGGAAAGCAGAAGCTACCAAATATGATGTCAACTTTTAAAACAGACCTTTCAAAATGCCTGCATACTTGGATAACCTTCAAAGCAGAGTATATTAAAGGGTAACAAGTCTATCAAGAGCTATTCTGAGTTTCAGTGCTACTTCAAGTTTGGAGAAGTGTGTGTCCAAACACTATCTGCAGAGGCATGAAGAAATTAGAACAGGGGTGTCAAACTCAATTTCATTGAGGGCCACATCAGGATTGTGTTTGACCTTGGGGGCCAGGGTGGTCGTGGCCAGGGTGGGCATGGCCAGCTCAATGTCATGTTAGAAGTGCCTGTGGTGGCCTGAGTGCTCCGCCAGCGAAAAAGGGCTCCTGAGTCCCATTTTTGGCTGCAACGACTTCCTGCAATCCTCTGCCAGTGTAAATGGAGCTTGGAAGGGTCACCAGAGTTTGACACATCCCTGCATTAGAAGGTATTTACTTGCAATCAATCATAGAGAATATGGCTGCTGTGAGAATATGAAATGTAATTTTAACCCACAACTACATCATTTTACATGCCCACAGTAATGGCACATATATGTAATAGGTGAGTGGTTACTTGCTTCTGTAAGAGAATATGAGGAACCAATTGTTGAATTAACATAGGCGTTAGCCTAATCCAACAGATTATTCTCACATTCTATGGGCAAGTCTACTCTGATCCTATTTTTCTGTGTTGTTGTTATTCTGCTTTGTCAGAGGAACATTTGTATGCTGGCCATAGTTGCCTTGTTGTAATGTTAGTATCATTCCATTAAAAAGCTCTTCCCTCTCATTTTGGCAATTGACAACCACCCTTTTGGGCAAGTAAAACTGTGAGTGAAGATCAGCACAGTGGCTTTTGCCAGATTCAGAAAATTAAGCCAGAACTGTTGCTTGATCTTTCAAAGTAGGTGGAGTGGCAATGCCTAGAATAAAATTGGCCATGAGAATGATGTTTTAATAATTTTCTCTTTGAAAATGTTAAGAAAAATCTCATAGGAATGGAATTAATTACTGTTTGTGACTGCCTGCCTACCTTGTTTATTTATCTTTAGATGAGGAGAGGGGCTGTTGGAAAAAATGTTAAGTGGTTTGTTTTTTTCTCTCTCTCTCTCTTTCCTCCTGCCATAAGAAGCAGGCAGTTCCAATAACAGATGCTAATATAAACTAAGTTATTCTTCAGTACCTGACAACTACTGTAGAGATTTGTTGAAAAAAATGTCTGGAAACATCTCATTGGTTAATATTTCTGCAAAGTTGTAAATGTTAGTTCCTTTAGAAAACAGTCAACCTCACGTGTTTTTGTGGGATGTTTTATGTTGGCTTCTTTTGTCCTGAACCTGAAGTTACTTTTTGCTTTGTGTAAATCTATAAGCTCAATATTTCTGAATGAGCAAAGCATAGAGTTGTCACTCAACCCTCGAAGCTATTTCAGAGTACAATAAATTATGAAGCAAAATTGGAAGTTGCTTCTCAGGAGAAATAACAAGGGCTATTTATTCCTACCTAGACAATCTAGAAATAGTTTAAAGCACCATTGCTAATAAATATTAATAGTCTAACAGAGGAATTTGTGCTTCTCTATTTGAAATCCTCACAATATTACAGTAGATAGATAGTACCATAGTTGAATATGCTACCATAAGACTGCTTTGAGAGCCAGCTTGGTGTAATGGCTAAGATATCAAGCTAGAAACAGGGAATCAGTGAGTTCTAGTCTCACCTTAGGTAGAAAGCCAGCTGGGTGATCTTGAGCTCACACTCTCTCTCAGTCCTAGGAAGGAGGCAATAGCAATAGCACTTAAACTTATATACCACTTTACAGACCTCCCTAAATGGTTTACAGAGTCATCATTTGGCTCTTCATTTTACTCACCTTGGAAGTATGGAAGGCTGAGTCAACCTTGAGCCTGCTGAAATTTGAACTGCCAAATTGCAGGCAGCCAACAGTCAGCAGAAGTAGCCTGCAGTACTGCACTCTAACCACTGTGCCACCGAGACTCTTAATAGCAAACTATTTATGACAAGCCTTACTAAACTGCAGAGATTAGTCCAAGTAATCACAAAGAATAAAAAACTGAACCTGAATGCATAAACCTCCTGCTCACCCACTCCTGCTAATGGCCATTAATTTTACTTGGGTCAAAAAGTTGCTAGATAAGAGGCTAAGGGTAGTGATGATAACTATATGCACTTTCATGATTGGAGGCAGCAATACTTTCAATGCCAATGACAGGAAATAATTTCAGAAGGGCTGCTGGCTGTTTTTGGATGATACAACATTGTCATAGTTTCACTATCAATTTCCTCCAGCAGAGATTTTATGCAATTATGTTAAGTGCCAGATAGCAATAGCACTTAGACTTATATACCACTTCATGTTGCTTTACAGCCCTCTCTGAGGGGTTTACAAAGTCAACATATTGTCCCCAACAGTCTGGGTCCTCATTTTACCCACCTCAGAAGAATGCATCAACCTTGAGCCTGGTGAGATTCGATCTGCCAGTTTGCAAGCAGTTAGATACCCTGCTGGTCATTCACTATATTTAATCAAAGGTTATATTTCAAAGTGACTTCCAAGAAAGCAATGGCAAACTGAAGGTGGCTTTGCTTTTTGCAGAGGTGACCACAATGGTGGAACACGGAACTCACAAACAGATTGATGCCTTGAAATTCCTCCCTGGATAAAGGGGAGGACCTAGGTTTACCCATAAGGGCTCCATACGAATGATCCCCAAAAAGGGACTGTAAAGCAGCTGTCTTTGATGGGGTTTATAGCTCTGGAAGTCAAATGAAAGTCAACTATGCCTAAGTCGCAGTTCAAAGCCATCAGCAGGCACTTGCTCACTTCCTTTTTTAATTACTTCTGGAATGGCTTGTTAACTGTTTTTGGAAATTAAGAATCTTCATAATAATAAATTTCATTACACTGGGTGATTCTCCTTTGATCCTTGGTGAAAGAAGCTCCATGTAATTTTAAAAACTTATTTTTTAGTCTGAAATAAACTGCAAAAGGGTGATTAGAACAGTAATTTTGAAAGTTTAAAATGGACTAAGGGGCCAGATGGATGGGAAATAAGATTTCAAAACTAATTATAAGAATCTTTCCTGTGGGTTGTTTAAAAATATATGAAGATTTTGAATCTAAGTGTATGAAATCTTCTCATGGGAAAATGTTATAGATTAGAGAAAAACATGGTAAGAAGAAACTGTGAAGGCTGGACACTAGAAGCAATCAGAAAGAGCTAAAATTATAATTATTGGAGAAGAGATCCACTTATGTAGAGTGGAGCAAAGTATTTTAGCTTCGGAAGAATTCAAGGATATTTTGCAACAATGTATTCAGAAAATTTCCATAAGATTGTGTGCTGCAATAAAAAGGTTTAAAAGAAGAGATATAAGAGGATACAACAGAGAACCAGGTTGTTTTTGGTATGGGTTTAAAAATAACAAGATAGGAGAATGAAATGATAAAATATGATACAAATAATCCTTGATTTATGAATGGCTGCTTAGTGACCATTCAAAGTTATGACATAACCTCAAAGTTACCTAAGACCCAATTTCAAATTTATGATGGCTGCAGGTGCGCGTACACACACACACACACACACACACACTCCTGCAATCATGTGATTGCATTTTGGCAAGCAGATCATCTCTTTGCAATGTCTAGCAATCATGTGCCCATGACTCCTGATGGTTTCAGGCATTTATTTCTGGTTTCTGCCAAAAAATACCTATTAAATAAAATGAGTTCACTTCATGACCACTGCAAAAATGTCATAAAATGGGGTCCAATCATATGGTGACCCCCTTAATGACTGCAATGAATTTCTACCATTATTCTGGGCTCAATTACAGTTATAAGTTGAGGACTACCCATACACAGGACTTACAAAGGAAACTGGCTCATGACTTAATAACTAAAAGGGATATACAAATAATAAATTATAAGTGTGACTTTGAAAAATTTCTTGGACTTATAAAAGATAAGTTCTGGTTGATCTAATGGAATGGATAGATGTAATTGGGAAGAAATAACATGACCCTGTGCCATGTAGGGCTTTACAGAAGATTACCAGAACCTTGAATTCGACCCAGAAGCAAAGTGGTAAGCAGTGCAGCTCACAAAGCAGAAGTCTAATGGGTATTCCACAGAACCATTAAGAAAAAGGTAACTTTTTTTTGCTATGGAGAAAGAAGAACAAGTAAATGACTGAAGATACTGAGATCAATGGGATGGAGAAGCTAGTTCTACTTTTTCTCCTTCACTCAACAGTTGGAAACTTCTTAAAGAAGCATTGCATGGCATATATTCAAGCAATAATATGCACTGTATATTCTCAAACAATTCCTCTGTCCTTCCACCTCTCAGCACCCCCAAACCTTGGCAAGACACCAAAGCCCTGTAAACATATTGTTGAACAGTTCCTTGCCCTTTTCCTCCTTCTAGTTCTGCTGGATATTTCTTCCTCTAGTTGCTCCTCTGCAACTCCACTCTGTTTCTCTTCCTCCCTGGCTCAATCAGCCAAGATCTGCTTCTACCTGACACACATGGTTCTCTTCTTTCTCGAAGTCTTGGTCATCACTTAGTCAATATGAGTCAGGCATACTTCTTACTCCAACCTTAGTCTAAATCCCTGGCACTCCCCAAATTGCTTGCTTTCTTGGAGGTGCAAGAAGGAAGGCAAGTGTGGAGAAAACCTTTATGCTTACTCTCTTTTCTATGTCTCTGGGGTAACTACCTATGGTTATGAAAGCTGGAACTTAAGATAGCAAAACAGGAAGAAAATTAGCTCATTCTGGAGAAGGCTCCTATATATTCCTTGAACAGCAAAGATAACTAACAATTATTGGAGTGCATAACACTACTTTGGCCATGGCATGTGGAGAAATTCATTGGAGAAAGCAATTATGGTTGAAAGAGTTAGTGGTAAAAGGACACCAGGCTGTCAAAGAACATGATGACTAGACACTATCAAAGCTGACACCAACCAGAACATAGAAAAAAAATCAAAGAAGTAGTGCAAGGTCAGACAATGTACAGAGACTTGGCCCACAGAATCACCAAGAGTTGGACACAACTGAATGTATATCATCAACATCTTATCATCATCACATCTGTGAGGTATTAAAAAAGTCAATATTTTAGTTGTGGCCACATAATCAAAGGCTCATTCCTCAGTAGAACATTGGTGTTGACATACATATTAGAAGGGCAGTCCCTTAGTCAAACATTCATGACTGCCATCTTTTACTTTTTGATACCTTTCCACTGCCTGGAGATTCATGGTCTTATAGATTGTCTTTTGTATTTCCCACTTTACTCTGAGGTAAGCTTTTTGCCTCTTTCACTTGAAAGTGTTGATTCTGTGTACCTTGTCTCCTTAAGCTGCCTCTTCTAGGAAGCTATTTTCTTTTGCTTCTTCTTTTTCTAGACATTGCTTCCAGACTAATTTTTGCTTTCTTCTTTCTCCCCCATGTTTCTATCTATGTCCAGTGTCATCTTTGTGACAAGTACCTGGGATTCATCATTTTTATACCTCTTCTCAATTAAAAGTTTTGTTTCTCTTAAACTCTTGGGGACAAAACTTCCTCTACCAATTGGGAAGGCAATTCTGTTTTCCTTGCATGCTACTACTACTATCTCTTCTTTGAGAATAATTTACCTTTATTTCTTCCTATTTACCATGTAATATCTGGTATCTTCCCTTTACATTCCTCGATACAAGGATTCCTATCATTAAGTTTTCTCTCCCCCCACTTTATTATTTTTATAAATAGCTCAAGGCATACCTAATACTAATTTCTCTTCCCAAAGCTACCCAACTGACTTTCATCCTAAGGCAGGGCTAGAACTCACACTCTCCTGGTTTCTAGCTTAGTACCCTAGTACAGTGGTGGGATTCAAAAATTTTTACTACCAGTTCTGTGGATATGGCTTGGTGGGCCTGGCATGGCTTGGTTGGCATGGCTTAGTAGGTGTGGCAGTGGAAGGATACTGCAAAATCTCCCCACTCCTGGGGGAAAGGTTACCACCAGTTCTCCAAACTACTCAAAATTTCTGCTATTGGTTCTCCAGAACTGGTCAGAACCTGCTGAATACCACCTCAGCCCTAGTAGATCAAAGTCTCCCTTGCTTTTCCTTGTTTTTTTTTCATTTCACATGTCCACTGAATTATGCAGCTTTATTATGTTTTGCTTTATTTCATTTTAATTATATTATTTTGCATTCATACTCAGTCTATTATTTATTAGAACAATGAATAAATTGAAGCTTGTTTAAAAGTGGAATTTCAGTCACATATTTAGGATTCATAATTTTATATGGGAAAGAGGTTTATTTTTTAAAAAACTACAGTAGAAATTTTCATATATCTCATTCTCCTGATATTTCCCCCTTGCCTTACTTCTAAATTGGTCCTCCCTCCAATCCTTCTTAAATGAAAAGGGAGTTATGAAGACTAAAGTCTGATCCTGATTGATATAGATAAGAAGCAATCAAATTTAAGTCAATAGGCAGACTTCAAGGTGGAAGAGGAAAAAATGCTAACATGATGCCAATAATAAGCTAACTCCACCAGAATGAAAAATAAACCAGAGTGACTAAATTTTCGGTGTGGTGGAAATGAAAAAGTGGTAGCAAAACCAAAGATTGTCAGCAGAGGAGAAAATGATATAAGGTATTTGCAGAATTACATATGGAGTTACGTATGAATTATAGCAGAAATACTTTGATTCACATTAGGGCCCATTGATACACTGAATCTGTATTTCTGAAGGTAATTAATAAGATGCAATTACCTAACTGACAATCATTCTCAGAATTTACAAGGCTGAATATTGATTTATATTTTTCTGAAAAATAACCAGGGTAGCTGGCAGCATTGAACAGGTCTGGGTTGATCTTGTAAAAGCTAAGCAGGCCTAGAACTGGTTGATAATTGGAAAGGGTTCCACCAGGAAAACCATGTTTATACTAAACTGAGCAATCTAGAAAAGGTCAATGCAAAATTGCTTCTATGCAGCTTTTAAGAACACTTGGAGTTAATCCTGATTCAAGGGAACCTTTACATTTAAAAGAAAAACTGCTACCATCCCACATATTTTTGGAAAATTTTCACATGTTCGCTTGCTTTATTTATTAATTTATTTATTCAATGTATTTCCTATCCAGTCCATAAACCCTCATTAGGAATCTGCAGGAATTTGTTTTCATTTCAGTGTGTACCCTTTGTTTTCATAGGTGCATCATGTTGAGTTAATTAAAAAATATTTGTAATAACAAAGGAGATATAATCAATGGGACACAATCTCATACAATTATTTATAGACCCCTTAGCTAAGAATGTAAGCTCTGCTGAACTTAATGGTATGCTTTCTATGTTTAGATGCCTTCTATAATAAGAACATCTTCTCTAATTAGAACCAAGATCTTGCTAAGACTGTAAAGCTAAATGATAACTCCAAAGTTCCATCTATAATGGTACATTTTATAATATTTTTCCATTCTACCACATGACTGAAGTTTAAAAAATAAGCCCAATATTATTGTTTAAAATCCAGAAAATTAAAACTGTCGTCATCATAATATACTTTTTCTACTCTGAAAATATACATTAATATTTATGTAAAATTCATTTTCACACAAATATAAGAATATTTTCATCCATTGTTTTATCTCTTTTGGTCTTGATGATATGTTTTGAAATCTTTGTTTTCTTCACAATAATATTCCAAGTATTTAATAATTTTAGGACAACAAAAATAAATCCATTACAACCTTTGGAAATTTATTTAGGTAAAGATTGATGAATTGTCAGAAACTAAGTATAAAATAAATGATAGTTATAAAAAAGAACCAAATATCTTCTGCATATAGCAATATCATATTAAAATTAAAATTCAGCTGAAATCGCTTTGATTTCATGAGTTTGTTTTATTGGGCATGGCAGTATTTCTAATACCAAATGAAAGGATATAATGGGTATCCTTGATGAATATATTGCATTATGCATATGATTGCATATGATGGATAACATGCAATCCACATTGCATTTTAATTTATACACACACACACACACACACACATAATAATTCAAAAACACATTTTATGAGAAATCTAAGCTTCTTCAATACTAAAAACTTATTTTGAACTATGCCAAAAGCCATTTCTGCATGCAACAAAGTTAACTATAGATTCTTGTCTATTAGCATATAAAACTATTATATCAACCAAGGGTCTTATATTATCTGAAGCCTGACATCCTTTCATGAAATCATATTGTCCAGGATGAATTATTGCCAGTAATATCTTCTGTAATCTTCCCACCACTATAGCTGTTAAAAAAAATCTTAGAATCAACATTTAACAGAGATATCAAGTAATAACCTGTAGAGTGGATACAATCCTTTCTAGCCTTCAAAATTACAGTGATGAAAACTTCATAACTTGAAGCTGGCTGGACTTGATTTTTATAAAATGTTGAAAATATTGTGAGATGTATATGAGCTATTTTCATATTTTCCTATGATTTAAAATAGTCCGTGGTTATTCCATATTCTATGATTTACCATTTTTATTATGAAATGTAATTAATCTTACCGTTGAAGATTCTCATTTAATTAAGTCTAATTTACAATTATTCCAAGTTTATAAATGAAATCAACTTGTTGCTGTTTGATTTTCCTCTCTTAAATAAGTTTATATTCATGTAATACAATGTGTTATATCTCACAAGGAATATTCAGCAGGATTTCACATCTATCTTGTGAGGTTTTTTCCTAGTCATAATCTGGTTATATAATGACACCCTTCATAGTAATACAAGAAAACCTAAATAGACTAGCAAGAATGAATAATGTCTAGGAAAAAATATATCTTAATGCTTTGCTCCCAATGTTTCAATTTCAATAGTATAGAGGGAAAGGAGAGGGAATTTTTTAAAATAAATAATGGTAAGGCTGAGATGAGAGTTGCAAGTGTTCTTGAAATGTCCAAGGCAAATGATGGGGCCTCATCTATCTTCAAATTTTAAGAACCTTACAATTCTTAAAATAATGATAATCTTGCTGATAACAAACCTCTCAGCCCAGAACACCTTTCTGCCTAAGGTTTGATCTTAATAAATTCAATTTTAATTAAATATCAGTATAAAAAAATTCAATTCAGAAACTTCTCAGATGTCATTGATCTGCCCCCAGGCCACTCTCTAGACATGAGGAGGATGAGTTTGAGTCAGCAGAGGAAAGAATAGAGCCAAGTGATGGCCTGGATCAAGGCTTAGAGAGTGCTCACCTGATGGAGCAGCCTCAGCTGGTTTGAACAGATGACCAATAGGCTGGGCTGAGGCTGAGACTGAATGAGATGATCACAGCTGCAGAAAGTTGATCAGGAGGCTCCAGGTGAGGACCAGGAGCAGCTGCCACCAGTTAGCAATGAGGAAGAGGTATAGTCAACACCTCCTCTTGATCCAAGAACATGTAGGGCAGAGAGGAGATAGTCACAATACCAGACAGCTAGACTCTCGAGGAGGCAACCTCACTTCCCATGAAATGATGCATTGACATTGCTCCTTAATCCTGCCCTGAAGACTTGAGCATTGCTTGAACAATGTGCCCAATCCTGTGCCTTTTGTGCTTATGCTGTGTGTCCTGGCCTGTTCGACTTATGGACTGCTGCTTTCCATGACTTTGTGTGCACACATTGGATTCTCTCAGTGACTTTTACTATCCTGAGTTCAGAATCCAAACTCGTGCAATGGGGGTATTTTCTGAGGACCTATTTGGGAGGTTTGACTAAACACCTGTAGAACTCTTGCTGTACATGCATGTGTGTGAGGGGAGCAGGGGAGCATACCAGAATAGCACAATAGCACACTTAAATGAAACAGACCTATCAATACCCTTGTTAGGGATAACATTGTTTTACCCTAACTGGTTTAGGTAAATAATAATATGTAATCATAGTTTGTATGTTAAAGTGTCTGCAACTTTAACTGTGGGATAGTAATTAAGGGAGTGGTTGTGAAAGCACTTTAAAAGAAGCAAGGCTTCAGCTTGCTCTCTCTCTGGCTTTGATGAAACCTGATTACTGCAAGGACACAAGACTGCATTGCTCGAACGGGAGAGAAAACAAAGGACAGACTTGTAAGTGAACTGACATAGGATATTTCTAAACGGACTTTGCTAACTGAATATCCCTAAATGGACTGACTAAATGATACATGACTATTGGACTGTTATTTTGACTATGCTATGAACTCATAATGGAATAAACTATATATTTGATCGCACAAGCGTATCTGTCATTTTTACTGTATGTTAAACATACAAGCTTAGCTCACTCATTTATCTGTGTGCCTATCTGACTAAGCTGCACATTCTGTTTAGCTTGTCTCCCTAACCCTGGTTGGGGAAACCAGGCTTAACAACCCTCTTTAACTTATTTTTGAGATACTACTGTTAGATCTCTGATGAAGATAGTAGTATATATTGTCTCATTTTTTAGATACTGTTTTTAAAAATTGATTCATACAAACTTAAAATGAGAAATGTCTGCAATTGAACAAGAACTTGAGTTATTTTTTTTTTTTAAGAATTGTACTAGGTATTATTTAATGATTTTGGAATGCATCTTTATTTCAAAAAATGCCATAAGAAGGCTTTCAAAGTCAGCTCATGACTATTAAAATTAATATAATTTCAAAATTACGTTCTTATCCATTCAAATTTCTACTTGAGACAATTTTAAACTGTAGTGGAATGAATTGAACAGAGCTTTCAGACCTTTTTTTAGGGATGAGTAATTAAATTCCAACATTACAATTGGCACAATAAAAGTATTAACTAGCTATTAATTATGCCAATTCAGGGAAAAAGAAGGAGGATTAATTATGAAGAATATGATATAATTTTATTGCAATTAATTCCATTAATTGTTCAGAAGGATCTCTTATATCAATTTATGCTTGATTTTTAAGAAGTCTTCCACAAAGCCTTCCTTTATTGTTATTAAATTTATTGGTTAGAATAGGTTCTGCAGATATTGTTTCAGGTATCTAACTTATGAATTAGAACTGCTTAAGGTTCACAAGGTCTCCATTCTTGGGTTAGAAGTTATTTGACTGCATATCTATCTACTGTAATTTTGATATGTGCATATGTATACATACACTAATAGCCATACATATAGCTGCTGCATCCTGGTGGCCTCGGAATTTATGCATGTTTACTCTTGATGTGAATTTCCATTTTAAAAAGATCAAGAAATGCCTTATTTATTCTTCGCTTAGGAGATTGGCATATTTGAGCTGTGTGAATGGGAAAAGAACTTGTGCACAGTGTTAAGTACTGAACATTGGTCGAAATAAATGGAGACAGCCTCTGAACAGTGAACTTTCAGCTCTTTATTTACATAGTGACTTCTCAAACCAACAACAGTGAACTCTGCCTTATATAGGCAACCCTTGTAAGATTTGTCCAATAACGAGCTATAACGCTAGCTCTTTTAACCAATAAGAATTCTCTGTTAAGGGCCAATCGGATTCCAGTCCGATCTGGCCGCCTAACAGCCAATCAGAAGTGCAGGGCCAGAACCCTGCACTTTACCTCAAGCTCATACTTTATTAACTATGGTACATACACAACACCCCTTCCCCCTGGTTTCTTAATTACGGTGTAGTTATATAGTCCTTTAGATAGGACAGTTGTCTTTTAAGTCTTTCGGATTTTCCTTGGATTGGTTGGTTGCAATCCTGTTGAGGTAGATTGTTGTCTGGCAGTGGTTCTGCCTCTTGCTCAGCTGCAATTCCCTGTGGTGCAAACGTTTCTCTTTCCTGCTCCATTTCCTGAGTATCACTTAGTTCATCGTTCCCTTCAAACAGGTTCCCTGGAACTTCATCTTCTTCCGTACCTCCCCCCCTCGGTTTGGTCATGGGGGAGTTGTTGACTAGCTGTTGCGAGTCGTGACCAAAATTGGTCAATATGCCGTTTCCACAATTTATTGTCACAGCATTTCACCACATAGGATTTGGGGCTGGTCACTTGTACTACTGTCGCCTCTATCCATAACGGGTCGCCCGATAAGTTTCGTACGTAAACGAGGTCTCCTACCTGGAAGGTGCGACAGCGGCCGCTGGATCCTATTGGCTTTTCTGGTTCGTAAGCAGGGTGCAACCGGTCGAGGTGGGAGCGGAGTCTTCGTCCCATCAGTAGTTCGGCGGGAGTTCTGCCGGTGACGCTATGTGGAGTTATGTGTTGCAAAAAGAGAATTTGGTTGACCTTGTCATCAATATTGTCATAGTCCACTTTTTGCAAGGTCTTTTTTACCATGCTCGGCCATTGGTCGCAGGGTGCGCAGGCGAGGTGAGCGCATGGCGGATGCCGTGGTCAGCAAGATACTGCTCAAACATTAGTGCCGTAAACTGTGGCCCGTTATCGGACTCCAGGACGTCTGGCAATCCGTGGGTTGCAAAGAGTCTGTTTAGAATCTTGATAACCGCCTCGGAGGTCATAGTCATCATACGATGAATTTCTAGCCAATTGGAGTATGCGTCGACTGTAAGCAGGAAGGTATAGCCCTTGGTTGGCCCCGCGAAATCCAGGTGGATTCTGGACCAGGGTCCACGTGGAGTCTCCCATTCAGTAGGCATGGCTTTCGGTGGGGCATTGCTGACTTGTTGGCAATTGGGACACGCTTTAACCCACTGCTCGATTTGCCGGTCCATGCCCGGCCACCATGCGTAGCTTCGTGCAAGCGCCTTCATTTGCATGATGCCGGGGTGGCCCTCATGCAGAATTCGCAGCAGCATCTTCCGGAGTCGCTCTGGGACAACGACTCTATCGCCCCAGATGATACAGCCCTTCTGGGAGAAAAGTTCAGTCTGTCGAGATGTGAATGGTGCGAAGTCATCTGGTACTTGGTCCAATGGCCATCCACGTTCTACCCAGCCTAGGACTCGAGCTAGGGTGTGGTCTCGTTTGGTTTCTCTTGCGATGTCTCGGGCGGTCATAGGCGGTGAGTTGAGTGTTTCGATCTGCAACGTGGTTGCCGTTGGTGCCAGATCGTCAAGAGTCTCTGGAAGCGGTGCTCGGCTTAATGCGTCAGCGTGGGGAATGGCTTTTCCCGGGCGATATTGCAGGCGATATTATAAGCAGCTAGGAATTCTGACCATCGGGTCATTCTAGGGGATAATATGTAGGGGGTTGGCTTGTCCCCGGCTATTATCCCTAGCAACGGTTTGTGGTCAGTTATAATGGTAAATGTCCTTCCATACACATATTCATGAAATTTTTTGACAGCTGAGACGATTGCGAGGGCATCTTTATCAATTTGTCCATAGTTCCACTTGTGAAAGAGTCTTCGAAAAGTATGCAACAGGGGCTTCGTTCCCATTAGGCAGTGCATGGCTCAAAATGGCGCCCACCCCGAAAGGCGATGCATCGCAAGTTATAACTAACTGCAAAGTCTCGTTATACTGCATAAGTACAGAGTCAGATGTGAGAAGTTTTTTAACATTCCGAAATGCTTGCTCTTCCCAGTAACCCCATACCCACAATGCTTTTTTATCTAATAACCGGTGTAACGGTTCAGTGACAGTTGCTTTGTGCGGTAAAAATACATTATAGAAATTAATGAGGCCTAAGAATGCCTGGAGATTGGCCTTGTTGCGTGGCCTGGGAGCGTTTTTGATCGCTTTTAGTTTACTCTCAGTAGGATGAATGCCCTGGCTATCAATCCGGTACCCTAGAAACTCAAGACTATCAGTATACAATTGAAATTTATTTTTTTTCATCCTAAGTCTGGCCACTTGGAATTTTTTTAGAAAGCATCTCAAACGGTCCTGTAAGATTTTTTTGGTAGGGGCTGCAATTAATACGTCATCAAAATAAGGGACCATGCCCTTGATTCCTTATAATAACCTTTCCATAAGGCTCTGGAAGATCCCCGGGGCTACACGAACTCCGAATTGCAGTCGGGTACATTTAAAGGCATCCCTGTGTGTTACAATAGTTTGGGCCTGAGCCGTTTTTTCATCCACTGGTAATTGTTGATAAGCTTGAGTTAAATCTAATTTAGCGAAAACCTTCCTGCCCCCCAAGGAATGGAGGAGGTGCTGCACCACCGGAACTGGATACGCATTCTGCTGTAGGGCGTGGTTCAAAGTGGCCCGGTAGTCCCCACAAATTCGGATTGACCCGTCTGGCTTAATGGGTGTTACAATAGGGGTTTCCCATGGAGAGTGATTGATGGGCTTCAACACCCCTTGAGCAATTAGCTTGTCGAGCTTTTCGTCGATTTTTGATTCAAGAGCGAACGGAACTCGACGGGGCTTCAAGCGAATGGGAGCTATTTTTGGATCCAGACTGAATGAGATCGGGGTCCCCTTATACTCGCCTAAGCTGTCCGCGAAGACGTCACTGAACTCAGATAAGGTCTTCCTCCCACTCACAACCACCGACTCGGTTCATGCCGGCCACTTCAATGCCGAGTGGCGCGAACCATTGGAGGCCTAGTAGGCTAGGCCTATCTCTATCGATGACTTTTAGAGTTAAGTACGCTGTATGCTTCTTGAAGGAGACTCGGACTCGGCAGGACCCGACAACGGGGATTCGATTCCCTTGGTAGTCCTTAAGGATGAAGCGTTGAAATTGGAGGTCTTGGCATTGAATTGTGGGGATGAGTTGCTTGAGTGTCCTCCAGGACACCATCAAGAGGGACAATCCCGAGTCGACCTCCATGTGGAAAGGCTGGTTCTCGATGGTTACCGTGACTCAGATTTTCTTAGTGTCCAAGGCTGAGGCGTGACCGATAGTGATAGTATGGTGAGCCTCTTCTCTCTGCAAAGCTCGATTTCTGTAGGAGTGGTTTACTGGCTCTCGCCTTATGGTTTCCTGTTGATTGGCGATAGTTAGCCCCTTTTGAGGCCTGGCTGAGGCCTGGTAAGCTGCGGCAGACCCGGCCGATGTGGCCTCGTTTCCCGCACTCATGGCAGAGTGCATCACGGAATTTGCATTCGGCCCTGGTATGGTTGGCTCCACAGCCTGGGCAAGGGCGTAAGGGCTTCAGCCGAGGGTCCCGGTCAGACCACAGTCGATGGACCCCTTCTTCGTCGCTGTCTGACGACGAAGAGAGGTCCTCGTGGTGCGTTATTAATAGCTGGCCTTCTGTGTTAGGTGAGATTTCGCTGGCCGGTGGTGGTGCTGGAGTGCGGTTTCGCCGTAGTTGTGCAGCCGACGATTTGGTCGCCTCTGCTGCCGTGGCTTCGGCGATGGCGTCAGCAAGGCTGATGTCACCTTTCGCCATCAACTTGCTTTGCAAGCCTAGTGCATCTAGTCCCAGAACTATTCGATCTCTTAGTGCCTCTTCTAAATCGGCGAACCCGCAGAGGCCCCCTAAATTTCGGAGGTCCGCCATGAAATCGGCCACGCTTTCCCCTTTTCGTTGGTTCCTCTGATGAAACTCGTGGCATCTCACGAGTGTAGGCACTGTTGGTGCATAATGGCCTCTCAGGATGGGTTCGAGGTCATCCCAGCTCATGGCCTTCACTTCTCGAGGTTTGGCGAGTGCTTTAGCCATCTTAAATACGGCTGGGCCACAATGCGTCAGGAACAACGCCCTTTTCTTTGCTGGCGTGGCGTCCTTCAAATTGTTTGTCTCCAGAAACATTTGGAAGCGATCCATGTAGGATTCCCAATCCTCTTGGTTTGGATCGAACGGAGCGGGTGGTACGATGCCGCCGGACATGGTTCCGTTGTTGGCGTCGTCTGTCACGTGCTCGGTGTTGCTTCCTGGCTTCTTCAGTTCAGACGTCTCCAAATCCCACCCTCGTCGCCAGTGTTAAGTACTGAACATGGGTCAAAATAAATGGAGACAGCCTCTGAACAGTGAACTTTCAGCTCTTTATTTACATAGTGACTTCTCAAACTAACAACAGTGAACTCTGCCTTATATAGGCAACCCTTGTAAGATTTGTCCAATAACGAGCTATAACGCTAGCTCTTTTAACCAATAAGAATTCTCTGTTAAGGGCCAATTGGATTCCTCAGAACTAACCAATCCGATCTGGCTGCCTAACAGCCAATCAGAAGTGCAGGGCCAGAACCCTGCACTTTACCTCAAGCTCATACTTTATTAACTATGGTACATACACAACACACAGTTTGTAGTATTTAGTAGTAGGGTTGATGTCATTAAGTCTTTTAAAAGGGTTTTTGTGTTTACCTAACGGGCAAGGTAGATAGTTCACAAGAGCTATTTCAAAATCTTGTGGTTAGGGCTGTGTGTCCTTTAAACAAATGAGATGTTGAGATGGATACAGATTTATACCTAAAGTCTGAACAATAATCTGTCCTGTTTGCAGCTTAAAAAAAAAAAAATCTCTGTTGGATTTAGCAAAGTGGCTGGATAGAATTAATTCAAAGCAGGATGTCATTTCTCTGGGAATTTTCCCAATTATGAATTAAAGTGCTATGTGGCTGTTCTGCAAAAAATAACCTATACTAGTATGAAATTTTCTGTCTCCACTGGTAATCATTATCTTTTGTCTATTGCATTGATTGTCACTCACTGCCGAAAGTTGCCAAATTGAATTTGAATATGATGCACTCAACCATTGGTTTGATTCCTCTGGTTTTGTTGTCTTTCTTTTTCAACATATCACCAGCTAGTAGGAAAATATCTGCCAGTCACAAAACTGCAGCCAGAATAAGTGGGCCTGTCTACAAGACTCTGTGGATCACTTGTAAACTCCTTCCTTTCTATGCCTTTTCTCCTTCATTCTATTCTACTGTGCACACCAAATTGAATAATGTTAAAGAATAAGCATAGAACAGAATCATGAAAATAATTTAGTCACAAGGAGCCCTTTTATTTAGGATTGCTCTTCCCTTTCTTTCCTTTTTTTATTTAAGCAACAAATGTTTCCTTTATATTTGCTTCATGCTTTAATGGGAAGGGGCTGAATCCACAGCACTGCACAGACCTATAATTGAATCCTCCTACATTTCTTCAGTCATTCAGACACTATTGTCTCTTTGTGGTCCAATCATTTTGTCAGGACAGTCTTATCACATTTTGGTGTTAGAGTTAACTCACCTTTCTACACATTTTCCTGCTGGATGTAATTACAGGAAAATTAAGATTCTTAATCCATTCATGAAAAGCAGTCTTTTTCAGGGACCTGGTAGTAAGTGTTCATTCTTGAAACCAAAGGCAGAGTGAAAATCACATGTGTAAATCATATTGAAAGATTGATTTTTATCTCAGATATATTTGGTTTATCATTCCAGAATCAAAAGCTATTTATCACAGTGGAGGAGACCGGAACAAGTAAACAAAGCAACAGAGAAATTTGGTATAGAACAGACAGGGAAAAGAAGAGGTAAACCACAGCATGCCATGAAAGAAAAAGAAATCATTAGGAGAAGAGAATTTCCAGCAGGTAATAAGTGATTGTACAAAGAGGCAGATCAATATCAGACATGGAACTCTGCAGGAAAAGAAATGCTGAACACATTATTTGAACTCTCCTCCCAATAACACAAGCCACCTAGGGAGGAAATGTGCCCTCACTGTTGGATCCTTGAATTGTTCAATTTCTGGTACTATGAGAAAACCAAAGACTGGAGGCGGTGGGTAGAATAATGAAAAGTCTATGATATCATAAATAGTATTTTAAAATATGGCACTAGAAATTATTTTAGAGTCAGGAGAATAGATGTGGTTAATATAGGGCTCATTGTTGAAGCTTTTCTGTCTTTTAAACATACAAATATGGAGAATAATAGATTCTTTATAATGGTTCTATTCAGAACTGTTCTTTCACAGCACTTAGCATCATAAAATTCTGATATGCCTTTGTCTACATTGTGTGTTCTAAAGTTTGGAGCTGCTGGTTAGCCTGAACTTAGCGGTGTGCTCACAGATATTTTATTACCCAGTTAGGTAACATCATCAAGGCAAGTAAGCATGGGATTTGCTCACAGTTTACCTACAATAATTTGCCATACAAGCTTTGGTGTGTGTGTGTAGTTTTATCCTTGGTAAATCCTTGATTAGGGTATAATTTTCTGCTTTATTGTGTGCTGGATGTTTGGTTTGTTTGTTTGTCTGCTTATCTGGGCATTACAGAGGGGATGTGATGACCCAGAGTGTAACACAAAGGTAACAAAATCCAAAACACAAATAAATGTCCTTTAATGCCTCCAACTTGGCCCCACTGTTCAATAATTCTCAGTTGGAGATAAAACATACTCAAAAATAGTCTTCAAAAGAAAGCAATACAGTCTGAATTTAATGAGCAGATAGAGGTGAAAATAAAAACCAAACAAACTACAATGATGAACTTTCCACAAAGGAACAGAAGTATTTACCAAATTAAAGGAGATAACAAAGCACAGTCTGTTGGAAGGACGCCAACCAAGATAACCTCAACCAAAATAAAACATGCTTTGTCTCCAGTGTTTGCCAGAATGCAGGTCCAAACTCTTATGCAATTCTCACACCTGCAGCCCATGAAGAGGATCAAGGCCCTCTCCTCCTGAGTAGACCATATCTCTCCCTTATCCTATCCTCCCTGTGTGCCTTAGGATGGATAGGGGATGGGCCTGGGTCCTCCTCTGACTGCTCAGCTGGCCTCTGCCCTTCCCCAGCCTCCTCCACAACCTCTGGAGCCACACTTCCACTCCCTGTCAGTTGTTCCTCCTCTCCCTCAGAGTCAATCTCCACCAGGGGCATGACAGGGGACATGTTCTGGTGTTTTTTGTTTCTTCTTAGTATTTTTATATTTTTGACTTGCATGTAAATGTGATTGATCTCTGTGTTTATTGATGGCTAATTTGTCCAAATACCAAGCTTTCAGGAATTCCCTAGCATTTTAGTTTAATTTAAGATGCACATAGGTTCCCAATTCAAACTATGATGGAGATTGTCAGTGGTGCCCCCTCATCAAGAAGTCAACTCTGGACCCTTTCCTGTTAGAGAATTATTGGCCACTTTTCAATCTTCTCTTTCTGGCAAAAGTTGGAAATGGTGGTTGGACAACAGCTAAATATGATCTTGGTGGAAATGGATTATCTGGACCCATTTCAGTCTGTCTTCAGGCCAGGATACAATGCAGAGACCAAGTGTTGGTCACATTTGTTGATGCAAACCAGGATAGAGGTAGTGCATCCATCCTAGTGCTTCTTGATGGTTGGCAGTATTGAAAGCCACTGAGAACTCAAGGAGCACTTGGCTAGTTGTACTACTCCTATCCTGGCTCACATCAACAAATGTGACCAACACTTGGTCTCCATATAGTATCCTGGCCTGAGACCACACTGAAATAGGTCCAGATAATCCATTTCCTCTAAGCTGTTGTCCAGTCATATTTTCCATCTTTTGCCAGAAAGAGAAAACTGGCTGATAATTATCTAACAGGGAAGGGTCCAGAGTTGACTTCTTAATGAGGTGCTATACCACAGCCTCCTTCAAGGCTGGTGGGACCACCACCTCTCTCAAAGAGGTACAAACTATATGAATCCAGCCTTTAAAAACCCAGGAGGGGTCAGCTCTAACAAACAGAGGGCTGGACAAAAGTACCATGTCCACTTCCTCAATTCTAAAATAATTAATTTAGTCCAATCAGAGTCCAACTTCAAGAAAATGTAAGCCAATATTCTGCACCAAGGTCCGGGAGATGATATGGTAGTCTAAGCCCCACTCCAGTAGAATATGGATCACTCTAGACAAAATTGCTGGGCAGCTATCAGAAGATGCAATAAGGATAGAAAAAGTGCAACATTTCATCACCCCTATTACCAAAACATAGGCCCAAATATGGGCTCTCAGTTGTATTTGGTCTTTCTCCAACATAGTGAACATGCATTATGCAGCATTCTAAGTTCTATAATTATTTGCTCTTTAAAGCCATTTAAAAAGATTTAGCTGACAAGCTGCAATTCAATTGTCCATTTTTAAAAGGACACATTCCAGAAGTCTGATATACTATAGATGCAACAACATTAAATATTTTGAAAAATTCTTGTTGAATATTTAAAGTGACTAACTGCTGAAGAATAGTTCTGTCACATTGACCGAAGGTGCTACCATTCTTATGAAACCAACTTGTTTCAGACAAAAATCTTTCTTCCCCATTTTAATGCTACTATCAATCCGATTTTATCAGATTCTATCCTCAGGCAACTAAATTATTCATACTGTTGAAATCATTTATTACTAGAGAAAGAAAGAAAATTAAAGAACTAATATTGATAAAATTTGACAATGTTGACATTGTCATAACGATCTAATATGCCTATATTTTCATACTTTTCTACTGAGATACAGCAGCAACAACAATATCATCAACAACACTTGTACTTGTGCATGTTAGGTAATGATTTGGATAATTTTCAAAGTTTTAGATAAAACCAATAAACTGAGAGTTGTGATCAGACAACTCTGGAATAGACTAAACTAGACTAGACTTGAACAGAACAGAACAGAACAGGATAGAATAGAATTCTTTATTGGCCAAGTATGATGGGACACACAAGGAATTTGTCTCCAGTGCAGTAGCTTTCAGTATACATGCAAAGCAACACAGCAATAATAATCATAATTATAATAACAATAAGAGCAACTTGTAGATATGATGAGAAGGATAGTAACAATACTACAGATGTACAACAAAGGTAAATATATATTTAGATATAAGACAGTACTGTGAAGATTAGGTGTTCAGTAGAGTGATGGCACAAGGGAAAATACTGTCCCTGTGTCTAGTTGTTTTGGCATGCAGTGCTCTATAGCAGTGTCCTGAGGGGAGGAATTGAAACAGTTTATGTTCAGGGTGTGAGGGGTATTGTAGTTATTGTGTGTAGTTATTAAAACTGTATTCAAACATAGAGATAAATATTTCTCATTAAAATACATATCAGTGAAATTGTTTCTTTTTCTACTAGGTTCAAGAAGAGTTTATTAACAACTCAATATGTTATGAAAGTTTAATTGCATGCTTTATAGTGTTTATGATATAATTTTATAAAATTCAGTCAATTGGTAGTTTATTTCAGAAATATTGAAATGATTTTAGGATATGTATGCATAAATTAAATGCAATATCCGGTGATAAATAGAGATAGTGTTATAACATGACTTCATTTCAAATTGCAGAAACTTTTATTGCTAACATATTTATAATGCCAGCTACTTGTTATCCTTTCTCTATCTTAATTTGGATTTTTGCTAAATTTATTTATTGTTTCAGGTGTGCTGAAAAGCATGCAAAGCATTCATTTGGTCAGTTTGATGTATTAGTAATCTCTGTTGATTTCCCCCATTTATGAAACTGATTGGTGTACAATTAGGTTAGAAGAACAGGTAGTTGTTTCTGCCACCAGTCCTGTAGATACAATTGTCTTTTCAACTGCTTCATTTTTCAAGGTGTCCCTTTAGATTGGCAGCTGAGTGGAGCCCTTCCAGGAGCAACTTCATCCCATGTTCTGACTCTCTCTTCACTCCAGGGATCAAATTGAGATTCATGTGTCTTGTTCCCTTGTCTGTCCATTCATCAGTGACATTCACAACACTCTCCTGACATGATGATGACACAGATGATTACTAACAAAATTATTTGTTTTTCACCAGCCAGAAACAAATAGCAGAACTGACAGTTGAGGCCAACTGTTCTAAAGACACACGAGAGAAAAGGGAAAGATGCCAAGAAACAAGAGTTTCAAGGTGAACGGAAAAGCACCTGGCAGAAACATGATTTTTTGATCAATTCCCCTCCCCCAAAGAGTGCATTTGTTTTGTAGAAAATGCAATTTTTAAGCTTGGAATTATTTGTTTCTTGCAGCTGACACTTAACTATTAAGCTCCCCACTTTCAATATAATTTTTCTTGAAGTCCTTGGAGTTTCCAGATCATCATTGTCCATGATAATGATTTGTTTTCCAGACCACGCTGAGCAATTTATTCCAGAGATTTTTTATTTTTGCTCATTTAAGTTCAACAGTTTTTTTAAAAAAAAAACATTGCAAGCAATTTATATGCTGCTACGTTCTAATCAGCTCTGAGCAGAATATAACAAGAACAAAAAATATGATAAGACCAAAGACAACAACAGTGTCACAACACTGTTTTTATCTACTAGTATAGCCCCATATTTAACACCCACAAGTATTCCATCAAACAGCCATGTTTTTTCACAGCCTTATTGATTTCATCAGGCATGTGGTAGTTGGGGTGTACAAGCTACATTGAGCTTGATTTTGTATGTGTGTGTGGAATTGGCAAGATTTCAGAAATAATTTGCATTGTCTTCTGAGGGTTGAGAGACAGAGACTAGTCCAAGGTCACCCTGCCGGCTGTGTGGTTAAGACAGGACTACATCTCATAGTCCTCTGGTTTTTAGCCTGCCTCAGTGCCTCAACCACTACATCAAACAAACATTAAATGATTAAATTAAATGATTAAATTAAATGCCATTTCTGATTTATACCTAATTAAAAAGAATTTTAAAATTCACCTTCCCTACCATCAGTTTACCTGCATTATCTCCTAGCATGAATTATAATTAGCTACGATGGTACAGTGGTTAGAATGCAGTACTGCTGGCTACTTCTGCTGACTGCTGGTTGCCTGCAATTTGGCAGTTCTAGTCTCACCAAGCTCAAGGTTTACTCAGCCTTCCATCCTTCCAAGGTGGGTAAAATGAGGACCCAGATTGTTGGGGCAACATGCTGACTCTGTAAACCACTTAGAGAAAGCTGTAAAACTCTGTAAAATAGTATATAAGTATAAGTGCTATTGCTATTACTATCCAGGGTAAGTTCGGTCAGATTCATCCTTTCTTCCCACAGCAGCACTCTAAGTGCCTCGTGACCCTTTTCAACTTCTTAATTTCTCCATACACTACAGGGAGTGCCAGGAGTGATAGGCCAGTAGAGATTGCTTAGGAACAGCCACCTCTTTATTTCAGACAGTAATCAAGGCCTCAGCAGGACCATGCAGCAGAGGATCAGGTATGACCACTAATTCCCTGTGGAACCTTGTCAGGTCCATCGATCACTAGGGGTGCAACCAGGTTATTTTGTCATTCCCCATTTAAAGAAACTCAATATAATTCTGGGTTGTCTGATCTCCTCAGGGTACTGTGAGGTCCCATATACAGTTGGTATCAGGGGTGGGATTCTACCAGTTTGCACCTATTCACTAGAGCTGATTGTTAACATTCTAAGCAGTTTGAAGAACCAGTTGTTAACATGCGATCAAAATTCAGTTGCTTGGCAACTGGTCATACTTATGACCGTTGCTCTGCCCCAAGGTCACGTGATCAGCTTTTGCAACCTTCTGACAAGCAAAGTCAGTGAGGAAACCAGAGTTACTAGCAACCATGTTACTAATTTAACAACTGTAATGATTAACTTAGCAAATGTGGCAAGAAAGGTCGTAAAATGGGGCAAAATTCAATTAGCAAATGTTTCACTTAAGAACAGACATTTTGAGCTCAACTGTTATCGTAAGTCGAGGACTACCTGTATACTCAATGAATGCAGCAAAGAGTAGCATTTATTTCCCTTTCTGTGTTGAGCAAGAGGTGGGAAAGGTTTGTTGCCCTTGTTTTACTGTAGGAACTTTGAGAGGTGGGGAGTAACAGAGCTAGCAACTGTGCATATCTTTGCCACCTTCCCTGAATGCAGATGGTGAACCAAGCAATAGAGAAAGAGCAGGGGTGGGATTCTACAGGTTCGCACCTATTTGCTAGAACCGGTTGTTAACATTCTAAGCAGTTTGGAGAACCGGTTGTTGGAAGAAATTACTGGCCTAATCCTGTAAGGAAGGCAGGAAGGAAACATTCTGGTGTTGCTTACAGAAACTGCCTCTCTGTTAACCCTTATTACATTCTTGGCAGGACTAGACTTCCTGTCTCAGGAACTTCTCTGGAGTTTTTTTTCCTCTTTTGCTGGTACTTTGCTTGTGTGGCGTGACCATTCAAAGTTAAAATGGCACTGAAAAAAGTGACTTATGACCGTTTTTCACACTTATGATTGTTGCAGCATCCCCACAGTCACGAGAGGCCAGGCAAGGAGATGCATGCCTCGATGTGAGTGATGTTGAGTTGGCCACGCCTAGCCAGTAACATGACCACCAAGCCATGTCCACTCAATCACATGACCAACAAGCCACACCCACCAACTAAGCCACATCCACAGAACCCATTGTTAAAAGATTTGAATCCCACCCCTGGTTGGTATTAATGGAATGGTAAGAGGAGTTTTTCAGATTGCAGGCAGCAACACCAAAAAAAAATCTAATTTCCTTTAAAGAGAGAGAGGAAGGGGAGAGAGAGAGAGAGAGAGAGTGCCTTGCATCTGAAGAGATATATCCACATATTAGCTTTTAAATAATTAATTGAAAAGTGAATACATACTTCCAATTAAAGTTGATTAGAATAATTTCATTATGTATAATACATCTCTGCATAGCTTCTTTTCTCCCTTGAAGTACACACAGACATATGAATGCCAACACATGACGTATACCTAATATTGAAAATATAATTATGACCTGTGATTAACACAGAGAGTTTATTGCAAAATCTGGGTGGGTGTATGAGAAGTAGAACAAGCATGAGGTTAAATAGAAATAAGCAAGGGGAAAAAGAAACATTCTGCTAGCTGATCAGGACTGTCTGTAAGAAATAAAAAATGTCACTTTGGTTCCTTTAGAGATCTTCTGAACAACAACAAAAAACATTTTATAATTGGAACAACCTCTGATTCATATTTGACTCTTGTGATATGTTTCTGTTTAAACTGAGTTATACTAATAGCCTCCTAAAATTCAGCAGACTGAATCATAGTGCTTGATGCATATTTTATTTGAAAAAGGTGGGAATTTGGTTGCACTCTATGAAACACAACTCAGGTTCTATGAATTGCTTGTCACTTCAGCAATTTTGCTGTCAGATGAATCTATGGGAAGGTCTAATTTCATCTTTGAGATCTGGTTTGGAACTTGTCAAAGTCTTCAGTCAGCAGTTCAGGTCAAGGTGTATGACACTTATTAGCAGCAGAGGTGACTTGATTCTGTTGTTCTCAATCAATACTCACTGAAGCTTTACTTCATAAGCAACCATTGGGAAGTAATTTCTAATATATGACATGGCTTTTGTTTTTATCATCTTACATTTATTCAACAAAGTTTGAATCTTTGATAGGTGATTTTGGCTTCTGATCCTTAAACTTACCAGCATGCCAGCCTTAATCGGATCAATGTATTTAATGAATATTTTTATTCTATTTTCTGCATTTGAATAGTTTCCTCTATTCAATCCTTCTTCTGTGTTCAATTGTTACTAACTTTCATTTCACATTCTTTTTTCACAATCTTAGGTACTCATCTAGAATCTCAAGTATCTGTTGAATATTATAACAACTCTTATTTCATAATTTAGTGAAGGCCTGCGGGCCAGAGCTGGCCCAGAGGGTGCTAAGGGCTGTCCCATGGGGACCCTGGAAACAGCAAAGAACTAGCCTATGTTGCTTCTGCCAGCGAAAATGGAGGGCTGTGTGCAGCCCTCACGAGCTCCATTTTCATTGGCAGAAGGTTGCAGGAAGCCATCGCAGCCAGAAATGAAGCTTGGGACTCATTTTCTCTGGCAGAGCGTTCAATCCACCACAGTCACCCCCAACATGTCAAGTTGACCACACCCAACTGGCCACACCCACTCCAGCCCCCAAGGTCAAACACAATCCTGATTCAGTCCTCAGTGAAATAGAGTTTGACACCCCTGATTTAGTGCATGAATTGAAGTAAGTGCCATCATGCCATTGCATCTAGCTGACTTTGGATGAAGCCAAAACAAACTAAGTAGGCTTGGGACTGGTTTGTACTTAGATAGGAGAATAGCAGGATACAAAGATGTTTTTAAAAAAATTCCTAAAAGAAGCAGTACAGAAACCATTTCTGCACTGAAGCAAAGCATGCATGGATATGTCCATGTAGACACTTTGAGTCAAGGTGTATTCAATTGTATTCAATTTGTATTCAATTGAAATTATATTCAATAAACTTCAGCCATCAACAGTGAATTATGATTTTAACAATAAATGTGACTGACATCAGATTTTATGATTTTAATCTTAAAATCCATGCAGCTGTTGAAGATCAGATATTATACTAGCCCATAATGAGGTTTGACTTTGCTTTATGTATTTTATGAACCCAGAAATTATGGCTTATTCCAAAAACCATGGTTAATTAAACCATTGTCAACATTATACTGAGAAACATAAACTTACATATTTTAGATTCACTTTAACCAGACAAAACACATCATAACTTTTTCATCCATATTAGTCTGTTGACATTCTAAATGACTAATTCATATCAAGCTGGACTTACTAAAATTCAATAACCCAATAAGTCACTGTATGATTTGTGCAGCTAAGCAGACTTTATTGCTATCCTAGCTGGTGTCAATCTGAAACACATTTCTTGACAGCTGGTTCTGGTACTATTGATAATCAAACCTAATAAGCAGAAGCTATCTGCCATTTCAATTTCTTAATTGTCAGTCCTAAGACTACTTGCTATATCTGCTTTCATTACTATGATATCTTATGTTTAATCTTGGGCTGATTTTTTTTCACTCTGCTACTTAATTTTCATTACTAGAACTTGCAGCTCATTTGCCTTTTCAAGTATCAAATGGTGTCACTGGGATAGAAAAGGTTTCTGATGTTTCACCTTCCAATATTATCTTCTTCCAATCCAGCTTCTCTCAACATATATTCAGCATATACAAGAGTATATAGCCCTGGCTCACTTCTTGGTGGACTTTGAACTATTACCATATTCCATCTGGACTATGGCTTCCTGTCCTATTTACAAGTGAAATATTCTGGGTTTCTAAACACATCCCACACCTTGATGTAGCTGACTAAATCAAGTGCCTTTCTAAGAAAAAATATTTTTCTTTGGTACTCTGGCTTTTTTATTTATACAGTATGGATTAGCAATGTTTCTTGGTCCTCAGACTTTTGAAAAACCAGCTGGAACATCTGGCAATTCACTTTCAATTTTAGACTCTAATCTCCATTGGATAATCCTAAGAATTATTTTCTTAGTCTGTGAAATTAAGGATATTGTGTGACAGTTTGAACATTCTGTTAAATCTTCTTTGATAGTGGTGTGTGACTTTTTTCCAATCTGTTATTCACTGCGTCATTCTTGAGATTTGCAGCAGTTTAATAATAAAGTTAGCTGTAAATATAAGATTTAATTGGAGTATATTGGATCATCAAATCACATTAATAATATGCTTTTTAAAAACATAAGTTTGAAGATGCAAACTCTTCAGTTGTATCTGTTTTCCCCCCTATCAATACCAGGTTCTTGTTTTTAAAAATATATTAAAAAGTATGAAAGTTTCCTCCTGGCTGAAAAAGAAAAGGAAGGAATCTGTTTAGCTGCAGTTAGTGGATCCCATTAAATTAATTTAGCCTAAGGATTGAAGCTTAATAGATAAAATGCTCACACATTGTGTAGCATGAATGCTTTATCTGTGTTTTGGTTTGTGTTGTAGTAAATCATCCTGAACAGTATAGATTTTACAATTTAACCAAATTACCTCTTACCACAGAACATTTAATGGCTATGAGTAGATCAGCTATAATGTTACATTCAGTCTCCAATCTAATCATAGACAGTGCTCTTCTTAATCATGGAAAATACAGCCCTAAAAACATTGGTTTCATGTTGGTGCATAATACATATCAGTTGTAGCCTAAAATATTAGAGGTTATACATTAAAAAGCCAACAGTATTTCTTGATTCTTCAACAATTACTTTGAAATTATGTAGGCTTTATCTACAGTATACTGCATTTATTCATGAGTACTCAGGATTTATTTATTCTTTTTGAGAGGAATTGTTGAGTTATATGACGAATCTGCCATGCAGAAAATGATTGTAATTGGCTCAGATAATTACTATAAAATACCATTCTATCTTTCACATGTACATTTTGTGTTGTTTAGTGTCCTGTTCCAAGATACATATTCAATATTGAAGATCTAAGAATGTATAGTTTCTGTTTTGTTTTCTTTAAGCAAAGCTACCTTTCATCTAAGTTTGATAACTTCCCATAATCTGTCAAAAAAAAAAAAAAAAAGAATTCCTTATTTCAGTATTGGAATATTTGTAGTTGTCCTTATGCTGGCATTTTCAGAAGCAGAGTGAGCTACTTATGTATTTTACCTCTTGGCTACTCATACAAAAGTGAACAGGGACTCACCGGTCTCTTGTATTTGAATCTAGCAAGGTAGTCCCTAATTGTACCATGTCAGAGAAGTCCAAGAAAGCTCATTCTTAATTGGTTCCTCTTCCTAGAAGACTTCTAGTTACCATGTAGATTTAGATTACAAATATAAACATTTTTTAAATTTTAGACCATGCCCTTAAAATGTACCTTTTACAACGTGCTATCTTTCTAGGTTTTTTTTCCACAGTTATATGTAGAAGAATGGGTATATTAATATATGTCTTCATAGGAACTTTATCCTCATTTCATCTTTTGGACATTTCATATTCATTTAAAAGTCCCTTTTGAGAATTATATTGGATGCTGCATGATAAATTTTCTTATTTTATATGATGGGTCATTTGAAACAAATCAAAATAAAAGCCTTCAAATAGCTCTTCTTCAAGTAACTTTCTTCCAAGTACTCTTAGAGGTTGTGTTTGTTTTTTTGTTAGGATTTTTTTAAAAAAAATAATATAACTGGAAGATAGATAGAATAAAGGACATGAGTTCAAAGTAGCTCCGACTATTATAATGAAGATACAAAAAATGTTCTTGATATTTTTCTTTGGTTTTATTGTAGTTATTAGCAACTTAATTAACAGTAAAATTCAAAATGAAAGGGTACATAGGAAATTGTATGAGGCATGCTTATAAATGAGAAGCCCCTTAAGAAAATTTTACATATAAAAAATGAAAGTCTGTCAACAATGAACTATAAGCAGACAATGGTGAAATAGACATGCTCTGATTTGCAGGCACAAAGAAATGTGACAGGAAAGATCTAGAAGTTAATTACAGAAAAATCTTCCTAGTGGAGGCACTGTGGGTTTCTATTTTGTTTCTCTGCATGTTCCATGTGCACCTGTAGATGTTAAATGAGACTTTTGTTGGACTATCACTAATACAAATGGAGGCAGGGACAGGTTTGAAATAATTGTGCCAAGTAAAGTCTGTATCTAGCATAGTTTCCTCATATTTAGTATATCATTAGGACAACTGCAGACATGAAAATGAGAAAAAAAAATATGGAATAGAATACATTTACAATGGAATGTTGGTGATCCTCAGTGAAATGACTGTAACCTACAAATTCTTGAAAATAATGCCTTTTTCCATGCTCAATCTTTTTCATTTTGAGACCAAGCACTTGATTTCTTGATAATCATGATTTACTTCTATTCTGTTCTGTTCTTGAAAAGAAAGAATTAATACGTGAAACAAGACCTAGTTTCATCATCACTACCACCACCAAATATCATGAATATCTCAGAAATGCCTGAAAGACTTGCATGAAAGCATATGGATCCAGATTATGGGAGCTGTCTGAATCTCTCCAGAGTGACTGCATCATATGAACTGCAGATAGCCCCAGGGCTGCCAACTCTCACGCAATCAGCGTGAGACTCACGCAATTCAATCAATTTTGACTGTCTCACTCTGATAAACAAAATCTCACGCTAAACCCCCAAAATCATGGAATGTACAAAAATATCCCTACATTCTCTGATTATATTCCGAATATTCCCCTTAGCTTAGGAGAAGGATGAGCTCCCAGCGCCGCCCCACCCTGCCCAGCCACCCCACCCTGCCCAGCCACCCCACCGCGCCTCTTTTCCCGCCTTAATCCTTCTGCCGGCGTCCCGTAACTGTCACGATGCCGATCATTATCGCTTCAGGAAAGCGAAGAGCAGGAGGCTTCTTCGCCGCCCGGGGCGCTCGCAGCCACTTTGCCCCGCCCTCTCCCTCTCTGCAATGTCCTCTGGGACAAGCCAGCTGCCCTAGGCTTTCCAAAGAAGGACACGAGGGGGCTGGCAAAGCCTCTTTACAGCCTCGGCCAGTAATAACAATGGTAAGCAAAGCCAACGGAGTGGCTTCCATTTAACCCTTTGGTGTTTAAATCTTTGGTGATGTTTCTTTATTTTCTCTGGCTGGATTTCTGACCCAGGGGAGAAAGACCATTTAAAAAAGCAAAAAGGACAGAAAGAACACCAAGAAAGAATGGGACAACCCCCCCCCCCAAAAAAAAGAGATCCAACACAACTCTGAATAAAATTATTATTTTAAATTTTATTATTATTATAATTATTATTACCTTTACACGCCTTATGCTCTCTTTTAGCTGATCCAAAAGAGTCTTCCCAAACCAGCAAGGCGAGAAGCGCGCCAGGCTGATCTATAAAGGGGCTGGGCAGCTTTTTTGCAAAATACTTAATAGAAAGGTTGGAGGACTGACAGGATTACATCTCTGGCAGTGGATGAAGGAATCACTTTTTCCTCTTTCTCCTTTGAGTTTAAATCCTAGGTCTCCATGCACCAGATCGACAGGACTGTACTACATTATTATCATATTTTCAAACCCTTAGATAAGGACTCAATAAGGACTTTTTTTTTGATGCCAGTAGGCTTCTCAGCCCCAAATTGGGATAGCCCTGACTCAACTAGAACATATTCTAATCTTAACACAATTTACCATCCAAAGAGCAGTAAGACCATTAAGTTCAGAATCTAAGCTTACCCAATAAATAATATACTGTTTCCTCACTGTGCTCAAGCTTCAGAATACAGTAGATGAGTTTTACAGTTAACAATATGTATATTTATATGAAGCACTCATTATTTGATTAAATGTTTAGTTTATACATGTCTGAAATTATGAACCCCTATTTCAGTCAACAAGTTAGTATATAATTAAAGACTGAGACTATAGCATTTGATATTGGCATGTAGTATGGTATTTGATACAGAAAGAAGAATACCCATTGATGTATTTGCATTATCTCTGTAGTTGTTTCGGGTTTTTGTCTTTTTGTTGCACATTGAATTCATCCTATAGTGGTCTATAGTACATCACTAAGCTAATAAAGTCAGTTGAGGTAGAATACTGCAGTTACAAGTCAGGAACTTCAATTATTCATGGTCAGTGAACTGCATTATTAATATCTTACAAATCCGGTTCAAGTACATTGGTGCTGCTTGCATGTATGTATGTATGTATATGTCCAAATCATGACTAAAGTATGCATCAGATTGCACCATTTAAAATGTAAAATTGTCAAAGCTCCCTACCGTGGAAGGGGGGACACCCCCCTTCCACACCATCCCCCCCCCCTTGGTCGCTTCGCTCCCTCGCAGTGTCTCACTCCGAACTATCACTCAAGGTTGGCAGCCCTGTAGCCCTTGACTTAAAACTACAACTGAGCCCAACATTTCTGTTGCTAAGTGAGACATTTGTTAAGTGAGTTTTGCCCCATTGTATGACCTTTCTTGCCACAGATGTTAAATGAATCACTGCGTTTGTTAAATTAGTAACAATTAGTTGCAAAGGGGACCTGGCTTCCCCATTGACTTTGCTTGTGAGAAGGTTACCAAAAGTGACCCCATGACCCTGGGACACTGCAACTGTCATAAATATGAGTCAGTTGCCAAGCCTCTAGAATTTTCATCTTATGACCATGGGGATGCTGCAATAGTTGTAATTGTGAAAAATGATCCCAAGACACTTTTTTTTCCAGTGTTGTGGTAACTGGGAACAGAGAAATCTGATTTAATAATTGTTAAAAGGTATCTTGCAGATGATGCTCATCAGAGATATATACTAGTTTTGTTTTTTTAAAGGATGGCAGCTGAGTGTGAATTCTTCCTGTGCTGTTGTTATCTTTTCTGGTCATTAAGCTAATATTTCTTAGGGAAGTATGGGGTGAGAGTGTTGCACAATGGTGCTTAATTCATGGATGGATGTAACTAAAGCAGGCTCTCAAATTGCACAGGTATATGGATTTGCCTACTCTTGCTGAATGCATTGAGGTCAGGGAGAGAAAAAGGAGCATCCTGAGTCCCACTTTACTCCTTCATGCATTTAGCTTATTTCATTGCAAGCCCTATATATTCCTGTCTTCTTCTCTCTCATTTAGAAAAGAATAGTTAATAATGTGTTGCTTCTTATCTAAGATTGGCTTACATACACATAAACACAAAGCTGAAAGAGCAATATTTTAATTTAAACATACAGTGAAGTGGTAAAAGATATTTTGTGGAGTCTTGTGAGAATAGATTGGTGCACTTAATATCAGAGGTTTATTTTTTATTTTTTCCTAAATAAAATCAGCAAACTAACCACAGCTTTAAAAAAGCAACATAGTTGTATTAAGCTGCAACAAGAAAAACTACCATCTTCTGATACCTTAAGGACTAAATTTATTAGTCTTCAAAGTGGTAGAAGTCTTTGTTGTTTTAGCAACAGAGCAATGGACTCTGGCTTGTCAGTGCTGAATGCTCTTTCAAGGAAATTAACATCCCCACACCAGTTAAAACTGGGAAATATTAAAATTGGAAGTCATGGAAAAGGATCTGATATTAGATTTCTTTCTGATATATTAGTTTTGGGAGTTGCAGAGCTATTTGTTTCCTTCCAAAGGAAATAATTCAGTGATGCAAATCGAGGCCTGTGGTCTGGAAAGACAGTCTGGCTATAATTTTAGCACCTCAGATTCTGCTGGTGTGACATAGGGCATGCATTCCAAACAAAAGAAATTTAGCTGCTTACATACTTTGATGGCTGCTGTTCTTTGTTGCTTGTTTCATTACATATAACATGCTAATATGCATGATGCATGATGAACTTCATTCATTCATCATATTGGGAGACAGATGAAAAAAAAAAAAATCTAATCTTGCAGCTTGACATCCAGTAGGCTTTTCCGGATGTTCGGTGAAAGACACATATGTTAATTCCAGCCTAAAGATAACAGCTATCGTTATCTATTCCTTGAACATGACTTTGAAACACAGCATTTTAAAACCTTCAGCCATGAGTATCTTTTCTCCCTTCCCAAATTCAAGTGAATCTTACGCACATTACCATAAAAAGGAAATAAATGTTTGCCTGTTTATTTATTTTTAAATTTAACTAACTGTTTCAAGTTGTGATCTAGTCATAATTTCCTGCAAATGCATCCTTCTGGGAAATGAATAAAAAAAGAAAACCAAGAAAATTTCTAAGTCAAGAATTAAATTTGCAAAATTGAAAACAGTCTTGCAAATCAGCATAAGCTTCACAAATGCAATATTTGTATCCTATAGTTTGTATCCTATAGTTAATGACATAAAACAAGACTTGGGAGCATCAGGATTTCAGCACTTATCCAGACTTAATCTAATGTATACGGTTTACAGCAGAAGAATGCAGACTACTTTTAATGGAGAAATGATTGATTCCAAGCAGTCTGTGAACTTTTGCTATCTCTTTTCAATTACTTTTAGTCCTCTTATAATTTCCCTTGATAATGATATTTGGAGGTTGATGCCAAATCTCATGTAACAAAAGGTTGTGGAAGGATAAACTGCTCTGAAATGCTGTGAATGACTGTGAAGGTCAAAGTTTTTTCTCTCTCTAATGATCTGAATGTTAGATACGCAGCTTAGGCATATGGGCAATAGCAGAGAAAAGAAAACAAAACCCCACACAATAAAACTGTTAGAATCACATCTTCCAAACTGACAAGTAGATTTTGAAAAGAAAAAAAATAGAAAAAGATATAAGAAGCCGCAGCAGATAGATAGAAAGAGATGGAGAGTCTTCTACGTTGGGCAGAAAATCCTGCTGGAATGAGAGGTAATAGGCAGGGGCTATGGAGGAGATGCCCAGTCTGAGCCCGAAGTCATGATCAAATGCATCATCAGTCTCAAGTCTCTTCATGCACACAAGAGATTTAAGTCCAGCCCACCTTAAATTCCACTGACTCTTTATCTACTGCAAATTTGCTTTGACTGTTGGTAGTTCACACTTTTGTAGAGAGCAATATAAACCTTTATATTCATTTGAAATGCCTGGACTTTTGGTTTTTCTGTACTTGACTGGATGATCAGATATATCAATACCAGGGAGAAGAACCAGGAAGAGGCCTAAAGATGAAGCTAAAGAAGGAATTTACAAACAAAGCCAACAGAAAGGAAAGCATAGCCCTGGACTCTGGAAGATGGCTAGAGAAAAGTCCAAGCCCAAAATAATTGAGCAAGAGTGCACTGAGTCCCGGTGGTGCAGTGGTTAGAAAGCTGGCTAACACTAGCTAACACTGCCAACAGCCAGGAGTTTTATCTGAGGGGCTCAAGGTTGACTCTATCCTTCCAAGGTCAGATTGTTGGAGGCAATATGCGGACTCTGTAAACCACTTAGAGAATACTGTAAAGCACATGAAGTGATACATAAGTCTAAGTGCTATTGATTATATACAGGTAAAACTCAAAAAAATAGAATATCGTGCAAAAGTTCATTTATTTCTGTAATGCAACTTAAAAGGTGAAACTAATATATGAGATAGACTCATTACATGCAAAGAAAGATAGTTCAAGCCATGATTTGTCATAATTGTGATGATTATGACTTATAGCTCATGAAAACCCCAAATCCACAATCTTAGAAAATTAGAATATTTAGAAATGGTTCAATATTATAGGCTCAAAGTGTCACATTCTAATCAGGTAATTAAGCCATAACACCTGAAAAGGGTTCCTGGGCCTTTAAATCGTCTCTCAGTCTGGTTCAGTAGGATTCACAATCATGGGAAAGACTGCTGACCTGACAGTTGTGCAGAAAACCATCATTGACACCCTCCATAAGGAGGGAAAGCCTCAAAAGGTAATTGCAAAAGAAGTTGGATGTTCCCAAAGTGCTGTATCAAAGCACATAAATAGAAAGTTATGTGGAAGGGAAACGTGTGGAAGAAAAAGGTGCACAAACAGCAGGGATGACCGCAGTCTGGAGAGGATTGTGAGGAAACGGCCATTCAAAGGTGTTGGGGACTTTCACAAGGAGTGAACTGAGGTTGGAGTCAGTGCATCAAGAGCCACCACACATAGACGGATCCTGGACATGGGTTTCAAATGTCGTATTTCTCTTGTCAAATTGCTCCTGAACAACAAACAATGTCAGAAACATCTTACCTGGGCTAAAGAAAAACAGACCTGGTCTGTTGTTCAGTGGTCCAAAGTCCTCTTTTCCTTTTTCCTCTTTTGCATCTCACTTGGAAACCAAGGACCCAGAGTCTGGAGGAAGAATGGAGAGGCACACACTGCAAGATGCTTGAAGTCCAGTGTGAAGTTTCCACAGTCTGTGTTGATTTGGGAAGCCATGTCATCTGCTGGTGTTGGTCCACTGTGCTTCATTAAGTCCAGGATCAATGCAGCCATCTACCAGGAGATTTTGGAGCACTTCATGCTTCCTTTTGCAGATGAGCTTTATGGGGATGCTGACTTCATTTTCCAGCAGGACTTGGCACCTGCCCACACTGTCAAAATCACCAAAACCTGTGGGATTACTGTGCTTGATTGGCCAGCAAACTCACCTGACCTGACCCCCATAGAGACTCTATGGGGCATTGCCAAGAGACATGAGACCAAACAATGCAGAAGATCTGAAGGCTGCTATTGAAGCATCCTGACCTTCTATAACACCTCAGCAGTGCCACAGGCTGATAGCTTCCATGCCACGCCGCATTGAGGCAGTTATTGCTGCAAAAGGGGCCCAAACCAAGTACTGAGTACATATGCATGCTTATACTTTTCAGAGGTCCGATATTGTTCTATGTACAATCCTTGTTTTATTGATTGCATGTAATATTCTAATTTTCTGAAATTGTGGATTTGAGATTTTCATGAGCTGTAAGCTATAATCATCACAATTATGACAAATCACAGCTTGAATTATCTTGCTTTGCATGTAATGAATCTATCTCATATATTAGTTTCACCTTTTAAGTTGTATCACTGAAATAAATGAACTTTTGCACGATATTCTAATTTTTTGAGTTACACACACACACACACACATATATTCTTAAGTTTTTGTGGGTATTTATATGTATGGTATTCAGCTTTGTTCAGGTATTTTCCTACATCATTATAGTTGTGCTTTTAAAATTGTAGTGACATTTCAGCAGAATCTCATCTGCCATCATCAGGCTGATGATCATCTATATGCTATAAACTGAATAACTCCAACAAATGTCTCCTACTCTTTTGTCAAAAAAGGAACAAGAAAAGCAAAACAAAGTAGCTAATTCAAATCCTATCAAACAACACATGTCAACACTCTGTCAGCTCTGAGATTCAGCTGCTACAAGAATATATGTGAACAATGGACTTCCAGTTTGAAGGGCTTCGGCGGTAGGCAGGAATCTGCGATCGTGTATGGTTTCTGCCTGGGCTCGTCGCTGGAGTGCCCCGAGCTGGTTGGTTTCAGGGCTAAGCCACCCCGTAGAGGTGGTGAAGAGGGGAGAGATCACCAGCAGGGTCAAGGAGAGCCGCATCTCTTCTCCTCAGCTGGCCAAACTCCCTTTCCCGAACGCAGTAGGAGCAGTGGTCAGAAGTGGCCACCTCAAAGAAGCACTCAACCGGAAAAGAAAGTGCAGGAGGAAGATAGAAGTGAAAGTTTTGGCTGACCATGTTAAAAAGCAACAACTAAGGTACCCTGGAATTTAAATTTTATAAAATATAACATTGCTCCCAAAGAAGAGTCGGAAGCAGCGAAAGAAAGTGAAAGGGGAAAGTTTTTTTTTCTTCTCTCTCCTTCCTCACATTGACAACTTTGAGATCTGATTAAGAAATAGGAAAAAATTGCTTTGGCATCTAGGCAATTAAGCTGAAAATATAATTAAATGCCAAAGGGACAATAAAGATTTCTGGACACTAAAAAAATTTTTTTTTATAAGCAGGAAGGGAGAAGAAAAGAATAAGGGCAGGATCTGGAGGGAGGAGACTGCCTGGACTTCAAAAGAATCTAAAGTAAAATCTCAATAAGATTTCTAAAAGATACATTTTAACTGGAACTTTGCAACTAAATAGTAACCCCAGGAAGAGAAAGTGAAAAAAAAGAGAAGAAAGTGTAAAAAGAAACAGCTTGTGTGTATTTGGATTGCTTGGTGACTTTTGGATTTTGGTTATAATTGAATGACTAAAAACAATTGGGTGGTTGTTTTAAATTTTTTACAATGGCATCTCTTCTGGATGAATTGAAAATGGAACTTTAAAAATATAAAGAAGATGCACAAGAAGGGAAGGGCTCTTTTGGCTTCGTTTTTCAATTCTTAGAAATGGAGATCTGTAACTATGAGGAACAACAAAAAAAGACTGCGCAACAAGAAGATTGAGACAAAGAAGAAGCCATCTTTAATGAACAAGTAACTCAATGTGGGGAAGAAAGGGGAAAGAAGAGAAAGAGAATGGAGAATTTAAGACTTAAAAAACAGCCAAAAAAGGGAAAAATCATTTGAAAAGTGGATATAATGTTGGAAAGCAACAGAAAGGAGGAATACAGAAGAGGGAAGTGGAGGTGGAGAGACAGAGGGGTAAAAAGGGGAGAAAGAAGAAGAGAGAGAAGATGGAAAGGAAGAGAAGTTACAAAGGTTTGGAGCAAGATGTAAAGAAACAGGACCTATTTAGAGATAATGGGTGAAAATTTAACTGAAAAAGGGATTCTGTGAAGGTACATAAGATTGTATTGTTATATTTGTAATATAAATAATGTTAGAAAATTGGAAACAACATATGATTAAAAAGAGGGATAAAATAGTTAGTGTAATTTAGTGAAATGTTTGTGAATAAAATAGATGAAATAAAATAAATGAGAAAATTGAATTAGGAAGGAACGGTTAATTTTAATTAGTCAAAGTTTTATAAAATATAAGTGGGGGGGGGAATTAACTATGGAAAATTTATAATTGTTCCCATAGAAATATTATATTTATTTGAAAAGTAATCTGCAAAATGTTAAGATTTAAATGAATATTAATATTAATGATAGAATTGAATTGGAATGGATAGTTGTTTTAATTACATTATACATTTATATTTTTTTTTCTTTTTTCAAGAATACAGTGTGTAGTTTTAGAATGCACCAAGCAGAATCCTAATGGAAGTTATGCATTATATTAAGTGTTATAATTTTAGGGGAAAGATATAAAGGCGTCATACTCCAATCAGTGATTATAGGAGAAATTTTGTTTAATGAGAAAAGATAGAAGACAGTTGAAACAGGACAGACAAAGAATATAAATACAATGATTTGAATTGAGGTGAAATAAATAAAATAAAATTAAGAAAGTTAAAAGAGGGGAGAAGCTATATGGAAAATATAGAATAGTAATAAGATATGGAATGGAATATAAAAATGAGCATGAACTTGAATTTGTGTCTGTACGAAGAGATGTAACCCGGGATTATGCTGCTTTATGATGTTTTATGTTTTTACGTTTTATGTTTTGTTTGTTTATGTTTGTTCTTTAAAAACCAATAAAATTTGTTTTAAAAAAGAAGAATATATGTGAACAATGAGGGGATTAAACAGTTCAAGGTTATTTAATATTTCGCATTAAAAAATTCCAGCTGCAGTTAACTGGTGTAGTAAGTAGGAGAAGATAGGGTGGACTTTGTGAAACATGCTGGGAATGAGTTTCAGTTTTGGAAATTTCCATAGAAGTACCAGAGCTGTTCCTAATAAATCAGTTGGAGATTATGCTTGTCTCGGAGTGATTGATTACGATGGATAATTTCTGGTTGTCCTACACACTCTATGAACATGGATCAACAATAATACAAAGATTATCTGAATAATTTACAGCCGAGGAAGGGGAAGACATTTTTTCTCCCATTGTTATATAATAATGTTTTTATCCAGACTTCTATGGCTGGAAAAAAAAAAGCTATTTGTGATCTCTTACAAGTTTCCAAATATTATGAATATAGCCCAAAATAAGAAATGCATAGTTGAATATACAGCATTCAATCCAACCATATTTTAAAAATGACTAATGCCAGGATGAAAAATTAATCAAATTAATATTAAAAGTAATTTTTTTCTGCAGGAACATGTCTTTTGTTTTTGTATGCAACCAGGCGCCCTGGAGGGGCAGAGATTAGAATGCAGAATCACAGGCAAACTCTGCCCATTGCTAGGAGTTGTATCCTGACTGGCTCAAGATTGATTCAGACTTCCATCCTTCTAAAATCGGTAAAATGAGGACCCAGATTGTTGGGGGCAATATGCTGGCATTGTAAACTGCTCAGAGAATGCTGCAGAGCAGTATAAAGTGATATATAAGTCTAAGTACTATTCAGTGGTGGGGTTCAAATGTTTTTACTACTGGTTCTGTGTGCGTGGCTTGGTGGGCATGGCAGGGGAAGGATACTGTAAAATCTCCATTCCCACCATACTCCTGGGGAAGGACACTACACCCTCCCCATCCCACTAACCTGCTTCCCAGCTCCATTCTGCTGTGCAGGGCAACACAGGAAGAACCAGCTGATCGGGGAGACAGAGAATAGATGGGGCGGGGCCAGTCAGAGGTGGTATTTGCCGATTCTCTGAACTACTCAAAATTTCCACTACTGGTTCTCCAGAATTGGTGAGAACCTGGTGAATTACCATCTGTGATGCTATTGCTACTACTATTAAGAAGACAAACAGAAATCTGTGCTGTAAGATAAATGAGTACGGGAGGGAAAGTAATATATTAGCTAAGTGTCTGACATTATAAAGTGCATCACACATTCACTAAATACATTTTACAATATGCTTGGGTAATGACAAACACCACTGTGCAAACAGCGTGCATATACTTGCTAGCTATGTGTACTTGTTTGGCATAATTCCTATTTACTTTGAGTCTCCAACAAAGGATGGCTTCTATCCACAAGCAAATAATAATGATTTTATACAATAATAATATTAATAATATGTGGTGCCAACAATGAAACAGCAATCAAATATCAAAGGCATCTTTGAACAGCCACTGTGTTATAAAAGGCTTCTAAAAGGCTTTGAATATTATATTCAAAGAAAGGAGAATGGCTGTTTTCAGGTCTCTTCATAAGCAAGGATCTCCATCAGCATCCTCTTTCCCTAGAACTGGTTAGGAAGGATCAGAATGGCTTGGATGGATACCCATGACTGAATTTATACAATATGAAAAGTCAAAATAAACAAAATATTATTATTGGCTTAATTGTATGATCTAGCTAAAAACAAATTGTTAAAACAGAATATGTTTTGGTTGGTTTTGCTGCTTTATGAACTATTTTTATGGTTTATTGGAGATAGCTGGCCCCTTTTAGTTTAAAGTACTCCAAAGCACTTTATAAAAAAAAATTAGGAAAGAGGAGTATTATTGGAAGAATGGCAGGATTGAAATCTGATGATGTGATCATGAAATCATGGACATGATGATGACAGGACCAAGAATTGAACAGCTGAGATGAGGTTGAGAATTGTTTATTTCTTTAAGGAATATTTAAGTTCTCAGCTTCAATCAAAGCTGTTTTATTTTCAGAGAATACTTCCAATGTTAAATTAAATTTTGGTTCCATATAAGGCAATTGTATCAATTACTTAATTGCAATAGTGCAGACTTATCGGAACTGCCACAATTCCAAAGATGATGGAAAGCAGCTGTTCGATTCCTAAATACTTGGATAAGAAAATAAATATTAACAACTTATTAATAACTATCTGAGATTTTTAAAAAGTCTTGATTGTGAGAAAATAGATTTTTCTTTACTATAATCATCATTAGATGGAGATAATAAGATTAGGTTAGATCAAAAATAGGGTTTTTTTAAAAAAAACCCGAGAATTGTATCATTGGCTGTTCCAAAATGAAAACTAAATGTCTATGGCAGCTTATTAATAAAGACAATTTCATGATGCATTTAAAATATGCATTAGATTTTTTTTTAATCAATAGCAATATTTTGGTTTCAAACTAAATGTGAAAAGTGAGCAGATGGCTTTGGAATGAAGATATTTATTAGGGATATTTAATGTCTGAGTAGAATTTTTTCCTGTTTCAAGATAAAACCACATAGTATAATGGCTAATTCTCATCAAGTCTGGGTATATTCATGGATTTAAACATCTATCTTTCACCGTAGACTTATGTAGAATTTACTTCACCTTGCAAGTACCATTCATTCATAGAATTAATTTTTGCTTGGAGACATAAAACCCAAATTCCCTAGCCAAATCAAGCATCAATGATAAAAATGTTAAATCCCCCGATCCTTTGTCTCTCTCTTTGTCCTTAATAGATGTAGATTCCAGTGATATAAGTGATATGATAAATAATTTCTCTCTCATACTATATAATGCCTAAAAGCCAAGGTGTCAGGATTCTGGCAGTTACTCCAATTAAATCATGAGCCTCAAGCCACACTCCCAAAACTAAAGAGGATTTATTTGAAGTCAACATTCTATGTCAGGCACTAACCTGGGTGTAGCAATCTCTGAGTTACATAATTCACTGTCACCCTTGATCCTGTTCCCCACACCTACCCCCAGGTGTATCATCCAACAAAAAACATCCATAGCCAAGAGTCATCAATCATTAGATTTTTTCTAATTGGAGAGGCAGAAACTTTAGCCATCTAATCAGTCTTTGAAGAAAATATGAATGGGAATGTACTTTTGATTCCACATTGTTGCCTGCTCTTTGAAAACCCCCCCCTTTCTGTTGTTAACTATAAAATGTGTATACAAAATGTTTTATGAGTTGACATAAGGCTGAATTATAAATAAAAGAGCTATTATTATCTATAATTGATGACATGGTATATGCATTATCCTTGAATTTGATTGTGGTGTACCCATGCATTTTTTGGTGTGGCAACAACATGGACATTGTTTGCTTCTTACTTCTTTCAAGATTTGTTCTGCCTTCCCACCTTCTTTCTAAAAAGCTTCCAGTGATGGGCCTCTTCTCAAAATATTAAATATGCAAATCTCTTGAAGCTCCAAACAAAGTGCACATATAAGCAAGGAATAATTTGCGATGAAAGTGGTTTGAATGTGAAGATGGAGGATTTTGTACAAGGGTATCTACTTTACAAACAATTCATTTTAATTTATACTTACTGTAACAATCCTAACATAATAGAATAACATGATTGCTAAAATTGCTCCACTATTTTCCTATAGGTTCTATCCTTGGTGCAAAGTGCTGGTAACGACCTGCAGAGCTCTCTATGAGGTAGCAGTGTGTCAATTTAGGCACGGCTTGTCAAGATTAAATCTGCCACACCAGGAATAACATTGTGAGAAAGTCAGCTAGAGTTTCCATTCTAATTGAGTCGTGGTGGTGCAGTGGTTAGAATGCAGTACTGCAGACTCACTAAGTAACTGCTCTTTAACAGAAGTTCGATCCTGATCAGCTCAGCCTTGAATTCTTCCAAGGCTGGTAAAGTAAAGACCCAGATTGTTGGGGTAAATATGCTGATTGTGTAAACTGCTTGGAGAGGACTGTAAAGCATTGTGAAGCAGTATATAAGTCTAAATGCTATTGTTTGCTAGTGATAAGTGAGAAAAGGGTGAGGGATGAGGCAGAGACTCGATAGAAAGGGTGAGGGATGAGGCAGAGACTCGATAGAAAGACTTCTTGGTAGCTGTCCCTACATTTTGAGAGACCTCGCTGCCAAAAATGTTCAAGCAGCTCAGGGTTGTTAAACTTGCAGCCTGTGGGCCAGATGCGTCATGCACCAGCCATGCCCATACCGAGTTTAGCAAAGTGGAAAAAAGTCCTGATATGTCACATGATGCTGCCATGACACTGCGAGTTTGACACCCCTGAAGCAGCTAATTACACCCTACATTTATAGAGCTATTTTTTAAAAAAAGAAACCACTGTTGCAATGTGGTTTTAATGTTTCTGTGACCACCCGAGGGGTTTTTATTTTTTATTAATTGTGTAACAATTAGTTATTAATCTTTTTTTTTTATTTTTATACTGTATTTTAGTCCTATTATGTGCCAGCCAAAGTCTAAGAATTGAGCTGGATTACAAAAACTGCAAACTATGTAACTAAAAATGAATGCATGGATGGATGGATAGATCAGTGGTGGTATGCTACCGGTTTGGACCGGGTTGGTAGTAAAAAAAAAAAAAAAAAGCGCCTGTGATCATCTGAGAGGAAAAAAAGCCTCCAACAATCAGCTGACAGAATAAAAGACCGAAAAGCACATGGGAGGGTTGGAGGGTTGCTCCTAGCTTTTTGTTTCTTCATCCTCTCAGCTGATTGGCTTGTTGGGGGGGGGGTGTTTGGGTGTGCGTGCGTGTGCCACCAAACCAGTAGCAACTTAGGTAGGATCCCACTACAAGGATGGATGAATAAATATGTTGACTAGGGATTATTAACAACATCTGGGGACATCCATGTCTCAGTCCCTTCTTAAAAGAGAAGGTGTGCTGTTATAGTATGAATTTATATGCAGAACTTTATTTAAACTTGGTTTTCATAAGGATTTATAGAGCTCAGCTATTCCACAGTTAGTTTTCTCATTGTCCTTTAGCTACATCTCTTTTCTTTTTTAATTAAATTGTTAACATTTACATAAAGCTGTTGCAGTCAATGTAATGTATAATAAATGTTGAATTGTTCATCTTTCTTTTGCAGTTGTAAGTACAATGCAATAAGAAGTAAAACAATCCAGAATTTCCAGCACTCCTGATACTTGTGATAACACAAAGTTACAAAATAGTCTTGTCATTACTCTAACACAATTCAAGACATGGCCATGTATGTTAGAACAAATGTATATCTGCATATTTGGGCTTAATAAATTTATGCTTGATACCCTGAGTTAGGAAAGAGACACTAATAACAATTTGTATTCCACCCACAATTTTATCTTAGCAAAGAAAAAGAATCATTTGATACCGTTAGATGATATTTAATGCCACAACAATCCAGATCCATGAAAAACCTCACTAATTGGAAATTAAAACTAAACAGACCATGGAATTGGAAGAATTCTTATTTATGACTCAGAAGTGATAAGTCCATAGCTGTACTTTGATGGAGGTGAAAACAAGTGAGATTATCAGTTCAGATTTCACTTCTATCGATGCTAGAAGAGATAGGTGGCCAAAACTATATTTGGGTGTTTACAGTGGTAGGCTGCAACCAGTTTAACAACCAATTTTGTGAGCACGCACAGCATTATAAAAAACACTAATTTGAACCTCTATAGCAGTGGTTCACAACATGGGTCCATGTCCCACAGTGGGGCAATTTGATTTTTAATGGGAGGAATTTGAAAATGAGCTATTAACTGAATTTTTGAAAGCCCGCTAATTGTTCTTATATATTTGTGATGAAACAGCTGTGTTTCATTTACCTATTGTTGTCTTTGTTAAAGTGCATTTCCTAGGGCCTCGTCTGAAAAGGATATCTCAGTTGGGGGAAGGAGGGAGCAACTGCCAGCTAATCAGATGTGTTCCCACTAAGATTCATAGGACTGGCAGAGTCTCTTTCTCTCTCTCTCTTTCCTGGGGCTTTGGTGTTGGTTGGTTGCAGGGAGAGCTGCTGTGTGGGGAGACAGAGTGAATGGCTGCTGGGGGAAGCCCAGCAATGAGGATATAGAACCAGGACCCAAGTTTAAGTAAGAAATTGTTAGATTTACAGTTATTTTTAGTCTGTGTTTTCCCAGGCCATTTTACAAGACTTTTCCTCTCAGAGCAATCTGGGGCTGGGCCGTGCATGCATAAGCCTTGCCAGGCTTGTGTGATTCACCTCCACCTCCACAAGGAGACTTGAAAACGAAGCTGACTAATTTGGAGCCTATATAAAATCTTTCTGCAGCAGGCATCAAGCACAAGGATCTCGCTACTGAAGTAGATTAAAGCTGCAATCCTACATTTTCCTGGGAGTAAGCTCCGTTGAAGACAATGGTACTCCTGAGTAGACTTGCATAGGATTGTGTTGTAAATATGATCGTGAAATGAGTTCAAATTGTATTTTGAATTTGTTAGGTACCTATATTTTAATATGTATAGTAATTAATATGATCAAAGTATTACAGTATAGGTTTCATTAAAATTATTTTATATTTATGCATTTTAGTTCTCTTTTATATGTTTTAAAACTTTATTTGCTATTTTTTCATATCCCTTCATACTATTATTTTTTAAGTTTCTCAGTACTTCTACTGTTTTTCATTCTTTTATTTTTCTCTTTCATGGATGCTATGTTCTTTGGAACATTGTTTAAACCAAGTTAATGGCCTTTTAGGCTTTCTCCATGTGAGTAGGAGTTCACTTTTTGAATAGTAAGAATTATATGTCGGGGGGGAGGGTCAGGATTTTAGACATGCATAGCTAGGGCATGGCCAATAAAAGATTGGGAACCACTGCTCTACAGGGTGGCCCTGGTAAGTAGAACTGCAGTAATCCACTGTGCTGCATGAATCAGCTGAGCTGAAAAACATGAAAATATAGGACAGGATAGGGCGGGTGGGTGGGGCCAGCTGATCGATAAAACTGGTCCGAACCAGCAGCAGCCCACCATTGGGTGTTTGTGTGTATGTGTGTGTATGTATGTAAAAACTAGAAATTATTACAAAAGGAAGTGCCAAAACCTGTTGTGGTTTGCCAGCAGCAGGTGCAGATGGCTGAGGTCTCAGAGGACTCAGATGAGGGGCCTGTGTGTGATGCAGGGATGGGACCAGGACCATCAGGGAGTGGAATGCTGCCTTCAGAGATTACGGAGGCTGGCAGCAATGATGAAGAGGTCCCTGAGGAGCCTGTGCCCAGTGCGTGTGCATGCAGGGCTGCTTGAAGGAAAGAGCAGCTGTAGCAGCACGGGCAACCCGGGAATAAGGCTGCAAGGTAATGGCCCCTCCCTTAAGAGATAAAAGCCAGCTGAGAAAGCAAAGAAGCCAGCAGGAAGCAAAGAAGTTTTTGCACTCAAGCCTTGTGGATGTTTGGAGTATCTTGGTTGGTGTTTGGAGACTCTTTGTGTTTGAAATACTTCTTAGTAACTTTATCTAGCATTCCTGGCATCCTTGTACAACCTTGGCAAGGCTCGTTCTTATCAGAGACTATTAATTTGAAACAGCCTTTTAACTGTGAAGGAACGGAATTCATAAAGAATCATTAAAAGGTTTGCTGTTACCTCTGTTTCATGTTTTTTTTTCTTGGAACAAGGTTTGGGTCAGAATAAAACCACACTGATCCTGTTAAGTACTGAGCGTGGGCGCGAAGAATGGAGATGAGCCAGTAAAATAGTGAACTTCAAAACTCTTTATTAACATGGTGTGACAACTCAGGTCAATGACTGTAACGGGCCTCCTTATATAGGCAACTTATTAACTATTCAACCAATGAAAACTTAGGAGCGCTAGCTCCATTAACCAATGGGAGAAGCTCGTTAATGGCCAATCAGATTCACCTGAACGGACCAATCTGATGTCGCCATTAACGGCCAATCAGAAGTGCAGGGCCAGAACCCTGCACTTGACTTCAAGCTCTTGATAACTTTATTAACACATTTATTCATTCACAACACCCCTTCCCCCCGGGTTCCATTTACGGGGTGCAGTTACGTAGTCCTTGAGGTAGGCCGGTTGTTTTGTTAGTCTATTTGATTTTCGTATTGCACCCAGTATTTGGCTGCAATCTTGTTGAGGTAGGACGTTATATGGCGAAAGGGGTGCCTCTAACTCTGAGTTCGAATTTTCATTGTCCACAACATCTTCGGTATCACCATGAGGCGAACTTACTCCCATCCCCAATTCTTCTTCACGTGTTTCCATTCCGCCGTCGTTTCTATCATTAAAACTTTCTGCTATTTCAAGTTCATCTTCCTCCGTATCTCCTCCCCCCTCAGTTTGGATATCAGGGGACTCGGAGATTCCTGACTGTAGCCTTGATCGTAGCTGATCAATGTGGTGCTTCCATAGTCTATTATCGCGACACTCCACAAAGTATGATCTGGGGCCGGTTACTCGAACCACAGTCGCCTCGACCGACAACGGATCGCCCAACAAGTTCTTAGCGAATACTAAGTCGCCTACCTGGAAGGTACGGGATCGCCCGCTGGATCCATGTGGTTTCTCAGGTTCATACAATGGGTGAAGTCGGTCAAGGTGGGAACGGAGCTTCCGCCCCATTAGCAATTTGGCAGGAGTTTTGTTGGTGACGCTGTGCGGAGTGATATGCTGCAGGAGGAGTATCCGGTTTATTTTTTCTTCGATATTGTCATAGTCCATTTTGTGTAGTGTTTTCTTGACGAATTGTACCATGCGCTCGGCCCTTCTGTTGGCCATAGGATGAGCCAGCGAAGTCAGCGCATGGCAAATACCGCGGTCCGCCAGGTACTGCTCAAAGGACAACACAGTAAATTGGGGTCCGTTATCGGATACCAGAACGTCTGGTAATCCATGTGTTGTAAATAGTCTGTCTAGTTTCTTGATGACCGCTTCAGTTGTTGTATTCCTCATTTCGTAGATTTCGAGCCAGTTTGAGTAGGCATCTACTATTAGCAAAAATGTGTGGCCTTTGGTAGGTCCCACAAAGTCCAGATGAATATGGGACCAGGGCCCCCGCGGTGTTTCCCATTCGGTTGGGTTTGCTTTCAGTGGGGCGTTGCTTACTTCCTGGCATTTGTGACAAGCTTTGACCCACGTCTCGATTTGCTTGTCGATGCCCAGCCACCATGCGTAGCTATGTGCAAGGGCTTTCATGCGCACAATGCTGGGGTAGCCATCGTGCAAGGTTCTTAATACCGCTCGTTGTAACCGCTCTGGGACAATGACTCTATCTCCCCAGATAATGCAGCCTTTCTGTGAGAACAATTCCATTTGTTGAATCTTGAATGGGGCGTAGTCATCAGGTATCTGGTCCAATGGCCATCCGTGCTCGACCCAACTGAGAACTCGTGCTAAGGTGGGGTCGCGTTTTGTTTCCATCGCGATATGTCGGGCTGTTAATGGTGGTGTCCGAAGTGTCTTGATTTGCAACGTTGTCAACGTAGGCGCGGGGTCATCCATGGTCTATGGAAGCGATGCTCGGCTCAATGCGTCGGCATGGGGAATGGCCTTCCCTGGGCGGTGTTGCAGCCGATAATTATAGGCAGCCAAGAATTCTGACCAGCGAGTCATTCTGGGAGATAATGTATATAGGGGGTTGGCTTATCTCCCGCTATTATTCCCAGAAAAGGTTTGTGGTCAGTCACTATAGTAAAGGCTCGGCCGTACACATACTCATGAAATCTCTTGACAGCAGACACAATGGCAAGGGCTTCTTTATCAATCTGACTATAATTGCGTTCTGCTTTTGAAAGCGTCTTGGAAAAATAAGCAACAGGGGCTTCACTACCATTTGGCAAAACGTGGCTCAAAATGGCGTCTACTCCGAAATGCGATGCATCACACGTGATCGTTAATGGCAAAGTCTAATTGTACTGCATTAGTACAGTGTCAGAAGTCAATAAATTTTTTTACATTTCGAATTGCCTGCTCTTCTCTATGTCCCCATACCCAGATTGCTTTCTTGTCCAGTAAACGATGTAGGGGTTCAGCTATGGTTTCTTTGTGCAGCAGGAAAATGTTATAAAAATTGATAAGGCCTAGAAACGTCTGGAGGTCGGCCTTTTTTCGGGGTCTTGGGGCATTCTTGATTGCCCTCAATTTGCTATCAGTAGGGTGAATACCATTACTGTCAATCAAATATCCTAAGAATTCGACACGATCAGTGCATAGTTTACACTTGTTTTTCTTAAGCTTAAGCCCTGCGTCTTTGAATCTCCGGAGAACCGATCTCAGGCGCTCTCGTAAAATTTTTGGGGTCGGTGCAGCAATTAACACATCATCAAAGTATGGAACAATGCCTTTGATTCCTTGTAATAGTCTTTCCATCAAACTTTGAAAGATTCCAGGGGCTACGCTCACTCCGAATTGGAGCCGGGTACATTTAAAGGCACCTCGGTGCGTAACGATTGTCTGTGCCTCTGCCATTTTTTTGTCTACAGGCAGTTGTTGGTATGCCTGGGCTAAGTCTAGTTTAGCGAAGACCTTTCCGTCCCCCAGGGAATGGAGGAGGTGCTGCACCACCGGTACCGGATATGCGTTTTGTTGAAGGGCGTGGTTCAGGGTGGCTCGGTAGTCCCCACAAATTCTTATCGAACCATCCAGCTTAATGGGTGTAACGATTGGGGTTTCCCAGGGAGAGTGATCAGTTGGCTCTAACACACCCTGGGCTATCAATTTATCAAGCTGCTCGTCGATCTTTGGTTTAAGGGCAAATGGCACTCGATGAGGCTTAAGGCGGATGGGAGCTATTTTGGGATCGAGGTTAAATGATATCGGGGTCCCCTTGTACTCGCCTAGTTTTTCTGCAAAGACGTCCTTGAATTCTTGGACGAGGTCCTCTTCCCAGTTACTGCTACCGATTCGGTGAATGCCTGCCACTTCAATTCTGAGCGGAGTGAACCACTGGAGGCCTAGCAGACTAGGTCGGTCCTTGTTGATCACAGTCAGGGGTAGGAATACTGTACGGTTGCTGAACGATACCCGGACTCGACTGGATCCTACAACTGGAATCCGATTCCCTTGATAGTCTTTGAGTATGAGTCTTTGGAATCGGAGATCTTGTCGCCGGACGGTTGGGATGAGTTGCTTGAGGGTCTTCCATGAAACCATCGAGAGAGACGATCCTGAGTCGACTTCCATCAGGCAAGGCTGGTTTTCGATGGCCACTTTCACTTGGGATCTTATTGGCATCCAAAGAAGAGGCGTGACTGATCGTGATAGTTTGGTGAGCCTCTTCTCGCTTCATGGGGCGGTTTATGGTTTTGTTTCTGTAGGAGTGGTTGTTTCATTGGTAGTTCACTGGTTCTCACCTTACAGGACGGCTTCCTGTCGGTTGGCGATAGTTAGCCCCCCTCGAGGGTTGGCTGAGTCCTATTTGGCTTCTACAGACCCGTCTGATATGGCCTCGTTTCCCATACTCATGGCAGAGTGCGTCGAGGAATTTGCATTCTGATCGGGGGTGGCTTGCCCCACAACTAGTGCATTGATATTGAGATTTCTGGCGTTGGTCCCATTCGGACCTTAGTCGATGGACCTCTTCTTCGTCGCTGTCTGATGACGAAGAGAGGTCCTCGTGGTGGGCCGTTATGAGCTGCCCTTCTGACTGAGGTGAAATTTCGCAGGTCGGTTAGTGAACCGGGGCGCGGTTGCGGCGCATTTGGGCAGCCGACTTCCTGGTTGCTCCTGCTGCAGTAGCCTCAGCGATAGCATCAGCAAAGCCGATGTCGCCTTTCGCCATCAACTTGCTTTGGATGTGCGGTGCATCCAATCCAAGAACTATTCTGTCTCTTAAGGCTTCTTCGAGATCAGCAAACCCACATAGGCCTCCCAAATTCCAGAGATCCGCTATGAAATCGGCAACACTTTTGCCCTTCTGTTGACTTCTTTGATAAATTCATGCCTTCTGATGAGCATTGGAATGACTGGAGCGAAGTGGGCTCTCAGTAGAGGTTCGAGGACGTCCCAGTCCATAGACTTCACTTCTGCCAGTTTTGTTAGTGTCTTGGCCATCTTGAATACGGTCGGCCCGCAATGCATTAGGAATACCGCCCGTTTCTTTCCAGTAGTGGCATCCTTCAAATTGTTGGTTTCCAAAAACATTTGGAAACGATCCATATGAGAGTCCCAATCTTCTTGCGCTGGGTCAAATGGAGCAGGTGGTATGATGCCGCCGGACATGGTTCCGCCGTTGTGCGTTCGGTCACGTCCTCGGTTATTGATCTTTGTTATTCAGTCAGCTCTGACATCTCCAAATCCCATCCTCGTCACCAGTCTTAAGTACTGAGCATGGGCGCAAAGAATGGAGACGAGCCAGTAAAATAGTGAACTTCAAAACTCTTTATTAACATGGTGTGACAGCTCAGCTCAATGGCTGTAACGGGCCTCCTTATATAGGGAACTTATTAACTATTCAACCAATGAAAACTTGGGAGCTCTAGCTCCGTTAACCAATGGGAGAGGCTCATTAATGGCCAATCAGATTCACCTGAATGGACCTATCTGATGTCACCATTAACGGCCAATCAGAAGTGCAGGGCCAGAACCCTGCACTTGACTTCAAGCTCTTGATAACTTTATTAACACATTTATTCATAATAGATCCCAAGATCAATTCTGGAAATTTCAAGGTAAGAGTAGGAAAACTAATGCTATGTTAATGCATATAATTAGATTTACTCCCCCCCTGACCCTTTCTGGAAGGATGGAGGAGCATGTGTGAAAAATGTGAAGATTGTTTTTTCTGAGGCTTGTTTGTTCTTGCCTTCCTATTTTAAGAACCATATGTGATGCAATATGGCATGTGTTATTTTTGTTTGATTTTGTACCTTGGCTCCCCATTAACTAAAATGAGGAAGGTGTTAAGCTATGAGAGGCAGTTCTCACCAAGTCAGGAGCAAATGATTTGAAACCACACTCCTCTGTTCTCATAATAAGGGGCAGGAATAAATTCATGCTTATGGCCATCACTGCTTCTCTTCAGTCACATGATTGTCATTTGCAATGTTCCTTGCTGGCTTTCCACAAGCAAAAGTAATGAGGAAGCCAAAAAGAAGTTGAAAGTCACCATCAAGTCTTTGTAGCCCCAACAGAACTGAAGAGCAGAAAGCTGAAAGGCAAATGCATATTTGTAACTATCATCGATTTAAGCTTAGGATCTTCCATTTCCAGCTTCTTTTTTGATGCAGTATACTCAAAATTCCATATTGTGCTTGCCTTTCATGTATTCCCAATTAACATGACATAATCATAATACACAACAATTGTATAAATATTTCACCCACTTGGTTATTGTAGTATTTATGCTATATGTATCTAAAAGCATTAGCTCTATGCAAGCAGGTTTTGCCTCTGAAGGTCCTTGTCTGTACAAAGACAATGCTATTCACCTTAGTGAAGTGCAGTAGTGGCATGATTCATCTCAGTGAGGCACTGTACATCGCTTCTTGGGGATCTTTCAGCATTTTTAATAGTCAGAGGAGTCAGATGAGGAGGCTATACTTGGGTTCCTCCTGCTCTTTCATATCTTTAGAAACTCACTGGAACTGTCAGAGAAACCTCAGAAGTAAGACACCTTGGCTGTGCTTTTAGAAACTCAGGGCTCCATTAATTTGTAAAGCAACTTCAAGAGGCTATTTTGCTCAAAGGATTGTAGAGAAGCATCCTGTAGAAACCCTGAACAGCTCTATAAACATTATATCTCAGCAGAAAGAACAACAGATTTAAGTAGCTTTTTCAAAGTGGTTCTTGCCATTGCTACAGCATTGTGGTATTTGCATACCCATATGGAGTTTAATGACAAGTATGTTAAATAACAAAACCAAACCTCATCATAGTTTAATTGGCCAATAGCTATTTACATTTGCTTATAATCACTTCTACATGGTCAACACAATTACAACACAGGCCAGCACTATTTATAGAATATTTATAATTACGTTATTAACCCACTCTTTTACCTATACCATATAAAATAACCACATGTATTATTAATTATCCTATTACTGAGGTGTATAAAAATATTACAGATGAATGATGGCACTGCAGTGTTAATTGGAATCTCCAGGAGTGGTATGGGACTTTAATGGCTCATTAAAATGCAAATAAATAAATGGAAAATTGCATATAACCTTATGAGGAATAATGGGTATTTGCTTGTTTATTGGTAACTAATTTAGTGTGGATATAAAGGAACACTCCATCATAATTATTCTATACTTATATTCTGGGTATTCCCAAAATTCTCAATTTTTATTCTTCAGTTTTTCATGTTTAGTGAAATCACTTTGATTTCATCAAAGTAGATAATGATGTATTTATTCTGCTGTGAGGCTTTTCAGGCCACCAATCTGCCTCACAAGCCTTTACAATATACACTGAAAAGAATTCACAATGCTTGAGCTCTGAATATTAGCAATAGCTGCTCAGCGCTGTAATCACAACCAGTCCCTGTAGAACATGCAGAATCATTGGCCTTCCTTTTGACCTCCAAAAGTAGCCAAAATCTGAGTGTCCTTTAGGCTTTTCTGCAGTACCTATCTGTCCCACACCTGTGCATCAGATTGTAAATTAATAAATATTTGTCCAGCTCCCACTCCAAATGATTTCTAACCCACATTTTCCTAAATATCACCCATATCTACATATATTTTAATCTATATATATATTTTAATGATTTAGAAAGTAAATTGCTACTTAAATATGAAGAGATGGTGATATCCACGATTATAAGTGTTCTCTGAGATGAGTGGTGGAAGGGAAAAAGAAAGAAAATCATGGGTAGGAATACATGAAGAAACATGATAATTGGATAGCAGATAAAGCATTATGTGGTTAACTAAAAGTGATGCCTGGAAGGACTCTTTAGTTCATATTCCCTTTACTGGTTTCAAACAACTGGAAAAAAAAACCCTAAAGCTACCTTATAGAAAGGCTGTTGCACATATATAAAAGTATTTCACATATATAAAAAGACAGTACAACATTTGTAACAGGCAATATCAAGAGGACTACTGAATCTCATGTTTAGGGAAAAATAGGTCATAAAAAGGTACACTGAAATAGATTTTAATGTTTTCATTTTTTTCATTGAATTTCTAGTAAATGATTGAATAGAATTTTTTTTTTAAAAAAAACCCTCTTGAATATTTGTTTCTTTAAATATTTAATCATTTTGTTATTGGATCTATAAGATTCAATGTAAGTTCAAATACTCAAAACTAGTGAACCTTATTTGAAAATAAATGTGAATTTCATATCCAGTAGTAAAATGTAACCGCCATCTATAGAAAGACTATGAGATATTGTTTATGAGCAATCTTCAGAAACATAACATTAGAAAATTTTACTTATATAGGTTTTATACAGATTCATATCATAGCATTTAAAAGTATATTCTTTAGATTATAAAATAATGGTTAATATGTAAGAATCTTGATTGCACTAAATGTTCCGGTCAGAGATGGTATTCAGCAGGTTCTAACCAGTTCTGGAGAACTGGTAGCAGAAATTTTGAGTAATTCCAAGAACCAGCAAATACCACCTCTGACTGGAGATTTTACAGTATCCTTCCCCTGTCACACCCACCAAGCCATACCCACAGAACCGGTAGTAAAAAAAAATGAATCCCACCACTGGTTCCGGTGATAATTTTCTATTTCTCCCTAATTTTCCCATAACATGCAAAGTAAATAATTTGGCTTTGGTATCAATCCTATAACTCTGTTTTGGAGATATGTAATTATTGGTCATCAATTCATCAACTAACATACAAATTAACCTTTCTATCTGCTTATAGTGATAAATTAATGTTTATTTTTGTTGGTTGTGCTAGTGTCATGTTTCCAGAGCATGCTAGAGTCATGACACCACGCATTGTGCTATGTCAGACTATGCTATCAAGGGGGGAAGTGCTGTAAACCACTCAACCTGGGGCTTCAACTGTTCAAAGGAGATAACAAGCCTTGCTGACATCACATGCTGAGCTGTTACAGCCTGAGGGCAGTCGTAGACAAAGTGATTAGGATGCTGCCTGTTGAACTAACGATCTTAAGAGGGGTGGAGGGTCACTTAATAGGCATAAATACAATGATGGAATATGATATTTGCACAAGTATAGTAAATAGGGGTAAATAATTAATGGATAAAAGCACATGGTGATCGGATGTGAGGCAGTAGCACTCACCGGATGGTGGATAAACTCATTAAGTTCTTAATTGGATATAAATACAGCTCTGGTTGCGAGGTGCACCAGAGCTGACTTTAATTCCTTTTGGTTACTCGTTACTTGTTGCCTGAATCCGGAGCATTGTATGGACAAATAAAGACTCATTCAATCATTACCTTGAGACCTTTGTTTCCCTTCCTGTCTGGAGTTCAGTGAAGCAGCTGAGAGCTAGGATATAGAAATTCTGTATTTTCCAGATATGCTGTAATAAAAATAGTGACTATGCTGTTTGAGGCACTGGGGAGTATTTCAGCAACAACTGGAGAATTGTACAGGCTTCCCATCTTACATCTACAGTGTGCGATTGACAATTATCACAGTAAGTCCACACAACAAGTCTTTCAAGTCAAATCTCAAAGCAAAGTAACTTATGCTTCACTAGGAATTTTTAAAGTCTTTACTTCAAAATGCATATTTTTGTACAAATGTTGTATTTTGCCACAACTTTGCTGGTGTCATAAATTTGCCTTCCAGTTTGTGCCGTTCAGATATTTTGGAGTTAAATTTCCATTAATCTTCCAGCCTAGATGGAACTTGAAATCCAACATATCTAGAGGGTACAGTGTATGGGAAAGCTCATAAAATTCATCAATATTTCACTTCCTTAGTTCAAGGAAAGCTAGCAAAACTGAGAAATCCAGTTCCTAAGTGAGGCAAAAGCTAGCTATAATTGGCAAGTAACCTTTAATATCAGATAAGACTTATATGAAGATGAGAAAATGGATAAACTTTAAATATGTAAAACTAGTAGATTTTTAGGATGGTATAGACACCCTACTACAGAGGGAGAAAGGTAGAGGGAGGGAGATTGTATGTAATCTTTAAGAACTAAATAACAAGCTTTTACTGGCACATAACAAAATAACTTTTTAATGGAAAGAAAATTAATGAATAGAATAACACTGATTTCTTTGCACACATGTAAGAAATCTATACTTGCACACATACACATAGAGACACAGACAGCAAGTCCTGCTATTTCCTCTCATTGTAACAAAGTTGTAGCAATGTTTCAGCAGAATCTCATCTGCCATCATCAGGCTTCTGTACAGCGTTTGTTTGTGAGTCAGACTTTTACAGTGGTTTCAGATTTAAATTTGGGGCAGCCTATTGCTGTGTCAGAATGGTTTTTTCTTCCTCCTGATTGGTTGAGAGTCTTGGTCTGTGTTTATTGGTCTTGGAGTTTGCTGTGTTCTGCTTCTAATATCTTCTGTCTGTTTTTTTTTTTTTTTTGGGGGGGGGTCTTTTTGTATCTTGATTGGCTGGCAACATTGTGTTACTTTATTGGAGGCCTTTAGTGCAGCTTGGCTTCGGGTAAATGGACGGCTATCATTAGTTAGGAAGCTGGGTTTCATCTGGGTGCCTGGTTGGGGTGTGTTTGAGCTGGAGGTATCAGGGGGGATCTGTTTGTGCCCAGGTGTTTGTCTGGCTTGTGGTGTGGAGATTTTTTTGTTTGTGAGTGCAGGCTTCCAAATGATTGACAGCCTGGTGGAATCATCTCTTCTGTTCATGCTTTCTAGTCTTTTTTCAATCTCTATGGCTTCTCTGATGATTCTGTGGCTGGGATTTTCTATAGTGGCTAGGGTTTTGGTGCCATTGAAGTTGATGCTATGACCTGTGGCTTCCATGTGTTGGACTAGTGAGGAAGTGTGTTCCAGCTTTTTGACTGCATTTTTGTGTTCATCCAGGCGAGTGCTTATTCTTCTATTGGTCTGCTCAATGTATGTGGCTGGGCATGATGCACAGGGGACTTTGTATATGCCTTGGTTTTCCAGGTCAATTTTGTCTTTGGGATTCCTGAGGATGGCTGCTATTTTTCTGTCTGTTTTGAAGGCAGTCTTGATGTGGTGTCTGTGTAGAATCTTACTAATTTTGTCTGTAGTGCCTCTTATGTAGGGCAGGACAGCTGTTCCATAGGTCTGTTCATCTTCTGGGTCTCTATTATGTCTCCGTGTTTTTTTGTGGATCAAGTTGGTGATTTTGCTTTTGTGGAAGCCATTGGCTGTCAATATTTTAGTCAGGTTGCATAGTTCAGTCTTAGATTAGATTGAAAAAAGACCAGAAAGCATGAACAGAAGAGATGATTCCACCAGGCTGTCAATCATTTGGAAGCCTGCACTCACAAACAAAAAAATCTCCATATCACAAGCCAGACAAACACCTGGGCACAAACAGATCCCCCCTGATACCTCCAGCTCAAACACACCCCAACCAGGCACCCAGATGAAACCCAGCTTCCTAACTAATGATAGCCGTCCACTTACCCGAAGCCAAGCTGCACTAAAGGCCTCCAATAAAGTAACACAATGTTGCCAACCAATCAAGATACAAAAAGAGCCCCCCCCCAAAAAAAAACAGACAGAAGATATTAGAAGCAGAACACAGCAAACTCCAAGACCAATAAACACAGACCAAGACACTCAACCAATCAGGAGGAAGAAAAAACCATTCTGACACAGCAATAGGCTGCCCCAAATTTAAATCTGAAACCACTGTAAAAGTCTAACTCACAGACGAACACTATACAGAAGCCTGATGATGGCAGATGAGATTCTGCTGAAACGTTGCTACAACTTTAAAAGCACCACTACTATGACGTGGGAAAATACCCGAACAAAGCTGAATGCCAGACATGTAAGTACCCGCGAAAACTTAAGAAAACAAATATATATATATACATACATACATACATACATACATACATACATACATACAGTGTGTTGGTTGGTTTACAAATTGTTTTATGCCTCCACTTCATAGTCTTCACTTACAATCACATTGTATATGTTCTCATATTGTCAATCAAATATTCTTAAGTACATTCATATCATTGTTAATCAATCATTTGACTATACTATTATTCATTCATGTTTTACAAGATAATCCATATTTTACTTAATTTGTTTTATAACAGTTCATATTATCATCTCAAATCTATCCTATAATTATTTTGTAGATATGATAAAAATTATACATCATTTCCGTGTTTCTCATATAATAAGGCTTATTTATTTATTTTTTTTGGAGCCCCGAAAAAATGGCTAGGCTATCTTTTCGGGGGTGACTTAATTCCCCCCCTTGCATCTTCGGGCAGGTAGGCGGCAATGGCTTGGATGTTGACCTCGGCGTTGGTGGGGCACTTTGTATCAGGGTTGTTAGGAATATAAGTCACCTAACAGGTTAGAAATATATAAACCAAGATAAACATTTTAGTACTTGTGTCTTTAAGAGATTGCAAAAAATGCGATTGGGTATGGTTTTTCAAATGGCCATAAGATGGAGCCAAAAACCTGGGTTGTCTTAGTCTGAGTCTCAGAAGAGAGTGTGAGTAAGTCTCTCTGTTTCCTTCTGTTGGAAAGTATTGCCGTTGCTCCATTTCTTCTAATTGACTGATATTACTAGATTTAATGTAAATCTGATACTGAACTGTTTTTGGCACTGGAATTTGATATTTGGATTATCCCTGGATTGAAAAACTGACTGATTTTACCTGTGAATGATTTATGGATTGCTTATTTTGGACTTTGCTTAAACCTTGGAGTAAAAACCTACATTTACTGTACAGTGTATCTGTGTACTGTGTGTGTATTATTCAAACACTTCTCTCTATACGTTTCCCTGTATGCTCTCATTCTCCTAACAGGGAATTACCTCAACAAGGGTCAATACAGGCAGCACCATATCTGGGTGTGCAACAAAAGTACTTCCTAACAGCAAGCCCCCCCGCCATTCCCCCCCCATTTCACATGTTTTAAAATAGGTCTTAATTTGGGGGGGAGGGACTTAATTTCATTTCATGCCTATAAAACATGCTGGGACTTCCTATTGGGGGAGGCCGTATTGTTCGAGAAACGGTATATTCATTATATTCATTATATTCTAAAAATCTAGATATTTCATTACTATGTTTTATTGTCTAACCATTGATAGAATAGATCCCAAATCTTATAAAATTGTTTATCTTCTTGTTCTCTGATTTCAAATGTCAATCTACTCATTTCAGCACATTCCAATATTTTCTTAATAACTTCCTCCTGTGTTGGTATTTTCTCATTTCTCCAGTTTTTAGCAAATACAATCCTAGCTGCTGTTAATACATTTACAATCAAATATTTCAATTCCTTACTGTATATTTCAGGTAAAATCCCCAATAAAAATATTTCTGGTTTCAAGTCTATATGTTTTTTTGTCATTTTTTCCAACCATGTGTGGATTTTAGTCCAATATTTTTTAGCATCCGCACATGTCCACCACATATGGTAATACGAGCCAGGTGTCTGATGACATTTCCAACATTTTTCAGATTTATTCTTGAACATTCTTGCTATTCTTGTTGGGGGGAGATGCCACTTGTAAAACATCTTATACAAATTTTCTTTATATGCTATTGACATTGTCATTTTATAATTTTGAGACCACAATTTTTGCCATTTCTCTAGATCAATCCCATATCCAAAATTCTTCCCCCAAGCAATCATAGTTTCTTTAACTTGTTCTTCTTCTAGTTTAATTTCTAATAAATATCCATATAATTTTTAATCACCTTTTCATCAGTAGCTGTCAAAATCTTATCTAAATCAGTCAGTTTATCATAGAAACCTTCTGTTTTAGAATCTTTATTATACCTTGAATGTATTTGCGCATATGAAAACCAATTCATCTTTATAATTTGTTCCTCTAGCTTTGCATAGATTTAAGTTCTCCCTTTTCATTCAATATTTCACCATATCTGTTTGTTCCTTTTTATATATTATAGGATAAGAAAATGCTTCAATAGTTGATAGCCAGACTGGAATTTTCAAATAACATTGCCTTTTAATCTTCTCCCAATTTAACCACAGAGACTCCCATATGTAATGCCTTCTAAAATACCCCTGTGTTTTAGTTCCTTTATACCATAAGAAAGCATGCCACCCCAACAACAGATCATGTCCTTCTAATATCAACAATCTAGTATTTCTTAATGTTATCCATTCCTTAAACCACATCAGGTTTGTAGCTTGGTGGTACAACTCCCAATTAGGCAAACCAAATCCTCCTCTTATTCTAGCATCTTGCAAAAGTTTTAGTTTTATTCTCACTTTCTTACCTTGCCAAATATATTTCAACACAATTTTATTTAAATCTTCAAAGTAATCTTTTCCAAGCCTAATTGGAATTATTTGGAACAAATATAAAATTCAGAGTAATATATTCATCTTGATTGTTGATATTCTCCCTATTAATGACAGTGGTAAGTTTTCCCATTTCACCAAATCTAGCGCTATCTGCTACTTGAGTTTAATATAGTTATTCTCTTTAACTGTGCTACATCTTGCTGTCAAATGTATCCCCAAGTACTTAATCTTATTTGTGACCTGGATTTTCAAAACATCTGCCAGTTCTTCTTTTTGTCTTGATAACATATTCTTTGTCAAAAATTTTGTTTTATCTTTGTTTATTTTCAAACTGGCCACCTTCCCATGTACCTCTATCTTTTCTATCAATTTTAATGCTGTTTCTAGAGGGTCTTCTAAAATGAAAAAAAGATCATCTGCAAATGCTTGCAATTTAATTTCTTCCTTTTAAATTTTCATCCCTTTTATATCCTTTTCTTCTCTGAATATTTCTATTTAGCACTTCCAAGGTTAACACAAACAACAAAGGTGACAGCGGGCACCCTTGTCTTGTTCCTTTTCTTATATCAACAGAATCCGTCAAATCTCCCTCTATCATTAACTTTGTCGTTTGCTTATGATATATAGCTTCTATTGTTTGGATAATTTTTTTACCCAAACCCATCTGTTCCAGCTGTAATAACATAAATCACCAATACACATTGTCAAGTGCCTTCTGTGCATCTAAAAATATTAAGGCCATTTGTTTTTCAGGGTGTGCCTCATAGTATTCCAAAGTGTCCAAGATTACTCTCATATTGTCTTTAATTTGTCTCTTTGGCAGAAATCCATTTTGATCAGGGTGAATAAAATTATTTAGATATTTTTTGAGTCTTTCTGCCAATATTGAAGCAAAAAATTTACAATCTGCGTTTAGTAGGAAAATAGGTCTACAGTTCTTAATTTGTAATGGGTCGGCATCCTCTTTTGGGACAAGTGTAACATAAGCTTCTGACCATGATTTAGGTGTCTTCTTCTTTAACATAACTTCATTCATAACTTCTAGCAATGGAAGATTCAACGATTCTTGTAGTGTTTTGTAAAATTTCGCCAGAAGTCCATCTGGACTTGGTGCCTTTTCATTATTTTGCTTCTCAAGTGCTTCAGTTAACTCCATCATCGTTATGTTGTTTTCTAACATTATTTCAATCTCTTTAGGTATCTGGGGTAGATTGGCATTCTGCAAGTACTGTTTAACTCTTTCATCATCAATATTCTCTTGTGTGTATAATTTCCCATAATAATCTTGTATGATTTTCTTCTTCTCTTTACATCCATAACAAACTTGCCCTTGATCATCTGTTAATTGCAATATTTTCCTTGATTCTCTCTCCTTTCCCAGTTTATATGCTAACCATCTACCTGGTTTATTTGCACCTTCAAAATAGTTCTGTTTTACACCTCTGATTTTCTATGCTAATTATTCTTTTTCCATTAATCCCATTTTATGTTTCTTTATATGCATTTTTAACTTAATGACCTTTTTCTGTGGCATTTCGTCCTCTAGTGTCTAGTCTTTTCTAGACACTCTACGCTAGTCTTTTCGTGATATTTCTTTTTCTTGTATAGTCTATTTTCAAGCCTCTGGCATATGCCTTCATTGTATCCCATACATTCTGCATTGATGTTTTTTGTTTTCTTTAAAGAAAAAAGCCAGTTCTTTCTCCATTCTCTGTATAAAGTCTTTTTCTTTTAGTATATTGTTATTTAACATCCATCTAGATCTTCCTCTTTGTCCTTTCCATTTGATTGTCATTGGGTTATGATCTGCCCAAGTCCTTGTTTCAATGTTTATTTCTTGGATATTAGTGAACAATTCTGTTGACATCCATATCATAGCTATTCTGGACCGTGATAAATGTCTGTTTGAATAGAAAGTGTATTGCTTGGTCTTAGCATTTCTTTCTCTCCATGCATCTTTTAAGTTTATTTCATCTGTTATTTTAAAAAAAGATTTAGGGAGAGTCCTTCTGCTTTGCTTTGTTGTTTTCTGTGTTATATAGTCCAATTTATTATCTACAATTCCATTAAAGTCTCCCATCATAATGATATTAACATAGTTCAGTTCAATTATTTTCATATGTAATTTTCTATAAAATTCTTCTTGATTTTCATTTGGGGCATAGATTGCTATCAGGAGTGTTTTCATATTATTATCCATTATTTCCACCATTAATAGCCTTCCATCATCATCCGTATGGATCAATTTTGCTGGGATAATATCTTTGATACATAAAACCACTCTTCTTTTCTTGCATTGTGTCAAAGAGGTAAATATTTTCCCTAGCTTTGGCTGTATCAACAATTGTTCATATTGCTTTTTAATATGTACTTCTTGAAGGCAGATTATATCAAATTTTAATTTCTCTAATTTATGGAAAGTTTTCCTTCTTTTAACAGCTAAATTAAGTCCATTTATGTTAATTGTAATCAATTTTTTCTCTTCCATGATTATACTTTATAGGTAGGTTTGGCAGCTCTCGTAGATCTTGGTTCACATTGTTCTCTAACTTCCGCCTACTGCACCTTCTTCTTTTTCAATTGCTGTTTGGCAGTCCTCCTGGAATTCAATTAGTAACATTTCTTTTTCTGGCTCCTCCTCTTTCCCTCCAAAGTATTCTGTGTAAAATAATTCTGCTTTCTCAATTGAATCAAAGCTCAAATTAACATATTTCATAATATGCAAAAAATCAGCTCTCTGAGTTTTTAGAATTTTCTTATGCTAGGAAAGGTGGAAGGGAAGAGAAGGATGACCAACAAGAAAGTGGATGGATTCAAGTGGCAATAAGTATGTCATTAGAAGACCTGAAATACCAGATTGGGTATAGATCCTCCTGAAGAATTAAGTCTGTAGATCAGTGGGGTCAAACTCGATTTCATTAAAGGCCACATCAGGGTTGTGTTTGATTTCGGGGGGCTGAGGTGGGCATGGCCAGGGTGGGTGTGGCCAACTTGACATCACTTATTTAGGGGGACCCTGTGGTGGCCGGAGTGCATTTACTAGTGCAGGGGTAGGGAAATTTGGCTCTTTTATCACTTATGGACTTCAACTCCCAGAATTCCTGAGTGAGCCATAAATGGTTCCCCATCCCAGACCTATTGGTTTTTCAGTTGTGGGGGAAATCAATTTTTGACTTGAATGGGACTGTTTAATATACAGTCCCATTCAAGTCAAAAAATGATTTCCCCCCACAACTGAAAAACCAGCAGGCCAGGGATGGGGAAACTTTTATGGCTCACTCAGGAATTCTGGGGGTTGAAGTCCATAAATGATAAAAGAGCCAAGTGTCCCTACCCCTGTGCTAGTGAAAACGGGCTCCCGAGCTCCGTTTTTCAGCTGTGACTGCTTCCTGCAACCCTCTGCCATTAAAAATGTAGATCTGTTTTCACTGGCATAGGCATTGTGGCCAATTTCCAGGGTGACCCCGCAGGCCAGATCTAATCACCCTGTGGGCCAGATCTGGCCCATGGGCCTTGAGTTTGACACTCCTGCTCTAGGTGATTGCTACGAATCGACATTCACTTAATGACACACAATAAATCAATCAAAGTGACATCTGAATCTGGGACAACCCCATTTAAATGGTGTTGGACTATTTGTAAGCATAGGATGAAGTGCTACTAAAGATATTATAACTCCCCTTAGAAATTTGATAACAAAGATATGGAAATAAATACTGCTTTCTTGTCTGTTCCGTGCTGTGTCATTTTAAGCTGTTTGAAGATTCATTGCTGGAGATGGTCCCATTTATATTTGGTGGGACAAACTGTCAAGTAACTCAGATTCAGAAAATCCCTGATGTTTTTATAGCTACATTGGCAACAGTTGCTTTTCTTTTACTGTGCAAGTGCTTTGATTTGACAGGATCCACAGCATTTTTATAACTAAATACAGCTGAGTAAAATGGAGAGGGAGATGGAGGGAGAGAATAAAATAATATGCAAGTTGTGCATTAATCATAATTCAACAGTGTTATTATAGTCTGATGATTCTGTATGTCAGTAGGTGTCAGCATTAAGTTACAAAGTAATTGAACAGTATGACTTAATACTCATGGCAGCATTGCCTGTAGAATTGATGCCAAGCTCTCTGCATACTATATTTTAGAATAGGATTTGGCAAACTAATCGGCATGCTAATCAACAATATAGTGTTTTTAAATAGTTCTTTAATTCATAATCACACACATACATGATTTATTCACCTTAAAATAGTCAACTTTCTTTGCCGTGCTAACTTTTTATCCACCTAGCATCCATTCATGGATTTTCACTTGGTAAAGGAGATTCACCCTCTATGCTCAGGATTTCACTATAATTAATGATCAGGCAGAGCATTATATATATATAGGTAAGTTCTTAAGTTACAACAATTTATTTAGTGTGGTTCAAAGTTACTATGGTATTTAAAATGACTTATGAACATTTTTCACACTTATGATAGTTGCGGCATCCCCAGAGTCACATAATCAAAATTCAGGCAATACTATACTAGCTAGATACCTGTGCTTCATGATAAAACCTTGTGATTAGGCTATGCAGGAGAAATTTGCTTCATAATCCATTGGCTCAGTGGTGGTTAGTGATTGAAACACATAAGGGAATATCACTCCTCCTGCCTTGAGTCCTGAAGCAGTTCCATAGGTGGAAGGCATAGACATTTTGCGACATTTAGTACTGTAAGGAGCCCCAGACCGCTCCTGAGTGAAGGAGTGGAATGTCTGCAAATTTGAACTGAGGTAATGGAATGTGAGGAAACTGGCAGTTGGAACAGTGTTATTTTCAGGTGGGAGGGGGAGTAGAATGTCTAACTCCTTAGCATCAGAGCGTGTTAATATAAGGCAACTGACAGTTGGGACAGAGTCCTTTTCAGATGGGGAGGGGTAATAGAACTCCTTAGCATCAGAGCATGTTAATTACTGTATAAGAAATACTATACTCATACTTCATGAGGAAACTATGTGATTGGGCTATGCAGGAGAAATTTGGTTCATAATCCATTGGCTCAGTGGTGGTTGGTGATTGAAACACATATCGCTCCCATCATCTTGAGTCCAGAAGCAGTTTCATAGGTGGAAGGCGTAGACAATTTGGTGAGGTACTGACATTTAGTACTGTAAGGAGCCCCAAAACACTCCTGAGTGAAGGAGTGGAATGTCTGCCAGTTTGAACTGAGGTAACGGAATATAAGGCAACTGGCAGTTGAAACAGAGTTTTTTTCAGGTGGGGAGGGGGAGTAGAATGTCTAACTCTTTTACATCAGAGTGTGTTAATATAAGGCAATTGGCAGTCGAAACAGAGTTCTTTTCAGGTGGGGAAGGAGAGTAGAATCCTTAGGATCAGAGCGTGTTAATTACTGTATCAGAAATACTAATGATCTGATGGTCATTTCAAAAAAAATCATTTCTTAGCGAGCACCTAGAAGCCAAAAAGAAATATGCACCAAATTTCAAGTTTGTAGGCTTTACAGTTCTGGAGATTTTGTGAGAGTGAGTGGTACTTGGCTTTTATATAGAGAGATTTATGATTGTTGCAGTATCATGGTTTCATGTGTTCACTTGTGACCTTCTGACAAGCAAATTCAATGGGGAATCCAGATTCCCTTAACAACCGTGTTATTAACTTGACAACTGCAGGGATTCACTTAACAACTGTGGAAAGAACGGTAATAAAATGGAGCAAAACTCACATAATAGCTGTTATGTCCTGAATTTGCATACTCGAAATCCCCGTGCCTTGATTGGCTAAGGCGCGGGGATTTCTGATTGGCCAGGCGAGCCGCGCTGATTGGCCCGATTGAAGTCTCCCGCGATTGGTTCAAACCAAGAGCGGGAGACTTGAATCGCTGCCATTGGCCGCGGCCGCCGCAGCGAAAAGTATAAAAGCCGCGGGCTTTTTACTTTTCGCCGGTTCGGTTCCCCATTGTAAATAAAGAGCTTTGAATGAAAGTCACCGACTCTGAGCGTCTTTGTGCGGACACAACACTGGCGACGAAGGTGGGATCTCGCCCCTGAACCGAACCCCGTGTCCACCAAAGAACCAGCTCCAGCGCAGAGATGGCGAAGATTGCACCGCCCGCCCCTTTCAACCCCGCCGCCGAGGACTGGGAATCGTACTCGGATCGGTTCCGTATGTACCTGGAATGCGCCGGAATGAAGGACGCCCCGGCCCCGCTAAAACGCGCCGTCTTCCTTACTCACTGCGGACCAGAGGTCTTCCAGATGGCCAAAGCATTGGCCAAGCCGGCAGACGCAACCGCCATGGACTGGGACGTCCTCGAACCTATACTGCGGTGCCATTACGCCCCCGAAGTCCCCATCCTGATATGGCGCAACGAGTTCTACCGCCGCAATCAGAAACCAGACGAAAAATTGAGCGACTTCGTCACAGAGCTACGGCGCCTAGGAGGACTCTGCGAGTTTGAAGGTCTGAACAGTCTCATAAGAGACCGCTTCGTACTCGGCTTATGGGATCCTACACTCCAGAGCCGACTTATGGCCAAGGGCGACATCAGCCTAGCCGATGCCCTTACCGCAGCCGCAGCCGCGGAAGCTACCCGCATGTCAGCTGACAGCATGCGAAGATCTGATGCGAAGGGCGGAAACAACAACCCGGCAAGGTCGGCCGACACAAGAAACGAAGCAACCGCACACTACGGAGAATACCAGTCAACCTCCAGCACGTCGGAAGACGAGGAGGACATACATCGCGTGCAGACGGGACGCGGCGACCAACGAAGTCGAAAAGGTCGTAGGTCGAGGACCAACTGCGCCGGGTGCGGCGGCGACCACCCCAGGTCAGAATGCCGATTCCTTGACTCTATCTGTAGGCATTGTGAACGACGGGGTCACATCGCCCGAGTTTGCCGCCAAAAGAAGACCCGCAGCCCGCCCAAATGGGAACAACACGACAGAAGGAGAGAAAGTTCCCCGCCCAGAGCCAGAGAGCGCCAACCAGACGGTAGATGGGACCGTGCTCAACGATCTTCAAAAGGCGGCGACGGTCGACGAAAGGAAGAGACCCACCAGACGGTGACCATCGGCCACGCCATCTCCGACGGCGCCAGAAAGGTACACGTAGAAGTCCATATTGAAGGCCAGCCATGCAAAATGGAAGTGGACTCCGGGTCCTACCTTTCCATGATTGCATGGCGCGAAATCAAAAGACTAGTGCCCACACTACAAAAAAGAAACGTGCCTGCCCAAAAGATCATCATAAAAGACTACCAAGGGAATCGCGTCCCGGTGGTGGGCACCAAGAACTTTAATATAACTTACAAAGGCCACACCGAGCAACTGCCACTCACTATCGTCGATCGCGACCGCCCAAGCCTACTGGGCTTACAATGGTTCGCCCCGCTTGACATCGCGCTGACAGGAGTCAACCACGTCACCATCGAAGCTTGGGAACAGTGGCTAGCCCAGGAATTCCAGGAGGTCTTCGATGGAGGCTTGGGCAAGTACCAGGGGCCCCTTATCTCGTTTGACCTAGACCCAAGGGTTCCCCCTAAGCGGCTTAAACCTAGAAGGGTACCATTCGCCCTAAAGCCTAAAATTGACGAGCAGATCGACAAGCTCGTCAAACAAGGGGTATTGCAACCGATAGACCATGCCAGATGGGAGACCCCTATAGTGACCCCAGTAAAGCCAGACGGGTCCGTGAGAATTTGCGGGGACTATAAGGCCACCCTAAATGGCGCGTTGCAACAAAGCGCCTACCCAGTCCCAATAGTGCAACATTTACTGCACTCACTGGGAGGGGGCAAAGTCTTTGCCAAGCTCGACCTCGCCCAGGCATATCAGCAGCTACCTGTGGACGAGAAAACGGCAGAAGCCCAAACAATCGTGACTCATCGGGGGGCTTTCAAGTGTAACCGACTCCAATTTGGAGTCAGCGTGGCACCAGGCATCTTTCAGAGCCTGATGGAACGTTTGTTACAGGGCATCAAGGGGGTGGTGCCCTATTTCGATGACGTATTAGTGGCGGCGCCAAACGAAGCCGAATTGGAAAACCGACTCAGACAAGTCTTAACAAAATTTAAAGAAACAGGACTTAAAGTCAAACGAGAAAAATGCCAACTATGTACAAAGCAAGTAGAGTTTTTGGGCTATCTTCTAGACCGGCATGGCATTCACCCTACGACTAAAAAAGTGAAAGCCATCAAGGAAGCCCCCACCCCAAAGTCTAAAATGGAACTACAAGCGTTCCTAGGCTTGTTGAATTTTTATAATGTTTTCCTACCCCAAAAGGCAACGGCGGCGGAACCTTTACATAGACTCCTGGACAAGACGGCAGCCTGGACTTGGGGGAGACGAGAGCAAGCCGCCTTTCAAAAAACCAAAGACCTCCTCACCTCCGACGCCGTCCTGATGCAATTCTGCGAAACCTTGCCCTTAGCTGTCACTTGCGACGCATCACCTTTCGGCGTCGGCGCTGTCCTCAGCCACACCCTCCCCGACCAGAGAGAAGCACCCATCGCCTTTTTCTCCAGGACTCTGACTAAACCGGAACGGAACTATAGCCAGCTGGACAAAGAAGCTTTGGCTATAGTTGCCGCCGTTAAGCGTTTCCACGAATACCTGTACGGCCGCCCGTTCACCATTGTGACAGATCATAAGCCATTGCTGGGCATCCTCGCTGGAAACCGGGCCACGCCGAACATCTTGTCACCCCGGATGACAAGATGGTCCGAATTCCTGGCAGCCTACAATTACGAACTGCTTCACAAGCCAGGTAAGAAAATTTCACACGCGGACGCTTTAAGCCGCTCGCCTTTACCTGACTCTGAACCTGACCCAGCACCAACAACAAACACCTTAAGTATCGAGAGCTTACCTATTACCGCATCAGACATTGCCAGAGAAACCGTTAAGGATAGGCGTCTGGCGCGAATCTTACACTGGCTAGAAAAAGGTTGGCCGGAGAAAGACAATGACGAGACTTTTAAAACATTCCGACAGCGCCAGACTGAACTCTCACTACTGAGAGGATGTATTTTGTGGGGTGACAGGGTGGTCATTCCGGACAGATTGCAAGAGAGGGTCTTAGAGATGCTACATGAGGGTCATCCTGGCATCGTCAGGACTAAAGCCCTGGCCAGGAGTTACGCTTGGTGGCCAGGGATGGACAAGCAGATTGAGGCATGGGTCGCCAAATGCCACCGGTGCCAGGAGACCAGATCCAGCCCACCCGCAGCACCTATCCGGGACTGGGAGACACCACGGGGGCCCTGGTCCAGAATCCATTTAGACTTTGCTGGTCCCACAAATGGGCATACTTTTCTAATCACAGTTGACACGTACTCCAATTGGTTGGAGGTATGCGACATGAAATCCACTACCACAGAGGCCGTCGTTAAAGAACTGTGTAAACTATTTTCCACGCACGGCCTCCCAGACGTCGTCGTCTCAGACAACGGGCCCCAGTTCACTTCCATCGATTTTGAAAGGTTCCTGGCGGAGAGGGGTATCCGCCACGCATTAACAGCACCGGCGCATCCGGCGGCGAACGGTAGGGCGGAACGGATGGTTCAGTTTACGAAAAAGACCCTCCGGAAAATGGACCATGGGGAGATCAGCGACAAAATCAACAAACTCCTCTTCATACAGCACATCACTCCCAATACCACAACTAACAAGAGCCCTGCAGAACTTCTAATGGGCAGAAAGCTGAGGTCCCCACTCGACAGGTTACACCCGACCTATAACCCGGAGCGGCCCCCAGACTCCAGTTCCAGGTACCGGACATTTGGCCCAGGTGACTTAGTCTATGCAAAGAATATGACGGGGGACCCCCTTTGGATCCCAGCCGTCATAACTCAGGTCACTGGTCCGCGGTCGTACCGGCTCCAAACCATCGATGGGCGAGCCTGGAAGCGACACATCGACCAGCTCAGGTCACGAACGGCAACAGACCTCAACCCCCAAGACTCGAACCAAGGGGGCAGGGAATACCCGAATAGACAATCGCAGGAAAAAATAAACCAAAAATACTCACCGGAACACAGCCATCGCGAGTCCCCTCCGGAGAAGAACCACCTGGCCAGCTCTACCGACTCGGAGAAGCCAAGCGGGAGCGGCGAAATCCGTAGCTCAACCGACCCGGTAGGCCCAGGCGGGAGCCACGGTGAAAGAACCGGCCTGATCATCCAGCCGGTTCGCACAGAGGCAGGAGCAGCCAAAAAGATGACCACTCCGGCCGAGTTACAGCTTGCAAGTGAGTTGCGCAGGTCAACTAGGACTCGACGGAGCCCCGCCTACCTGCGTGACTACACCACGTGATGGACCATACCAAGAGGGGAGGGGTGTTATGTCCTGAATTTACATACTCGAAATCCCCGCGCCTTGATTGGCTAAGGCACGGGGATTTCTGATTGGCCAGGCGAGCCGCGCTGATTGGCCCGATTGAAGTCTCCCGCGATTGGTTCAAACCAAGAGCGGGAGACTTGAATCTCTGCCATTGGCCGCGGCCGCCGCAGCGAAAAGTATAAAAGCCGCGGGCTTTTTACTTTTCGCCGGTTCGGTTCCCCATTGTAAATAAAGAGCTTTGAATGAAAGTCACCGACTCTGAGCGTCTTTGTGCGGACACAACAATAGCTGTCTCACTTAGCAACAGAAATATCGGGCTCAATTATGATTGTAGGTCAAAGACTGTGTATGTGTATGTATATGTATATATTAGCCATGATTAGGTTGACTAAGATGCTTCAACAGAAACATTTATCTATTTGGGAATTATAAATGAAATAGTGGATGTTGTGCAAGCCTTGCCTCAGAATTTCACAAAGGTCCTGAAAGGTCTATCATTACTACCCACCCACCCCTTTTTCCATGTTTGCAATAATAAGCAGACTGCATGGGCTTACACACCACACTGGAGTAACTGTAATTAACATTCTTCAAGGAACAGGAGTGTCACACTTCCTCACATTATAGCACAATATGTGAAAGCATCTGTTAGCAAGAACAATCTAATTTCTTCACAATTAAAAAACAAACCACCACCACCACCACCTTTCCTTTCATTCTGACCTGTGATTTCATTCCGCCACTTGCAGATTTGTTTTAAAAATGCAATTACCAAGTGGCGGTTCCAATTGTGTTCATACATCTATTGCATCCAGTAGTGGCATCTATTGCTTGTGAACAAACACATAGAAAGGAATGGTGGGTTGCTGTCGAGCCTGTTGCTTTGAACACAAAGAAGGTCTCTGTTTTTGCAACACTTTCCCCCTAAATATAAATCAAGACAAAGGGTTTTTGGGATTAAAAATTTTCTTTATAACAATGGGGTCTCCTTGAACACTGACAAATGATGAGCAAAATAGTTTTATTTAACCAAGGCTCAATCTGGTTTTAGAGCAGTGTATATGCTTCTTCATGGTACTATGGAATGGATGGTACTAAAGAAAGAAGAGTGTTAGCATTTGCATTTGAAAAGTGGATGCATTATTAATTTGCATTTTGCTGAGCCTGGAAAAATATAACTAATGCTCTCCTCTTGAATGGTCTCAGAAAAATAAAAAATGTAGCTTCTTTTGACTTCCCTTTCTGCAGATTTTCTTCAAGCTCATTTTACAGTGCTGATGCACCAAGAAAGAAGATCTCCAAGACAATATCAATTCCTATGTACCATATTCTCCTTCCCTCCTGAGGCCCTTAGCTGTCCCTAGATTCTAGAAATTGGCTCATTGAGCACATTTGAATCCCTAAATAGTGACTTCATTTGGAACATTAGCGCTCTTTCTTCCAACATATTAAAACACACACACACACACACACACACACACACCCCTCCTAACCATCTCCAAGCAATGTTGCAGCAAATGGAAATCTATTACAAGCCACTTAAAACCTGTTGCATACTAGGCAATGGCAAGTTTTTTAAAAAAATTATTTAATATAGGAATTCAATATCAGCTATCCCACCACGACCTAAATCTCAGCTATCCCACACCTATCCCATCTAGGAACCCTTGCTGAAATTCAGCAACAATCTTTTTTAAAAAAAGTTTATCAAGCTTATTTTATTTTTGGCTGTCCAAAATGAAATATGCTGATCTCTGGCTAAACATTTGACACCTTCTTTAGTGACCCCAATTTTCTAAAATGTAAAAAAGGGGAGGGGGAGATGATTCTAGCCATGCCTGTTCCAGTGATGATTCCTAGTCACTACAAAATTTATATTTGTCTTTCTTGCCCCTTCCCTCCTCTCTATGCTTTTGAGTCAATATAGACGTCTAGTGTTTACTGGAAAAGTCTCTGCAGTTTTTTTTTAAATAAGATATCAGAGGGGGTTTGTTATTTCTTGGGCTGAGAGAGAGAGTGCCTGGCCCAAGATCATCCAGCTAAAGAGAACTCCTGATCTTCAGCCTGAGTCCTTAACCAATTGCTCTTCTTGCCTGCTACAGACCCTTAGTTTTAAATTGTTCCTATACTGAACAGCTGATGATATCAAAAAATCAATTTAAAATTATGCCTAGTGTTCTTTTCTTTTAAAAGCTATTTCAAAGGTTGAGGCTAAACATTGTTTAGTGACAAATTTTGTGCAAAACAGAATTGATAGATGCATTCACTTCTAACACATGGCACCAGTGAGGTACCCTTTAGGATTGCTGACACAGTATGATTGATCCACATGTGTAAATGCTGTTTTTGCTTTTGTTTTTGCTTGAAATGTAGTGCTTTAGAAATTTGACATACTTAATATTTTACATTCAGTAACTATATTCTTCCCTTGATAAGCTGGGGATATATTATTTTTAAGATTACCAGTGTGATGAAAAAAGTATTGAACTTCATGGAATTCCTCTCAGAATTCGTCAATACCCCTATTCTTATCCCTGGAAACAAAGGGTTTCCCAAAGGAAAAATAAATTCCCAACACTGGAACTTGAAATAACAAATTCTTCAGCTATTGCAGTGATATCATTTTAATGATTTTTTTTTTTTTGCTCTCTTTCTCAGCTTGCCTTCCTTTCTATGTTTCTTCTTTGCATTTATGATATTTGACTTCTCTCTGCTATGGAAGCCAGCTTTCTCAGCAAGACCCCTAAAAACCAATTCTATAAAATTCACTCTCTAGAATCTAGAAGATTGTGGCCTTGATACCTTTTTCCTACTTTGCATAAAGAGATTATGAACTCGTCATCATTTGACTTCCTCAGCATCCCATTTATATTTCAGTTTTATTTATCAGCTGATTTACTCCTTCCACACTGAAGATGAATAGCTGGCTCTGTCTATTTTAAAATCAAAACAGAATAGAAATGGCTGGATTAATCATATTTTATGCCAACCCACTTATCTCCATCACCTATAGCTTGGCCCTGTCAGGAGTGATATGTGTGCAATATCCTATCAGCTGGCACTCCCTCACACAACAACATCATGGGGGCTTTGCTTATTCTTGAATTCAACTTTGTTTCTGTAACAAAACAGTGCAGGGTGTTTTCGGCACTAGATCAGCTGTCTATATCACAAGCCTGACCAGAATAAAAGAGACCAAAATAGCTAGCATTTAATCCCAAATATTCAAGCTTCATTAAATCAGAATTTATTTAAGCTGATGCCACACAATTTACTATGTATAAGAACACCATATAGTAAAACCAAGCAGTAAATTCTCAAGATTCTTCCAAACTCTGCAAATCAGCACCAACAATAACATAAAAATGGCTGGCAACACTTGTTTCCAAAGTGCATTAAAATGTGCATTAGATGTAATTATATTTTTACAAGTCCACCTCTTTCACAACAAGATTTATGGGGAAATTGCCATTTTACAAGAAGAGTTCCCGCTCAGGAAAGAGATTTTTGAGGGCACAATGTGATAAATCCTTGGGTGCACAGTAGTTAAATGTCAGTAATGCAGGCTATCTCTGCCCACAGCCTGGAATTTGATCCTGATAGGGTTCAAGGTTGATTCTGCTTTCTGTCCATCTGATGTTGATAAAATGAGAATCCAGATTATTGGGGGAAATATGCTGCTGTTGTAAACTGCTCAAAAAGTGCTGTTAAAAAAAAAAACCTATGGAGTGCTATATACATCTAAGTGCTATTGCTATTATTCTCAAGGACCTCTGTGACAAACCCTTCAATTTGGAATGACAGACTCATGTCCCCAGGAATACCTAACACATGCTCTGAGACATAAAGGCTTGAAAAGTGCAATTTTGTTTCTCAGAAGAGTTTCTCCCATATAATCCCTTTCATACAAATGAAATTGGTAAAAAAAAAACAGATTGATTTTTTTTTTTTTGGCATAGAAACCTGTCAACAATCACTCTTAACTGTTACTGAGATGTTATGCTAAAAATCCAACAGAATTGACTAGAAATCAACAATTTTACACAGAGATTTGAGCTCAGGAACAGATGGTACTGCCTAAAGTTATTGTAAAACAAAGATTTCACTGACGTACTTCCATTTTCTCCCCATCAAGATCCAACAACTTGCTAAAATCTGATTTTTTGTTTGTTTTCCTTGAAGAATAACATCTCAACATTATTTTGGCATAACACAATTAAGCAGTGGCACTTGTTACAATTGTAGCTCCAAATATTTTATTATTAAGATAAAAGGCATCACTGAATGTATTCTACCTGACTGAATAACCAGCCCCATTCACATATGAGCTATCCTATGATTTAGGAACAAAATAATTCATAATAAAAGAGTTTCCTGGGGATTAAGTGAAGGAACAGAAGGTACAACAACAATGGTTGGTTTGAGCTATAAGTGTCTCTTTGGCTTCTAATACCCCACTTTTTGTCCACTAACATAAAACTAATTTCTACTGGAAAGAGCTGTGGTGGCACAGTGGTTAGAATGCAGTACTGGAGACTACTTCTGCTACTTGCCAGCTGCCTGAAATTTGGCAGTTTGAATCTCACCAGGCTCAAGGTTGACTCAAATTTCCATCCTTCTGAAGGATGCAGATTGTTGGGGGCAATATACTGATTCTGTAAACTGCTTAGAGAGCACTGCAAAGCACTGTGAAGCAGTAAGCACTGTGAAGCAGTAAGTCTAAGTGCTGTTACTATTAAATAAGATAATGTTATGTTTTGAGCATGGGCGAGAAAGAATGGAGACAAGCCTCTGAACGATGAACTTCAACTCTTTATTTACATTGTGACTTCTTCAATTCAACAGCAGTAAAACCCGCCTTATATAGGCAAACCCTGTAACGTTTAACCAATAACGAGCTAGGAACGCTAGCTCTTATAACCAATAGGAACTCTCTGTTAAGGGCCAATCGGATTCCCCGGAACGGGCCAATCCAGTCCGGCCGCTTAACAGCCAATCAGAAGTGCAGGGCCAGAACCCTGCACTTACTCCAAGCTCACACTTTATTAATCTTATTGCATACACAACACCCCTTCCCCCTGGCTTCTTATTTCAGGGCTCCATTACATAGTCCCTTAGGTAGGACGGTTGTCTTTTTAGTCTCTTTGATTTTCGTTGTATTGGCTGGTTGCAATCATGCTGAGGTAGATCGTTGTTTGGCAGTGGGGCTGTCTCTGGTTCAGAGTTCACTTCTACGTCGTTGCCCACATTTTCTGCAATTCCCTGAGGTGCAAACGTTTCTCCCTCCGGCTCCGCTTCCTGAGTTTCTATTAAATCGTCATTTCCTTCGAACGGGTTTCCTAGGAATTCATCTTCTCCCCCCCCCTCAGTTTGGTCATAGGGGAGTTGCGGACTGGCCACTGAAAGCCACGATCATAATTGGTCGATATGCCGTTTCCAAAGTTTATCGCCAAGGCATTGCACAAGGTAGGATCTGGGGCTGGTTACACGTACTACTGTCGCTTCCACCCACAATGGGTCGCCCGATAGGTTTTTTGCATAAACCAGGTCTCCTACCTGGAAGGTGCGACAGTGGCTGCTGGATCCTAGTGGTTTCTCCGGTTCATAAGCCGGGTGCAACCAGTCGAGGTGGAAGCGGAGCTTTCGTCCCATTAGCAGTTCAGCGGGAGTTTTGTTGGTGACGCTATGTGGGGTGATGTGTTGCAAGAAGAGGATTTGATTGACCTTGTTTTGCAAGGTTTTCTTCACAAATTGGACCATGCGTTCTGCTCGGCCATTGGTCGCAGGGTGCACAGGCGAGGTGAGTGCATGGCAGATGCCGCGGTCAGCGAGGTACTGCTCGAACGCTAGTGCAGTAAATTGTGGGCCGTTATCGGATACCAGGATGTCTGGTAATCCGTGGGTTGCAAAGAGTCTGTTTAGAATCTTGATAACTGTCTCAAAGATTGTAGTCGTCATGTGATGAATTTCGAGCCAATTCAAGTAGGTGTCGACGGTAAGCAGGAAGGTGTGGCCTTTGGTTGGCCCTGCGAAGTCCAGGTGAATTCGGGACCAGGATCCACGTGGTGTCTCCCATTCTGTAGGCATGGATTTTTTTTTTTTTTTTTGAAAAAGTTTTTATTAATTTTCTACAAACAAACAAGACAAACAAAACATAAAAACATCAAATCTTATATGTACATCCAGTGTGTCAGTTGGTTCATCATTTTTGTGCATTCATTCTGTAGTCTCAATTACAATTATGTTACATAACAACTCATATTGTCAATCCAAAATTATATATCCTAATATCACTAAAAAAAGAAATTTTTGACTATATTTTTAATCATTTTTGCTTAATGAGCTAACAATACTTTAAACCAGTTTACTCTATAACAAATCATCTAATCATATCAAATCAATCCTAAAAAATCCTTTATAAATATAATAGCAAATAGCAAAATAATGACAAAATAAAGATAATCCTTACTCTCTAGCATTCTAAATATTCTATTATCGTATTTTATCATCTAGCCATTTATAAAAAAGATCCCAAATTTCGTAAAATTGTTTATCCTCTTGCTCTCTAATTTCAAATGTCAATCTGCTCATCTCAGCACATTCCAATATTTTCTTAATAATTTCTTCCTGTAATGGTATTTTCTCATTCTTCCAATTTTTAGCAAATACAATCCTGGCCGCTGTTAATACATTTACAATCAGGTATTTCAAATCTTTACTATATATATCAGGTAAAATTCCCAATAAGAAGATCTCTGGTTTCAAATCTATATGTTTCTTTGTCATTTTTTCCAACCACATGCGAATTATAGTCCAATATTTTCTAGCATCCTCACAAGTCCACCACATATGGTAATACGAGCCGGGTATCTGATGACATTTCCAACATTTTTCAGATTTGTTCTTAAACATTCTTGCTATTCTTGTCGGAGGAAAGTGCCACCTGTAAAACATCTTATACAAGTTTTCTTTATATGCTGTTGACATTGTCATTTTATAATTTTGAGACCACAATTTCTGCCATTTCTCCAAATCAATCCCATATCCAAAATTCTTCCCCCAAACAATCATAGTTTCTTTAACTTGTTCTTCCTCTAATTTCATTCCCAGTAAATAACCATATAATTTTTTAATCACCTTCTCATCAGTACCCATCAAGATCTTGTCTAAATCAGTCTGTTTATCATAAAATCCCTCCGTTTTAGAATCTTCATCATACCTTGAGTGTATTTGTGCATATGAAAACCAATTCATCTTTATACCTTGTTCCTCTAAATTTTGGATCGATTTAAGTTCACCCTTTTCATCCAAAAGTTCCCCATATCTAACTGTTTGTTCCTTCTTGTAGATTATAGGATAGGAAAATGCTTCAATGGTCGATAACCAAACTGGAATTTTCAAATAACATTGTCTTTTTATCTTCTCCCAATTTAACCACAAAGACTCCCGTACATAATGTCTTCTAAAATAACCCTGTGTTTTAGTTCCCTTATACCATAAAAAAGCATGCCAACCCAACAGCAAGTCATGCCCTTCTAGTGTCAACAACCTATGTTTCCTTAATGTTATCCATTCTTTGACCCACATCAAACTTGCAGCTTGATAATACAATTCCCAATTAGGCAGACCAAAACCTCCTCTAATTCTAGCATCTTGCAAAAGCTTTAACTTTATTCTCGCTTTTTTACCTTGCCATATAAACTTCAACATAATTTTATTTAGATCTTCAAAATAGTCTTTTCCAAGCCTAATTGGTATTGTTTGAAACAAAAATAAAATTCTAGGTAAGATATTCATCTTAATTGTTGAAATTCTCCCTATTAATGACAATTGCAAGTTTTCCCACTTCTTCAAATCTGTAGTTATCTGTTGTTTAAGTTTAATATAATTATTCTCCTTTAATGTGCTACATCTTGTTGTCAAATATATCCCCAAATACTTAACCTTATTTGTAACTTGAATTTTCAAAAGATCTGCCAATTCTTCTCTCTGTCTCAATAACATATTCTTTGTCAAAATCTTTGTTTTATCTTTGTTTATTTTCAAACCAGCCACCTCTCCATATGACTCTATCCTTTCCAGTAACTTTGGAGCTGTTTCAATCGGATCTTCCAAAATAAAAGCTAAATCATCAGCAAAAGCTTGTAGCTTAAATTCTTCCTTCTTAATTTTCATTCCTTTTATGCTTTTATCATCCCTAATATTTCTATTCAAGACTTCCAAGGTCAACACAAATAGCAAAGGAGATAGGGGGCATCCTTGTCTTGTGCCTTTCCTTATATTAATAAAATCTGTAAGTTCCCCCTCCATCATTACCCTTGCTGTCTGTTTATTGTATATAGCTTCTATTGCTTGAATAAATTTTTTAGCAAAACCCATCTGCTCCAATAATAATAACATAAATCTCCAGTTGACGTTGTCAAATGCTTTTTGAGCATCTAGGAATATCAAAGCCATTTGCTTTTCAGGATGAGCCTCATAATATTCCAAAGTGTCCAAGATTACTCTCATATTGTCTCTAATTTGTCTCTTTGGCAGAAATCCATTTTGATCTGAGTGAATAAAATTATTTAAATATTTTTTAAGTCTTTCTGCTAAAATTGAAGCAAAAATTTTATAGTCTGCATTCAATAAAGAAATAGGTCTATAATTCTTAATTTGCAATGGGTCAGTCTCTTCCTTTGGTATAAGTGTGATATAGGCCTCTGACCATGTTTTAGGTATCATCTTTTTTAACATAACTTCATTCATAACTTCTAACAATGGGATGCTCAATAATTCTTGAAATGTTTTATAAAATTCTACTGGAAGCCCATCTGGGCCCGGAGCTTTCCCATTATTTTGTCTCTTAAATGCTTCATTTAGTTCCATCATTGTTATATTGCTTTCTAGCATTTCTTCAGTCTCTTTAGGTATCTTTGGTAAATTAGCTTCCTGTAAATACTGTTTGACTTTTCCTTCATCAATATTCTCTTGTTTATATAATTGCCCATAAAAATCTCGGATAATTTCTTTTTTCTCCTTGTTCCCATAACAAACTTGGCCTTGTTCATCTATTAACTTCAATATTTTTCTTGATTCCTTCTCTTTTCTCAATTTATATGCTAGCCATCTACCTGGTTTATTTGCATCTTCAAAATAATTCTGTTTAGAGTTTCTAATTTTCTGTGCCAATTCTTCTTTCTCTATTAATTCCATTTTATGTTTGATTACATCCAGCTTCAATTTAATATCCTTTTTCTGTGGCATTTTCTGTAATTCTTTTTCAAGAGTTTTATACTCATTTTCCAAGGCCTTAGAAGCTTGCCTTTTCCTAATATTCTTTTTTCTTGTATAATCTATTATCAAACCTCTAGCGTATGCCTTCATAGTATCCCACACATTTTGCGTTGAAGTATCTTCTTTTTTATTTTCTCTAAAGAAAAAAGCCAATTCCTTCTCCATCCATTGTGTAAAATCTTTCTCCTTTAAAATAGTATTATTTAATGTCCATCTCGATCTTTTTTTTTGTCCCTTCCATTTAATTGTCATTGGGCTATGATCTGCCCAGGTACTTGTTTCAATGCTTGTTTCTTTAATATTAGATATTAGTTCTGTTGAGATCCAAATCATATCTAATCTGGACCATGATAAATGTCTATTTGAATAAAAAGTATATTGTTTAGCTTTAACGTTTCTTTCTCTCCAAATATCTTTTAAAGTTAATTCATCTGTCATTTTAAAAAAAGACCTTGGGAGAACCTTTCTATTTTGCTTTGTTGTTGTTGCTATATAGTCCAGTTTATTGTCCACAATTCCATTAAAATCTCCCATCATAATTATATTAACATAGTCCAGTCCAATTATTTTCATGTGCAGTTTTTTATAAAACTCTTCTTGTTTATCATTCGGAGCATAAATTGCAATCAAGAGTATTTTTATATTATTATCCATTATTTCTACCATTAATACTCTTCCATCATCATCCGAGTAAATCAATTTTGCTGGAATAGCCTCTTTAATGTATAAAACCACACCTCTTTTCTTACATTGGGTCAAAGAGGTAAATGTTTTCCCTAATTTTGGCTGTAATAACAATTGTTCATGTTGTTTTTTAATGTGAACTTCTTGTAAACAAATTATATCAAATTTTAATTTCTCTAATTTATGAAAAGTTTTCCTTCTTTTAACAGCTGAATTAAGTCCGTTTATATTCATTGTAATCAGTTTTTTTTCCTCCATGATTATGCTTTATATTTAGGTCTAACAGCTCTCGTGGATCTCGCTTCACGCTGTTCTTTACTATCAATCTGTCCCCCTATTGCTCCTTTCTCTTTTTCAGTCTCCAGTTGTTCATCTTGAAACTCAATTAATGAAACCTCTTTCTCTGCTTCCTCTTTTCTTCCTCCAAAAAATTCTGCATGAAAAAGTTCTGCTTTCTCAATTGAGTCAATTCTATGTCTCTGCTCTTGCCACGTAAACATTAATCCTTCTGGAATCAGCCATCTATAATTCACTTCGTTTTCCAATAGTATTTTGGTCAGAAATCGATATTCTCTTCTCATCTCTCTCACTCTTCTAGGTATTTGTTTTAAAACCACAACCTCTTTACCCTTGTATTTCAGTGTTTTCTCTCTTGCTACTTGTAATATTTGCGTTTTAATGGATTTTTTGGTAAATCTAATATGGACTTCCCTGGGTAATTTATTTCTCATCGCATATCTTGTATAGACTCGATATATCTCATCTATTCCATCCATCATCTTTTCCTCTGTAATTTCCAAAGCATCTGCCAAAATTTCTATCATTACCACTGCCAAATTTTCTCCTTTTTCCTCCTCTATATTTTGAAATCTAAGGTAAAATTCTGACCTTTCCATCTCCCACCTCAACATCCCACCTTTTTCTTGTTCAACCGCTGTTAATCTGCTATCAATATTTCCAATCTTCTTCTCTCTTTGTTTTCCTTCTTCCTCAATTTTTTGGAATCTCTCCTCATACTTAACCATCATTTGTTTAATATTTTCCACTTTTTCATCAGTCTTCTCTATTCTTTGTTCAATATTTTCTGTTCTTTGTTCAATATTTTCTATTCTTTGTTCAATATTTTCTGTTCTTTGTTCAATATTTCCTGTTCTTTGTTCAATAATATCTGATTTTGTCTTAAGTTCTTGAATTCCTTGCATAATCATCTGTAACTGTAAAGTTATTTTTTCTTGTTCCTTATCTTGCTTCAACATTGTCTGAATTAAACGTTGTCCTCCAGCTGGTGGGGAAGCAGAGGTAGAAGCAGCAATGCTAGATGGTATTGATTTCTTGCTCATTTCAATGTTTCCAAAACTTCAAATTCTTCTTAACTTTTAACCCAACTGGTAGAGCAGCCAATTATAATCCAAAATGGAAAACTCCAATAGTAAAAAACACGAAACCAAAGAAGAAACAGAAAAAAAGGAAGAAGAAAGATCTTCAAGTTCTTCTAGACCCTAATCCAATTACGAAATAGTCCACCATAAAAAAGGAAAAAATAGAAAGGAAAAAACCAACAAATCCAAAAGATAATAATATTAATTAAGAGCAAAAAAAAAAGGAAAAAGCAAAAAGAGAAAAAACAAAAACAAAAAACAAAAAGTTCCTTCAGGATCTTCACACCTTAATCCAATTAAAAAATCTCAATAATCCAAAAAATAATCCAAAAAAGGAAAAAGAAAAATTAAAAAAAAAAAAAATCAACCACAACAACAGAATAATCCAAAAAGATAAATATGAAAAGCAAAAAAGTCCCAATAAAAAGGAAAAAAAAAAAAATAAAGAAGAAAAGAGAAAAGACTCTGAGGCTTTCCCTTTAAAGTAAAAGGCAAAAATAAAAATATTACTAGAAATTAAGATTTAAAAAAAAAAAGCTAGCGAATGGGGTACATATAAGAAAACACACTGCACTTTGTTATTTATCCAAGGCTCTTGTTATGACTCTCTTCTCCAGCAGCTTCAAAGCCAAACCTCAAGTGTTGATAACAGTCCAGGAAAGCACCTGCAATAATATTTTGCTGTGCTCTCCCTCTATCTTATCACGTTCCAAAGTCCTTGAGATGAGGTCTTTTTGCAATTCTCTCCAATTCAAATAGAATACTTTCAAGCCTCTAGTTGGCAGTGTTACAAAGTTTCTTAATGCTCTTTCTCAGCCCCAACCGGAAAAAAGAATTAATATATACAAAAAAAAAGGGAAAAAAAATAGCCAAAGGAAGCCTCTATCCTAAAAAAAATAAAAAAGTCAAAGGGAGCCTAAAAGTATATATAAAAGAAAATTCAGTCCGGTTACCTAAGTCACAATAAAATCTTTCCCATGGAATATAGAAAAAAAAAAAAAAAACACCCCAAGCCTCAATTTGACAGCACTTTAAAAACGCCGCTCAAACAATTTCAATCAAAAAAAAATCTCACAGCTTCCTCCTCTCTTCAAAATGAACTTTCCAACCTCAGCGAATTTTCAACACAAAGAGTTTTTCTCACCCAACCGACACACTTCAATCCAGTCACTTTCTTTTCGGAGCTGTCCCGACTTCAGCAGCTATGGAGGCTGCCTCTCCGCCGCCAGCAAAAGGGCTTCTTCCGAATCTAACCAGAGACTTTGCGATGTCTCTGGGATCCTGGAACAGTGCCCTTCACGATCACCGTCTCTCCGGGACGATTTAGGTCCGTTAGGACCGACCAGGGGCGAAAATATCAGCTGCGATCTCAGAGCCCCGAGATCGCAGCTGTAACGCCGGCACGAAGCTCCGCCTTCTCCCTGTAGGCATGGATTTTGATGGGGCATTGCTGACTTCTTGGCATTTGGGACAAGCTTTAACCCACTGTTCGATTTGCTTGTCAGTGCCCGGCCACCATGCGTAGCTTTGCGCAAGGACTTTCATTCGCACGATGCCGGGTGGCCATCGTGCAAAGTTCTCAGCAGCGCTTTTCGGAATTGTTCTGAGATAACGACTCTATTGCCCCAGATGACACAGCCTTTCTGGGAGAAGAGCTTGGTCTGTCGGAACTTGAATGGTGTGAAGTCATCTGATAACTGGTCCAATGGCCATCCGTGTTCTACCCAGCCTAGGAATCGTTCTAGGGTGTGGTCGCGTTTGGTTTCTCTCGCGATATCTCGGGCGGTCAGTGGCGGCGAGTTGAGTTCCTTGATTTGCAACGTGGATACCATTGGTGGATGTAAATTGTGTACTGACAGTGTTGAGTTTTTAGGGTACCTGATTGATAGCCAGGGCATTCACCCTACCGAAAGTAAATTAAAAGCGATCAAAAACGCTCCCAGGCCATGAAACAAGGCCGATCTCCAGGCGTTCCTAGGCCTCATCAATTTTTATAATGTATTTTTACCACACAAAGCAACTGTCGCTGAACCGTTACACCGACTGTTAGATAAAAAAGCAAATTGGCTATGGGGTTACCGTGAAGAACAGGCGTTCTGAAATGTTAAAAAACTGCTCACTTCTGACTCTGTACTTATGCAGTATAACGAGACTTTGCCGTTAGTTATAACCTGTGATGAGATAACTCCTTAAAAGTTTATAATAGAACAGAGAGGGGGAAAAAGAAAAATATCTTCAAAAAAAGGAAAGACTTATGGATGGGTGTCCAAAGGATTCAGCAGAAAGAGATAAAGGGAAATGTGAAAGGAATACTCTATGGGTATAAAACTATTAAAAAAAAGATATAAGAGTAAAAGAGACAGAAAGAAAAGGGTGATTAAAAAGTCATTTAATGATGGAACTCCCAAAAAGGTTAAGAAACGATGGATAGCAATAAAATATATTAATAAAATGAAAAAGTAGAAAATATAAATAGGGAAAATGGTAGCATATATCCTAACAGATAATACAATTTATTACATTTAAAAGTAAGCTAAGGGTAGAAGGTGGAAGTTTAGGATTAGGTAATTTAATTGTATTAATAATATTAACAATGTGTTAAAATATATTGTGAACTTAAAACTTTTAAGGATTAGAAATTGTGGGGATTTTGAGATATAAACCTGGGATTGACTAAATTTTGTTAATATTCAGCCTTATTAGTAGTTTTAATTTGGGATATTAAAATTATTTTAAAAATATTAAATAACTTAACGGGATCACAAATACATGGTGATTTATGCTTAAATGAATGTGATTTATGCTTAAATGAATTAATGGAAAAATGAGAAAGAATTATAATGAGAGAATGGTATTGTCGAAGTTGGAAAATTAGGATTATATATATTTATTTTTATTATCATTGATAGCATTTTTTTAAAAAGGACATTGACCCAGTCAATACATTGTCCAAAAAATATGTATGTTGTGAAAGGAAAACTGTAAATAAAACATGAATTATATATAAAAAAAGTTTTTTATAAATTCAGCTGTGAAAACAGATTTTTCTTCCTTCCTTCATTCCAGATGAAATTGATAAGAATTCTGACATTTTCCCTTTCCAGGTGGAGTGTTAGAAAAAAAGATAACCATGGATCTTTCTTTCTTTCTTTCTTTCTTTCTTTCTTTCTTTCTTTCTTTCTTTCTTTCTTTCTTTCTTTCTTTCTTTCTTTCTTTCTTTCTTTCTTCTCTCTCTCTCTCTCTCTCTCTCTCTCTCTCTCTCTCTCTCTCTCTCTCTCTCTCTCTCTCTCTCTCTCTCTCTCTCTCTCATTGATCTATAGATGGATGTGCCAGAAGAAAGGCATTAAAAGCAAGAAGTCAGTATAAAGTGGACCCAACTAATCAATGGAAATCATCTGTCTCAAACACCCGTCCAGAGAAAGGGAAACAGTTGGCCTTTGATTTCCTGGCATGAGTGGGAAGAGTAAAGAAGCAGGTTAATCTACCAATTGGGACAGTGTTAACTATTCCCACACAGAACACCTAGCCATCATCATTGCCAAAACTGAAAACCAGACTGAAAACTGGACATTTTCTTAAGCATTCTTCACCTGCAGACAATTTCAATACAGGAGAAAAGAATCTTAAAGGTATCAAGCAGAAGAATACTTAGTTTGCAATTTTAGACACTAGCTTTCCTCAGCATGGATGGTTTAATGAAAATCCTGAGATTTGTAGTTCCAATACATTTGGAAGTGAGGGGAAAACATTGTATATACTTATCAAGGAGCTCAGTGCAACTGATTTTTAGCAGTCTGCTCATCATATTATACATTCTTAGCACTCTGTTCAAATTCTCATTTTTCCTATTAATACCCAGATTAAAACTCAAATTCTAATAAAATTTCCCTTATCACAATCATGATGATGGTAATTCTTCTTTCATGTTTTTTTTGTAGAAGTTTTATTTGGGTTTTTACAAAACAGAATATAAATAAAATATCTTTTTTTTTTTTTTTCAGAATAGCATGGTCCTGGGTTATCACTTCTCCATACAGACACAAACTCAATTTCATATTCATCTTAGTGTTCTATTCCATATCTTAGTACTATTTTAACATTTTCTCAATAATTTTTTCCTTCCCTTAGCTTTCTCAACCTTGCTTTAATTATCTCATTCCTTTTTAAATTCAAGTATACATATCTTTATCTAAGTTTCAATATCTTTCTAATCATTTTATTTATACTTTTGTCTGTTTAACTAATAACAAGCTAGGAACGCTTTTGTCCTGTTTCAATTTCATATTTTCTTTTCTCATTAATTTTTTTTTTTGCTTGTAGTTACTGATTGGACATTATTTGCTGATTTATGTCTATTGGCATTTATTTACATGCAATAAATATACGAGATAGTCTAGTTCAGGGGTGTCAAACTCAGGGCCTGCGGGCCAAATCTGGCTTACCAGGTGCTTAAATCTGGCCTGCAGGGCAACCTGGAAATATCTAGGGACTGGCCCACGGTACCTCTGGCAACTAAAACAGGCCACAGGCACTCAGACCCATGCCTCATTTTCACCCTCCATGGCCTCCTGCAGCACTCTGGTGGCTGAACAGGCCAAAAAAGGCCAAAATTGGGCCCAAAACAGGGCAAAAATGGGGAGAAAACAGGCTGAAAAAGTGCTCAAAATGGGCTGAAAAATGGGTCCAAAATAGGCTGAAAACAGGCCCAAAAATGGCCCCAAAACATGCCATGCAGCCCATTTGCAGCTGGCAGAGTGCTGCAGGAGGCCATAAAGGATGCATTCTGTTGTGAATCAATAAATACTTAATAAAGATTATAAAGAGCTTGAAGCAAAGTGCAGGGTTCTGGCCCTGCACTTTTGATTGGCCGATAATAGCGACATGGGATTGGTCTGTTCAGGAAAATCTGATTGGCTATTAACGAGCCTCTCCCATTGGTTAATGGAGCTATCGCTCCCTGTGTTTTCATTGGTTAAATAAGTTAAGAGTTGCCTATATAAAGGGGTCCTTCATGGCCATTGAGCTGTTTTCACATGTAAATAAAGAGTTTGAAGTTCACTGTTTCACTGGCTCGTCTCCATCCTTGCACCCATGCACAGAACCTAACACTGGCGACGAAGGTGGGATGTGGAGACATCAGAGCTTACTGAACAACGAAGAACCATAACCGAGCACGTGGCTGAATGCACCAACGGCAGAACCATGTCCGGCAGCATCATATCACCCGCTCCATTCGACCCGGCACAAGAAGACTGAGACTCATATATGGATCGCTTCCAGATGTTTCTGGAAACCAACAATTTGAAGGATGCCACTACCAGAAAGAAACGAGCGGTATTCCTAACTCATTGTGGGCCAACCGTATTCAAGATGGCCAAGGCACTAGCAAAACCAGCAGAAGTGAAGTCTATGGACTGGGACGTCCTCGAACCACTGCTGAGGGCTCACTACGCACCGACCGTGCCAATGCTCGTGAGAAGGCATGAATTATATCAGAGAAGTCAGCAGAAGGGCGAAAGTGTTGCTGATTTCATCGCGGCTCTCCGGAATCTGGGAGGCCTATGCAAGTTTACCGACTTAGAAGAAGCCCTAAGAGACCGAATCGTTCTGGGATTAGATGTACCAGGAACTCAGAGTAAATTAATGGTGAAGGGTGACATTAGCCTTAAAGATGCCATAGCTGAAGCTACTGCAGCAGAAGCAACCAGGAAGTCGGCTGTCCAAATGTGCTGCACCCACACACCAGTTCGCCAACGAGCCCACGACATTTCACCTCAGTCAGAGGGACAGCTAGACACAGCCCATGAGGACCTCGAATCGTCGTCAGAAAGCGATGAGGAAGAGGTCCATCGACTTCGGTCTGAATGGGACCAACACCAGAAATCGCAGTACCAATGCGCCGGGTGTGGAGCAAGCCACCCCCGGTCAGAATGCAAATTTCTCGATGCGCTCTGCCATGTGTGCGGGAAAAGAAGCCATATAGGTCGGGTCTGTAGAAGCAAGCCAGGACCCAGCCAGCCCTCAAGGGGGGCTAGCTATCGCCAACCGACTGGAAGTCGTCCTGTGAAGCAAGGACCTGTGAACCACCAATGGAACAACCACTCCTACAGAAACAAAACCCTAAACCACCCAACGAAGCGAGAAGAGGTTCACCAAACAATCACGATCGGTCACGCCTAATCTCTGGATGCCAAAAAGATCTGAGTGAAAGTGGCCATCAAAAACCAGCCCTGCCTGATGGAAGTCGATTCAGGATCATCCCTCTCGATGGTTTCCTGGAAGACCCTCAAGCAGCTCATCCCCACTATCCGTAGGCAAGACCTCAGATTCCAAAGGCTTATACTCAAGGACTATCAAGGAAATCGAATCCCAGTCATTGGATCTAGCCAAGTACGGGTATCGTTTAAGAACTGTATAGCATGTCTACCCCTGACTGTAATCGACAAGGATCGGCCTAGTTTGTTAGGCCTCCAATGGTTCGCTCCACTCGGAATTGAAGTAGCTGGCATTCACCGAACCTGCAGCAGCAATTGGGAAGAAGACCTCGTCCATGAATTCCAGGACATCTTCACGGAAAAATTAGGCGAGTACAAGGGGAACCTGATATCGTTTAACCTCAATCCCGAAATAGCTCCCATCCGCCTTAAGCCTTGTCGAGTTCCATTTGCCCTTAAACCAAAGATTGACGAGCAGCTTGATAAATTAATAGCTCAGGGTGTGTTAGAACCAACCAATCACTCTCCCTGGGAAACCCCAATTGTAACACCCATCAAGCTGGATGGATCGATAAAAAATTGTGGGGACTACTGAGCCACCCTGAACCACGCCCTTCAACAAAACGCTTACCTGGTACCGGTGGTGCAACACCTCCTCCATTCCCTTGGGGGCGGAAAAGTCTTCGCTAAACTTGACTTAGCCCAGGCATACCAACAACTGCCTGTTGACAAAAAAATGGCAGAGGTCCAAACAATCGTTATACACAGAGGTGCGTTTAAATGTAACCGACTCCAGTTCAGAGTGAGCGTAGCCCCGGGAATCTTTCAAAGCTTGATGGAAAGGCTATTACAAGGGATAAAAGGTGTTGTCCCATATTTTTATGATGTGTTAATTGCAGCCCCAACTCAGAAAATACCAAAGGAATGCCTAAGGTTGGTTCTCCAGAGATTTAAAGACTCAGGTCTCAAAGTTAAAAAAAACAAGTGTTATTTATGTATGGATCGTGTAGAATTTTTGGGATATTTAATTGATAATCAAGGCATTCACCCCACCGATAACAAACTCAGGGCAATCAAGAATGCCCCAAAACCCCGGAGCAAGGTTGACCTCCAGGCTTTTCTGGGCCTTATCAGTTTTTATAACGTTTTCCTGCCTCACAAAGCAACCGTAGCTGAACCCCTACATTGTTTATTGGACAAAAAAGCAACCTGGGTATGGGGACACAGAGAAGAACAGGCGTTTCGACATGTAAAAAATTTATTGACTTCTGATGCTGTCCTGATGCAGTATAATGAGACTTTGCCTTTAACGATCACGTGTGATGCATCCCCATTCGGAGTGGGCACCATTTTAAGCCACATTTTGCCAAACGGTAATGAAGCCCCTGTTGCCTATTTCTCAAAGACGTTATCAAAAACGGAACGTAACTACAGTCAAATTGATAAGGAGGCCCTTGCTATAGTATCCACGGTTAAGAGATTTCATGAATATGTGTATGGCCGAGCCTTTACCATAGTGACTGACCACAAACCTTTGCTGGGAATAATAGCGGGAGATAGGCCAACACTGGATATATTATCTTCCAGAATGACCCGCTGGTCAGAATTCTTGGCAGCATACAATTACAAGTTGCAACATCGCCCAGGGAAGGCCATTCCCTACGCTGACGCATTGAGCCATGCACCTCTTCCAGAGACCATTGATGACCCCGCTCCGACGGTTACAACACTGCAGATCGAGACACTTTGAACTCTGCCATTAACGGCCCAAGATATCGCGATGGAAACGAAGTGCAACCTCATTTTAGCACGAGTCCTCAGTTGGGTCGAGCAGGGATGGCCGTTGGACCAAATGCCTGATGACTATGCCCCATTCAAAAATCGGCAAACGGAACTATTTTCTCAAAAGGGCTGCATTATCCAGGGTGATAGAGTTGTCGTCCCAGAGTGGTTGCGACCAGCAATACTAAGGACCTTGCATGATGGCCATCCCGGCATCGTGCGTATGAAAGCCCTCGCACGAAGCTACGCGTGGTGGCCGGGTATTGACAAGCAGATAGAGACATGGGTAAAAACCTGTCACAAATGCCAGGAAGTAAGTAATGCCCCACTGAAAGCAACCCCAACTGAATAGGAAACACCGAGGGGACCATGGTCCCATATTCATCTGGACTTTGCGGGTCCTACCAAGGGACACACATACTTATTAACGGTGGATGCCTACTCGAACTGGCTTAAAATCCATGAAATGAGGAATACAACGACCGAATCAGTCATCAGGAAACTAGACAGACTCTTTGCGACACATGGATTACCAGACGTTCTAGTATCCGACAACAGGCCTCAATTTACCACGCTGTCCTTCAAACATTATCTGGCGGACTGCGGTATTCAACATGCGCTAACTTCACTAGTGCATCCTGCGGCCAACGGAAAGGCCGAGCGCATGGTACAATTCATCAAGAAAACCTTGCATAAAATGGACTATGGCGATACAGAAGACAAGATTAACCAGATACTCCTTTTGCAGCATATCACTCCGCACAGCGTCACCAATAAAACTCCCACCGAGTTGTTAATGGGACGGAAGCTCTGCTCCCACCTCGACCGTCTACATCCATCATATGAACCTGAAAAACCACACGGTTCCAGCGGGAAATGTCACAATTTCCTGGTAGATGATTTGGTTTTCGCTAGGAACTTTTTGAGCGATCTGTTGTGGGTCGAGGCAACTACAGTACAAGTAACCGGCCCTAGATTGTACTGCGTGAAATGTCGCGACGATAGAATATGGAAGTGCCATATTGATCAGCTGCGTTCAAGGCTACAGTTGGGGATCTCCGAGCCACCTGCTTTCCAAATCGAGGGGGGAGGAGATAGCGAGGAAGCTGAATTCGAAGTGACAGAAAGTTTAAGCGGTAGTAATGACTGCTCAGAGGCAGCACGTGATGGATCTGGAATGGGGGTGGCCTCACCTCAAAGAGATGCCGAGAGCAGTTGCGATGATGAAAATTCGAATGCGGAACAGAAGGCACCCTCTTCACCAGATAACGTCCTATCCCAAACAAGACTGTAGCCAAATACTGGGAGGACAACAAAAATCAAAACAACCTGCCTCCCTCAAAGACTACGTGACCGCACCCCTTAAACCGAACCTGGGGGGAAGGGGTGTTGTGAATCAATAAATACTTAATAAAGATTATTTAGAGCTTGATGCAAAGTGCAGGGTTTTGGCCCTGCACTTCTGATTGGCCGATAATAGCGACATCAGATTGGTCCGTTCAGGAGAATCTGATTGGCTATTAATGAGCCTCTCCCATTGGTTAATGGAGCTAGCGCTCCCTGTGTTTTCATTGGTTAAATAAGTTAAGAGTTGCCTATATAAAGGGGCCCATCGTGGCCATTGAGCTGTTTTCACATGTAAATAAAGAGTTTGAAGTTCACTGTTTCACTGGCTCGTCTCCATCATTGCACCCATGCACAGAACATAACACATTCTAACTGCCAATATATTTAATTCTTTCCATTCCTCCTTGCTGCCATGTGTGTTTGTGGTATGTGTGTATGTGTACACGTATACATATCATCCAAACTGCATTATCATTTGTGCTTCACAATATATGTGCTCCATTTTATCTGTCAGATGAAGGCAATTAGCAATATTATCATATAGTAAACACTTCATTCATCCTTATATGGAAGTAGGACTAAATCCTATTTAGTTGATAGGAATATGACAGTTCTCCCACCCACCCATCCACAAAATAATTTACTGTTACTTTGAAGATGGGGGTGGTTACTGATAATAGAAGCTGTTGAAGACAAAGGAATCAGCTAAAATGCATATGGCTACTGAAATCCCAGCTGCAAAGTACAGATGCTTTTGAAGAATAACCTGAAGATTAGCAGTTTCTTGGGAGGGGTTATTTCTCTGGTAAATAATTCCTTTTGAACTTTCTATATGTGCATTTCCTTTCTCTTTCTATAACTATATCTTCCCCTTATTGTATCTCAATCTAATTGTGTCCCTCATTTGGTTTTTTCCTTCAATTCACTTTTTAGCAAGCAACAATAAATAGTTTTAAAAGAAAGGGGAGAAATAAGTATATTTTCCCATGGTATTTCTTCTCACTTTTTCTGGTCAAAGTTTTTCTTCTGAGAGAGGGAGATCTAATCTTTGGGGGAGTTCAAAACAAACTATACACTGGAATCATATCATAAAAAGAAATATTTTTGTTGACCCACTCCCCATAATCAATACATCTTTAATTCTTCTTGTAATATGTTCCATATTTTTATTATATCATTCAGAAATACATTTACAAGTTTAAAATGCATTTATTTTGTAACATCAACAATTTTATGAGTATCAAACCAATGATGCAATAATGCAGTGCTTCTCAATTATTTTCTGTCATGCCCCCCCTAGTAAGAATAAAACATCTCGCGCCCCCGCGTGACTATAAATAGTATCATTTGTCACTTGAGGGTAAGCTACACTTCGTGTCCACACTTCATACTCAAACTCTGTGCTATGTGCAAAGCCTGCATGCTCAGTGCAAACAAAACTCCTTCACCACCAAGTGAATGCTCCCTGCGCACACTCTGCCAATGAGAGCGCCACTGCCCCCTAATGTAGTGGAAGTGCAATTGCACTTTATTCTAGGACAGTAAAAAAATCAAAATAAAAAAGCATGTTCTCCGAGGTCAAACGCGCCCCCCTTGTCGGAGCCTCGCGCCCCCCTGCCCCACTATTTGAGAAGCACTGCAATAATGGGACATACCCACACAGAGTATATGAACTTTTATCCATTGTTACCCTAACAATAGAATGGGTTTTTTTTTTACCAACACTTGTTCAACATTCTTTGAGGTGTCCAATAATCATGAAAAAGATTTTAATAAATTTATTTAAGATATTAGCAACTGCCTGGTTACATATGAAATGTGCCAAATTATTCTTTTAAATAAATTTAGCCGCATTTTATTAAATAAGGGATTTAGCAAAACTATATAGTATGTCTTTGTACTTTCACTGTACTCTCTCTCTCTCTCTCTCTCTCTCTCTCTCAAATTGTCAAAACACATTTCAGTAGTAATTCATTAGTTTTAGAAGCAGCTTGTCAGGGATCTCACAATGAGCTAGACTAGAAACTGCTGTGAATAGACTTCCAAGGACACAAGTTCTTACAAGAAAATTTATTGTTGAAAAGCTAATGCAGTTATTACAAAAGAATCTCAGCAACTGCTGTTTCTCAAATGCAAGCTCTATAGTGAAATCAAGGTTAAATTCTTGGGGCTTTTTCTCTTGCTTATACAATGAAGTTTGAAGTCATTCCTTTTGGTGCAGGAAGAACAGTTTCCTCCTGTTTCTTGATAATTTTGGAAATTTAAAGTTTAAAAATATGGCATTTGCTGACCATGTTTATATCAGTGTCAGACTTCCATCTTAGTCTTTCATCCCACTCTTCACAATTTCTTGGTGTTACACATAGTTTAATTTGTTTTCAATCTTTTCCTGGATTTTCTTTGTTGCTTGTTATCATTTTGCCTCTTTTATTGAACAACTGGTTCACTGATCTTTTTTGTTTTAAAGATTATACTAATTTCATGGATGATGTCTTGGTTGTCCATTTATTTTGAACATATTTAATGAAAGCTCTTTTTTAAAAAAATTCTTAGCCTCTTTTGCTCACCTCAATTCACTCTAGATTTTTACTTTCCTGACAATACCTCAATAGCTCCATGCCAACTAATATTGTCATCTGGTCATCTTTATACATATTTTCTGTATATGCCTTTTCAGATCTTCACCAAGTCCAAATACAGTTTGATCTAAAGATCAGTTTCCTTTAATATTTTAAAAAACAGCAACCCCACAGTGTTACTTGGTCACTTTACTTTAATGATTATGCATCTTCTATTTCTTTAACTAAGCCTTGTATCAATTCAGTGACAACTGATCCATTTTTCATTCCTCCACTATCCAAAGAAAACGGCCAGCAAGTAAAGTCAAGACCAAGTTTGGCAGATTTTTGTCTCCCAACAGATCTTTGTGTAATTACAGTCTCTCACCATTATGTCCTGATCTTGCTTTGAAGTACCTGCAGTTTGTTTTGGCGAACATCATCTAAATCTCTTCCTTAGTCCAGATGGTGACAGTACATGCCAACAACAGTATTGATTTTATTTATTCCACCACTTATTCTATTCCAGATGCTCTCTGTAGCATTGCCAATTCACTCATTTGTTTGGAGGCTGTTGGAAATTGAATGGGAAGGGACAAGTTAAAATTAAATCTGGCAAGACAGAAGTGCTCTGTCCAGAAATTATCTGATTCTTCGCTCTGTTTGTTACACAGCTTGGAGTTACACTTGAAGCAACAAATCTGTGTTTTCTTGAGGTTATCCTAAACTCATGAGTATGTCTAGATAGGCCAGCAACAGATATAGCTGGGGAGTCTTTGTTCATCAACAGGTGATTATGCTAATTGTGTCCCAATTTATTACAGTATGTCCTGGCAATGTCCCTATTTATCTTTAACATGGACTACATCAATGTCCTTTGTTGGGCTGCCTTAGGAGAATATAGAATGCAGCAGCCATTTCCTGTCAGGTAAAAAATGTTGGACTCATATGACATAATTTCATAAGTGATGTTTTGGTTGTCCATAAACTTTGGATTATAATTCAAAATATTAGTTATTACTAACAAAGCTGTACATGGCTTGAGTACTAGGTGCATGCAGGACCATTATTCTGAGTCATTCCATCCACTGCATGCTTCCTACTAGGAATGTTGAAAATTTACCTATGGGCAATTCAGGAGTTCTGGATTTAAGAAAAAAAAAAAACATTATTATAGTTTGTCACATAGTCAGCTAGATGTTCAGACTGGATTTGGCATTTTTGCCTACCTATCAAGTCCTTCCAAGGACCTGGGATAGACAGATCTGGATGTTTGAGGGTGTTACAGATATCACCAGGATAGAAGTTATTTCGAGTAAAGCTGCCTTTTACAATTGACTGATGGTGAATTTGTCAATGCCAATGATGTTCAGGTTGTTTTGGGATTGCATCCAAGGCACCTATTACTATTGATAATATCTTTGCTTGCTTTTGCCACAGTCATTCTATTTCCATTTACAGGTCTTTGTATTTTGTTATCTTCTCCAATACTTTCTCTTCTATTCTGCTGTCTCCATGTACTGCCACATCCACTGTCCAGACATTTTTTGTCTTTCTTTTTGACAGTTGTTAAGTCTGGTGCTTGTATATTTGAACTCTAAAGTCCAAGAGCAATTTAGCTTCTTCATTTTCTATGACTTTCTCTGTTTTATGGTCTTGCTTGTAGGTAAATTTTTCAGATTTTTCAATGCATTGCTGCATAGTCAGTCTGTGTGATCTTCTTGAAGCAGCTTACCAGGTGGTCCATTGTTTCTTCAGCTTCTTTGCATCGGCAGTATTACCTATCTGTTGCTGTTTTCACAATTCTGGCTTTGTATGCATTTGTTCTTAAGACTTGGCATTATGTAACCAAAATTAGCCCCTGTGATCATGTGATGTTGTGCTTAACAACTCACAGTGGGATCATTAATGACTTCAGGGGAACTGAAATTGTAATTCCAGCATTGTCTTGTGATGTTTCACTTGACAACCATGTCACTTAATCATAAGATTTGACATTCCAATTGCAGTCAGTAAGTGAGAATTACTTCTATATGCATATATACAGATACAAGTCATTGTTCTGCTCTATTGAAAAGCACCTGTTTGTATAACAAACCTATCTAAAGTATTTGCTGTTGTGAGTTGTGAAGTCATGTCCAACCCATCACAACCACATGGACAACGTTCCTCCAGACCTTCTTGTCAGTGGTGGGATTCAAAACATTTTTTACTACCGGTTCTGTGGGCGTGACTTGGTGGGTGTGGCAGGGGAAGGATAGTGTAAAATCTCCAGCCAGAGGTGGTATTTTCCAGTTCTCCGAATTACTCAAAAATTCTGCTACCGGTTCTCCAGAACTGGTCAGAACCTGCTAAATTCCACCTCTGCTTCCTGTCCTCTACCATCTTCTGGAGTCCAACTAAGCTCAGACCTACTGCTTCATCCAGCTGCCTCATTCTCTGCTGTCCCTTTAGGCAGTGCCATTTTAGGAAGAACATTGATACATTTCAATAAGTCAAAAGGAGAGCAACCTTGATAAAAAGACAGACACCTCTTTTCTTCTTCCCTTCCAGTGTTGGGTGCTGCAGTGCTGGAGGTTTTTAAGAGGAGATTGGACAACCATTTGTCTAAAATGGCATCATAGTATTCCCTGCTTGAGCAGGGAGTTGGACTAGGAGATTTCCAAGGTACATTACAACTTTTTCTGTTATTCTTCCAGAAAGAGCCCTATTTATTGCAACATTATTGTTTTACTAGGAAAAAAAACACCCAAAACATAAACAGTGTTTCACCACTCTTTTGTATTCATGATGGGAATGGATCACATTATAGAAAAAATGATAAAGAAACCAAGGGGTCTATTTTATACAGAAGTCAACAACATTAGTGCATAACAAATTCTCCAAGTTGTTTTCTGCCACAATAAGGGCCTATAATGCTTACATGTTATATGGAGGGATCATTGCACAGAAGACCAGTATGATTGTTGGCATTTATTTTCAGGACAGTTCCAAGGAGGAAAAATGATTTTGCAATCTAAAAATAATAAAATCTTTTCATTGCCACAGCAAAATGAAACTCTTTAAGGAGCTTAAGAATTATTCTGTACAGATACCAACAGTAGGAGAATGGAAAAATTTATTTGGTTTAATAATAATTTTTGGCATTAGACAGACTCTCAGTTAAAACCTCTCTTAAAAGCCTCTCAGTCTTAAAGGGCTGTCAGTTCAGTTATATTAAGGCTGTGAAATTGACACATGGGGAAAAGTAAGTATAGGGCATGTCTACTCCGAAGAAGCTCCATCACACGATTGAAAGCTTTATAGCTTTATGAGGCTTCCCAAATGAGTTTATCCAATCTATATAGTAAATGCATGCACTACCCATATCTTCCTTGGTGTACAAACAACACAGTTTTGTAGAGTACCAGGAACACATTTACCTGCTATAAACATTGTATTTTAACATTTGTATAAAATGTACTGTGTTTCTCACATAATAAGGCTGGACCTTTTTTTTTTTTTGACCCCCGAAAAAACAGCTAGGCTGTTTTTTTTGGGGGGGGGTTGACTTAATTCCCCCCCCCTTGCATCCTCGCCAACAGCCGCTCCTAACAGGTGATCATGGTGAAGCACAGAGAGCTCCCTACTCCCACCTTTGCTGCAGACACCTTTGGCACCCGCCGCTGTTGCTTTCCCTTCTGCCCATTCTGCTGCCACGTTTGGAGCTGCCGCTTCCGTGTTTGGAGTGCCGCTGCCATTTGGAGCTCCAAACACGGAAGTGGCAGCTCCAAACATGACGGCGGGTGATTTTTTTATTTTGGTCCACACGAAGTTCAGAGCGAGCGAGAGGGAAACTGCGATGTCTCCATCCGAGATGGCAACCTCACTAGTGGATCACAACATGGCTGGAAGCCCGAATTGGCGGGATATGATGGCAATCTTTTTGGAGTGAGAGGAAAGGGAGAGAAGAGTTGCGAGGCGTAATTTGCAGGAGGAAGTGGGTGTACCCCACAGCAGGGAGCCCAAGGAAGAAGGGCCGGTAGGCAACGGAGAGCGTCCCGTAGCTCCAGAAGCAGCCTAGAGACGCGCCCAGGAAGAGGCGCAGATGCTACCTTGTAGTCCCCAAACCAACTGCGTGCACCGCCTTTAGTTATGTGCACTCTGCTCTCTGGACATCTCCGTGTGATCGTGACCCTGTCCTTTCCACCTGACGCCCTTGCTGCTTTCTGACTCTTTAGCAACCGGCTTTGCGTTTGGAACACGTTCGTGTTTGGAGTTGGTGTGAACGTGTTTTCTGGCCATCAGAAGTTCAGCTGGGCTTTTGTTGGTCGTAGTGTTTGGTGTAATATGCTGGAGAAGGAGCATCCTGGTGACTTTATCATGGATGTTGCCTTGTTCCATTTTTTGTAGAGTTCTTTTTGTGAACTGAACCATTCATTCAGCTCTACCATTTGCCGCTGGGTGAGCCGCTGATGTCAGTGCGTGTCGTATGCTACGGTCTGCTAAGTATTGTTCAAAAGCCAAGGTGGTAAATTGAGGGACATTGTCGGATACCAGGACATCTGGTAACCTGTGCATTGCAAAAAGTCTGTTTAATTTCTTGATGACTGCATCTGTGGTGATAGTCTTCATTTTGTTAACCTCGAGCCAGTTAGAGTATGCGTCTACTGTTATTAGAAAGGTATGCCCTTTTGTAGGTCCCGCAAAATCGATATGGATGAGCGACCAGGGGCCCCTGGGCATTTCTCATTCGGCTGGTGAGGCTTTCAGTGGGGCTGAGTGTGTCTCTTGGCATTTGCTACAGGTGGCGATCCAGGTTTCAATTTGTTTGTCCATACCTGGCCACCAGTCATAGCTCCTCGCCAGTGCTTTCATGTGTACGATGCCCGGGTGCCCTTCGTGCAGTAATTGTAGAACTTTGTTTTTCGTAGTTTTGCTGGTATGACCACTCGGTCTCCCCACAATACGCACCCTTTTTGTGAGAAGAGTTCTGTTTGTCTGTTCTTGAAGGGTTTAAAGGTTTCGTTGGGTTTGATTTGTGGCCATCCCCTCTCCACCCAGCCAAGAACTCATGCCAAGCATGAGTCTCTTTTGTTTTCCAATGCAATGTCTTGAGCTGTTAGTGGAGGTGAGGGAAGTGTCTCAATTTGTAGTGTTGATAGTGTGGGAGCCGGGTCATCTTGGATTTCTGGCAATGGAGAGCGGCTCAAAGCGTCTACGTGGGGAATGGTTTTCCCTGGGCGATGCCTCAATTGGTAGTCGTAGGTGGCTAGGAATTCCGACCATTGTGTCATTCTAGGGGATAGAATATGTGGAGTAGGTTTGTCACCTGCCAAGACGCCAAGTAATGGTTTATGATCTGTGATGATGGAAAATGGTCTCCCATACACATACTCATGGAACCTCTTGATTGCAGATACGATAGCGAGGGCTTCCTTGTCTAGGTGACTATAGTTCCTTTCTGTTTTTGACAAAGTTCTTGAAAAAAATGCAATAGGCGCCCCTGTACCGTTTGGTAGGACATGGCTCAGGATGGTTCCTACTCCGAAAGATGAGGTGTCGCAAGTCACAGTTAATGGAAGTGTTTCATTGTATTGGATGAGCACTGCATCCGAAATTAAAAGGTCCTTTACTTGTTGAAAGGCATGCTCCTCCCATCGTCCCCAAATCCAGGAAGACTTTTTATTGAGGAGTCTATGAAGAGGTTCAGCAACGGTCGCCTTCTGGGATAGGAAAATGTTATAAAAGTTATGAGTCCCAGGAAGGCTTGAAGGTCTGTTTTGTTTTGTGGTCTCAAGGCATTTTTAATGGCAGCCAATTTCTTTTCTGTAGGATGAATTCCTTGTTTGTCAAGGAGGTAACCAAGAAATTCAACCCTTTCAGTGCATAACTGGCACTATTCCTTCTTTACCTTGAGGCCAGCATCTTGGAACTTTTGTAGGACTGTTCTCAGTCATTTTTCTAACTGACTTCTCATAGGGGCATCTATTAACACGTTGTCGAAGTAGGGCATGACCCCTTTAATACCCTGCAACAACCTTTCCATCAGACTTTGGAAAATGCCTGGTGCTACGCTTACTCAAACTGGAGTCTGTTACATTTGAACGTGCCTCTGCGTAACTATGGTTTGGGCTTCGGCGGTTTCAGCATCTATTGGTTGCTGTTGATAAGCTTGGGCCAGGTCAAGCTTTGCGAATATTCTGCCACCCCCAAATGAGTGAAGGAGGTGCTGGACCACGGGTACCGGATAGGTGCTCTGCTGTAATGCATGGTTGAGGGTGGCCTTGTAATCCCCACAGATTCTCAAAGATCCATCAGGTTTTAGGGGAGTTACAATTGGGGTCTCACATCGGGTGTGATTAATGGGTTCTAACACACCCTGTGCAATTAGTTTGTCCAGTTGCTTGTCAGTTTTTGGTTTGAGAGCAAAAGGGACACGGCGTGGTTTTAGGCGAATGGGTGCGATATCAGGGCGGAGATTAAAAGAGATAGGGGACCCCTTGTACTTGCCTAGATTTTCACTGAAGACTTCTTGGAAATCCCAGATGAGGGCCGGTTCCCAGTCTTCGTCTACAGTCTGATTGATGCCTGCCATTTCGATTCCTAATGGTGCGAACCACTGTAGACCCAGTAGGCTGGGTCAGTCTCTGTCAATGATGGTGAGAGGTAGTATTGTGGTGTGGTTCTTGAAGGAGACCTGGAGATGGCGTCTAGGAATCTGCATTCGGATCGTGGGTGTTTTCCACCACATCCGGTGCATTGGAAATTCGATTTACGACCCCACTGGTCTCATTGTTCGCGCTCTGACATGAGTCTGTGGACTTCTTCCTCTTCACTATCTGATGAGGATTCGATATCTTCATGATGGGTGGCTGACGTGTATTTCTCTGATGGCGTTGCTGTATCGTTGGTGGGTTGGCGGCTGGCCCCATTTGTCCGGCGCATCCATGCTGCTGATTTTCGGGTGGCTTCAGCTGCAGTGGCATCAGCAATGGAATCTGCGAGGGAGATGTCTCCTTTGGCCATGATTTTGCTTTGGACCATGGGGTCTCTTAGGCCAAGGACAACTCAATCCCTCATGGCTTCTTCTAGATTTGCGAAGCCACACAACCCACCTAAATTCCTTAGTCAGCTACAAAATCTTCGATACTCTCACCTTCGTGTTGATCCCTTTGGTAAATTTTGTGTCTGCGGATGAGGGTCGGTACTGCCGGGGCGTAGTGGTTGCGAAGGATGGGAGCAAGGGTATCCCAGTCCATCAACTTGACTTCAGCCAGTTTGGCAAGCACTTTGGCCATTTTAAAGACGGCGGGTCCGCAATGTATCAGGAAAACTGCTCATTTTTTGCTGGGAGTGGAATCCTTCAGATTGTTGGACTCTAGGAACATTTGAAACCTGTCCATGTATGAGTCCCAGTCTTCGCTGGCTGGATCGAATGGGGCGGGTGGTATAGCGCTGCTAGCCATTCTGCCGATGTCTGCGTGCTGTCAGCCACGTTCTCTGTTGATCATTGGTGAGTGCTCAGTCAGCTCTGCTGTCTCCGGATCCCATCCTCATCACCAGTGTTATGTCTGGAAGGATGGGTCCAAGAACGGAGACAAGACTCAGAAAGTAACTACAGCTCTTTATTAGTGACTTCCAATCTGAGCAAAGCATCCTAGCCACAGCAGCCCCTTTTATAGAGCTGGCTATGGCTAAACGGCCAATGACAGTGGTTTGAGCTTGCCACGCTTGGTTTGCCCAATCGTGGCAGCCCGTTTACTAGCCAATCAGATCAGCCTGGAGCGACCAATCATGATCTGCTGTTAGCGGACCAATCCGAAGTGCAGGCTTTCAAGCCTGCTAGTCCGGAACAGTAGTAGAAGTGCTTCTAAGATGCAACATAACCCAATTTAAGATACAATACCTTCTCTTTTGTTAAATCCTCCTTTTTCCATCTTTTTAATAAATATAGCAAAGTCACTCAAGGATGCTGCCTCTTGGCCAATCTTATGGACATATTGCATGAGTAAATGTTGAATAAATTTTAGATCAGAATGTATAATGTATTTTGAAACATTAATTTATTTGAGGTTTGAAATGGGAGTGGGGGTGGGTATGGTATGTTAATTTATTTTGAGACAAAATGCACTTTGGTTGTTCTTCTTTCCGCCCATTACAAATCAGTTTCTTGCACAGAATTACTCAGTGCCCTGTCTAATGAAATTCTTGCAGAGTAATAGATTGTACACAACTGCTTTTCTTCTACTTCAACTGTCTCTAAAATACATGTTCCATAAATCTGAGAAATATCCAATACAGTACACTGATAACTACTGTAAATTCAATTCAGATTCTATTTCAGCTTTTCAGGAAGCAGACACTTAGAAGACCTCTGCTTCAGGCCAAATTTCCATCAGGTTTTGGGCTGGAGAGGAATGGTTGGGGGAGGTTGGCATGGGTCACTGGACTGATGTTCCATCACCAACCTTTTTTGTTCTGTTAATATTCACTCTTAGACTGCATAAAGGGAATATTTTTTTAATGGCAGTAAAATTTGATGAAGTTTCTCCTAATTGTGAAACATCTGCTTCCCTTGAAATTAATCCAAATTTTTATTCCCCTGATACAATGAAGATAGATACAATGAAATCCACATCTGGGCTATAAGCCAGGGAGGCACTAGGTTTCAGTAATAAGCACAATTATCTTACTAATAAACACCAACCACCTTGTTGACAGATATACAGGATAGTTAAATATAAAGTAGGATTAATTACTAACTAGAAAAGGTTCTGTCAGAGATGGATAGAACAATAAATCACTGTGCACATGTTCAGTACCACAATGATCTCTCCTTGTGTGTTTTGTACTGGGTTTTGTATTGTCATTCCCCCACAACCTGGCAGATTCAAAGGACAAAGCCAGTTTTTCATGGTCTGACACACAAATATACATTTAAAGTTTAAATACTTATAGCCAACAACAGGGAGAACTTCTTACATTTCTTTGTATTCCAACTTCTTGTCAAGTTGTGGGAATTGCAATAGGAAGGGATTATTTTCTGATATCTGTCCCTTAGATTATCATTCATCCCTCAAACTGATTCTCTATGAATGGAAAATCTAGAGGTCAGAAACCCTCAAAAGAGTGTAGTGAAGTGTAGTCAGAAATTCTGAGAAGCCATATTCTCAGCTTGGACATGTACCTACATTCTATTCACCATAGCATAATAATGGCTAGTTAACTGTAATTAAGGGCTAGTTCTCTGACCTTGCTTCTCTCTAAAACTCTCTGACAATCTGAAGTTGTATTTCTTCTGCTGTTAAAGTGACCCCTTCCCTCTTCTCCCAACTCAATTCTTGATGTTCATGCTGGTTGTGAGGTAGAGTAGTCAGGGTAGAAATCAGTCCATCTCCAAGTGGCTGCTGAAGTCCATCTGCTTTAGATATGCTCACTGCTTGTGGAACAGTTTTAAAGGGATATCATAGCTGGTGACATTGGGAAGCTGCGGGGAACACCCTATTCTTTGCACAGAAATAATTAAGATTGACTCTGAAATCTATAATGGTTTGGTTTAATTTTAGTCACAGATGAGAGGAAAGAACAGATCACAACAAAAAGGGAAAGAGTTATCTTGCTCTCTCAAGTCCTGCTATCGTCTTTACCAGAAACACTGTAAGGCAGTGAACATGCCATACTTTTATCACTGTTTCCTTGTTTTGGGGGAGGCAGGGTTTCTCTTCAAAGTGAGCCAAACATTTCCACCTTTACTATCTCATAGCTGTCTATGGGCACATCTGTATGGGAAAGGAATTCCTGTGCAGGCCAGTGAATTGGAGGTTAAGCTGCTTGTCATAATAAAGACTAGAAGCAATTGAGTCAAAAAGGCAATGAGGTCATACTTTCTACTGGGGTTGCTATGTTTAAAGCTTGGTGCTTAGCCTACTCTGAATATTGCCTGTCTGGAGGGCCATTGGACTGCAAGGCCTCAGACTGCAAAGAATTACCCCTCATGGATATGCCTAAAATGAGAGAGTTTAGGGACTAATAGAGCAGAGAAACTATACTCTAGCTCTGTACAAGCAAATTAATTCACTTTTTTTATAATAACATTAATACTAGAAGCCTATTTAGACATTATACTAGGGCAAGCATTGATGATAGCTTTGTAATACATTAAGTATTACATGGACTTGCAAGAGAATTGGGTCTCCTCTTTTTTTCTGAATTGGTTCAGTAATTCATGTAGAGCTTTCTAGATTATAAGCCAGGTTTGCCCAGTGATTTACGGCATCAGGCTAAAAAGTAGGAGACTATGAGTTCTAATTCTTTTAGGTATAAAAGAATTCTTATAGGTATAAAAGCTAGCTGTGTGACTTTGGTTCTCTGTCTCTCTCTGTCTCTCTCTTCTCAACTCATCTCATGGGTTGCTATTGTGCAGAAACAAGAAGGAAGAAGGAGGATTGTGTGTGTTGAGTTATTTATAAAATAACAAAGGTGGTATTAGTGTTCCAACTAAACTCTCCATCCCAATTCAATACTCAGAGACAAAATCTATCCAAGTAAGAATTTATTAGAGCAGTCATATTGGCACCTCTGGAAAACCCGTATATGAAATCCTGCATTTTCCCCGGCTATATTAAACTCACATCCAATGCCCTGACTGATGACCCTCAAGTCACACTCTCCAATCCACCTCCATTCTGAACTCCTGCCAAGTCCAGTCACTTCCCTCAGGCTTGAGCTCTGGCGAAATAATGTTGTTGTGGCTATCTTCCCTTCTCATTTTACTTCCATTCCCATGGATATCCATCCTCCCTTGTGGTAGTCCCAAATCCAATTCAAGATGGATGGGGGGCTGATAGATAGGTTAAAAAAACCTTAAAATTAAAAACAAATGAACCCACAAGTTTCTTCAGAAATATTGCCGATAGCTTTTGAAATTCATATCCCTTCTAGATCTATCACCCAGGGGTGGGATTCTACCAGTTCACACCTATTCACTAGAACCACTTGTAAACATTCTAAGCAGTTCGGAGAACCAGTTGTTAGAAGAAATTACTGGCCTAATCCTGTAAGGAAGGCAGGAAGGAAACATTCTGGTGTTTCTTACAGAAACTGCCTCTCTGTTAACCCTTATTACATTCTTAGCAGGACTCGACTTCCTGTCTCAGGAACATCTCTGGAGTTTTTTTCCCCTCCTTTGCTGGTACTTTGCTTGTGTGGAGTGACCATTCAAAGTTATAATGGCACTGAAAAAAGTGACTTATGATCATTTTTAACACTTACAACTGTTGCAGCATCCCCACAGTCATGAGAGGCCAGGCAAGGAGATGAGTGCTTCGATGTGATATTGAGTTGGCCACAGCCAGCCAATAACATGACCACCAAGCCATGTCCACCCAGTCACATGACCACCAAGCCACGCCCACCACCTAAGCCACACCCACAGAACCGGTTGTTAAAATTTTTGAATCCCATCCCTGCTATCACCCAGTGTATTCTAGAAATTCACACCTCAGCCAACTAAGGGCATGCTGAATCAATTGCACTCTTCTTTGTTTCAGCTTTGGTACTGGTAATCTGCTTTTTTATCAAAGTGTTCCCTTTGAAGTTTGCATTTCAAATGGAGGTGTTCAGACTTTCCATTTCTATTGAGAGGCAGATATATTGACCCCTTTGAACTGACCCTGGGCAAAGCCTTATGAAAGATCTGGAGAAGCAAGTAAAAGGCAACTTATCTCAAAGCTTTGTATTTCAATATAATTGAAATCAATCAATCTGCTGTTCAGTATAGAAAAATATAAATTAGTATTAATTAGGCAGTGATGTGTTAATGGAAGGAAAGTCATTAAATAAGCAGAACACTTCTTTTGAGGGGAAAAAGCTGGAATGTAAATAATAGAGGAAATAATACATATTTACCCTGTTTCTTTTGGCTAATTTTAAATAAAGGTAAAATACATAGAATAAGTACTGGACAGAATAAAAATCAATATAGTAATTAGTTTTGTTTGTTTGTTGATTTGCAAGATTTGTACATAACTAAGAATAAGATTATTGCATGATGCAGGTTTTCTTTTTAAAACATCAACAATAGCAATGTAACATAATATCCAAATCAAGTGTCAACATTGTGACCTTTAATAATGCATATAGTCAAGGCTATGGTTTTCCCAGTTGCAATGTATGGCTGTGAAAGTTTCAAGGCTGATAAGGCCTTTGGACTATGTTGTTGGAGAACACTCCTGCGAATCCCTTGGACTGCAAGGCGATCAAACTGGTCAGTACTAGAAGTGATTAACCATGACTGATCTTTAGAAGGCCAGATCCTGAAGATGAAACTCAAATAATTTGGCCACCTAATGAGAAGGAAGGACTCACTGGAGAAGAGCCTAATGCTTGGACTTATTAAGGGCAAAAGAAGAAGGGAACAGCAGAAAATGAGGTGGCTAGATGGAATCACTGAAGCAGTCAGCGTGAACTTAAATGGACTCCAGGGGATGGTAGAGGACAGGAAGGCCTGGAGGAATGTTGTCCATGGGGCCACAATGGGTCGGACATGACTTCACAACATACAACAAAACATATTTCATTAATGAATTAATTATACAAACTGGAAAGGGCTGCCTGAATGGATACCCTGGGCAGATTTCCTCCCCCTCTCCCCTCTCCCCTTTGAGGGCGGGGGGAGGAAGGAAGGAAGGAAAGAAGGAAGGAAGGGGAGAAGGAAGAGATGGGAGGGGAGGAAGGAAGGAAGGATCATAACATAGAGGATATTCCCTCCTTCCCCAAGTCCTGCTGTGTTGCCACACCATGACAGTAGTAGTGTGGAGATTGTGTGTTCCTGGGATGGATGACTGAAAAATACTGAGAATGTATGCCGAGTGTGCATATTCCTAGCAGGGTGACCAAAGATATGAAAATTATCCCAGCTGCCCAGGTGAAGCAAGCAGACACCTATATTAGACAGCAATGATATAAGAACATGCTGGAGGCAGCTATTACTTAAGTGACAGTGACAAAGGTAACAATTGAGGTTATGACCAGATTGTCATAGATAAGAATCTATCTATGTGGTTCCGAACAACAACTTGATGGCACTCAAGTCAGATAGTCAGTCAGTCAGTCACATGGATTATTTGCTACTTCATACCAACTTTTTATCTTTATCAAGAATTATTACTTGTTATACAATAGGGAATAAACAAGTATTGGCAACTGCTTATTTTATGTATTCAAATGACCTGCAGAAGAACTCAGTAATCATTAGAGATGATACATATGAGCAACAGTGCTTAGATAATGTAGAATAATTACTAGGATTATTTTACCCCTGGGACAAAAAGTGACAACCCATTGTTCTTTAATCTCTCTGGGCTGCAGTGAACTCTGAGATAATAACTATATTTTGTTCAATAGAATTATTTGCTATAATTAGATGGTAAAGATAGGTAGAAGGTCAGCATTCATTTTTGTCAATTAATAGTATGTTTCCTGGTTTACAAACATCAATCTCTGCCACTAAGAAAACCATAACGAGCATGTTTAATAATCTGCAATAGATTTTTGGAGATAGTTTCAGATGCTGTCTGCAAGCACTGGCTATCAAGGTTTTCTTTCTATAAAGTCACTTTTGAAAGTGTTAAATAATTACCTGGTTTGTTCACATTAACTCTTGACTTGACAGTGAAAAGTTCAAATCAAATCATAGAAAACAGAAGGAATTATCACTAGTCTTAATCAAATTGACTAGGGATCACATGCATATGGAAATAGGCACCTAACAGTCAGTTGTTTTGAAGCACCTTTATTTGAACTCCAGCAGCAAATTTTATTTGGAATTCTTCCAGGAAGGAGTGTGTTATTAAGAACACCTACTATGTTTATGAAACAATTAAATTTACTTCCAGTATGCTTCATTAAGAACACAAGTATATAAAAGTCCAACAGTTTCTTTTTCATCCAATGATTTTGTTTCAGGTAATGTTAGGTAGCATTATACTTAGCCACAAAGGGAGAAGAGGCACGTTTGTAAGTCAACAGCTGACCCAAATAGAGATTTGTATGCCCACATGGAAAAAAACTGAAAGGGACTATGGAAGCCCCACCTCCTTCTCCATTGACCCACCCTGTACCCCAACTACTATCAACACCATGTAAAATTATGTGATCCTAATTCCTCAAGTGTCTAACCCTTAGTTAATATGTGGCTGTAGGTTGCTTTCATACTTTTTGCTTGTTTGTTTGTATGCAACACACACTGTGTGCATTCAAATTTAGGTTATTTAATACATGATTGATGGTATATGACAAATTTCAATGATTGCATATGAAGGCAGCATAGAAGAAGATAAGAAAGACCATTATTTGGTGATTACCAAAGCAATCGAAAAAAAAAAAATCTGCAAGTGAGAAATATTGATCATGGGATTGCTGGTTACTGTGGCCTTTGCCCTTTCTCCAAATGGTTAAGCACATTTTTATTGTACTGTAGGTTCAGTAGCCTCAACCAATGTTGGCTTATCAAAAGAGTTTACATACTCTGACAGTTATTGTTGAGGTAATTCCCCGTTAAGAGAATGAGCACATATAGGGAGACGTATTTGAAAGAAGTGTTTGAACAATACACACACAGTACACAGATACACTGTACAGTAAATGTAGGTTTTTACTTCCAGAAAGGTTTAAGCAAAGTCCAAAATAAGCAATCCAAAGTCATTCACAGGTAAATCAGTCAGTTTTCAATCCAGGGATAATCGAAATATCAAAGCCCAGTGTCAAAAAACAGTTCAGTAACAGACTTACATTAAATCCAGTAATATCAGTCAATTAGAAGAAATGGAGGAACTGCAATACTTTCCAACAGAAGGAAACAGAGATACTCACTCAGACACACTCTCTTCTGAGACTAAGACTAAAACAATCCAGGTTTCTGGCTCCATCTTATGGGTGTTTGAAAAACCACAGCCAATTGCAGTTTTTGCAATCTCTTAAAGACATAAAATGTTTTCCCTGGTTAATATATTTCTAACCCAAATACCTGTTAGGTGACTTATATTCCTAACAGTTATTTAAGGTTCTTCAGAAATTCAAGTAGACAGTTCATTCTCTTCCTCTTTGTTTCCTGTCATCATTAGAATGAACTGTATCCCAATCTAAATAAATCAAAGGGTAATTGATCCTTTTCACTCTGTGAAGAATGATTGGAGAAGAGGTATAATTTGAGAGATGCTAGTATCAACAGTAACAATAATTATAATAAATAAGAAAAGTTAAACAGCATTACAATACAGAATAGACCTGGAAAGGACCTTGCAGGTTTTCTAGTTCAACCCTCTGTTCAAGCAGGAGATCCTATGTCATTTAAACAAATGGATAGACTGTCCAGTCTCTTCTTAAAAGGTTCTAGTGATGAAGCACCCACAACTTCTGAAGGAAAGTGTTCTACTGGTCAATTGTTCTCACTGTTAGAAAGTTTCTCCTTAATTCTAGGTGCAAAGTGAAAATTTGTAGTATCACTTCTTGGACCTAACTTCTTAGAGATATGTGACCACAAACAGCCTTTTTTGGAAATCAAAACAGAAGCATCAATCTTATGAATTTAAAAAATATTAAAAATAACAGAAAAGGATGTACTTTTAGTGACTAAAGTGCCCAAGCAATCCTTCCTAGATGGAATAAAGCATTTAATCCTGATAAACTCACAAATAGCTTCTCAGCCATTAATTTGAGGAGATTGGATACAGATAAAAAAAATGGGTAAGACCTGATGGAGAAAGAATTTAAAATGGAATAAAAGGAGTTTTTAAAAAAACTTATGGCATGTATTTTGTTATTTATTTAGCTGCCCAACAGACAAATTGCAACTGTGGGTAGCTAAGGTAGTATTAAAAACAAGAACAAGCTAAACTATAAATATAAAAACTGTAAAGCAAAACATAAAACAGTGCAAACTGAAGCCAAACCAACATGATCAACTATCCAATCCTTTTACCAGACAGGCACATTTAACCTCAGTGCTCAGAGGTAAAGCAAAAAAATAAAAATAAAATAAAGCTTTATGGAAGATTTTCCAAATCTTTGTGATATGCTACTAATTGTAACTGCCAGATGGTGTTGAAGAGAAGTGGGAGGAGATCAAGACATGAGTGATCATGAGCAGATATTCCTGATCCAGGAAAATGTGCAATTGGTGTGCAAGTTGGACAAAGATAACTTGAACCCAGCAAGCACCACATCTTCAATCGGGTCAAAGAAAACCCACAAATTGTCCAACAGTTCTATCTAGGGAGTGAAACCACATACTAAATTAACTTAAGAGATCTATGGATATTGGAAGAATGGGGCTAAACCCCACAGTTTAAATTGAGTCAAAGCCTGTTAATCCCCTGCAGACCCCCATAATCTCCAAATACTATGAAAGGAATTTGGTCATATAATATGTTTGGTCAAGAATAGAAGTATGTAACTGTTTATTATCAACACATTTAACTCTGGGCTGATAGACAATAATAACATTAAAAATAATGTTGTAAGAGTAAATTGTGTGTGTGTTGTGTGTGTGCGAGAGAGAGAGAGAGAGAGAGAGAGAGAGAGAGAGAGAGAGAGAGAGAGGGAGGGAGGGCTGGAGTGGGGGGGGCACCCGTTTCTTCCTTTTCCCTCTCCCGCTGCTGACTGGAGATTGTCCCAGATCAGCCGTGTGTGTGCGTGTGTGTGTAACAATGCTATCATGTTTCCCCTTAGTTCTTCTTCCCTCTGCTGGTAGATGCTTCTTTTCTTCTTTTGGGGAAAAAATATTACGGTTCCTTTTCCTACAAACTATGGAAATTGGAAGGTAAAAAAAAAAAATCAGGATAATGGCTTTATCTTTGTGAGTGAGTTTGTATTTCTGCATTTGTATGCATGTGAAAGAAAAAGAAAAATAAATAGGAAGGGAGAGAAAGAGAGAAAACTCTGCTATTATTTTTAATTGTTTCTCTTAGCTGTTTTCCTGGAATTTGTAAATATGAAGCAACAAACGGAATGGTTTATAGTAATTTATTTTCTACGTACAGTAAATCAGCAAACACAGTAGATCCAAACAAGAGTAGTGCTGGAAGCAACCGCCTTAACCATATTCCTCCCGTTCTATCCCCTCCCTTAACCAATTTAACTGCTTGCCGATTATCCCTTACAGTAGGGATTCCTCCTCACATTCTGTTGCAACTCCTTTCCACCACTCCTTTCGTCACCTCAGTCCATCTTCTTGCTCCATGCTTGTAAGTTTTGACGTGGTTTCACTATTCACTCAAGTCCCGATAAAAGAGACCCTCGAAATCATCAAAAATAAATACCAACCAGCTAAACACCTCATAGAACTAACAGAACACTGCTTAACCAACACATATTTCATATACAAAGGACAAAGATACAAACAAATTGAAGGAGCCCCCATGGGATCACCACTGTCACCTGTCATTGCAAACCTGTTCATGGAAGAATTCGAATCCAGAACCCTGGCTAATGCCATACTCAAACCCAAACTATGGTTAAGATATATCGATGACACATTCGTGATTTGGCCCCATGGACAAGAAAACCTAAACAACTTCCTAACACACCTAAACAGCGCACACCCCAAAATCAAGTTCACCATGGAAACAGAAACAAACAAACAACTACCATTCCTAGATGTACTAATCTACAAGAAAACAGATGGCACACTAGGATGCACCATATACCAGAAGAAAACACACACCAACCACTACCTCAACACCCAATCCCACCACCACCCAGCATAGATAAACTCCGTGGCTAAAACACTAATTACTAGAACCAAACGCCTGGCAGACAAGACACACATTAAGACTGAACTATGCACCCTGACTAAAATATTGACAGCCAACGGCTTCCACAAAAGCAAAATCACCAACTTGATCCACAAAAACACACTGAGACATAATAGAGACCCAGAAGATGAACAGACCCGTGGAACAGCTGTCCTGCCCTACATAAGAGGCACTACAGACAAAATTAGTAAGATTCTATACAGACACCACATCAAGACTGCCTTCAAAACAGACAGAAAAATAGCAGCCATCCTCAGGAACCCCAAAGACAAAATTGACCTGGAAAACCAAGGCATATACGAAGTCCCCTGTGCCTCATGCCCAGCCACATACATTGGACAGACCAATAGAAGAATAAGCATCCGCCTGGATGAACACAAAAATGCAGTCAAAAAGCTGGAACACACTTTCTCACTCGTCCAACACATGGAAGCCACAGGTCATAATATCAACTTCAATGGCACCAAAACCCTAGCCACCATAGAAAATCCCAGCCACAGAATCATCAGAGAAGCCATAGAGATTGAAAAAAGACCAGAAAGCATGAACAGAAGAGATGATTCCACCAGACTGTCAATCATTTGGAAGCCTGCACTCACAAACAAAAAAATCTCCACACCACAAGCCAGGCAAACACCTGGGCACAAACAGATCCCCCCTGATACCTCCAGCTCAAACACACCCCAACCAGGCACCCAGATGAAACCCAGCTTCCTAACGAATGATAGCCGTCCATTTACCCGAAGCCAAGCTGCACTAAAGGCCTCCAATAAAGTAACACAATGTTGCCAGCCAATCAAGATACAAAAAGACCCCCCCCCAAAAAAAAAAACAGACAGAAGTGTCTTTGAGCTGGAGGTATCAGGGGAGATCTGTTTGTGCCCAGGTGTTTGTCCGGCTTGTGATGTGGAGATTTTTTTGTTTGTGATTGCAGGCTTCCAAATGATTGACAGCCTGGTGGAATCATCTCTTCTGTTCATTCTTTAATTTTTTTTCAAGAGCTTTTCCTGTTTGTAAATGTTTGTAGATTCAGCTCTCCAAGTTGTAAGTTGTTTTATCTTGTCCCAAAGTAGAGGGTGGATTTTGCTGCTCAATTCCAGGTGTAGTGCTAGCAAATCTTTGTTTAACTGATCTAATTGCAATCTCTTACTGTGGAGCTCGTTCCTTAGTAGAGCCATTTCAGTTCTTTTCAGGATACGTTTAGTGGCTGCTGTGCTTTGATGAAATGTTAATTTGAAGCAGGTTGGTGTAGTATTGTTGTCTCTGCAGCTGCGTAGGAATTGGAGGTCACATAGTATTACTGCTCTTTTAATTTCCAGTTTCTCGTAGGTTCTGATCTGGCTGTTTATTCCCTCCCCGTAGAGGTTTGATATTTGTTTTCTTAAGTTTTCGTGGGTACTTACATGTCTGGCATTCAGCTTTGTTCGGGTATTTTCCCACGTCATAGTAGTGGTGCTTTTAAAGTTGTAGCAACGTTTCAGCAGAATCTCATCTGCCATCATCAGGCTTCTGTATAGTGTTTGTCTGTGAGTCAGACTTTTACAGTGGTTTCAGATTTAAATTTGGTTTTTGATTTGATAAATTTGATTCCACCAGGCTGTCAATCATTTGGAAGCCTGCACTCACAAACAAAAAAATATCCACACCACAAGCCAGACAAACACCTGGGCACAAACAGATCCTCCCTGATACCTCCAGCTCAAAGACACCCCAACCAGGCACCCAGATGAAACCCAGCTTCCTAACTAATGATAGCCGTCCACTTACCTGAAGCCAAGCTGTACTAAAAGCCTCCAATAAAGTAGCACAATGTTGCCAGCCAATCAAGATACAAAAAGAGCCCCCCCCCCAAAAAAAACAGACAGAAGATATTAGAAGCAGAACACAGCAAACTCCAAGACCAATAAACACAGACCAAGACTCTCAACCAATCAGGATGAAGAAAAAAACCATTCTGTCACAGCAATAGGCTGCCCCAAATTTAAATCTGACACCACTGTAAAAGTCTAACTCACAGATGAACACTATACAGAAGCCTGATGATGGCAGATGAGATTCTGCTGAAACGTTGCTACAACTTTAAAAGCACCACTACTATGACGTGGGAAAATACCCGAACAAAGCTGAATGCCAGACATGTCAGTACCCACGGGTTTTCTCCCATGTAAGATTGGAAGTATCTAGGCAACGTTTCGATGAAGTCTCATTCATCATCTTCAAGCTTGATCTTCAGCTCTATTCTTCTCAGAGTGATGTGAGCTTGCAGCTGCTTCTTCCTTTTAACTGTTAGTGGGGGTGTGACTTGATTGGGTGGGGGCTTTGCTGTGTTCTGATTGGATGAGGGTGTGTTCTCATTGGTTGGGGGTTTAGCTGTGTTCTGATTGGCTGGAGGCGTGTTCTGTTCAGGTGGGGGCTTGGTTGTGCTCAGGATAGTCTTAGTTGCTGGAGGATTTGAGCTGGTGAGCTGCAGTGCGGCTTCTGGTCCATGGTCGTGTTCTCTGTCTTGGATTTTGGTTGGGGTTTCTTTTTGGATTAGGTGGGTGATCTTCTTTCTTTGGAATCCATTGGCTGTCAGCACGCTGGTGAGAGTGTGTAGTTCGGTCTTCCCTGGTCCAACACCTCAAAGCCACAGGACATGAGATTGACTTTAAAAATACCAGAACAATCACCAAAACCGAACACATCAGCAGCAGAATAATCAGAGAAGCCATAGAGATAGAAAAACGCCCACACAGCAGGAATAAATGAGATGATACCTCCCGCCTACCAGCCATTTGGAAACCCGCCCTCATGAACAGATGAGTATCTAACATGAAGAATGACACCAGACCCACACCCCTGAGAGCCATACAAGATGCCACCACCACACTTTCACGTAGAAAGCAGACTCACACCCACACAGAAGATGAGATACGACCACGGACCAGAAGCCACACTGCAGCTGCATCACTACCCACTTCAAACCCTCTGAGCCATACATGAAGTGAACTGATCCCCTCCATGAAGATGCAGCATGACCACAAACTCGAAGCCAAACAGCAAGATCACAACTCACCAGCTCAAATCCCCCAGCAACTAAGACTAACCTGAGCACAACCAGGCCCCCACCTGAACAGAACACGCCTCCAGCCAATCAGAACACAGCCAACCCCCCACCCAATCAGAACACAGCCAAACCCCCAACCAATGAGAACACACCCCCATCCAATCAGAACACAGCCAAGCCCCCACCCAATCAAGTCACACCCCCACTAGCAGTTAAAAGGAAGAAGTAGCTGCAAGCTCACATCACTCTGAGAAGCACAGAGCTGAAGACCAAGCCTGAAGATGATGAATGAGACTTCATTGAAACGTTGCCTAGATACTTCCAATCTTACACGGGAGAAAACCCGAATGACCAAAGATCCAAAAAAATATATATGTATGTATGTTTGTAGGCTTAGTCTTCAGCTCTGTGCTTCTCAGAGTGATGTGAGCTTGCAGCTGCTTCTTCCTCACATCACATGCAAGCTCACATCACTCTGAGAAGCACAAAGCTGAAGACCAAGCCTGAAGATGATGAATGAGACTTCATCGAAACGTTGCCTAGATACTTCCAATCTTACACAGGAGAAAACCCGAATAACCAAAGATCCACATACAAATACCCGCAAGAAACTCAGAAAACAAATATATATATATCAACCCCTACAGACCTCTTAGGAAGGGGACGAGGTCAATAGTAGACAGTCTAAGGTTAAAGTTTTTGGGGTTTGTGAAACCACAGAGTCAAGTAGAGTATGATTAACCTTGAGTTTGTATCTATTGTTTGCTCTTGTGTTGTTATGGTTGAAGCTGAAGTATTCACTGACAGGTAGGACATTGCAATGTATGATTTTATATACTATACTTAGATCGGACCGAAGGTGGCATAGTTCTAGGTTTTTTAGGTCTATAATTTCAAGTCTGGTGGCATAAGGTATTCTGCAATGAATTGAGGAGTTGAGAACTCTTCTTGTGAAATATTTCTGGACTTTCTCAACTGTGTTAATATCAGATACATAATGTGGGTTCCAGAGTGATGAGCTGGATTCAAGTATTGGTCTAGCAAATGTTTTCTATACTCTAGTTATTAGTGTAATATTACCAGAGAAAAAGCAATGTAACATTAGGTTAACAACTCTTAACGCCTTTTTGGCCATGTAGTTACAGTGGGCTCTAGCACTTAGGTCATTTGAGATGAGAACTCCAAGATCCTTGACAGAGTTTGTATCATCAACAAGGTCTTGACTATTCAACCTGTATTTTATTTTCTGATTTTTTTTGCCAATATGTAGCACAGAGCATTTATTTGTTGAGATTTGAAGTTGCCATTTGTTTGACCATTCTGACACATAGTCAAGGCCTTTTTGAAGGGTAGCAGTATTGTCTGTGGTGTTGAATAGCTTTACATCATCAGCGAAGAGAACGCAGTTGCTCTTGATATGATCACAAAGGTCATTTATGTAGAGTATGAAAAGAGTTGGTCCCAGAACACTGCCTTGGGGGACACCAATGTTGACAGGTACAGAATTTAATAGGACGTTCCCAATTTTGGCCATTTGTTGTCTGTTTGACAGGAATGCTTCTATCCAGTTATGCAGGTGTCCAGAGATACCGTAAGATTTTAGTTTTAGGAGTAGTTTCTCGTGTACCACTGAATCAAAGGCTTTACAGAAGTCTATGTAGATTATTGCTTTGCCCTGATTGAGTTGTGTAGTCCATATGTTTTTGCAGTGTAAGAGTTGCAGATTACATGATAGTTTTTTCCTAAAACCATATTGTTTATTAGAGAGTAAGTTGTTTGTTTCTTAGTGGAAAATGATGGATTGGTTAATAATTGATTCCATGACTTTACAGGTGACGCAGCATAAAGAGATTAGTCTGCAATTTTCAACTAGGTTGGGGTCTCCCTTTTTGAAGATGGGATGACTGTGGCTTGTGACCATAGTTTTGGCAAGGATCTGGTCCTGAAAGATTTTTCAAAGATTATGCTTAGAGGTTCTGCTATGGCAGTGGATAGCTTTTTTAAGAAGTAGGAGCATATTCCATCCGGTCCAATATATAGAGATGGTTTTAGATTGCATAGTGCTTTTTCAACATTGTCTTCTGTAAAATCAATATGTATTAGATCATTGTAGTTTTCTATGGTTCAGCTAGGAAATACTGGGCATGATCCATTGCTGTTTACAAATACTGAGCCAAAGACTGTGTTAAAGATGTTGGCTTTAATGGTGTCGTCATTGCAGTCTTTACCATTAGGTCCTATCAGGGGTGGAATGGACTTTGAGTCTTTTAGTTTGTTGTTTACAAAATTGTAAAAAGCATGGGTGGAATTGGTGCCTAGAAGGTTTTCCTTTTGTTTGTTGTGATAATTGGTGTATTCAGTTTTTATCTGGTGGCATAAATTTTTGTATAGGATTTGAAGTTGGCAATGTGACCAGATTTGTTTTTCTGCCAAAGTGATTTCTTTATGGATTGAAGCTTCCTTATTGTTTGGGGTAATTTGTTTTTTCTGGTTTTGGGAGTTGTTAATGGTACATATAGTTTGATGATTCTTTTGACTTCAAGTAAAAATATGTTGTAATGGTCTTCTTCAGTATTACATCCAGAGAATAGAAATTGCCAATCAAGGGATGAGAAATCGCTGTTTATAAGATCATAGTTGCCTTTTTTGAAGTTATAATTGGGGATTTTGTTGTTGTAATGATTTTTGTGTGGACGTATGTTGAGACAAAAGTCAATCATGTTGTGGTCACTGTTGGAAAAGGGTTCTTTAATTTGTACTCCGTAAATTGAATTCAAACTATTGCAGAAGATGAGATCGAGGCAGTTGTTAAGTCTAGTATTGTTGGTTACTAGTTGTAGAAGGTTGCATGTGTGGGTTCAGTTGTACATTCATTAAGGGTCCAGTTAATATGAGGTAGATTGAAGTCACCAATAAAGATAAAAGAGTGTGGGCAGGATGCTGCCCATGTTAGCAGTGTATTTAGCTTGTTTGCCTGTTCGATGTCATAATCAGGTGCTCTGTAACATAGTAAGAACAGAAATGTGATATTTAAGGACTGTTCACAGACGATGGTCTCAGGAATAGCAAGCTCCTGGATAACTTGGATGTTTTTTAGATGTAGGGACATTTATAGAAGATAGCAACACCACCTCCTCTATGGATTTCACAATCTGATTGGTAAACATGATAGTCTCTTACTGTGGTAATGGAGTCAGGGAGAGATGCGCTGAACCATGTTTCACAGACAAAAATAATGTCGAATTTAGCCATATTTAGTAAGAGGAGAAATTCAGGTATTTTATTTACAAGCCTTCTTGCATTGAGTAGCTTGCATTTAAGGCCAGTTGTGGTTGGAATAGAGGGAGTTAGGGGCATGCATGCCTAGTTTTGAGTGATGTTGGATTGGATGGGGTGGGGTTGGATGTGGAGTTGTGGGTTGTGTGACTTTCTTTTGATTCAATCAGCTCTGTAGTCAATGTATAGGTCCTTTTCTCCATTTTCCAGATGATTTTTGAGTTCTGCACAGAGTTCTTTGCAGTATGGATAAATCTGCTCTTGAGTGAAGTTTTTGTGGTTGGGATTGGTTTTTGCAATGGCATTTATTGTATGAATGAATATGTGTTTGCTGGACTCATTTTTGCATACAATTCTACAAAATCTTGGGGCCACAGAGCCATCATAGTATTTGTACCCATGGCCATCTCTGGTTATTTCAATGATATCTTCAGGAGAGATGTTTGTTGTATTTGAGTTACTTATGATATCATGAACTTTGGTAATGTCATCTGATTCGTTGGAGTCTTTGATACCAAATAAGATGGCATTTGGACGTTTCTGTTCACGTTCCATGGTGTCTCTGATGAGTAAGAAGATATTATTTGTGCAATTATTTGAAGAGATAGTAATTGTTTGTGGCTGTGGTTTGGTGGTTATTTTTGGTTGTAGTTGTAATTGTAGTTGAGGTAGTGGTTGTGGTTTTATGGGATTTGATTTTGAGCTGATAGGTACTCACTTACCTGTGCTGTATTTTTTTTTTCAAGAGAAAGGCTTACTTGTATGGTTGTTTCAAAACGTGTTGCTAAGCATTTTTCTATTGAGTGAATGAATGATTCTATGCTTTCAGCTCTGTCAGGTAGGGTACTCAGTTTGTTTAGCTTAGGAGAACATGATGGACATAGAAAAAAGAATGTATCTGAATTTTTAACCATATCACTTAGGCTTTTATTTGCATTTAAAAAGGCAGGGTGGGCTAGATTATCGCATAGGCGGCATTTGATGTAAATTTCGCTTTCATTGATGGTTTCAAGACATTTGAAACATGTGCAGGAGTCTGGGGGGTCATTGGTAGAGATATTTTTCTTTTGTTTTGGTTTGGAGTTTTTGGCTGGCATAGTCAATGGCAATAATACAGTAATCAATTACAATAACTAGTTAATGTGATAGGTAGACAGTTACTCAATGAATGTTGGTAATTAATAAATGTTAATTGATATGTTAGAGAACAAATCAAAAGTAAGGTTGCTTATTACTAAAAATCAATCGATCAATCAATTGGTTCTTCAAATCACTCTAATCAAATAATTTTGCTAAGCAACAAACAGCCTAATTTATTACAATAATTACGAAACACACTGGTCAATTAAATTCACTAAATCATTGATTTTATTAATCAGATATTCAGTAATTACACTATATGCACTAAACATTCAATCATACTAAGCAATAAAAACAAAAGGTCAATTGATCATATGATAAAATTAATTATTAAATTAATAATTAATTAATTATTATTGATGAAAACTAATTAATTACTCACAGCTCCTGGTGCTCACCGCCCTGCAACGATGGGATGAATCTCACCGTCTCACCGCCCTGCAAGGATGATCATTGAGCCTCCTGGTACTGATGAGCCCCACTGCCTTACCTTCTAGTAAGGATCGGTCGAGTCGTAGATCGTTGAGCGCTTTTGAATAGAGCGCTCCCAAACTTAGTGCCCACCGAGGAATGAGTTCTTTTCTGGTGTGCTGGTCAAGGATGGGAGGAATCGGAGATCTCTGAGTACTTTTCAATTGACCGTTTGCTGAGGAATGGAACTCTTTTCTGGCTTGCTGGCAAGTCTCGAGCATTAGGCTTTCCACTTCACTGGCTGGACCTGCAGGGATTAGAGGGCTTGTTGCCTGGCACTGCCCGTGCCCACTGGAGCTCCTCACGCTGCCTCTACTGCTGTGTCCCTGATGATTGCTGTGTCCCTGCTGCTGCCATCCTGAGGTTACCCACTGGGCAAGATGCCCCCACTTCTTTGTGGCAGCCCTTAAAATCCTGTTGCCTATCACACTCTTGGGCAAAGTATGTGAGCCATTTCCTCCTTTGATCCATGAAAGTACATCTATAGTATGTGGATAATAAAGTCAAAAAAGCTGAATAACATTTTACAGAACTATAGATATGTTGAGGCTGGGTGTGATAAGGAATAGCTGGGAGGGGAGGGGCCAGGTGAGGCGCCCCTTGATGTGAGTGACATTGAGTTGGCCATGCCCACCCAGTCACACAACCACCAAGCCACATCCACAAAATAATGCACACCCACAGAACCGGTAGTAAAAAGATGATGATGTGTGTGTATGTGTGTGTATGTGTATGTGTGTGTGCATAGATAGCTTGAGGCTGATAGACTGAGTGTCCAAGACTATGGCCCTGAGTCCTAGGTTAAAAGCACCTTGAAGAACTGGTTGGCTAATAATTGGATGATTATGGCATCTGGATACAAGACTACCAGGGGTGGGTTGCTACTGTTTGTCTCTGATTCGGGCAAACCAGTAGCTTATTTTATCATTTTTAATAACTGGTTCAGTGAACCAGTAAACCACTGCTCTGGAGGTATTCCTTGAGTCTCCAGGAGAGCAAAAACAGCCTCCACAGGCTGTTTTGATAGTTAAAGCCCTCTGGAGGCCAGAAATGCGCCCATTTGTCCAGTTTTGCTTGTGGAGGAGCACCTCCTTTCATTGCACCCGCTTGCGAGTGTAATGACAAATAAACTCTTATGTCTTATGTCTTATTTTGGCCTTCCAGGAGGCCCATTTTTCACCCTCCCCAAGCCTTTGCATGGGCCCTGTACTTACCTTGCATCCAAAACAGGCTGCATGGGGACTCCTGGGTGCGGAGGGGAGGGGTGGTGGAGCCAGCCAGGAGTGGGATTTGCCAGTTCACTGAACCAGTTATTCAAAATGATAAAATAAGCTACTGGTTTGCCTGAATCAGAGACAAACAGTAGCAACCCACCCCTGGGAGTCTTGTATCCAGATGCCATAATTATCCAATTGTAAGCCAACCAGTTCTTCAAGGTGCTTTTAACCTAGGACTCAGGGCCATAGTCTTGGACACTCAGTCTGTCAGCCTCAAGCTATCTATGCACACACACACACACACACACACACATACACACACACACACACATCATCTTTTTGGTCCCCTTATTCTCCCACTGAATAACTGTTGGGCTCCAGGTGTTCAAACATGCCTGGCTAACCCAGAACTCGACACAGACTGGGATGTCGGGACCAGAACTTCTGATGTTGGCCTTCCTGCCATTTCCATTCTTAACAGCCCCCTGTCAGCTGTCATATGACCCAGTGCACTCCAACCTGCTGCCCGGATGCAGCCTGTTAGTCACACAATCAAACCAGCATCCTGGATGCAGCCTGCAATAAACATTGGGGAGAATTTAAAGATTGGGGAGCCATACAAGCAGGCCATACTTAGCTAGGAGGTTGGGACATTGGAAAATATAATGGGAGCACATGGGACAGCGAGAATGGACCTGAAAGGAAGGGAGCTTGACAGTGAAATGATGGGATGAATGGAGCATGCAAATAGGGAGCCAAAAAGAAGGGAGATCGGGTGACACAGAACAGATGGAGATGGACTTGAATGAGTGGGGGGGTGGCTAGATGATGGGATAACAAGAACAACATTAGTGTAGGGCCAGGCGGCAGGGAATAGGCACAGGGTGAATGCGCAGGGGTGATTAGATTCCTCGGCAGATGTTAGGTTAGCCATAATAGATGGGAGGGGCTGATTAGTATACAATAAGTGCTGAGAGGCAGTTGCTCTCGGTGCTAACTTTGGTCATTTTTCCATGCTTGGTGCTCAGGACTGGGATGTTACAATAAATGTTGCTACAAAGCCTGTAAGTAACGTGTTTCTGTTCAAGTAACTCTCCAGTACCCAGACGAGGCTGAGAGTAACTTAAGGCCTAGACTGCATCTACAAATCTTACTAAGATTTCACAATGAGCAGGTAGTACCACTTTGTCTCTATCTCACCCATAAGGGGACAGAGATCTTCCCCCTCATCAATATCAGCTCCTCATAGCAATATACTGAGATCTTCTATCCCTCAGTCAGAACTGGAAAGAGCTATCAAATGCAACCCCTTTTCTTGATTATTTGCTAAAGTATTGAAAAGATAAAATGATTGCCACCACCAATGTGATATGTCTTGCGGAAAGCACAGAACACAGGCTGGCCCCTCAGAAATCCACTGGTCCACTCTGACTGCCTTAGCGTCATCTCCAGTTTGTCCATACCTTTAAAAACCAAATGTTGGCATTGCCATCATCAGCCTGGGAATGAAGAAGCAAAGCTAGTCAAATCCACACCACTGCAATTGTGTCTCATGGCTAAATATACCTCTTCAGTTGGGAAATTATCAAAAGTGGAAAGGAAAATAATTTATTTAATTGGAATAAAAAAACCCAGCCATATTTGAGGGGATATATATGTATTAGCCAAGATTTCTGAACGGTTGTTCAAATTCTATTCTTCCCTGAATTATTGGCAAGGGATGGTTATTATCCCTGCCCAGATTATAACATTGCAAATTTCATCTGATTATCCACAATTAAAAAAAGCATTTGAGTGAATGCTTGCATTCATTTAAATATTTAAACCATTTTTAAACATGAAATTATATTGAAAGTTCTGCATTTCATATATTGCTTCTAATTGTGACTTGCCCCCCACAAAAGGGATTTTATTTATTGGAATCTTGGGGTTTCTGGGACACATTAGATCCATTTCAATTCCAAATTAGAAATTGAAGAAGTAAACCAGCTGAGCTGAGAATGCAGAAATATGGAAATCAAGACAGTAAGAAGAAACTTCAGCAACAGGCAGAAATTACTGCTTAATAAAACATAACCATGATTTAGTCCTTCAACTTGCTGAGAAAATGAAGTCCTGAAAATGTAGTAATTAAAGTGAATGAAATGCTAGGATTCACACATCCACCATATTGCTCTAACCTTTCCAGGGAAAATACTGGTAATTTTAGATATTATATTTTCTTAATGGTCTGAGAGCAAATGACTACAGTAAAAGAATATGAAACAGTACAAGGTTAGAAAAGGGAAGATCATTGCTGTCTGCTGTATAATTTAGCAACTGTTGTTTTTACACTTAACAGCCAGCAATGGTTGAATTTACAAAACATAGATCAAGAAATAAAAAGAAACAGCTTAGTTTTTCATTTTCAGAGTCTCAGTCCTCCCAGATGTAGAAACTCTTTGTTTCATCTCAAACACAAAATGATTTATAGTCACTGTCTCTTTTTCCTATACCAATAAATACTTAGACCATTACCCCATTTCACATTTTCTTTCTCTGTCATTTAACTTGCAAAATAACCCAAACCATAGAGCCTCTCTGTCCTGTCTCTCTGTGTGTCTCTGTCTCTCTCTCTCTACCTCTCTCTCTCTCAACACTGGAAATGCAGGATAAAATATGACAGAAAAAGGAGTCTGGTCTTTCTGGTTAATATGAAAGGAGTCTTTCAATTAGGAAATATGTTAAAATCAGATTCAGATTCAAAAGAACTAGCTCATGTATTATTATATGCCTCACTATTTGGCAAGGGATGTACAAGATTCATTTTGTAAGTATTGCACTGCAAAAGGCATGCTGTATTTATCATAAAGACATCATCTTCAGGATGCTTCCATATCTTCAGGCTGCTTTCTCTAAAAGCACCAAAGTCTGCTGTGGGGGGGAAATGACCAGAATTAGACATAACATAATTGAAGAGCTTGCAGTGAGGAGGAACTCTACATACACCAGATGTAGGAAAACATCAACATTTATTCACCAAATTTTCATTAGCTTCAGCTTTCCCTTGATTTCATTGCTTGCCTCAAGCAACTTCAGCACTTAAATATAATTTAAAATCTGGAATGAAAGACACAGTTATTTCTGCACTCATGAAAGCTTGTGATGGACATTGTATCAGTTGTTGAAGCTATTGCTCCAAAAGAAGCATATTCTCTAATTCCAGGCTCGGACAAGTAATTTGGACTGACTTCAAGGAAAAGATTTGCTTTATAAACAATACAATTATCTTCATAAAAAGAAAGAGGAAGATTTTCCCCAATGAATTGCTTCAGGTCCATGCTGTAAGAGAAATCTCCTGCCTCCCTATGCGCATTGTCACCATAAGCTCAAAAGCTATCATTGCAAGGTAACTCACTTCATTTCATTGTCTATTCAACCAACTCAAGATCCAGATGAATCTTGACAGACTAGAACACTGGGCCATATCTAATAAAATGAAATTCAATATAGAGAAAAGTAAAATCCTACACTTAGGCAAGAAAAACCAAAAGTACACATATAGACTGGGTGAAACCAGGCTCAATAGCAGTAACTGTGAGAGGGATCTTGGAATCTTAGTGGACAATCAGCTAAATATGAGCCAGCAGTGTGCAGCACCAGCCAAAAAAGCTAATGCAATCCTACATTGTATTAATAGAGGGATATAGTCAAGATAAAGGAATTACTAATACCACTCTATAAAGCCTTAGTAAGACCATACCTAGAGTACTGTATTCAGTTTTGTTCACCACATTATAAAAAAGATGTTGAGACTCTAGAAAAAGTACAGAGAAGAGCAACCAGGATGATTAGGGGACTGGAGACTAAGGCATATGAAGAACGGTTGCAGGAAATGGGCTTGGCTAGTCTGGTGAAGAGAAGGACCAGGGGATACATGATAGCAGTCTTCCAATATTTGAGGGGCTGCCACAGGGAGGAAGGGGTCAAGCTATTTTCTAAAGCACCTGTAGGCCAGACAAGGAATAATGGATTGAAACTGAACAAAGAGAGATTTAACCTGGAAACAAGGATAAACTTTCTGACAGTGAGAACAATCAACCAATGGAACAGCTTGTCCTTGGAAGTTGTGGGAACGCCATCAGTTGAGACTTTCAGGAAGAGATTGGACTGCCATTTGTCAGAAATGGTGTAGGGTTTCCCGCTTGGGTGGGGGCTTGGACTAGATGACCTACAAAGTCCCTTCCAACTCTGATTATCTGAATCTAACTCCTGATTTGGATTACAATTATAATTAAAGTCAATATCAGACATCAGATATTGGAAGTGACTCCCAAACATGAAGTCTTTACATTCACTGGGGGATTTTAATTATCTTCACTCATGTGTAGATTAATTATATATAGAATTCTTACCCATCTTTATCAACATCTCAAAGCTAAACTACAGTATGGCAAAACAATTTGCATATATGTTGCCTTATTTTCATCATATACTTAAATCACATCAATAATTAGAATTTTTTCAAAGTAAGAAAGTTCTAACACATCCCATCATAACCTTAGCTGGAATTCTATCCAGTGGCAGATTAAGGCTCACTGGTGCCCTAAGCACTGACAAATCTGGGTGCCCCACTCCTTTGTACATACTGTACAAACAAGGCCATATTCTAAACTTTGTGGTGCCCCCTTTGGGCATGATGCCCTAAGCATGTGCTTAGTCTACTTAATGGTTAATACACCACTGATTCTATTCCATCTTCATCTTTTTCCATTTCTCATCAAAGATGATTCAAATTCTCCATTTCTCTGTTTATTTATTACACACCATACAAGCAGATCTGTAGAATACCATCAAAACCTACTATGAAGTTTAAATAGGACCATGAAAGTACTACCCTTTATGCATCGGTTTGAGTCATCCATCACAGTGACTTTTGCTGTTTCCACCCTACATCCCTAACTGAATAATGAATGAAAAAAAAAGATTCAGATAATTTACATATTCTAGGATCTTGTATACTAAAATTACTACAAGAAGTAGAAATTAGAGATATAGTGATAGTTATCAACACGATTGAATAAACAGATGGCTTTTTCAATCATCATTTCTCTTTCAAGACCCTCTCTTAAAACAAACCCTCATCAAAACAGTCGTTATTAATAACCATAAGGCCATAAATCAAATATAGATAAAATATAAATATACACACATGTCTATGTATAACAAGATAAAATTAGAAATTAAAGAAAAAAACCCACAATTTTTCAATCTCAAGGCAAATCGAATAGTACATATCAGGACAAAAACTGAGCAACTGGGAGGATATATTTGGATCCGTCAGAGGAAAAAATGCAAGGAATAGAAGTTGTGCTCTCTACCAGAGAACTTCTTCAGGATATGTACATACAAGTGATCTGGAATTCACTGTACAGAGAGTGGGAAAAGTGTATATGGTTCAGGGACTTTACTGAGCTATGCCCATAGAGATATATACCTTGATGGACAGAAAGTGATTCACCCAAGTTGGCTTAAGTAAAACCCTGATAAAATAATGAAGGAAAAGCAAGAAACTGGTCCATATCCTTTTTGAAAAATCCCACAATCTGTGAGATTGGAAATCAAGCTTAGATTGATTTGGAGATTAGTGTTCCAGATACTCATTCATCACCACATTAATCTACCCCTCCTCAATGCAAAGACCCTAGCCAGAGTATAGATTGTGCAGCAATCATGATATGGATACTAATGGGCAGATTCTTCTTTCCTTCCTGTTTCTTAATAGTGCAAGATATTATTCCACTTATCACTTTAGATAAGTGATTGGCCTTGTTCAAGATCTTATCCATATGAGTATGAATGATGTTGCTACTGAAGAGTCTAAATTAGAAAACATATTATATATACTCTTATAGTTCCTTCTTTCTCATCACTTTTCCTTCCAAGTTATATAATCATGAAAGCAGAATGGTTTTGTTAATGCTATTTCCCTGAAGACATAGTAGTATGTTCATGTGTGTTGTATATATAAAGTATCTTCAGGGGTGGGTTTCTACCAGTTCTGTCCACCTCTGTAGAACCGGTAGCTCTGAAGAGCAGCAGACATAGAACCAGTTCTATATCTGCTGAGGTTTTTGCCCACCCATCCACCCGGGCTCTTACCTGATCTTTATTTCCTGATTTTTCAACTTCAGCTGCCGAACGAGCCACACCTGCAGTTAAAAAAACAAGAAAAGAGGGTTGTTTCAAAGGCTGCTTCATGGCAGGCAGCCCACTAATGACATGCTAATGACAATTTATGATGATTTACAGGGGCACAGCTGACAGGGAAGTTCGTAAATCCCGAATTGGTAGTTAACTTTTTGGTATCCCACCCCTGAGTATCTTCTAGTTCCCAAATAGTATTTTGAGTTTCATGTAAACTGATGAAGTATCAAGACTTAAGTTACAACATTAAGTTAACATGGAATCTCATCCAGATACAAGTTTAGTTCCAAGAGGGCATTTACATCAATGAATACATGACTGGGATAATGTAAAGTGGGATAATCCATGCACGTGCCATTGTTTTGTGGTGTTCAGATACACAACCTTCTTGTGTGCTTTGACTATAAAAGCAGAATCTGCAATCATTTTCTGTTGTTATTTTCTGGGATACAGATTTTATAATTATCTTTAAGGTAGTGGGGTTAAAACTGAGATCCTACACACAACTATATGAGAATAAACCCTAATTGGGCTTATATCTATATAGTTATCCAGAGAATTATTGTTTATTTAAAAAAAAATCCAACACTACCCTATTTTTTCTTGGTCCTTGGTCTTTGGCACAATTTTGTAGGTATGAACAGCTCTTTGGTTAAAAAAAGAGCAAAACAATTGACACACAATTTGGGGAAAATCAGTTTCTTCATTTCTACTGAAGAAATTAAAAGGCATAAAACATAGAATAAAAACTGATTTATTGTAACATTGAAATAGAGTTTAGTTCCTGAGAAATAGAAAGTGTCTAGACACAATTTTGTTCACTGTAGTTAGAAAGTGAACATTCCTATTATTAACATTCATAAATGTGTGGAAATTAGGTGTTTTGTTAGTTCTGAACTTTACTGATAGTCAAGAGCCTAGTTGCACTTAGTGCCATTGGAAACTTTCCCTGAAACCCTCTGCAATATTGAATGTATTGTTTATTCATTTCTGTCCAGAAAAGAGGTCATGATCATGAATTCTCATGTAAATGAAGAGATACTTAACAGCATTAACTCTTACTTACATTATTTTATTTCTTCAAGATGATTCAATTCCTCAGAAGGGCGGAATAAACAAACCTTTTATTGTGGAATTGAATGAGCCTGAAAGAATAATCTCCAGCATATATCAAATTTAACATATTATTATAATACACACTTCAATAATTCACAAAGTATATAAACTCATATTTGACCTTCACTTGCCAAAGCTGCATATACTTCAGGTTTACTAAATCTGTGTTCACTAATAACTCCTTGTTTATTGAAATATACGGAATCTGAGCACAATGGTTGAAAGTGGAAGTGAAATCTATGCATTGACTGTTATGATGACATTTTTTTTTTCAATGGAGTAAAGTTTCTAAATAACCTTAATAGGATTGGATATACAAGGATTTGAAAGCTCCAACTTTCTCACTCAGATAATACCAATGAAGAAAAAATATGCTTGGCGTTTTCATTTTATAAATTTTGGTAATTTTGACAGAGAATCTGGCAAATGTCTTATTCTGAGTCAGGGATTCATGAGTGCTTACTTTATTTTCTAATGCATGTGATTTTTCTGCCAGTGATTGCCATTCTAATCAGTAACAAACAAAAGTGGATTGACCAATATTTTTTCTTTGTTTTCCATTTTTCAAATCTCAAATTTGAGTTTTTATCAAATTGAGATTTAAGCAAAAACAAGAAGGCATGGAAATTTAACAGGCTTTACCCTAAATAATGTGTTTGCTAAAAATAATGATTGTTACCCACCCTAGTAAATTCTTTGAAAAGTAGAATAGAAATTCCCATGGAAAATAGCAGTTCCATATTTAGCACAGGTTCTCTGCAGAGAGATGGTAGTGTGGCTAATTAAATCTGATCTTGACTCCATCCTCTTCTAAGAATACATAAACCGAAGAACAGGGAGAAATTCCTTTTTGGCAAAGACAAACAAATTGGAAGAATATGACTCCAAAGAGCAAAAATATCTGTAGGCACTCAGCACCAATGGAATTTAGATGGGTAAAAGGTCCCTCTAATGGGCAATCAACAGCCATCTCAGCAAACTATGTCACACAACACAAAGAAGTATTCAATCCATGAACAGTTATCCTTTCCTGTTGATCCATATGGGGACAAATGATATAGTGAGATAATCTCTGGTTGAAGCCTTCTTGGGTAGGAATGTGAAGGAATTGGGAATGCATACTGTTTTTTTTTTCCCCTCATGCACAAGAAAAAATAAAAAGAATCAGGATTCTGGAACTAGCTACAGAAATTATGATCAAGATGGCTTCAGATTCTATTACTGTAGTCTTTGTTATTTTGCAAAGGGAAGAAACAAGATACATCTAGTAAACCTAGCAAGTGGGACAACACAGAATAAGAATGTAGGTGTCAGCTTTACCTTCTAGGTACAGCTAAAAGGAAGGATTAAAACCAGTACAAATACATCTCCTAAATCCCTAAATGTATCCAGAAGAATACCATGGACAATGAAATCAAAAGTGAGATGCAGGAGAATTAGCAGGGCTGCACTCTCACTATTTATTTTATTTATTTATTTATAAAAGTTAGATGCTGTCCATCTCACTATTCAAGTGAATCTGTGCAACTATCCACCAAACTATTCAATATCTTGTGTATATCATGTGCCAAAGCAACCAAAACAATGAGTCTGGAAAATCACTATCTTTCAGATGTATCTGAGCTACAAGGCCACCATATCCAGAAAGCCTATTAACCTCATATAAACCGATACATATACCCTCATAATATACAAGATGACAACTCTCCCTGTCCACTATTCTCTGGATCAAACTTTTTTTGAATAAGCATTGCTTCCAAACTTTCAACAAAGCAAAAACTATTTTTAAAATATCCATTGTTCATTCCCTTCCTAGTAAAATTATTTTTCCTCATGTAAAGATGAATAATGTATCTCTGTACTCCAAAGCATCTACTTTTTGTCAAAGCAAAGCTCTGCCAAAAGAGGCTTCTTCATAATGTATGTACCAGGTTAGAGGTATAAATGAGGCCAATCCTATCCCCAGCCCACTTCTCTTAGGAAATCATGTAACATCATATATGGCAAAGATGTTCTGAGATTTCCTCAGGGACTTCAAGTGACCTAAAAAGCATCCACCTGAAATAGAACTGGTTCACAAAATAACAAGAAACTAGATCGCTTCGTATCAACAAAGCTGCTTTTAAAATATCATTTAAAACCTCAAATGGGGTAGCTTTATTACCACATTATATGGGATGTTGTCTCAGAGAATAAAGTCTCAGCTTCACAAAACCCTTTTTAGGTCTTAAATGAGCTTTCCTATACTCAAGTTACTTTCTCTTTTTTTAACAAAGTAATTGGACCAAAAATGAAAGATTGGCTCATCATTCTCATATAATTCTATTAATGCATTGTCAGGACATCATCATATTTTCTGTCAATTCTATTTCCACCTCCACATGGATCAGTTGATTCAATTCTATTTCCACCTCCACATGGATCAGTGAAGTTCCTGACAGCTTTGGTCATTGTAGTTGAAGATATGGATGCCAAACTGTGAAATATCATTTTCTAACAGTATCTAAGTGTGTGATTGGCTTCCAATCTCCAGTGCTCCATTTTTGGGACTTATTTTCAGTTCTCTAGACTAGTCATTTTAATGAGTAAGAAACAACCTACCACGTGTTTTGTTTTATTATTACCATTCTTTATTTACTTTACCCTATTTCTGGAACATTGCACTCCATTTGATTTTTTTTTTATACTTTTATCAATGAACAGTCTGTTCGTAAAAAAAGATTTTCCCTATTTTTGTGCTCTGCTTTTGAAAGCTTCCACTTCTAATGCAGTACAGAAATAATCAGTCTCATCCATGGAAAACATGTACCTAGGAGTTTCTTTTAAAGATGCCCACTTCATGTTTTGCATTAGACTTCTGATTTATTTGGGCTACTTCCATAAATAAATGTAGAATTCACTCTTGGCGGGCTGAGGTATGTTAGAAATAAGAAAATTCAAAAATAAAATGTATAGGTGAAGAGAATAGTATATTATAGCATTAAGAAGACAGTTGCTCTATAGATATTTGCTATCTTGATTTAATCCTGCTAAAATATATATTTTCTAATGCATTTACAAACATTGCCCTAACTTTATTTAATCAATTGAAGTTAGATTTTGTTTTTCAAAGCATCTGCTTAAGTTTACCAGACTTTTACTTTGCATAGGTGAATATGTTAGAGATGCATATAATCATTACATTGTTCTAAGAAGATGTGCTGAATGTATATTAATATGTAACAAGTATGATGTTAGGAATAGATATTCTTTGTTCTCAGACCGTTAGAAAGAGATCCTGCTGAAGGGACATTCCTTAATGCCAAGTAAGATAAGAAAAAGCTAAGTTGACAAAATATGTGATGGGTGGTCATTGGGAGGTGTTGAAGAAGGTGATGTGGTCTCCATAAGGCTGTGCTCGGTCACTGGGTCAATGTAGGAGGGGCATGGGAGCATCGGGATAGAAAAACTATAAAATGTAATGTATTGAAATCTTAAGGTGTGGTTCTTGGCTCAAACTTCATGTTGAGGTCAGCTGATCCTACCGCTCTTTGCAAACAGCTTAACAAATAAAATATCTGTGTTTTCACTGATCCAAGTTTTTGTTATTTAGAGTCATTTCCAACAGGAACGAGGAATGCATATATTGCTTTAACAAAAATGAGATGTTTTAACTTACTCACTAGAATAAATTTTCCCTTAGAATTATATCTGCTATTTTATGAGTGATTTTTCCTCTTGAAAAGGTTTTAATCCAATATTTATATTGAATTAATTGGATTGCTCCCTCTTGTAAAGATCAAGAGATCATACACCTTTCTCTTTCTTACACATTCAATCAATCCCATGCGGAATCTGCCATCCCGCATCTGATGGGCAGCTCATGAAAGGGAGCGAAGGGAAGAGAAATGACAGGAAGCGAAGTTTCCTCTTGATGAGCGCGCCCCGAATGTCTTGGCACACGCTCTTTTATTGTGCTTTTTTACAAGAAAATGATTTAATCAAAAAGCTCAAGTCAAACATGATAATCTCATCAGGATGTGTATGTTTACAAAGCTGCATACCGGACAGATCATTTACAGTGTGGATAAGCTTATTAACAACCGTCTAGCTCCTTGTCCCTTGTACGTGCCTTGCAAAGGTCACTGAAGAGACAGAAGTTAATGATTACACGTGAATGATACAATGTTGCAAACACATGAATGATACATAGTTGCAATGATACATAGTTGCAATGATACATAGTTGCAATGATATATAGTTACAACATCTCCTCTGTTTTTATTATTTATGACGAGTCTTCTTCCTCATCCGAGAAGACAGGAACCATTTTTCTGAAATGTTCGCCGTCCCTGTCATCTAGGCAAGAGTGCGACCCGTCAGCGTCAGGGTTGTCCAAGGAGCAGTAACTCAGCAATGACATTTTTTCGTCCGGTGTTGAGGATATAACATGAGCTTGCAATAGCACCTTAACATCAGCAGTTATGGAGGATAATTATTTTTTTTTTAAAAATTGCAATATTCTATTAAAACAACAAGGTCCTATAATACATATCAATATAAAAATTATTAATGATCCTGCCAATGCAGTTAAAAAGGTTGTAAACCATGGCGAAATAGAAAACGAAACCCCCCCCCTGCCATCAGCATAAAGACAACATTCTTCTTTAAGCATAGCACAAAATCCCTCTTGTTTTTTTTTAAAAAAATAACAGATCTAAATCTTTACAATTTTGCAAGAGGGGGTATTCCATGGGTACCTGTAGGGATATAAAATCATCAGAGTTATACACACAAGCCATACTTGAATGCAAAATGATTTGGATTTAACAATTTCATCCCCGTGGACACATGCCATGAAACCGGTGGAACAAGTCCAAACAAAATTATTGCCAGGGATAAATTACATTCCTTTCAGGCGTGATGTTAAAGTTCCTCCTGAAGTGGTGTAGATTGCAGGATATCCCCTGGTTGTGTGGGTGCGTCTGCCAAATCGAATTGAAGTGGTGGGTAGAAGTCTTCTATGCAAGAAGAATTGGTTGTAGAACTTAAATGAACGCCTTGAAAGTCAGTTATAGTCCAAGTAATATTATATCTTCTATGAGGCTTCTGCGGATCGTCATGGACAGTTCTTTTGAAGCGTCGTTTGTTGACAGGATCAGAGTTCGGGTATATAAAAGCATGACAAGTAGGAGAGAGGGCTATGGACAAGTTAGTTATAGAACATTTGCGAAATGAGGAGGAAATGCAATTAGTAGAAAAAGGAAAATAATTACAATAATGACAATAAAGATTAATTTGGTAATTCATCAAGGATGTTAGTTGGGGTGGGGAAACCCATAATACAATAGAAGGACATCTAGGTCCCCCTATGTTTAGATTGAATAGGGGAAAAGATTTTAAGGTTCCTTTCCATAGGAAGAGTAAAGAAGGAACAAAAGAGCGAGTGGTAGAGTTCTCTTTAAACAAAACAGAAGTGACAGAGTGAAAACTACGGGTAGCATTTTCATGACGTACCCACATGGAACAAGTATAATAGCCTTCTGTTAATGAAATGGTTTTAACACGAATAGTCTTTTGACAGGAAGGATAGGTTTTGTTGAAGTAAGGTAGAAATTGCAAAGAAGGTATAGGCAAGAATATCAGGAAGAGTTTTAAGATACAGATGTAGCAGAGGAATTCCCATGATAGAGTCTAACCGCCCTACCAGGGATCCAGCAAGTGGTTTTGTCTGGCAGTAAGATCGCAGCGAAGCCTCGTCCCCAAGTGAGAAGCTCAGCAGGACCCTGCCAGGCAAGATCTGGCAATCTGCGATAATATACCAGAGGTCTGTTAGGTGGGGGGGAGGGGGGGAGAAAATGACGCGAAGCAGCAGAAGTGGGAGGAATGCCAGTCAGATTAAGAAAGTTTAAAGTGTAAAGACAAATGTTAAGATAATTTTGCAATGCTGGGAGGTTCGGGGTTTTTTCCCGCAACGAATATCAATCAAGAGCACGTTTCAGAGATAAATTCGCTCGTTCCACAATAGCCTGCCCCTGGCTGTTGTAGGGAATCCCAAACTTGTGGGTTACATCCCATCTGTTACAGAAGTCCTGGAAAGCAGAACTTGTATAGGCAGGTCCATTGTCAGTTTTGATTTCTTTTGGACGTCCCAGCGAGGCAAAGGTACTAATTGAATGATTGATGACATGTTTTACAGTTTCTCCCCTTTGAGGGGTAGCCAGAATAAGCCCTGAATATGTATCGATGGAAACGTGCAAATATTTCCAAGGGGCAAAAGGTGGATACTGAGTTACATCCATTTGCCAAATTTCACAAGCTTTTAATCCTCTAGGATTTACTCCTATGGGAATGGAATGTCCTTGCTTACGACATGTGGGGCATTGTTGAATAATGGCAGCAGCTTCTGCCTGAGTTAGGGAAAATTGAAAAGTTATCATAACTTGGCGGGGGAGATTCAAACACACTCCCTGCTTCTATTTTATAATGGACCTTTAAAGCCTCCATAATTTTCCTCCAAGTGACCAAAATGCCAATAGGTGCACGAGGAGGACTATGGAGATGTTCACCAATTTTTTGCCAAGTGGAAATTTTTAAGGACCCTTCCTCTGAATAATTAGGACAATGTTGCCACACATAAGCCAATAATGTAGCAATAGGTTTCTTTTTTACAGGCGAGCCCTTTAAATTAGCAGAGTATTTAGAAGAAGCGACTAACTCCCTCAATTCCTTCAGATGCTGCGTCTGTTCTTGAGAAAAGTTTCCACCCATACTTACGAAAGTCGAGACCGTGTTTCAGATCCGATGATGTGCAATTCGCTTCAGGCCTGGCGATGCACAGCTCCCATCGAGCTGATAAGATATGGGTGCGTCGCAATGTATCCCCCTTAGGGAATCACGTTGGGGTCACCAGAATGCGGTATCTGCCATCCCGCATCTGATGGGCGGCTCATGAAAGGGAGCGAAGGGAAGAGAAACAACAGGAAGCGAAGTTTCCTCTTGATGAGCGCGCCCCGAATGTCTTGGCACACGCTCTTTTATTGTGCTTTTTTACAAGAAAATGATTTAATCAAAAAGCTCAAGTCAAACATGATAATCTCATCAGGATGTGTATGTTTACAAAGCTGCATACCGGACAGATCATTTACAGTGTGGATAAGCTTATTAACAACCGTCTAGCTCCTTGTCCCTTGTTCGTGCCTTGCAAAGGTCACTGAAGAGACAGAAGTTAATGATTACACGTGAATGATACAATGTTGCAAACACATGAATGATACATAGTTGCAATGATACATAGTTGCAATGATACATAGTTGCAATGATACATAGTTACAACAATCCCAATCATCCAACTTTTTTCATTTTTTCAGAAATAACTGAATATGCCAACTTTGAAACTTTCTTGATGTCATATTTAATATGGTGCCTCTTCCTAATATTTAATATTTCAAATTAATATTTAATTTTGTACAAAATGCACCTAGAGGTAAATCTCCCACTAATGTAGCTGCTGTAAGAGAACAATGGAAGAGATATAGGAAATCTTTCATTGCAAAGATGGTGTCATTTTCTAAAATACCTAATACATATAGTCCTATATAGTCTACTGACCATTCAACGTTACAACAACACTGAAAAAAGTGACTTATGAGCAGATTTCACACTTATAACCATTGCAGTATCCCCATGAAGCAAAATTTGGGTGCATGGCAACTGTGCAGGGACCATTTAATCACCATTTGTAAGTTTCTCAGCTAGCTTCCAACAAGCAAAGTCAAAAGAGGAAGCCAGATTTACTTAACAACCAAATGATTCTCTTAGCAACTGCAGTGATTTTCTTTATGAGCCACAGTGGTGCACATAATTAGAATGCAGTACTGTACCTACTTCTGCTGCCTGCTGGCTGCCTGCAGTTTGGCAGTTCAGATCTCATCAGGCTCAAGGTTGAACCATCCTTCCATCTTTCTGAGATCGGTAAAATGAGGACTCATCTTTTGGGGGGCAATATGCTGACTCTGTAAATTGCTTAGAGCGGGCTGTAAAGTACTTTATAAGTCTAAGTGCTATTGCTAACAGATGTGGTAAAAAAAGGTTGTAAAATGAAGAAATATTTACTTAACGTCTAACTTAGCAATGGAAATTTTGGCCTGAATTGTGATCATAAGTCAAAGACTACCTATTAGCATCCATTGCAGATATACAAAATCTTGACACACTGAAATTATTTTCTGCCGTGTGTGTATGTGTGTGTGTGTGTGTGTGTGCAGTGCACATGTGATACTTACAAATTTTATTTATGCATAGCTTCTGCATAAAAGGCAATAAATATTTTTAAAAAGGGAGCAATATATCAGATTCCACCTTGTCTTTCGCTTTTATTTCTGTAGCTGCTCTTTCAATGCCAGGATTGACAAATTATCTAATAACACAAAACTAAAGGCAATCCCCTGTATTCCATTCCCTCTGATGCTTAGTTACAAAGCATCCTAGGGCTGAATCATTAACACCTAGCAAAAAAGTTGTGACTCTTGCTTCCTTTTGTGTTCTGCTAAAATATCATCTATATAACAGAAGGAAGACATTAAGACAAATGAGGTTGCCAACTGGGAAACCTAGAAAAAAATATAGGGAGGAAAAACCCTCAGCTCCATTTTTTCATGGTGAGCTAAGGATCTTAGGTAGTGATTTCCTTGCCAGCTGCTATCTTTCAGCACTGCATGATATTGCTTAGGGAGTATGGAGATGAGGTGTTGGATGACAGTTCTATTGATGTTGCAAAGTAGCTTCTAAAACCAAACAATCTCTCTATGTCAGCCAAGTTGGAGGACTATAATTGTTGAAAAACTAGTCAGATCCACCATAAGTGCACTATCTGCATTAATCAATAAGTTCACCCAAAAAGTCACATGGTCTTTCTGATAATTCTGAAATAACAGAGACAGAAATTGTGGGAAGTTGGGTTAGCAGGTCATGTTAAGGCTCTTTCTCTGAAATAATCATCAAGTCGGTGTTCATTCTCAATGACCAGTCCACAGATTTTCCCCAAGACCATCTGTCCCTAACTTATATTTTCCAGGTGCTCAACATTCTTTATTGGCCCATCAATCAATATAATCTTTGTGGTTTTCCATATGATGGTCTCCCACTATAAAATTTTGCAGCATAAAATTCACTTGTTCATGCTTCCATTTGCAAATCACCCATGCCTTCAGTCTAAAAAAAATGCCTTTCACTGCTCCTCTACCCAGAATTGTGTTTCCCCCATCCCAGAATCACCTATCGAAAAGGGAGACATAAAGGGTGAAGAAACTACAATACTTTGAAAAATGCATGCTTCAAGTATTTGCTGGATTTTATAGACATTGCAGCAGAAAATAGATGCCTTCTTTTATGGAGAATTAAAGCATTTTTTTAAAAGAGGAATTCAGCTCATCCTAACAAGCCCTGACTGAGACATAGACTTAACTCCATAATAGATTTTGAGTCAATGTTGAGCAAACCAAGCTCAATATAGAATGGAATTCATTGGAATTCTGCTGCTTTTTAGAATTGGATTTTGTTGAAGGGATAATTCCAGAGCTGTGTGCAAAAGACAAGTTTCATTTCTCTGCAAAGAATCACATTCTTTTTTTTCTTCTATTTCAAGAGACACCTAGCAGATTTCAATCTAGCAGATTTCTTCCCCCCTCCCACCCTTTGCTGAATCTCTTCAAGGTGACTCTTCCCAGTAATTACTTATCAGAATATAATTTGTCAGCAGGACAAGGGAGTTGTCCAAATGTTCAGTTCCTTATCCATTTAACAGCATTGTTTGTGTAATAATGCAAATGTGAAGGAAAACTTGGGTGGTAAATCATACATTGATTTCTTTCTGAAGCTTTGATAATGTCATTTGCTGCAGATGCTCATAAAAGGCAGGCGACTCGACCATTTGTATTTGCCATGGCAATGCTTGGGGCTAAAAGAATTATTGGCATTCCTTTCCTACTCCATCACCAGATCATCATCAGTGTTTCATCCAACATTCAAGATTCGGCCTCTTCTGTTAAGTACGGCAAACATCCTTACATTTTGCTGTTGTTTGAGTTTTGGATGTGATTTTTTTTAATACTGTAAAGCACCCTTCTGCATTCTGAAGTATTTCCCAAACTATCAAGATTATATATCAAGATTATATAACCACCAAAAATATCCACCATGATTGAGTCACAGAGAACTTCAGGTTAATAAAATATGATCCATAGTTATTGGATCATATTTTATTCTATCCAGTTATTCTATCAATTCTATTTCAGTTTAGGAAAATCACTGTTCTTTATCTAATTATAAATTCTACAATATATATGTCTTTGTTCTAATCAAGTCAGCCTGCTAATCAATGTTGTCTAGTATAGAAGGCCAATGTTTGTTAAAAGAAAGTGGGAAGAGGTTTTCTACTGGCTTCTTTATCCCAATTTACAAAACAGAAAATATTTGTTTTAAATAATATTTTGCAGACTCGGTTTTTTTTTCTTTTAATTTATGCATCTAGCCACTGACTATTTCTAGCTTGGGTTAAGGCAAAGTCTTTATGATTTTATTATTTTCTTGCTTAGAGTGTCTGTGATTTCGGTAAGGTTATCCACACTATACAGAATGGCTTTGAATTTGTAGGATGTGTTCATTTGAGAGGTAACTCCCCAAATTTTAATTGGCAAACTCTGCTTCTGGGAGGCAGATCTCTAGATAGATAGATAGATAGATAGATAGATAGATAGATAGATAGATAGATAGATGATAGAATACTTTATTGGCCAAGTGTGATTGGACATACAAGGAATTTGTCTTGGTGTAAATACTCTCAGTATACATAAAACAAAAGATACATTTGTCAAGAGTTGAGAATCATAAGGTACAACACTTAATGATAGTCATAGGGTACAATAAGCAATCAAATCATACTAGGAAACAGTCAATATAAATCGTAAGTATACAAGGGATAAAGTTACAGTTATACAGTCACAAATGGGAGGGGATGGGTGATAAAGAGTGTTGACAAGATTAACAGTAATAGTAATGCAGACTTTGTAAATAGTTGAACAAGGTTGAGGGGATTATTTGTTTAGTAGAATGATGGCTTTTGGGGAAAAACTGTTCTTGAGTCTAGTTCTGGTGTGCAATGTTCTATAGCATCGTTTTGAGGGAAGGAGTTGAAATAGTTTATGTCCAGGATGTGAGGGGTTTGTAAATATTTCCAGAGCCCTCTTTTTGACTCATGCAGTATACAGGTCGTCGATTGATGGAAGGTTGGTAGTAATTGTTTTTTCTGCAGTCCTAATTACTCTCTGAAGTCTGTGTCTGTCCTGTTGGGTTGCAGAACCAAACCAGACAGTTATAGAGATACAGATGATAGACTCAATGATTCTTCGGTAGAACTGTATCAGCGCTCCTTGGGCAGTTTGAGCTTTCTGAGTTGGAGCAGAAAGAACATTCTTTGTTGTGCTTTTTTGATGACATTTTTGATGTTAGGTAATGTGATATAGTAGAACCTAGAAATTTGAATACTGTTGATACTGTGTTGTCTAGTATTGTAAAGGGTGGTAGTATGGGAGGGTTTCTTCTAAAGCCTACCACCATTTCTACAGTTTTGAATGTGTTCAGTTCCAGATTTTTCCAGTTACACCATAAGGCAAGTTGTATAACTTCCTGTCTGTGTGCAGTTTCATCATTGTCTCAAATGAGGCCAGTCACTGTTGTGTCATCAGCAAACTTCAGTATTTTAACAGATGGATCATTTGAGATGCAGTCATCGGTATATAGGGAGAAGAGAAGTGGAGATAGCACACAGCCTTAGGGGACAGGTATCAGATGTGATTCTGCCTAGTTTCACCTGCTGCTTCCTATCTGTTAGGAAGCTTATGATCCAATTACAAGTGTGTTCAGGTACCGCTAGTTGGTTTAATTTACTTAGAAGAGTCTCTGGAATGATGGTATTGAATGCTGAACTGAAGTGTACAAAGAGGACCCTTGCATAGGTATTTGAAGATTCAAGCGTGTTGTAGGATGTAATGCAGAGCCATGTTAACAGCATCATCTGTCAATCTATTTGCTCAGTATGCAAACTGCATGGGATCTAACAGTGGATCGTGATGGTTTCCAGGTGGGACAGCACAAGCCTTTCAAAGATTTTCATAACTACAGATGTTAGAGCAACTGGTCTGTAATCATTCAGTTCCTTGATCGAGGGCTTCTTTGGCACTGGGATGATAGTAGAGTGTTTGAAGCAGGAAGGAACATAGCACATCTCTAGTGATCTATTGAAGATTTGAGTGAAGATGGGAGCCAATTGGTCAGCACAGATGTATGGAATGTTATTTTAATTTTATTTCCTATATTTTTACCTTTCTTTTTATTTGACAACTGCTTTACTCAGAACAATAAAAAAATAATTTAAAAAATGATAAAAAGGTACATTGCACAAAATAGGGAAACTCTCTGATCAGTGATCTTTAAGCATAAATACACACTTTATCACCTACCTAAAGGGCAGATATAAATAAACCAACTGAATATCTTTGTGACAAAAGTTCTAGCAATGGATCATTGCAGATAGAAAGTTCTATTTTGAGACCACATCCAAATAATCTTATTACTTAATAAGGCAAATATTTAATAGACAAACATTTATGTATTTGTTACTGGCTCTTGCATCTCAAATAGATGCCACAGAGCTGCAGGCTCACTCTTTTGTCCCTGCCTGGCCTTTCCAAAATTTGATGATTAATTTTAGGGGAAATTATTAGGGCAGGTTAATTTTCTCACTAGTTTTTTAAATTCAGTTGACTAATTTATTAAATTTGTTGCCAGCCCCCAATTTTATTATTTAAGTGGAATCCTGCTCCAGGAGATTTATGTCATTCTCAATTTATTAAGGCAACATATATTTTTGTGCTAATAATTTTAATGATATATGTAAAACAATGTGTGCTGTGCTATTTCTGGAGTAAAGAGAAATGTTTAGTCTTCAGGCAGGTTATCTGAGTTTGTTTTCAGGAACTGTGATAGCATCAAATATTATTTGTTGCACACACATAAAATTACTAGCACCAACATCTTTCAACAATGAAATATATCTAATTTCTTAATTTATTTGTGTGTGTCTGTGTATTAGTGCATTCCAAGTAATGAAACATATTTTCATGACATTGTCTCCCCATTGGCAGAATTGCATAGGAGAAATACAAACATGCTTTCATGATCTCCCTCCCTCACCCCCAATTTTTTTATTTTTTTAAAAAAAAGCATGTTACCAAGAGTTGTTTGGACTTGAGTGACCTTTAAATTTAAATAAATAACAAACTGAAAAATAATACACATGACATTTTTCAGGAAAAAAAACCCCTTCCTTCCTTCTTTCCTTCCTTCTTTCTTCCTATTTTATTCTCAACCGTATCAATCTTGAATTAATTTCCTATGTGATCTGGCAACATATTTGTCAGAATATTCATAATTTAATCTTCCTAACTAGATATTTTGGCAGCCTTACTCACTATACCTTTAGCAAATGCTACAGCAAAAAGCTGTCCTGTAGGAATCCAAGAATATCAAAAGAATTGGTCAATTATTTTGTTGTTAACTTCTTGACATGATTTAAGTCAACAGTGAAAGCCAGGATGTGAATCTTAAAGAAGTCAGGTGAAAGTTTTTATGCTAGGCCTTTTCAGGCATTGAGAAAAAGAAAACACGAACTTGAACTCTTTCCATTCCAACCTCCCAGGTTAACAGGGAAGATCTAAAGTGAGAATGTAAACATATTTATTTGACTATACTTGCATTCTTTGTGATGTTGGGAATCCTGTGTAATTAAAATTACATAAAATTTTAAGAATGGTCACATAAATACAATTCAAACCATAAATCTAATTTCAGAGCACTTAATAAAGGTCATTGGTTGGGAAGACAAATAAAATCTCTTTATCTCATACTGATTCTATGTTAAAATTTTGTTGTTATTCTAATATATTATTAGTAACAACACAAGAAAAAGCAGTTACAGATACAGATGACTGAATAACTTTCTTCTGTTTGTATTCTCAAAGATGCAAGTTTTTCTGCAAATAACCTTTGATTAAGGCATTTTAGACAAAAAATGGAAAAGAAAGAAACACAACTCCACCAATTCATAATATATGTTCTGCTTCTTGCCATATTTCCCCTGCACATCCACCCACACACACAAAAGCAGCTTCCACTAAGGATTCTGATGTCTCATTTTCTAGTCTTGTGGGAACAAAACCCAGATTGTAATAGTTTATCCAATGTAATTTTTATTACCACATTTATTGGAATCAATTTCCATTCCAAAATGGTATGTTCTCTCCAATTGTGTTATTAAATAGTTTTTGAGAGGGGCCAATAAAAGATTGAGATTACATTTTTCACTGAAGAAATAGCAAAGTTAATGGAACAATCAAATGGTGGCAAGAACAGAAGGAGTACACTGTAGTTTTTATCATTATGTCCTATTGCACTGAGATGTCAACAATCATCAGTGAGCTTCCATGAAGAGTTATAATGATGTCTTAACCTACAAAATTACCCACACAGGAGGGGACATATAAACTAAGTCTAAAACTTCAAAATGTGATTTCCATGTTTGATTGTATTTTTGATAATTGAAAATTCAGTTATATTACATATGTGTATATGTGTGTCTGTTCTGTATGTGTATAATGTGTGTTGTGTAGGGTGTGTGCATTATCTATCATCTGTCTATCTATCTATCTATCTATCTATCTATCTATCTATCTATCTATCTATCTATCTGAGATACAGAATGTAGTGTTTATGTATAGAGAGACACTGTATGCCCCCCCCCCCTCCCATGGGTGTTCATGTCTGTGTGTGTGCATGAAAGTATTTTCAAATTGTCTGGGTATTGTGTGCACATGCCTATGTGCCTTAACATTATTACTCCTTCTGCTTTCTCTAAAAGCTCCTTCTGTGTGTTGTTGTTTATGTAATTATGGGAAATTACACTCTTTTCCACTCATTCTTTTAAAAATAATTCTCCTTTATGAATCTCCAAGAGAGAATAATAAAGAGGAGGAAGAATTGAAGCAGCTCTTTGCTTACTTTGTTTAGGGACTGTTAAGATTACAGCACGATCTCCAGAACTCCCAGGAAAGTCATATGATCATAATAGGTCCTGTTAGGACATAGAAGAAAAGCTAATATTCGATGAAAACAAAAAGAATTGCATTAAAATGAATCCCAATGATAATGAGAAGAACAGATAACTCATTACTGTCACTACATTTCTCTTTAGTTTCCACTGCCTTCATGTTACTTTATGAGTTGAAAATATGACCCATGTCCCTTTCCCAAAAATATATAGACTAAAATAGACACAGAAAAGGAGGAAGGAAGGAAGGAAAATATGACATGAATTTTTGAAGTTGCTAAAGCTTAATCTCCCAGGTAGACCCACCTATGTACAGTATCTCTCTGTCTCTACAAAAAAGTACAGAAAAGAGCAACCAGGATGATTAGGAGACGACACTATGAAGAACGGTTACAGGAATTAGGCATGGCTAGTCTAGTGAAGAGAAGGACCAAAGGAGACATGATAGCAGTCTTCCAATATATGAGGGGATGCCACAGAGAGGAAGGGCTTGAACTATTTTCCAAGGTACCTGAAGGCCAGACAAGGAATAATGGATTCAATTATTCAACCTGGAAATAAGGAGAATTTTTTTGACAGTGAGAACATTTAACCAATGAAACAACTTTCCTTTTGAAGCTGTGGGAGCTTCATCACTAGAGGCTTTCAAGAAGAGATTGGACTGTCATTTGTCAGAAATGGTGTAGGGTCTCCTGCTTGGGTGGGGGTGGACTAGATGTCCTACAAAGTCCCTTCCAACTCTGTTAATCTGTATCTATCAGATGTTGTTTGATGTTGATATTGAATTCAAATTCTAACTAAGGATTAAGATAACATTTGAGAATACAGGCAGTCCCAAACAAGAGTATTTAACTTATAAATTTAGAGTGTTCAGGTCTGATAATTCACAATTTCCTAATATTGAGGGACAGTTTTAGATATTGCTCCAAAGGATCTGATCATGGTTAGTTTAATAGCAGATTTTTTTTCATGTCAGCATTTATCTTTGAATTGCAAGTCCCAGTATTTTGGATTTTTTTTTTTTTCTGATTGCTTTTCCTCAATGAACTAGAGTTTCTTTTTCTGCCAATGACCGTTATATCAGGCATGTTAGAAACAAACTACATATGGGAAACATTCCAGGGCAAAAGTGCTAGACTTTAGCAGCCTTCTATTATTAGGATGGGAAAACACTTAATTGCTTCTTGCCAAAAGATCTGTAATTGAGGCATGCAATTAAGGTAGGGGTGTCAAATTTGTGGTCAAGCGCTGGTCACACTCATCCCCAGTTTAGCAGAGGGGGAAAAAGTTGTGATATGTCACATGATGACAATGTGACACCATGAGTTTGACACCCCTGAATTAAGGTAAACACTTGTATCAGAAGGCATTTCAGCCTCTCAGAAGAAAGAACTAATATCTCTGAGATGAAGTGTATTTATTGCTTTAAAAATGTATATATATGATTCTTTGCAGAGTTTAGGTTTCTGGTTTCTCAGCAGAGGTGTTATTTGAAATGGGAGAAAAGTGCATCTGCCTACAGAAAAGAGCTAATTAACTCTTTAGTATTAACCTGCTATAATATTTGAAATTCATTAACTATAGCTCACCCATGATATAAAATCTGAAAAGGAAGTTCTGGGTTCAAACAGCCCATTAAGTAAAAAAATGATTAGTTTAGATTCAGCTTGACATTGTCTCACTTAGTAATCGGTTTATAATATAGTCTGGTTAAAAACTCAAGCTTGGTATGATATGTGAGTATGACTCTGCATGGACATGCATACATGTTTTATGAATTACAAATACTACTTGGTAGAGACAGATACACATTCTGGTGAGAGAGACGTTCCTGAAGATGGTGTGAGAAGCCACACACCCTCAAGCCACCCCCACCCCACTGAAGCATGAAATATTTTGGAAATATTACAAAGGCAGAATATTATATTTCTCTGGATGAGAAGTTTTTTTTTAGAAAGCACCCTCCCATCTTTTCTTAATAGCCTGCAGCAGATGTCAGCACTTAAGAGTTAAAGAGATAGATAGCTCTATTCATAGGCAAAGCAAATACTGCAGGCAGAAATCCATTCAAGACAGGTTATTTTGAAATACCCTGCAGCAAAGTCTGAACAAAGGTAGAGTGATAGGATTATCCCTCACTCAAGATCCAAACCAGACAAAGCCATTAAGCCATAATAGGAATTGGCCAACACCCTTTCAGAACACAAGTCTCTTCATTGCATCATCTCAGTAGTCCAAACTTCAACCAAACCTGGGAGTTCAGACAACCTATAAAGCTAGCTATGACCACTTCAACAGCCAATAGAATACATGTTCTTGAACAGGAACAGGAAGTTCAAGTGCAAAGCCGAAGAGAAGGTATAACACACACACACCCCTTAACTCTATGTGGTCAGCTGCCCAGAACCACCCATGTGGTTCTGCTTCATCATTAAACCATCTTTCCAATCAGTCTCCATGTTTCTAGTGTCTTTCTCCCTGCTTGGAACTGAACCAGATGGATATTTCTTCCCACAAGGAGCTTCAGCATAAGTCCAAAAGCTTGGAAGACTAAGCCTCTAGTCCTGGTGACTGACCCAGATTGGATCTTGCAGATACCAGTTAAATCATGCAGGCTGACAAAAAACTCCTCTCACAAACACTGGGAATCCAACACTAAGGAGTATTAAGGAATACCAAATCTCATTCCAAATACAGTAATTTCAGATTGAGTTTTATCATTTTTATGACTGCATCTCTCTCTCTCTCTCTCTTTTACACACACACACACACACACACACACACTAACCCAATGGTACTCAGCAGCTGAACAATGTAACAATGTCGTTGAGAGACTATGCTGGAGTTTCTCCATGTTACAGCAGAGGCTGTGGAATTCATTTCAATAGAAAACAGTGCTCACACTGAGCTTACTATGTGATAGCATCTGCCACACCGAGCACTTTTAAAAGTGATCTCCACATGGTAGCCATAACAGATAAACTTGAATTTAAAATATGCTAGACTTGGTTGTTACCTGACATACGCTGTTTGGCTTTTCCTTTCTCTGGCTTTAATTCCTGCCACTTAACTCTAGTTTCCTAGAGCAAGATGGATATGCTTAACCTTACTCCCCACCCTATTATTCCTAGTGCTACCTAACTAACCTAAATAAATGATATTATCCATCTTTTTCAAGAAACATAGTGATATAAACTTTGTTCTGAGCATACAAATGGCTTTCTTTTTGTTTTATGTTCCCTGAATACATACATAATTCATCAATCTCAGAGCTCTGTATCTCTAAATATGAAGCTGACACACTCCCACTGCACAAAGAGCAGATGGTTATCTAGTTTACCAGGCAAAAAACTTTTGTGGATTACTTAAGATATTGTGACAGTTTCATGTAATGGTTCTCTTTGCATGTGAAAAGAAATATATACAGACACTGTGTGTGAATATGTGTGTGTGTGAGAGAGGGGGGGGAGAGAGAAATTTTAAGCTATTTTTAAAAACATTCTGGGAAAGTCTGCAGGATGGAAGTGTGACCATGATTAAGCAAGCAGCTTCCTTGCTAACATTTCAGAACTTTTTAAATACTAAATTCTTCCAGAGAATCTTTTCTGATTAAGCTGTCTATATTCTCTATCTTTATTGTTTATAGTTGTTTTAATGGGAGGATTATGGTAAATATTTGTATATTTTTTTTTAAAAAATCAGTTTTATACTTTATATAAATTACGAAGAGTCTATATGGATTACGGCAGGGTAAAAAAAAGCGGTAAATAAATTCATATATAAATAATAAATTAAAATGATTGTTGACAGTCACATATATACATATAAAATCAGTACAGAAAAAGAAAAATGTTTGTGTGTATGTTTGTGTGCAAAGATACTTCCTTTTTTTTCCTGATGGGAATGAGTCAGAGAGATATAAAACTAAACTATGGACCATATTAGCACAGAGGATGGCTTTAAAAGGAATTCAACAAAGTCATCGAGGAATGGACAAACATCAAATATGTTTATGATGGCTAAATATTGCAAATTCAGTATCAGGATGATTCTCGTGGGGATCTAATTGGAGCCTAGGGGATCTAAATGATGGACAAAATAGATCCTTGAGCCTCTTCATATGTTCTTAATCACACCACATTGAAAGAAGGAAGACAAATTCAAATATGTTCCATTTTAGCTCACTGAAAGTCCCTTGGCAATCCACATGGAAATAAGATTTACTAAACAAAATTTCATTGTCTCCAAACTCTGCAATCTTGTTGAGAAGAACTGGACTCTTGTTTCTACTTGGGCATATCCTTGTCATGTAGTGTCTGATATGAAATCAGTACATTTCTTGGATTGAGCCTATATGGCATTTCACACAAGAAGATAACTGTGACAATTGTTTGTGCAATAACACCTGAACAAAGAAAATGTTCTTTGCTGTGTGCTGGGAAAGACGTTGCTAGCATTTCTCTCGGTTTCTCTTGGAGCCAATCATCTCTCAGATAAACAGGATTGCAGACTGTATATCATTGCAAGACAAGAATATAAAGCAGCAGGCTTTTCTAATTTGGAGAGATTGCAACAAATTTATGGGAAACACGCTTTAAGGTTAACTGCTTTGAAGCTATGGTGGCATATAGTCAGATCACTGGATCTTAGCATTTTGCTTGATGTGCAAAGAATGAGACCTGAGTTCAGGAAAGTTATGTTGGTTTTCCATTGTTTTGGTTTAACGCCATGTTACTTGTCATTTATTCTTCAAAAAGGAAACTGTCCAACTGCTTGATCTCTTTATCTATTATAGAACACATACTTTTAGGTATATATTCAAAATGTAGGACAGAAATGGAACGTCTCATATTTTATTTTCCTCGGTATTCCCTGACATGTGATTAGTTGCCAGTAGCTCCCTGTAAAAACAAATGTTAAAATGCTTTCTCTTGTTTTTATTTAAAAGGTTTTATTTAACAGAATAATAATATTTTCAGGTTCCACCTGCGTCAATTCAAATTTTCCCCATCTCCATTTCTGACTTCTCTTTTCATTTGATGCTCACATCCTCCTGTTTTTTCCAACATTTCTAAGTGGCATTCTCTGATTTTTGCTCCTATGCTCACTGTTCATATTTTACATAAATCCTTTTGCTCTATTAATAAATGTGGTTGTTCCTTGTTTTACATTTTTCTCATCATTAACCAAGATAGAATATGTTTTTAAATTAATTGAACAACTTGATGCATGAAGTACTTGCAAAAAAAATCTCTATGTTTTCAGTCCACCAGTTTCTTGCTAATACTAATTCAACTTACTCTCAGCATTTGAAAATGACTTGTGGTCATCCAACCAGCTAAAACTAAAATTCCAGAAATGTAGCTTATTCTGTGTTTCAGCCCATTTCTAACCTATATTCTTGGACCTTGGTTTACATGGTCACTCTAGAGGGAATCTTTTAATCCTGCTGCTTTCTTTGAAATCAGCATATTATTATCTGGGCTCTTGATAGAGGAATGACTTCAGAATGGCATGGAATGCCAACTGCAAGCAATTCCTATACCACACAAACAGTTCTTTGGAGCTGGGGAAGTATAGGAATAACCCTGGCCATCATGTTGCATCAGCACAAATACAATACAATAAGTGTTGGTGTAATTTCCATTTTCTGCCAATATAGGATAAAGTAAAGGTAAAGTAAAGGATTCCCCTGCCCAGTTATGTCTGATTCTAAGGGGCTGGTATTCATCTCCATTTCTTATCCGAGGGAACCAGCATTGTCCAAAGACATTTCTGTGGTCATGTGGCCAGCATGACTATACACTGAGGTACATGAAATGTTGTTTCCTTTCCACCAAAGTGCTACCTATTAATCTATTCACATTTTCAGGCTTTCAAACTGCTAGACCGGTAGGATGGAACACAATGGCCCTGTAGTTAAAGACACTGAGTTTGAGATCTGAGCACCTCATGATAGGGTGAGCTCCTGTTACTTGCCCCAGCTCCTGCCAATGCAGGTACAATTCATATCAAAAAACTGCAGGGATTCAAACATTCCCTGCTTAAGCCATTTTTTCTGATTCCAGAAATATTTCTCTCTGGGGACAGCAGCCAGCTTTCAACCCTTTCCTGTTCACATTCTTCAAAATATTGTTTCTAATATAGAAGCCTTTTTTCTCCTGGGATACATGCTTTCAGAATGCTTCCTCTCCCACCTTTAAAAAAAATATTTAAAATATTGACTTAAAAAGTGGAAGGCAGAGCATTGATGCCTCAGCTTAGCTCTTTGTAACAACTGACATTTCATCTTATCTTTTGGTAAATTTTTCACTATCTGTCATTTGCAATTAAACCAACAAACAATTTCCTTACAGCCTTGAATGATCCAATGAAGAAGAACATCCACTTTCATCTCTGGAAAAAGAAACAAAGTCATTTAAGGTGCAAAACTGAAGAAACAAGATATCCTGCGAAATATTGTTCTTTTTTTAAATTAGCATTTATGTGTACTTTTCTTCTGATATTAAACTCTGCTTTCTGTGGGTATGCTGATATGTCTACTATGGATTATATTTGAGATATCATTTTTTCTTCTTCTGTAGAATATTCATAGTGTTGATTTCTAATACTAGGGAGATGCATTGGATTTGACTGGATCTTGATCTGATTCTGAGCTGTCTCTCTGTGGGATGGCAATATTCCTTCAAAATAATAAGACTAAAACTTCCTAAAATTTTGTGAAGAGCTAAGCTTTCAGGCTGCAAAAAGATACATGGGGTGTTTCCAAATATTGCTTCTATTCTTGCTGTTTTTCACACATGTTCTGGCTAAGTGATAAAACAAAACAATACAACACACACACACATATACATTTGTTATTGAACTACATCAAACATTATAGCAAATATTATCAAGAAACTATATAAAATACAAATCATAGAGAAGTAAGATATAGAGAGGAAAATGTGTTAGAGAGACGTTCCCAGAAGATGGGCTCCTGCACAATTTAGGAAGTTCAGAAGACAAAACCTCTGGTCCCAGTGACCGAGCTAGATTGGATCCTACACACATACACAAATCTTTTAAAAAGCAAATAAAAAGACAAGTATTAAATACATTTTCCATATATTAAAATATTACCATATTATATTACATTACTTCTGAGATTAACTATAAGATTCATCCAAATTTGATAGAATTGTAGTTCCTACTTCTGATTTTTCGTTGCTTTAATTATAACTCATGCCCACCAAAGCACTTACCGATACCAATATTACCAATTGTAATCGAGGTCTTGTGTAGGTCAGAAGGAGATGTAGCTTTTGGATTGGTTATCTTGCTTGCGGCTATGAGAAAAGGAAAAACAACAAAACATATTTTTTTTATGCAGAGCAGAAAACTGTTGCTTTTTCAGTAGGTTAAAATATAGATTGCCCATCCAACATGGTTGGTGATCTGTACTTGTGCTGGGGCAAACCTAAAGTGTGGATTAGTCCATTGTCAGGGCCTGCATGTAATATGTCCTGTTCTGGGTAACACAATCCGAAAAGGACATCAGCAAATTGGAGGGTCTTCAGAAGAAGGCTATCAAGGTGATGAGTGAGATGCAAACTAAGTTCTAGAAGCTCTGTGGGAACTTCATCACTGCAAGCTTTCCAAAAGAGACTGGACTGCCATTTGTAAGAAATGGTGTAGGGTCCAAGAGTGAACCTCATGGCCTGCAGGCCAGATGCGTCATCTACTGGCCATGCCTGCCCCCAGTTTAGCAAAGAGGAAAAAAGTTCCGATACATCACATGACAATGACATGAGGACATGAGTTTGGCACTTCTGGTGTAAAGTCTCCTGCTTGGGCTGGGGGTTGACCTAGATGACCTACAAGGTCCCTTCCAAGTCTATTAAAATGAGTTGACACTGTAATCTGTTAGAAGAATCACTTACAGGAATTGAATATATTTAAACATGCAGAGGGGGAAGGCTGGAGGAAAGCAGAATAGATTATTTCAATTATCTAATTGTCCTAGAGAGAAGAGAATGGACTTGTTCTTTATTGCACTGGAGGGCAGAACCAAAAGGCTGAAATTACGGGAAGTAATTTTCAGATTAGTAATTAGGAGGAATTTCTTGGCAGTCAATCAGTGGAATGGATTGCTTCAAAAATTGTATCTTCCCTGGAATTCTTGAAACAGGAATTATATAGCTATGTGTCTGAAATGCTTTAGGTATATTAGGTATATTTATTTCATTTATTTATTTATTTTGTCAAACAATTATTAGATAACAGGTATAAGTATAAACATTGTTATAAATACATGAAATGGATACGAATAAGAAAAAAAAGAAACAATAGGACAGGGACAATAGGCACGTTTAGGTGTGCTTATGCACGCCCCCTACAGACCTCTTAGGAAAGGAGTGAGGTCAATAGTAGATACTCTAATGTTGAAGATTTTGGGGTTTGGGGAAGAAACCACAGTCAGGTAGAGTATTCAAGGCATTGATTACTCTGTTGCTGAAGTCGTATTTCCTGCAATCAAGTTTGGTGAAGTTTATCTTTAGTTTGTATCTATTTTGTGCTCTTGTATTGTTTTGGTTGAAGCTGAAGCATTCATTGATAGGTAGGACATTGCAATACATAATTTTATGTACTATACTTAGATTGGACTGAAGGCGGCGTAGTTCTAGGTCTTCTAGGTCTAGAATTTCAAGTCAGGTGGCATAAGGTATTCTGCAATGAATAGAGGAGTGGAGAACTCTTCTTGTGAAATATTTCTGGACTTTCTCAACTGTGTTAATATCAGATACGTAATGTGGGTTCCAGACTGATGAGCTGTATTTGAATATTGATCTAGCAAATGTTTTATATGCTCTAGTTAGTAAAGATAGCATGTGTTAAGAAGCTGCTAAGAAGGGTTGCAACAGGGACTTCCGGTTTGCGTGGCTTCGGAGCAGCAGGAATTCGCGATAGCTCGCGATTCCTGCTGGCTAGCTGCCGAGGTACCCCCGATCCAGATGGGTCAGGGGGTTATGGCTGCCCTGTAGGGACAGCTGAAGATAGAGGGGAGCCGGTTAGGGAGGTGGGGGCATCGCAGACCCCCCCCTTCTCCGGGAAAACCCCTTTTTCCCAAGGCGGTGGAGCGGCGGTCAGCAATGGCCGCCACGAAGAAGCCAGCAACCGGGTAAGAACTGTGCTGGAGGAAGTGTGAAAAGTGAAAGTTCTGTCTGAGCCGGGTCAAGTAACAACTTTTAAATCTCCTGGAATTGAGCTGCTTGTTGCTGGAGGATACATTGTATCCCTAAGAAGATCGAAAGCGGCGGAGAAGCTGTTAAAGGGAACTTTTTTTTTTAATTTTTTTTTTTACTCTCTCATCCCACGGAAAAAGCAGAAATATTTGGATGTATTAGACACTGAAAGTGGATTGCTTTGAAAGTTAAGCTAAGAGACAAAGGGATTTTTGGACATTGAAAAATTTAAGAAATTGGAAAATCTCTGCTGGAGGTATGGATTTTTGATTATTTAAAATTGTTATTGCAAGTGGGAAGGGAGAAAGAAAAATTGGAGCAGAAATTGAAAAAGGAGGAGACTGTCTAGAACGTCTTGGTGGATCCCAAAAGAAGATATATGGTAATTGGACCTCTTTGATCAAAAATTAATTTGGAAAGAGAAAGAGAAGAAGGAAGAAAAGTATTAACTTTTGGAACTTTTTTCTTTTTTTCCTTTTTTTAATTGCTTTTGATTGTCTTGGATTAAAAATACTTGTGGTTGTTTTGGAAAAAGTTTCCCTTTTCATAATGGCATTCTCTGTGGATGAACTAGAGATTGAATATCAAAAATATAAAAAAGAAGATACTTTGGGCGCTTTGTTCCAATTCTTAGAAATGGCGTTATGTTCCTTAGAAAAGTTGACGCAGCAGAAGGATTGGGACAAGGAAGAAGAAGAAGAAGCCATCTTTGATGAACAATGGGTTCCTTCCGGAGAGGAGGAGAAAAAGGATAAGAAAAAGGGGTTTTTAAGAATTATAAAAACAACCAAAAGAGAGAAAAATGAGCGAAGAGATGGAGGCAAGGTTAGAAAACAAAAGAAAAGGAGCAAGAAAAGCGAAGGGAAAAAGCAAAGGGGTAGAAAGGGCAAGGAGAAGAATAAGCAAGAGAGAAAAGGGGGGAGGAGAAGCCTTAATGGGGGGAAGCAAGATTTAAAGAAAAAAAGTTTATTTAGAGACAATGGGTGAATTTAATTTAGATTAAAAGAGGGATTCTGGAGGGTATTTAAGAGTGTGTTTTTATATGTATGTATATTTAGAATAAAAAATTTATTATGTAATTTTAAGAATTTTTTAAACAGAATCCCAAGAAAGATTTATATGTAGTATTTTTAAGTTAGGTAATGTGTTATAGATGCAACTCCAATTGGTTTACAGGAGAAGTATAGTAAAAGAAAAAAGATGAATGGATGTTTGGAAATAGAACAGACAAAGAATGTTGTTGAAAATGGTAATAATGGAAGGATATATATGCTTTTTTTTTGATTTTGTATATTGATAAAAGGCAATAAAATTTTAATTGATAAATAATTTGGATGGAAAAGAGAAGTAGGGATAAGATATGAAGTTAATATTATATGAAATATTGATATTATAATCTGGAAATGTTATGTTTTATTGGTTTATCATTATTATTATTTTTTTAGAAAAGAATTTATAAGCTGTTATGCCTTGATTTTGTGTGTATTGATTTTAGAAAACTGATAAAAATGGTTTTTATATACATATATAAAAAAGAAAATGATAATAAGATATAGAAGGAGACTTAGGTTGAATATGATGTTTGAATTTGTGTCTGTGTAAAGAGTTTTTAACCCGGGAACAGACAACCTTCAGAAAAGATCTTGTAGTTTTGTCTATGTTTTGTGTTTGTATGTTTGTGTATTATGCTTTTGATAAAACTAACAAAATTTGTTTTTTATTAAAAAAAAGGAAAAAAGAATCAATAAAACCTTGGAGGAATGTTAGATGAGAATAATTTAAACAAGTCAGAAAGAAAAGAATATGATGATTATAAAATGGATAAATATGGAAGAGAAATGAAATTGAATTGGAGTAAAGAGAAATAATGAGAAACTTGATGAAAGATATTTGCGTGTCCATATGGGGATGGGATAAATTGGAATTATGTTGTATAAAAATATTGTTTTGTTTGACTTGTAAGGATTTACAATATTAAGAGGTTTTATGTGTTTATGTATTTAATGGTTAATGATGTGTTGTTTTATCTTTAAAATTAATAAAATTTGTTTCAAAAAAAAAAAAGAAGGGTTGCAACAGGATGTGACCATCTTGTTCATTCAGAAGGTATTTTCCTAATGGCTATAGAAAGACTAGGTTCAATGTGACTCTAGCCTAGTTCCTTCAGAGACACAAAGGATACTTTCTCTTTGGATTCAAATATCTGCACATCTGAATATACTGTATATTTTCTTGTGTTCTGATTGACACACTCCTTGGAATCCTGTTGAATTATAGGAAGTTGTCTTTGTTTTACATATTTCTTTCCTGAAGACTCTTGGTGGCTTATATAGACAGATAATATAAATGATTTGCTTGTTAGTTCATTTCTTTTGTATAATTTATGGAGGAAAGAAAAACTAGATTGATGAGGTGAACATGGAAGAGATTCCAGAGTACAGTTGTGCTGTTTTCTAAAGGCTTGATAAGAAAGTTTGATAATACCAAATCAATTATGAATCAAACTAATACTTGGACTATCACCATTTTAATGAACTATTTAAACAATGGTTTGTTTACACAGAAAGTATATGTCTGTGTTTTTGAGTATTTGCATCTTCATTTTGTTAGTTTGTTAGGTTTTATTCATTTGCCTAGATTTACAGTCCAATTACTTTGGTGGTCAGAGTGAGTAATAACAATGTGAAACATAAAATTAATAAGTTACTTGATTAAACTCTCCTTGTCATCATTAGCAAATAATTTTGCTAGATATATTAATGAGTTTGCATGTTTTCTAACCAAATAAAAGTTATTAATACAAGTCAGAATTAAAATGAGTAAGAAAAAGAGAAAAAAGATCATGAGACTTTTTTGTTAACTCAGGGAACACCAATGATCTTTTCAATCCTCCTGTCATATTGTCTCCTTCTTTATACTTTCAGCAAGGGCAAGCAATGAAGAAAGTTTAAAAACAATTGGAATATTAAAAACAATTAATTGGAATATTTATTTTCATCCATCCGATTGCTTTTGACGACAGTGGACGTTGGGATAACGTACTTTTAAAGCTAACCTTGGATAAGTTGTTATTAATATTATTAATAGATGCAATAATATTGAAATCATTATTAAAGCAAGACAATAAAAATTTAAAAACAAATCAGGCATGGTGATGCTTTGCCCTTCTTTTTTTCACTCCCACTCCCATTTTGAGGGGAGACATAATAACTCTGTGATATGCATATTTGGGAGGATCATACCTGTCATGCCCCCTGACTCTGGAGACTGACTCTAAGGAAGAGGAGGAAAATACAACAGGGAGTGAAAGTGTGGCTCCAGAGGTGGTGGAGGAGGCTGGGGAAGGACAAAGGCCCACTGAGCAGTCAGAGAAGGACCCAGGCCCATTCCCTATCCATCCTAGGGCATGCAGGGAGGAGAGGATCAGGGAAAAAACAGGGCCATGATCCTCTTCATGGGTTGCAGGTATGAGATCTGCATAAGAGTTCTGACCTGCATGCTAACAGACACTGGAGATAAATTAGTGTTTTATTCTTAGAGGAGGTTTATCTTGGTTGGCATTCTTCCAACAGACTGTACCTGTTTATCTTCCTGAAGTTGGTAATTATTTATCCTAGTCTGTAATGGAACTTTATTCAGTGCAGTTTGTTTTTGTTTTTTGCTTTATTATCTGCTCTTTGAATTTGAACTGTGTTTCTTTTGTTTGGAATGTTATTTTGAAAATAATTTAATCTTCAACTGTGAACAATTAAACAGTGAAGCCAAGTGAAGGCATTAAAGGACCTTTATTTAAGTTTTGGTTTTTGTCATATTTCTGATGCACTCTGGGTCATCACAATATCGTACACATAAGTTAGTCTGGGATTGTTTACCTTTTCCTAGAAATTGGAGCTGTTCCCCTGGCACCATATTGTGACTAAGTTAAGGATTGTTGAGTTTCTCATCTCACAGCAATTTGAAATGGAGTTGTTAGTTTTCAGAAGACATGGCCAGAACACTAAAAGAGATGAAAAATGGAACTTGGGAGCTATATGCAGCTTTGAAAATGCAGCTCACATCTGAAGAAAAATGTAATCGATGTGGAGCTAGCAACCGTGTTAAACCATGAAAGCCTAGGCAAGAGCAATGAGATGGGAAAGGCTTGGCAGAGCCTTTGAGCAGGCTTAGGTGACTGTGGCTGTGCAGGTGTTTGAGGCATAAATTGTGAGAGGGGATTTTATTTATTTATTTAATTTATATTGCCGCATATTCACTCCTTGTGACTCAAAGTGGCTTACAGAATATAAAAACCACATTTAAAACCATAAAACTAATTAAAAATCAAATAAATTAATATAATAATAAAATAATAATAAAATCACCCCCACCCTGGCAACAACAGATCACATGAGCCATTTAATGGGCTCCATCCCACCTTGGCAGAACCAGATCTTCAGCGCCTTCTGGAAGAATATTTGAGTGGGGGCCATTCTAATCTCTGGGGAGATGATGTTCCAGAGAGAGGAGGGTCCATTGCCAATGCTCAAGGTCCTTCTTCTGGGTCCCACCAGGTGCATCTCCCTTGGGGATGGGATCCATAGCAATGAATGAATGAATGACAGTATAAGCCCCAAGAGCTAGGAGTGAGAGGAAATATGGTAGGGAAGAGAAAAGAAGCAGAAAGAATATTGAGACTGTGATGGGAAAAAGAATCCGGGGACAGGCCACACCTTGGGGACATGAAAGTCCTCTTTAAATGAGGTCCTGCTAGCCAATCTCTATATCAGGCACCAACATACTTGGAAGCTCTAGGTTCTGAATGTCTCTTCAATAAAATTGTCCTTATTGTGGTTGAGGTAGAGATCTAACGTCTAGCCAAGATATGGGTGATCCTGGAGGAATTAATCTCCTCTTAGAAATGTGCTTACCTAGGTGTCAGCTTGAGGGCTTAGGGGAGGGAGGTGGGATAGTTATTGTTTTCCATGAATTACTATCGGCTTTCACAGGGTCTGCTTTACAGATAACTAGATTGAAGCTGGGCTTTAGGGAATAGTTGAAATTACTGCTTTTGGACCATTATACAACGTAGTACTTTTCCAATGCCTATGCAACAGAGACTAGCTTCAAGTTAATATTATTGTATAAATAATGACTTTGCTGTCTTCTGAAGAGTGGTCTTTGTCTTTTAAATGCAGATGGACAGTTGAATCTTGTCTTGATAGGTTTATTCTTCTATGTTGTGCCATGCATTTATGAAGTGATTGTTTGGTTTCCCCAGTGTACAGATCTGCACATGGTTCACTGCATTGTACTGAATAAACCAGGATTAGTGCAACTGTCATATAAACATGCCCATTGCCAATGCTCAAATTTTGATCAGGTGACCATAAGGGTACAGCAACAGTCATAAGTGTGAAAACTGGTCATAAGCCACTTTTTAGTGTTATTGTAACTGCAAAGGTCACTAGACAAATGGTTGTAAGTCAAGGACATGCTGTATCTATAATATTTTTGGAAGCCAGGTTTAACTTGAAAAAGACCGGACTGTTCTATTCTTTTAAAATTGAAACATACAGATATTGCAAAGTATCCATAAACAGCGAAGTCATGTTTTTCTAAGGAAGGCCTATAGGGAAAATAGACAGCATTTTCATCAAAGAGGTAGAAAGGAGAAACTTCCCCAATAATCTTAAAAAGTTGAAACATTCACTGTAATTATTCAGTTTAACATGCCACAGCCAAAATCTCAGTAATAGAAGTATCTATGATTTCAACAGAAACATCTGTCTGCCCTTGCTAAACAGCCTTGACTTTCTCTAGTTGATAGGTAATAGAGAAATAGAAAAACAGATGAGAAGGATGATACTGGTGAGAAATTAATGACCTATTAAGCATTGACATCTTCAGTTGATTTACTATTTACATAAAAAACCATTTTGGATTGTATCTCCATTCCTTGAATCTTCCCCAAATGCCATCATCATTAATTAGAGCCATGCTCAGGTTTTTTTTTTTTTTTTTCGGTCTTTGTTTCTACCCTTCTCATTCAGTTTCATCAAGGAGAATTTGCCCTGAAGGTACATTTTAAAAGACAATAGAATTTCAGTGACATTCTCAGAGGTAGAATGCAAAGTTCCTGTACTTGTTTAGATACAAAAGAGTCAAGGCCAGCTGTGTACATGTACAGTAAAATGGCACCATTTTAGAGTATATTTACATTATAACCTTCAAAGGTAAGCTTACCAGAGTTATTGTAGAATGAGGATAAAGTGAATAAACAATGTATTGGGAAGGAGAGAAGTAACACTTGAGGTGCCTCAAAAGGAATTGGAAACTAGCCATTTTATCTGATTCCCAGAAGAAAGCTGTGCTTGCTCAAGACAACCCTTTTTCCCAACCCAATCAACCAATGGCTGTATAGCAATCAGATACAGGGTCCAATAAAACAGGTTCTGTAGCTCTCTCCTCCTGTTGATGTGCAGTTTTGGAGATTAGCAAAAACTCTCCTACATTCTGTTGAGTCCGCGTGGAAGGAGGCCAGGAGTCGGAACTGGCTCTTAGGAAAACTTTGCGGCTTTTTATTTCCAAGCCGTGGTGGCCGTGGCCAATAGCACCACTTTGAATCTCCTGCGATTCGAATCTACCAATCGCGGGAGATTCTCAGCGAGTCAATCGGCGCGGCTCACCTAACCAATCCGATCGCCCCACGCTTTGGCCAATCAAAGCGTGGGGATCTCAAGAATTCAAATTAAGGTACAGAACACCCCTCCCCTCTTGGTTTGGTCCTATGTAGTGTAGTCCCGTAGGTAGGCGGGGCTCCGTCTTTGCCTACTGGACCTGCGCAGGTCAGTCATAGGTTGGATCCCAGCCGATTCGGTCGGGGTCTCTGTTTCTCCGGACTCCATCGTGGGAACTCCCTGGTATGTCTGGCCAGGCCGTTCTCCGCAGCTCCCTCCTGGGATACCCGGGTTGGTTGAGTTGCGGGTTTCGCCGTTCCCGCTCGGTCTTCCCAGGTTGGTTGAGCTGGCCTGGCTGTCTTTTCCTGGCGAGGTTTCATGCTGGCTGCTTGTAGGTGAGTATGATTGTTTTCTTTCTTCTGGGTTTTGGTTCCCGGGGTATCCCCTCCCCTCTTGGTTTGTGTTGAGAGGGTTGGTTTTGTTTGGTTGCATGTCGGTGGTGCCTTGTGTGGCAGTCCTTGATCTTAACTGATCGATGTGGCATTTCCACGCTCGTCCGTCAGTTGTTTGTAGCCGGTACGAGCGTGGGCCTGTTAGCTGTGTTATGATTGCTGGTACCCATAAAGGGTCTCCGGTTAGGTTCTTCGCGTAGACGGTGTCGCCTGGTGCGAAGGTTCGGTGTTTGCTGGTGGAGTCTGGGGGTTTCTCTGGGTTGTATATCAAGTGGGGACCTTATTTTCCTCCCCATTAGCAGTTCTGCCGGGCTTTTATTTGTTGTGGTGTTCAGGGTTATGTGCTGTATGAAGAGTAATTTATTTGTTTTGTCCTGGATCTCCCCGTGGTCTATTTTCTGGATGGTTTTTTTTGTGAATTGAACCATCCGTTCTGCCCTTCCATTCGCTGCCGGATGCACCGGGGCTGTCAGTGCATGTCGTATGCCCCTTTCCACTAGGAATTTTTCGAATTCCAGCGAGGTGAATTGGGGCCCATTGTCGGACACGAGGACGTCTGGGAGGCCGTGTGTTGCAAGAGTTTGCAGAGTTCTTTGGTCACGGCCTCCGTGGTAGTTGTTCTCATGTTGCTTACCTCCAGCCAGTTGGAGTAAGCGTCTACGGTTATTAAGAAAGTGTGTCCTTTTGTGGGCCTGGCGAAATCTATGTGGATTCTAGACCAAGGTCCCCTGGGGGTTTCCCACTCTAGGATGGGTGCTGTGGGTGGGCTTGGTCTAGTTTCCTGGCATCGTTGACACCTTGCTGCCCAGGCCTCAATCTGTTTGTCCAATCTTTTTGCTGCCAAGCGTAACTTCTGGCCAGGGCTTTTGTTCTAACGATGCCTGGGTGCCCCTCGTGTAACAGTTCCAGAACCTTCCCTTGTAGTTTTTCCGGGATGACCACCCTATCCCCCCATAGTATACACCCTTTTAGTAACGAGAGTTCCATTTGCCGGTTCCGGAATGTCCTGAAGGTCTCGTCGTTGTCCTTTTCCGGCCACCCTTTCTCTACCTAATGCAAAACCCGTGCCAGACGTTTGTCTTTATTAGTTTCTCGGGCAATGTCTGACGCGGTTATGGGTAGGTTGGGTAGAGTCTCTATGCTGAGGGTGGTTGTCGTGGGTGCTGGGTCAGTGTCTGGTTCGGGTAACGGTGAACGGCTTAAGGCATCCGCATGGGAGATAGTCTTACTGGGTCGGTGTGTGAGCCCGTAGTTGTAGGTGGCCAGGAATTCGGACCACCTTATCATTCTGGGAGACAGAATGTTCGGGTGGTCCTGTTCCCTGCGAGTATTCCCAGCAGCGGTTTGTGGTCAGTGATGATGGTAAATGTCCAGCCATAGAGGTACTCGTGAAACCTTTTTACTGTGGCGACGATAGCCAAAGCCTCTTTGTCCAGCTGGCTGTAGTTCCGCTCCGGTTTGGTGAGGGTCCTTGAAAAGAATGCGATGGGTGCTTCCTTTCCATCGGGGAGAGTGTGGCTGAGGACAGCGCCGACGCCGAAGGGTGATGCATCGCATGTGATGGCTAGTGGTAGGGTCTCGTTGTACTGGATGAGGACGGCATCCGAAGTGAGCAGGTCCTTGGTTTTCCTGAAGGCGGCTTCCTCGCGTTTCCCCCAAGTCCAGGTAGCCGCCTTGTCCAAAAGCCTATGCAAAGGCTCTGCCGCGGTCACCTTTTGGGGCAGGAAGACATTATAAAAGTTAAGTAGCCCCAGAAATGCCTGCAGTTCTGTTTTTGACCTGGGTATGGGGGCTTCTTTGATGGCTTTAATTTTTTTGTCGGTGGGGTGAATGCCGTGTCGGTCTAGAAGGTATCCTAGGAATTCGACCCACTCTGTGTACAGCTGGCATTTTTCCCTCTTCACTTTAAGCCCGGTTTCTTTGAATCTCATTAGCACCTCCTTTAGGCGACTCTCTAGTTTGGCCTGGCTGGTTGCCAATACTAGTACATCGTCGAAGTAGGGTACCACCCCCTTGATGCCTTGTAAGAGTCTTTCCATGAGGCTCTGGAAAATTCCAGGCACCACGCTGACTCCGAATTGGAGTTGGTTACATCTAAAGGCTCCCCAGTGGGTGACTATGGTTTGCACCTCTGCAGTTTCCTCGTCGACCGGCAGTTGCTGGTATGCTTGGGCCAGGTCGAGTTTCGCGAAAACTTTTCCCCCTCCCAGTGAGTGTAGGAGATGTTGCACTACTGGGACAGGGTAAGCGCTTTGCTGCAAGGCGCCATTTAGGGTGGCCTTATAGTCCCCACAGATTCTCACTGACCCATCAGGCTTGATTGGGTTGACTATGGGGGTCTCCCACCGGGCGTGGTCTTTGAGTTGTAGGACCCCTTGCTTGACGAGCTTGTCAATTTGCTTGTCGATTTTCAGTTTGAGTGCGAAAGGTACCCGCTTTGGTTTTAGGCGTTTTGGGGAAAAGTTTGGGTCTAGGCTAAAGAATATGGGGGGCCCTCGGTACTTACCTAGGGTGCCGTCGAACACTTCTTGGAAGTCCCGGGCCAGTTGCTGCTCCCAGTCGGCTTCGGCGATGTGGTCGATGCCCGTGACTGCGATGCCGAGCGGTGCGAACCATTGAAGTCCCAGCAGGCTAGGTCGGTCTCGATCGACGATGGTCAAGGGAAGTCTTTCAATGTGCCCCTTGTAGGTCACTGTGAATTGTCCTGTTCCGACTACAGGGATGCTTTGAGGTAGTCTTTGAGGATTAGTCTCTGGTTTTCTAGTTCCCTTCTCTGGATGGTAGGCACCAAGCGTTTAATTTCTTGCCAGGCTACCATTGAGAGGTAGGACCCGGAGTCCACCTCCATTTTACAGGGTTCGCCTTCAATGCCTACCTCCACGTAGACCTTTCTGGCATCTGTGGTTGTTGCGTGGCCAATGGTGACCGTCTGATGTGTCTCTTCTCTCCGCTGGGTCTCGCCACCTCGTTGGGCTCGTCCGTTCCGTTCCCAACGGTTGTCTGCTGGGCGGTCTCTGGTCTTGGGGGGTGTGCTTTCTCATTTCCGCTTGCTCGGGTCCCATCGTCTGGGCCTGTGGGTTTTCTTGAGGTGGCAGACGCGGGTGATGTGGCCCTTTTTGTCGCAGTGCCGGCAAACTGAGTCGAAGAACCGGCATTTGGATCTGGGGTGGTCACCTCCGCAACTGGCACACGCAGTCCTCAACTTACGACTCCGCCGGCTAAACTGGTCACGGCCTGCCTGGAGACGGTGGATGTCTTCCTCCTCGTCTGACGTGCCCGAGGTGGAGTGGAGTTCACCCTAGTGGCTGGTAGTTTCAGGTTGGGCCTCGGTCGACCTTGCAGGGTGGTTGTTTGCGGTGCAGTCCCCGGCGTTCAATCTCTGCATGCAGTCTGCTGATTGTCGGGTTGCTTCGGCTGCCATGGCTTCGGAGATGGCATCGGTGAGGGCGATGTTGCCCTTGGCCATCAACCGACTTTGGAGAACGGGGTCCCAAAGGCCGAGCATGATTCGGTCCCGCAGGGCCTCATTCATATTGGAGAACTCGCATAGTCCTCCAAGGCGCCGCAACTCTGCGATGAAATCACTGAAACTCTCGCCTGACCACTGGTCCCGCCGATAAAATTCGTGTCGTCGGATGAGGATGGGTACGGCTGGAGCGTAGTGTTTCCGGAGTAATGGCTTGAGGTCAGCCCAATCCATCGCGGTAACATTGGCGGGCTTGGCTAGCGCTTTTGCCATCTTAAACACTGCGGGCCCCCAGTGCGTTAGGAAGATGGCTCGTTTCTTCGGTCCGGTGGCATCCTTCAGGTCATTGCATTCGAGGAACATGTGGAATCTGTCCGTGTAAGATTCCCAGTCCTCGCTGGCAGGGTTGAAGGGGGTTGGTGGCGCGATGCTGGCCATTTCGTTGGTTGGCTGGCTTCCGTCGGACACGTGCTTCGGTTCAGGATAAGAATCCCATCCTCGTCGCCAGTGTTGAGTCCGCGTGGAAGGAGGCCAGGAGTCGGTGACTTTGTATCAAGCTCTTTTATTGAAGTCAGGAACTTAACTGGCTCTTAGGAAAACTTTGCGGCTTTTTATTTCCAAGCCGCGGTGGCCGCGGCCAATGGCACTGCTTTGAATCTCCCGCGATTCGAATCTACCAATCGCGGGAGATTCTCAGCGAGCCAATCAGCGCGGCTCGCCTAACCAATCCGATCACCCCGCCCTTTGGCCAATCAAAGTGCGGGGATCTCAAGAATTCAAATTAAGGTACAGAACACATTCCTTCAATATGTGTCCTGAGTAATATCCAGCCTCCCTGGCTTCCTTCACTTTAATGCAATGCCAAACAGAACATGAAGGAGCACTTCCTGTGGGGATTTTTCAAATGTGAATAGTTCAATGCAGTACAACAGAAGCTTTATATCAGAGATGTTTCAGAATAATATAATATACCAGCAGTAGCATCCTCTGTCACTTCCAACAATAATGGAAGTGAAATATAAGTGAATATAAAATGTATGTGATATCAGAAAGAAATTCCCTGAGAAACCTCTTTCAAAGGGAAAGGAAACTTTTTAAAAAGTTGCAAAGCAAATTTTGACACCAAACTACAGTAATGCCATGAAACATCATACTCAAGAGAAAATGTGAGTGTAGGTACATGTTACTGGCAAAAGTGCTAACAGAAAATTGAGAGGTTGGGAGGACAATGTCTCCAACTGGGTAATGAATTAAACCTTGCCTTTCTCAGTACAGTTAAAATATTCATTTAAGTGTTAATTGGAGATAGTATTGGCTATTGTGATTCAACTGCTCTATTCTAATCTCTATCATGAACCTTTTTATATTTCCAAATGTGATAATATAACTGTACCAGTGCATGTAATGGAACGACATGCATTGCGTTAAAAATTCTTCTCTGCAGTATCTTCATTTGGAACATGTCTATAGAAGTCTCTTATTTTAATTTATAATAAGCATTTACTGACAGTCTATTAGGCACTTTCCTTATTAGTTTACAAGGGGAACTTTTTTTAATATATATTTCTCTCCCTTTTTATCTCTTTTGTTCTAAATCAAGTTTAGAGAATGTATATATATTTTTAAGTTTTGCCCTGTTTTTCTTTACTTTCTTTTTTCCTTGAAGCCTTTTGATAAATATTGCTTAGATCTCTAGGGATGACAACTCAGGTAGAATCATGGGGATGACAAAAGCAAGAAAACAGAACCTTACAAAATATGAAAATCTGGATTATTTATCTGTTTATCTTAATACCTGGAGTGAGAATTTATATAGTTATCAGTAGTGTAGATTTACATAGCTTTATTTTTTTTAATGAACAGAATTTCAAAGCCATGGGGTCAAAGTGAATAATATAGATGCAAGGGGAACAAAAACCAATTTGCTTTTCTCAATATAATTATTTTATGAGAAAATAAAAAGGCCATTTTTCTGACATAGTTGGCTGTTAGCAAACAATGTAATTGCTCATTTACTCTCTCTCTCATACACCAAAGGAAGAACTTAGCAACATACTCTGAGCCTTGAATACACTGAAAATCTCTATATGCTTTCCTTTTAAAGTTGAAGTTAAAGCTTAAAGTTTACCATTTCTGTGAATATCTAAAAACCAAGCAGCATCTATTCTATCGCAGCCTCAAGAGAAAAGAGGCTAGCTGAATTTCAATTAACAACTTTGTTGAAGTCCTTGGAGTCAGTTCCCCTGTCCAGTTATGAAATACTGAAAATATTCCAGTATGAACAAGCCAAGAAACATTAATATTAGAATAAAGGCCAAGAGACATTAATATTAGAATAAAAAAGGAAAAGTAAAGGTTTCCCCTATCCATTTATTTCGATTCTAGAAGGCAGTGCTCATCTCCATTCTTTAGCTGAGGAAGCCAGTATTGATCAGAGACACTTCCATGGTCATGTGGCCAGCAGGGACATATACCAAAGGCACAGAAAACTTTCCCACTGAGGTGGTATCTATTTATCTACTTGCACTGGTATGCTTTCAAGGTGCAAGGTTTGCAGGAGCTTGAGGAGTAATGGGACCTCATCCTGTCATGTGATACTTGGGTTTTGAACTGTCAACCTTCTTTGACCAGGTTAAACTCTACACATAATTAAACATGATATGAGATAAGGCTCAGTCCTAGGGCCTATGCGGTTCAATGTATTTGTAAGTACTTTTTCTTTTTAAGTCTTAGCGAGAATATTGTACATTCTTGTCAGAAAATGCAATGAAAAGCAAGATTGAATTGAATATAAGTATTACTGCAATCCTATCAAATAGGCATAATATTCAGGTACCTTAATATTCTGGCTTGAGCTCAATGTTCAGTGAAGTAAGAGTGTGTGAATGAACAAACAATCTTCAAAACTTGAGCTAAGGTTCCCTTTTACTGAATTAGCGTTGTACTAAGCATGCTATTTGTCCCGACTGTGAGGTTCAGTGATATAAATCTCAACCATTTTCACTGCCTTTTGATTTGCTAACAATAGATTATTGTTTAACATGTTTCTGCACATAATAGAAATGCATTCTAAGATGAGAGTTGTGTTAGTCTATGGTGGCAGAAAACCATAATTTTTCTAACAAATTTTATTAAAAGACATATACTCTTTATGAGTCCTGATGTCAAACCTGGGTCCATTAATTTTTCTGGCAAACATTATCATGCATCTCAAAACAAAATAATATCACAGCATTTCAAATTCTCAGGACAGCATGGAAGACCTCAAAGTGACTATTTTGAAAAAAACAAGCCCTTATCTATTTAGTAGGAAATTGCTGTACTTAGATACATCAATAGGTTTCAGAGAATTTCAAAAGGTCTCAAAAAGCAGAGTGGGCTTCAGGATATTACAGTTGTTAATTGATAAACCACATCTGTCTCACATGTAATTCACATTTGTAAAACCACCTGCCCTTTACACCTCCACTTCACCCCATTTTAATTTATGCACCAGTCTAGCCATACTGTGCATCTGATAAAGTGAGCTGCAGCTCACGGAAGTTCATCCCTTTAATAAAATTATTAGGTGAACAGGTGCTTCCATATTTCTTCTGATAGTTGAAAGAATAGATTAATTTTAGAGAGGTGCATTTTAAAAAATCTCCCTTTAGATGATTAATGTTATCTTTTTTCAAAGTTTAATACAGTCTTATTTTAAAACAAAAAACAAAAAGAACGACTTATGAGGCTGAGTAAGGAAAGATGTATGGCAACTGATTTTGTAGTGGACTAATGACAGATTGAAGATAGCATTATATGTTTATGTCCTCAAGAAATGGTTAGAAGTGAATTTTGTGCTGGATCAATTGAAATATGCAGGTAATGCTTTAGATTATCTATCTGCACAGGTGCAAAATTTCTTTGCTTGATTTGATTTCCACATCTAGTTTAATTGTGTGTCAGATTTCATTTGTCTGAAATGGTATATCTGTCTGAAATGATATAGGGTTTCCTGTTTGAGTGGTGGGGGGAGGTTGGACTAGAAGACCTCCAAGATCCCTTCCAACTCTGTTATTTTACTTTGGAAAATATCAGAAAAGAAAGGATTTGTCCCAAAAACTATGGATATTTTCTACACATTTTTTCTAGTGTCTTCCTAATGCTGCTACTTAATACTATTCTGAACTGTTCCACTGTTGAAGGAAAACAGTAATCAACCTGAGTGTTTGGCTAAGTAGTTTAGGTGTTCACAAACACTTTCCAAGGAAACTCATTCCTGGATGGGTGGTTTATTAATTGACAAAAGTAATATAAGATAACTTTGTAAAGCTGCTAAATTGTCATAAAACTATTTTTAGATACATATCATATTTCCTCAAATTTTGTTTAGTGTTTAGGATGTTTTTCTGCCTCTGTGTGGATATGAAATAATCTCCTTCCTCCATTTGAAAAAGTCTAGTTATCATTTAATATGATGAGAGAAAATCCACAATAGAAATGCTTTTCATAAAAAAGGGAATCTGAGAGACATTTTCATGAAAGAAGTATATACATTTATTAAATGATGAGATTATCAAGGGGATGTGTAAACATCTCTTCTTTTCTTGATCAGTAATCTGTGCAGCAATCGGCAGAGTTTCTTTCTTCCCGCCTTTCAATTCAATCACAAGGGAAGACATGTTGAATTTTTTTGGTCCCTGTTGGGCTTATTAAGTATGTGGGCTGTTATCAATGTTATATTCTGTCCTTGAGAAATCATTGGCATTTCTCCTGTCCCTAATCTTGGTGGAGATGTTTTTTACTTCATTGGTAGAACACAATAAGTCTCCCCCATTTCTTTTAATTAAACCATTGATTACTAGGCCAACTTTAATCAAGACTCCTGGATCCAAAGAAGACCACTGAAGAAAGATGGAAGATCCTGATGCCATTGGAGCTTATCCTGAATGCAGAAATCATTCAACACAGGATCATATTCTGGAGGAGAAGATTTACCAAAAAAATATTCACCTCCAGCCTAAGAAGTTATCTGCTAAGTCTAATGAATGCTGTTGCTTAATTCAAAGAAGGGGACTGGTGTATACACTTACAAGCTAGAAGCAGAGGCTTTACTTTCTAAGCAGGATAGTAATTTCCTTAGTTATACATCCAAGCCACTTTTCACTATTATGAAGAGAACCTGCTTATCTAGATTTGCTGATTATTAGTTCTTTATACTTGATAATGAAGCTCAGAACAAAGGAAATCTTTAGCCAAAGGTTTAGTATGCATGGTGAGGTTATTAATTATCACTGTGAACCCAAAATATATGAGATAATTCTATATAGGGAATGCTTGAGCAAAGAAAGAAATTACAACACACTATCATTTTTTTAAAAAAATGCAGCGCATCTCCAGGCTGATTCATACAAAGATAGATGTTATTATGAAATACCCCATTTTTATTAAATAATCCACAATGATAATGACATTTTTCTTTGTACCATATACTTTATTCACAAATATTAGATTAAGTAAGTGGATATTTTTTATCATTACTCAGCACTGGAAATATTTCAAAACAGAGAAAGAAATCACATTAATAAAACATAATAAGGAAACAATTAAATGCCACCTAAGAAATTCATGAATTGCAACCCATTGGGATTTTAGCACATAGTACTTTTTACAAAGATAAATGGTTTCAGTTGTAAAGTCATAGACAGCGAATTCCTTAGGGTATAAATCTGTGCAAAATGTTAAAATATATTGTCTTTCTCAAGTTTCCTGCTAGCATGCATCATGAGACATACTTGATAGACATGTGCTTTTAGTATTCAGCTAATATCTTCCTTACTTTAGGATATGCATAGAAGCTAATTAAAATTTATAGCTCCAGAGGTGGTATTCAGGTTCTGGCCAGTTCTGACTGGATATTTTAGAGTATCCTTCCCCTGCCACACCCATCAAGGCATGCCTACAGAACCGGTAATTTAAAAAAATTGAATCCCACCATGTATAGCTAAAGAAAATTTATATTTAGCTTATATTCCATTGTAGAATAGAATAGTTTAGTTTATAACCTACCAAACAAAAACAAAGCAAAACAAAAATAAAAAGTGGAACAGAAGAGAACTCCATTATACGGATATGGAAGTCTAATCTGCTAATTTGTCATAAACCTGAATAATAATAATAATAATAATAATAATAATAATAATAATAATAATAATAATAGTAAAAATACTTCATCATCATCATCTTGTTTTATTAGGATAGTACATTTGTTTAATTGATGCATTCCTTGCTTCTTGAAACAGTTGGTTGCTACATTTTTTCAATACATTCTATTAATAACTAATAAATAAGAGCTGGAATATTAAAGTTAGAAAAAAGAGAAGAGAATAGAATCAAGGATTGTAGAATACTGAGTTAATTACAGGAAGGAAGGATGGTTCGAAGGAAGGAAGGAAGGAAGGAAGGAAGGAAATCTAGCTGCTTAGTAAAAAAGAAAGTGACTTTTATTTCTTTTATTTTTCCAGTAGCAGTGACTTTTTGGTACTAGTTTACTTCAGGGGTGGGATTCAAATTTTTTAACAACCAGTTCTGTGGGTGTGGCTTAGTTGGTGGGTGTGGCTTGGTGGTCATGTTATTGGCCAACTCTATATCACTCACATCAAGGCATGCATCTCTTCGCCTAGCCTCTCATGACTGTGGGGATGCTGCAACAGTCGTAAATATGAAAAATGGTCATAAGTCACTTTTTTCATTGCCATTGTAACTTTGAATGGTCACTCCACACAAGCAAAATATCAGCAAAGAAGGGAAAAAAACCTCAAGAGAAGTTCCTAAGACAGGAAGTCTAGTCCTGCTAAGAATGTAATAAGAGTTAACGGAGAGGCAATTTCTGTAAGCAACACCAGACTGTTTCCTTCCTGCCTTCCTTACAGGATTAGGCCAATAATTTCTTCTAACAACCAGTTCTCCAAACTGCTTAGAATGTTAACAACCAGTTCTAGCAAATAGGTACGAACTGGTAGAAACCCACCCCGGTTTACTTATTTGTTTTATTACATAATTTTGGACTAGATTGAGTGAGTCCTTTAAATTGATCAGATGACTGTTATTTGGATCTGATTTTCTTTTGTTTAAGATTGCAGGAGTTATACACTGTATGTAAAAAACCCCAGCACAAGTTATGCATAAATTTACATATGTACTTGTCATGCCATTCCCTTTTGGAACAAACAATATTATACAAAATAAAAATAAATAAATAAATGGCAGGGTATTTAAGAGTAGAGATGTGAGAGAAAGAGAACGTCTCATTCCTACTGCATTCTACTTACATTTATGTACCTTCTGATAACTCTGCAATAATACTATACATATGGGTATTGAGAAACATATTATTTTGGAGAAATATTTTTACTTTTTTCAACATTCCTTCCTAACAACAGAGTACATATTGCCTATTAACTATTAACATTTAAAAAAAAATTCCTTCCATCTTTCCATCTTTAGTAAATATTCCATCAAAGTTCACACACCTTCCTTTAGTTTTTCACCATGTATGTATATATTCACATGAGCATTTTGTCTCAAATGCATGGCCTTTGATACATTAATTTTCATATCCAGAAGCTCTATTTCATATTTATCTATGTAACATTCCCTATAAGTCATTTAAGTTCTCATAACATGGTGTCATCTGCCTACCAAAGTACACGTACATTCATGTCTCCAACCTCTAATCTTTTCCCAAGGAAATATTCATCAAACAAACACCACTACATTGAATTCTCAAATATATTTTATCTCCTTCTCATCCATACATTTAAATCACCTAGCAGAATATTTTTTTCTCCCTTGGATTACATTGATTCGCTATGTTTTCACATGCTGCCCAGAGTTGCCTTACTGGTGAGATGGGCAACATGTACATTTAAATGAATGAATGAAAAACAAATAAACAAATAAATAAAAAATTCCCTCAATTTCATCCCTACATCTTTTATTATAATAATATATTTATAATGGAGCATTAAAGGTATGGATTCCTACTTTAAAATTTACACATAACATAGATTGTGTTAATTCCTTCTTTCTGACATACATTTTAGTCTGTTGTTTGTGGTTACAACAAGCTCTTCATTTGTGATCTACAAGACAAGATCAATCCATCTTTTTAAAGAGCTACTACATTCATCCTTTCCTTAGTTTCATGTCACATATAAAGAAATATTGCTTCAATAATTAGATTGTATAATATATATAGAAAAAAAAAGACAATGACAAATGATATAATTAAAGAAAGCAAGGCATGTTCAACATTAAAAGTGGCAAAGAAATGCAGATTGATTTTGAAATGAATTTTACAGAATGAGTTGGGAGTGAATGAAGAGTGCTAAACTAGAAACCACCAACAGCGTAAATAGGATTTTTTTTAAAATTGCAGTATAGAAATGATATGGGATGAAATCAAAGTAATGGAAAGTTAAAAGGAGTTGTTAGAAGTCATTATGAAACTAAGAATTATATGTCAAAGTATAGAAGTGAAACAAATGTTGTTTTGGATTATCAGCTCTAAAGGATATAATTGTTTGTTTAGTATTCATTTATATTGTTGTATCTCTATTCATTAAATAGATTCTTTGTGCCTTTTCCCAAAAACAGTTATGATAATGCATAGCTGTCATGACCCACTGCAGAATCTTACATTAAATCTCACCGCATGCAGGGAAAATCCCACGCCTGCTGCTAGAGATGCCACCCAATGCTGGCATATGGTTAGTAGCAAATGTCCCATAAATATGCCACAGAATCCAAATATTTCCTTGATATCTTGCTCCAGACATTTCATTTCATTTATGTCAAGAGTGAAAGAAAGCCATATTATTATGGATATTTGATCCACCAGCTGCCCAGCTACCAACTCTGTTTTACAATCTTGGAAAGCAATTTGAGCATACTGGATAGAAGGAAAAAGGAGCATTGCTAATCTTCTAGAGTATGCCAGGGGAACATCACACAAATCTGTCTGTTATAGGCTGTTTCAGTGGGAAGAAGATACCTCCTCCCCGCCGTCTCTTGGGAAATCTGTATATTGAAAAAAACATCAGAAGTTCCTGGATTGCTCCAGCAAGGCTGGCCAAATATTTAGAAACTTATCACCAAAATGTTGGAAATGCAAGGATCTACCAGGGAGATACTATCATATGTGTTAAGTCTGGAGCATGGGTGTGAATAACGGAGACGAGCCGGTAGAAACAGTGAACTTCAAACTCTTTATTTACATGGTGTGACAGCTCAAACTGGATGGCTGTTATAGCCTTCCTTATATTGCCAACTTATTAACTATTCAACCAATAGCAATCCAGGAGCGCTAGCTCTGTTAACCAATGAGAATGGCCTGTTAATGGCCAATCAGATTCTCCTGAACGGACCAATCCGATCTTGCCATTAACAGCCAATCAGAAGTGCAGGGCCAGAACCCTGCACTTGACTTCAAGCTCAAGATAACTTTATTTAACACCTATTCATTCACAACAATAGGTGGTGGACATGAAACCATGCAAGGAAATATTGGTGACAGATTCAGAAATGGTTAGAGCAAATGGTAGGAGAACATATAAAATTTAAGCTAGAATTATTCCTATTTGGAATAATAACAGAAGGTCACAGTAAAGGCTCAACATATTTAATATTACATATACTGAGAGCATGAGAATGGTTTATGCACAGCAATGGAAGAACAAAAATACACCATCAGAAAGAGATAATAAGGAAAATACTGGCTTGTGCAGAACTAGATAGACTAACTTTAGAACTGAAAAATAAGGGGGAAACAGAATACCATTATACTTGGAATAAGTTCTATCAATGTTTGCAAAAGAGAGGTGGAGGTCGGAACAAAAAGCAATCAGGATGAATAGACCTAGAATGTGATATGATAGAGGATTTAATCGAGTAGGATAGTCAAAACAACTGTAACAAAACCAATATGAATAATATGAATGTTAATTATTTAGCAATATCCTAGTATGCAGGGCAGAGTAATGTCAGGATAATTGCACTGCACTTGATATTTACATTTGTAAACAATAAAAATATACATTAAAAAAAGAGAAGCTCCTGGATTGCTAAGGAGAAGCAGTTACAGGTAGTCCTGGACTTGCAACAGTTAATTTAGTGACCGTTCAGAGTTACAACGGCACTGAAAAAAGTGACTTATGACTGTTTTTCATACTTATGACCTTCACAGCATCCCCGTGGTCACATGATCAACATTCAGATGCTTGGCAAGTGATTCATATTTATGACAGTTGCCATGTCCCGGGCTCATGTGATCAGCTTTTGTGACCTTCTGACAAGTCAATGGGGAAACAGATTCACTTAACAACCATGTTACTAATTTAACAAATGCAATGATTCACTTAACCACTGTGTCAAGAAAAGTCGTAAAATGGGACAAACTCACTTTACAAATGTTTCACTTAGCAACATAAATTTGGGGCTCAATTGTGGTCATAACTTGAGGACTACCTGTACTTAGTAGTTGCAGTATAGAGGGGCTGAATTCAGGCAGAGAGACGTTTCTGAAGATGTTCCCTATAGCAATAGCAATAGCACTTGGATTTATATACCACTTTACAGTGCTTTACAGTCCTCTCTAAGTGGTTTACAGCATCAGCATATTGCCCCCCACCAATCTGGATCCTTATTTTACCCACCTAGGAAGGATGGAAGGCTGAGTCAACCTGGAGCCTGGTGGGATTTGAACTGCCAAATTGCAGGCAGCTGGCAGTCAACAGAAGTAGCCAGCAGTACTGCATTCTAACCACTGCGCCACCATGGCTATAAACTCAGTTCAATTCAAAATGCATCTCAAATCCAGTGTTAATGAGGTCACCCTGTCAAAAAAGTACATTGTACTTCTAATGCTTTGGGAATGTTATACAAACAATATGAGTGTTGCTGCAGCAAAGCTCATTGCCTGCGGGATCCTCGGTGCTTATTCATCAGCAATCCTCTCACTAGCTGTACATTACAGTAAGGAATTACATTTCTCTTAGTAGGGAAGCACAAGCTAATATACTGTAAAAACATCTCCATCGTGTAGTCATCATGACTGAATGCAGCATATTGTTTGTCATTTTCTATTTGCTTTGGGGAAAAACAGTTACAGTAGCAGTTGAAAGATAAAAGTATTCTTTGAACTGCTTGACAAGTATTAAACACTTGCTCTGGAAGGCTTCACTATAGATCAAGCTCTGCTTAAGTAACTGTACCCCAGTTGTTGATTAGAACTGGACAGTGATTGGGTTATGGCATGGTCTGAAGGAGGAAGAAAGATCAGTCAATTTATTAAAAGCACCAGTCTGTCCCTGGGAATTGACTCTTTTTCTAGATTTGGATTCACCAATTTTGCTTCCTTTCAGAAGAATGTATTTTGCATCCCCTGCTGACTGATAAAAAGCAAATTGCAAACATCACACAACTGTGGAAATACAGCAGACAGAAAAACTCTGAGCCAGGCAGAATATTTGACTCAGAGTTTTTCTGACTGCTGTAATTCCAAATCTAGAATTTTTTTTCCTCTAATCCTTACATCCTGCTGTAATCAAAGTGTCTCTAAATCCAAGATAGTCAGTACTAAATATGGTGTGCATGTGTGTGAATGAACTAGATGTGAACTCCTTATAAAGTCAGTCTAGAAAACTTTCTGGATCCATTGTAGCATTCATTGTTGCCATAATTGAGGTCACCTGCTTCTGGCCTCTTATTCTCTTTCTTTTCACCCTTCAAAACATTGCACATTTTTCAAGAGAGTTAGGTCTTTCCATAATATGTCTAAAATATGACCATTTAAGCCTGATCATTTGAGTCTCAGGTGAGAACTTTAGATTGATTTATTCATAGTATTCTTAGGAATCTTCTTCAATATATATTTTGACATTAATTATAATAGCTTGTCTTCTATGATGAAAATATTGGTGGAATCTCCTGAAATATTCCACTGTTCATTCTGTGCTAGGAGTTAACAAGAGATAATCAGAAATCTTTCAAATGAAGCAGTGATTGTTAGTACAAAAATATTTTTAGGAAATATCTAATTAATATGTATTAATAAGATTAATACAAAACAAACATATAATGGTAGACACTTGAAAAAGAATATGATCCCTATAAATTACAATAACCACTAAGCAAGACATTTCATTTTCTTCACAACATTAGAAGGAAAGGAACAGCAGGCAAAGAGAGATGGGTTAACCTATTTAGAATGGTTACACAGCGCTGCCAACTCTCACGCAATCAGAGTGAGACTCACGCAATTCAACCAATTTTGACTGTCTCACTCTGATAAACGAAATCTCACGCTAAAGGCCCGAGAGATCTTCCTTGCAATGGGAATTCCGGCCTCGAATAAAGGCGCGCTTGTGGAATAAGACCCCCTCCACCCCAAATTTTATTTCTAATTCATCTTAGATTTGCAATTTAAAGCAGGCTAATCCGCTTGCAAATTTGCCGAAGAACAGCGGGTTTAACAGAAAGAAACTCCCCTCCCCGTCTCTTTCCCCCACGGCCACACCTCTCTAGCAAACTAATCTGAATTTTAACCCTTCAAAAACCGTAGCTCCTTGCCTCTAATTTTGCTTTAGATGTGATTTTTCAGGGGATTGGTGGCTCCGAGCAGCCGCTCGCCTCGCCGATAAAAATATATTTGTTTTTCGATTGTACTAAGGGCATTGGTGAAGTGTTCCCTGGTTTATTTTTCCTTTTGCCCTTTTTATGCAAGCTGCATCAGCTATTCAAAAGTTAGAATGGAATAGAATTGGAATGAAACTGGAATGGAATGGAATAAATTGGAATGGAACTGGAATAGAACAGAACAGAAAACTATTGTCACTTTAAATGTACACTAATCAGCATACATTAAAACAAAATTTCGTTGCATTCAGTTCTCAAAATATAACCATTACACATATACCCGCATATACCCGCATATACCCACATACACATACATATATGACAAAGAAACATCACAGTCCATTTCAAATAATTACCCAATTATTTTTTCAAACCTTTTATGAAACTAAAAGGCCTATGCTATGTCTCATTGGTTTTCATAGTCAAGTTCCCTCACTGAAGAAAAATGTGTTTTTGTAATATGTGTCCTCATTTTTTTTCTTATGCCTATGGGTTAAAATGTATGTATGTATGTATATGTCCAAATCATGACTAAAGTATGCATCAGATTGCACCATTTAAAATGTAAAATTGTCAAAGCTCCCTACCGTGGAAGGGGGGACACCCCCCTTCCACACCATCCCCCCCTCGGTCGCTCCGCTCCCTCGCAGTGTCTCACTCCGAACTATCACTCAAGGTTGGCAGCCCTGGGTTACAACAAGAGCATGAAAATATAAAATGAAATCAAGAGATCAATTGATTTCACAGGGATTTATTTTCAAATAGTTTCCAAATACAGTTAAGAGAAAAATGTAAGGTAGGTAACAGGATACTTGGTAGCTTAAGCATGTACAAAACATAATTTGAAACTGGGCTACGTACCAATGATGAATCATGTCACTGAGAAGCATGTAAGCCAAACATTGCAGTACATGCCAATTTCACATTACTATTTATTTCCATTGTTTACAACTACTACTGAGTTTTGATTAGGATAGTGGAAAATACACTTACAACTTATTTTTACAACTGAAACAGATTCATTCATAAATTGGGGATTTAATGGGACTGCTGTCACAATTAGATATTTTAACTAGAATATCCTTGGTAATGATTTGGAATGATTGCTGGATGCCTGGATTTTTGTTTGCCACATAAATAGCTGGTGGGTAATAGTCACAAATGCACTAGGCAAACAGCAGATATTAGTACATTTCTTTTGTTACATATTTCCCATTGTGTGCCTGCTTACTCTCTTGTCATCCCTTGGCATCAATTCTTTTCTTGCTAATTATTCCAGTGCCAGGATAATCATTTGATCTTCTGAGTTCCAGAAATCATCCTGCTGCTTCAGATTGTATCCCTGTTCTTTTTCTAGTATAATTTACAATATATTAAAACTTTTAAACACAACAGATAAAAATGGGTCTAAGGTGATGATTGATGTGGTGATTCACATTCAGTTGTGTCTCTTGGTGAATCTATGGGCCAGGTCTCTCAACATCTTCTGATCTTGCATTAATGTTTTGTTGTTCTATTCTCTGGTTGGTGTCAGCTTTCACGGTTTCCAGCCAGTTCTTTGAGGGCCTGATTTTTCTTTTACCACTAACCCTTTTAAAATTAATTGCTTTCTCCATGTGAGTTCCCTTGCATGACATGGCCAAAACAAAATTTTGTGATTTTAAACCAATATAAAGTAAGAAACAATAAAAAAATAAAAAACAAACTGCAAGAAAAGTGCAAGAAAAGGAAAATGATAAAAAAAAAAGAAGAAATAAATAAAGACGTTGTTTTCAATACTCTTCACAACACTTATAAGTACAAATATATTTCAGCTATTCTTACTAAAGTTATATTACATTACTTTTTCTTCTATAATCTGTATCATCAAAACCATAAATCAAAACCATAAATCTCAAGTTCAGTTTTGTTTATTTTTACACAAAATTCCATAAGAAGCTTCCAATCACTAATAAATGTACATAATGTTTTGTTCTAATCAAAGAGGTCAATTTATCAGTTTCATCAAAATCTGTCAACTTCACCAACTATTCCACCATACTGTCAAAATTCTTTCTATATTGGTGCATATGGTAATCTTGCCACAATAATTATATATTGAAAAAAAATATCTTTATCCATTAATTCTAAAAAGGGAAAGTTCTGACTTCAATTGAACACTGGTCTTTAAAATCTTCTGTATCAAAGTATGTATTGAATTTAAACTATTTTAGCTTTTTCACATGTCATCATGCATGCTAAAATGTCCCTTCATGTTTTCTTATTTTCTGCATACCTTTGAAGTGCCTTTATATAATATTCTTTGAGATATAACACAATTTAAATTTCAACCCTTTTAACCACATTTTAAACATCAATCCATCTGCATATTATAGCCAAAATTCTTAATCCATTTCATATCATACATTATTTAACCCATTCTTTCATTGTTTTAAAATTTAAAAAAAAGGTTGTATATTTTAGCAATTACATGTTCATTATCAATAAACAATTATATTTCCAATTCTGATTTACTTTTCGTCACACCATAAAATCTTATCCATTTTTATTCTTTCTGGCAACTATGAATGGGAAAACCATCAACATTATATCCTTTTGCTATTAATTGTGCTCTTTATTTGATTTTGTATTTTCCTTTCCAATAAGTCCCAGTACACTAGCTATTTATCTTTATCTGCCATTTCTCTTTTATAAATACTTCTTAAGCTAAAATCCATAAATATGTTTTTGTACACAACCTCAGTTTATATCTATTCCACATTCTCAATATGACATGCCTAATAAAATGATTTTTAAAGTCCATATTAATTTTATTTTTATCATTCCATAAATACCTATGCTTATGAAACTTCAAATCATGATTTCTAACTGTAAAAATCTCTTATGTCTCAGCAACATTCCTTCTTTCATCCAGATCAAACAACAAGCAGTGAAATACAGTTTCAAATCTGGTAGACCCACTCATCCTTTTCCTTTGAATCTTGTAACACTTTATGTTTAATTCATGGTTTTCCTCCCTGCCATATAAATTTAGGTATGTCTTTTTTCCATTGTTTAAATTGTTCATCCATTGTCAAAACAGGTATTGTTTCAAACAAAAACATAATTATTGAAAAATATTCATTTATATAATAGACATTCTTTCCAACAGTGAGGATTTTTATTTCTCCCATTTTAACCTATCCTTCTTAATTTCAGTCTATTTCTTAATACAATGATTTTGAAATAACATACAATTCATATTTGTCATAGTAAGACCCAAACATTTTACATTTTCAATCTTAAAACCCATGTTCTCCATCAGTCCTATCTGATCTTGTAACTTCATATTTTTGTTAATATCTTTGACTTCCAATTATTAATCTTGAAATCTCCTAATATACCAAAATGTGCTACATGCTTATCTTAAGATGTTACCTCAATAATACCTGGTGTCCCACCTTGAACCTGAATTTTCAAAAAACACCAATCAAATATGTGATTCATTTTATTTATTATTTGATGAGCAAAACCCTTCCTCCTCTTCCCCTTTCTATTCCTCATGATGAGGTCAGCTAAGGCAGCAGAACTAACAAATACTAAGAAAAGAGGTCTGAGGCATGTTGTCCTATTTGACAATCAAAGGTCAAAGTATATGTTGCATGTGCATGTATACACACCCACACCCAAAACCCACTACACCAAAGTGCTTTGTTATTTATTTTCTGTCTCACTCAGCAATAAAGCTTGCCATTGTTATTGTTTTGTTCTTTTTTTTTTTCCAGAGAGGAAATTTTTGACAGGAGAAAGGTTCAGAGAAAAGAGAGAGAAGAGGCAGGTCTTGACAAGCTGTGAATAAAATGATGAGAACAAAGAAATGTTTTATGAAAAAAGCAAGGACACTGAATCAAAATAGAACTGAATAGCTAGTGAAGAATGAGTCTGAATGTGTTAACTGGGGGTGGGATGGGAAGAACTTTTAACAGCAGATAGAATTTGTCTGTATTTGTCCTGTGTCTCTATAAATAGCTGCACAGAAGGTTTTCTTTTCTACTGTCCTTCACCTGGCCTTAAAAGGCTTAACAAAGTTCTTGATAAGCTTCTTTATGTTACAAGGGAGCACTAAAGAATCTCATTTAATCTTAAGAAAGAAACATAGTGTATGATAGCACTTTCAAGTACCTGATGAAAACTGAAGAAAGCTATGCTCTCTCCTCTATCATTCCAGATGCTGGTCACAGAGTGGTAGTCATAAATTGCAGGAGGGGGCATGAGTATTAAGGAAAATAATTGAAGGTACAAGCGGTGTGGAAATAGAACCAATATCTTGGTGAGTGGGTGGGTTTCTCTTCATTGGAAATATTTACATAATAGCTGACTAATCATTATCAAGAGAGCTTTATTTTGGAACTCTGCACTAAGTAGACTGCACTTTCAGATCAAGTGGTATATTGTGTTGGGTCTCTTACTTTCTTTGGGCTAAGTTCCAGTCAGTATTGATAATGGGGGAGAGGTCTGGACTTTAGGGATCTTTTCTTGTTCAATATCTACATGAAGTTTCTTGATGGAGTCTTTCAATACCTCTGAATCATATTATCAATAGTATACAGATAATACTCTATTATATGTCTCCATTTTAGGCTGAGTGACGCCAGTGTCTAGAGGCATCTGGTGATGGAGAACAACAGGCATTGACTTACCTAGTAAGATTGACTGGCTCCAGGTTCTAGGTTCTCTGGATCCTGGGGACCTTTTATCTGTTGTTCTGGAATAGGTAAGTACTGCCCCAAACAGATAATATGCACAATTTGGGACTGCTACTGAATTATGGCTCCTGTTCAAATAGAAGGTAGCAGGAATGATCTGGAGCTTTTGCACACCTTCATCGGATGTGCCAATTGTAGCCATTCCTGGTTTCTGCCATTTGTGGCTCTTCTGTCACTTATGTTCTGGACAATCATTTGTCTGAAATGGTTTTCCTTCCTGAGTAGGGGATTGGACTAGAAGACCTCCAAACTTTGTTTTTCTGTTAACTGTTAGCTATCTGGAGTCATGTACTGTACATGAAATGGTCAAGATATAAATTTATTAAATAAATAGATAAAAAATAGGTTCAATATCCTGGATGGACCATGGCTGTGAATTTTCAAGAAATGATAAAGAAGAAGTTGTAGATAACACAGAATCTCTCTGTTAATAATTAAAATTTGCCCTTTTCTCCAATTCCTATATGAACCTTAGGATGCGGTTGCTTTAATGAGCTTGGCTCTTAAAGAAGCCACAACCTTTTTCAGTTCACAAAGAAAAAATGCCTATGAAAGATCCAAAGTAATATTTCATTTCTTCATTCAGTAATCATTTCTGAAGCACAAATAGCCCTAATATGGGTTTCCTCCTTCTATGACTTTAAAATTATCTTTCTAAAATCTACTTGACTTTATGGAGCAGTCAGGGGTGTGGACTATACCAGTGGTTCTCAACCTTTTCTTTACCACTGACCCCCTTTAAATATCTTTTTGGCCACAGAGCATGACCACGATCTTAACTCAAGATTTAAATTATAACATTTCTTCAAGCCTTTGCAACTCCCCTGTGATGACATTGTGGATCCTCAGGGACCCATGGACCACAGTTTGAGAACCACTGGGTTACACAATAGCTAAAAAGCATTAAAATCTGGTTGGTCTTTGGCAACCTCAATAGGATTTTACCATTTTAAAATTTAATTCATATCTATGGAGATTCTCAGTCATCCAGGTCATGGTTATCCCAAAGGTTGCCTTTTGAAAAAGCACCTTTGGGACAAGTTTAAATCATATTCCCTCACCACCATCATTGTTAAGAAAATTAAGCCAGGCCAATCAAATATAAACCAAGCAGAATGAGTTTGGCTAAATATATGCTTCAGATGTTGTGAGCAAATGTTGATCATTGTGCCCTTCTATGTATTCCTATTGATACAGAGGTGAACCCTACTGTCAGACTGTGCTCCATTCAAAATCCAAGAAAGAAATACTCAGACTCCAGTGATTAGAGCAAAGCATTTTCTTTTACTAAATTTCAAAGTGGAAGCCACAGAGAAGATTCTGAATCTAAAGGATTTGGCGCGCAGATCACATATACAAAGGGATGGAGTTGTTCCCACCCCCCTAAGCCCAGAAGACTCCTCAAATTAAAAGTTCTGAATATGATCATGTGGGCATCTTCGGGTAGTGATGAGGCCTCTGTCCGTTGACCTTGACATTTTGATAAAACTTTGCAGCTGCGCAAAAGGGATAGAAGCTAGCAAGGAAATGGAAAGTTAAAGACAAGAATTTATACACCCCCTCCCCTTTCTTACCCACAGGAAAGGAATGTAGCACCTCCAGCTCTCTTCCCCTCCAAGTCCCCCCTCCCCCCATTGCAATGACAGCCAAAAAAGAAAAAGCAGTGAGCATAGTAACAGAGAAGATGCGGAAGATATCTTGAGGCTGACATTCAGACCCCTTAGAAAAAGGACATTAGTCCCTGTTAGGGATAACATTGATTACCTAACTTAGTTTGGGTAGAAATAATATGTAAACTATTAGTGAGTATAAGAGTGTGTATCACTTTAACTGCAAAACATGTATTTTGGATGCGGTTGTAAAAATAAGAGGGAGCAAGAGAGCTCACTGTTAGCTGGCTTTTACTGTAGTAGCTGACAATGTTGGATTGATGGTGATTACTGCGTGTTTTCTCTGCTGTTGCTGAAACGAAGAAAAGGGGTTTGATTTTCTTCATATCTCTGACTGCAAAAGAGATATATTGCTGGACTGATTATTTGTAAGTTTACTGACCTCTATTTTCAACACTGGACTTTGCAACTGATTAATCCCTGGATGGACTGAACTATTGTATGACATATGGACTGTTTTGACTATGCTATAACTCTTGCTGAAATAAAAAACTATTTAACTGGCACAGTGTATCTGTCTTACTGAGTGTAAACTACAACAATGTTTATCTCACATCATTTGCCTACCTGCTAGACTGCCGTTGCATGTTCTGCTAGGGTGTATATCCCTAACATTGGTTATGAGCCCAGGTGCACAGTCAGACTAACCAGGTTATAACAGGCTTTGATTAAAGTGAGAGTTTGTGTAGTTACACAATACTGTAAAGACAGCTGTGTTTTTTTATTAATTATAGTTTAATATCCAGATAAAAATGGCACAAGTCAATTTACAAAGTTTGGCTCTAATATCCAAGCTGGATGGAACAAACTATGTTTCATGGTCTATGAAATGTAGCCTACTTCTACGCAGAGAAGGTTTGTGGAGTATAATTCAAAACCCACCAGAAGTAGATGCTTGGGATCTGGAGGATGAGAATGATGCCCAGAAAATACAAGAATATCAACTGAAGAATGAGCAAGCTCTCTGTATAATAGGACTGACACTCTCTGATGAGCAGCTTGTACATATTCGAGGAGAAGAAACAGCTGCCAAATGTTGGGAGAATTTAAAGATTTATGTTCGAGACAGTGTAGGAGCACATATAAATCTTACACGGAAACTGTTTAGAACACATCTTCAAAAGAATGGAGATATGATGACTCATTTAAATATAATGAAGAAAATTTTTCAGGAACTGCATGAAGAAGAACTTATCTTCACTGAATTACACCAAGTTTATATAATTTTGTCTTCTTTAGATAATAGCTATGATGACTTTGTAACTTCACTTGAGGTTCTGCCAAAAGATAACCTCACATTAACTGACATTACTGGCAGATTAATTGAAGAAGCCAAGAGAAGGCTTGAAAGGGATCAACTCAGAAGGGAACAGCCACAATGTGAAGAAGAGAAAATATCTTCATCAGCCTATACAATTAGAAAATGTTTTAATTGTGGAGGAAAAGGACATTTGGCAAGATTCTGCAAGAAAGCAAAAAGCCAAAATACCAGCCAGAATGCTAAAAGGCATCACAAGCATAAAAAAAATGCTTAGAGTTAGCCATGTATAGCAACGAAACTGTGAATAATAATTTATGGGTGGTAGATAGTGGAGCATCGCACTGCATAACGAAAGATAAGAAAAGATTTATTAAGATGTCCACGAGTTCACAGCAGATATCGTTAGCTAATGGATGGAAACTGAAAGCTAAAGGTCAAGGTATATCATATTGTTCTTGCATAAGAGAAAATGTAAAAATGTTATATGTACCCAACTTAAGTTTAATTTGCTTTCGGTTAGAGTTTTGGTTAAACTAGGTTATGTAATTACCTTTAGAGGAGACAATTGCATAATTGAAAAAGAAGGTTAAAAAGTGACTGCAACTTTAAAAGGTGAATTGTATGTATTAAATGATTATTCATTAGAGGTAGCTAACACAGTTTATAATAATGTTAAACCTCATAATGAGTGCATACATTTGTTACACAGACGTTTGGGGCATATAAATTTTAAAATGCTTAAAAAAACAGTAGAACTATCTAAGGGTATAAAACTTAAGCCTTGCAGTAAGCATTTGCACTGCAATACTTGTAGTCAAGAAAAAAGCAAGCAAATGCCAGCAAATAGAGTTAATGGATTTAAAACAAAGGAGCCTCTAGAGGTCGTATTTGCTGATATTATAGGTCCTAAAAAAACCAAGTGTGGGAGGTGCTCCTTATATACTAAGTATAATGGACCATTATTCCAGATATGGTTTCTGTTATCTAATGAAAAGCAAAATGGAAACATATCAAAATTTCTTTAATTGGCTTAAATTTGTAGAAAGAAAAACTAAAAGGAAGTTAGTAACTCTTATCGCTGATAATGGTACGGAATTTATAAACAATAAATTCCAAAATAAACTGAAGATGGCAGGTGTTGAACATAAAAAGTCTGCACCATATAGGCCACAACATAATGCCTTTATAGACAGACGAGGCCAAACAAATCAAGCAATGGCTCGTACTATGCTGTCGGATTCAGGATTACCTAAACTTTGTGGGGAGAAGCAATAATGTGTGGTTATCATATATTGAATAATGTTGTTAACTCAACAACAGGTGAATTACCATTCACACGGTGGCATGGTAGAAAACCTGACCTAAGCTACATGCACACATTTGGAGCACCAGCATGGGTGCATATTCCTACACAACTGAGTAATAAGGGGCAACATAGGGCTAAAAAGTTATTCTTTGTAGGTTATGAATCTAATCACAAATCATACAGATTCTGGGAAAAAGGAACATCTAGAGTTTACTGTAGTGCTAGTGCCAAATTCCTAGAACATGTAGGATGGGAAAAACTGGAACAAGATTCAAGTAAGGATGTAATTATAGAAACCTACAAAAGACCAAAAGAAAAAATCAGTAATAAGAAAAGTACAATTAAAGAGGAAGTACAGGAAGAGCATATAGGACCAGAACAGGAAGAAATACCAGAACAGGAAGAAATAGATAATCAGGAACAGATAGAACATGAAAGTCCACCTGTAAGCCCTGTAATACCTAGACGTTCTACACGTGTAACCAGCAAGTATAGTTTGCCAAGTTAGTAAAGTTCCAACTACTGTTGAAGAACTTAAAATGTATCCTGCAAAGGAACAGGAAAATTGGCATAGAGCAATGGAGAAAAAATTAAATTCATTAAAGGAAATGAAAGTTTATGAAGATGCCAAATTACCTCCAGGTGAAAAGTCCATTGGTTGCAAATGGATATTTAAGTTAAAAACACGTAAAAATGGGACTGTTACCCATAAGGCTAGGTTGGTAGCTCAAGGATTTAATCAAACTGCATGTGATTATGATGAAGTATTTGCACCAAATTTAAAGACAACAACCTTGAGAGCAGCTTTAGTGTGGGCAGCTAAGAAGAACTATATCATAAATCATTTAGATGTAGAAACTGCCTATCTGCATGCACCATTGCAGCACACTATATATTTAAGAAAACCAGTTGGTATAAAGGATGATAAAATTAATAATGACTGTTGGAAATTGAATAAAAGTCTCCATGGATTGAAACAATCTGATTATGAATCGCACCAATATATTGTAAAAGAGTTAAACAATATAGGATTTAAAGCTGGTTTAGCTGATCCATATTTATTTAAAAGAAAGACAAATGGAATAGTATCATTATTATTGTTGTTTACAGATGATGTTGCTTTAATTACTAAGAATAATAATGAAGCTACTGAGATAATATCATTATTAAGTAAGAGGATAAAATTAAAGCAATTAGGAGAAATAAGACAATATCTAGGATTGACAATAAACAAAACCAATAGTGGATATAAGATATCACAAGAAGATAAAATTTACCAATTGCCAAAAATGTATAAAATGGAACTTTGTAAGCCAGCAAAAACTCCAATGAGTCAGGAATTTTGTCATACTGATGCTCAAAGTTCAAAATTTGATAAGACCATTTATCAATCATTAATAGGTAGTTTATCATATATAAGTAATTGGTCAAGGCCAGACATTGCCTATAGCATTAATCAATTGGCAAGATTCAATGCTGAACCCAATGAAAGACACTGGCAAGCGCTAAAGCGTATATTAAGGTATCTTAAAAGGACAATGCACTATGCATTGTATTTAGAGCTAAAAGATTATTTGATTTTAAGTGCATATGCTGATGCAAGTTTTGCAACAGATATAAAAACTAGAAAATCAACTTCAGGCATGGCTATACTATTAGGTAAAACACTGATTGGTTGGAGGTCAATTAGACAGCAACACATAAATATGTCCACAATGGAAGCAGAATTTTCATGTCTATCTTTATTATGTACTGACTTAATTCTGTATAAACAGTTATTGTTAGATATGGGAGTAACTGTTAAAGATGTCATTGTAGTTTATGAGGACAATCAAGCAGCCATACGGTTGGCTACAAATATTGCTGTAAAAACTAGATCTAAACATACTGACCTTAGATATTTGAATGTAAAACAATCTGTAAAAAATGATTTAATGAGATTGGAATATTGCATGACTGATGAAAACATTGCAGATGGATTTACAAAAGCCCAAGGTGCAGTCAAGCACAAAAAAATTTGTGAAAACTATGGGTTGAAATTGTAAATAAATATATATATTATTATATTACCCAAAAGGGGAGAATGTTAGGAATAACATTGGTTACCTAACTTAGTTTGGGTAGAAATAATATATAAACTATGTTAGTGAGTATAAGTGTGTGTATCACTTTAACTGCAAAACATGTATTTTGGATGCGGTTGTAAAATCACCATAAGAGAGAGCAAGAGAGCTCACTGTTAGCTGGCTTTTACTGTAGTAGCTGACAATGTTGGATTGATGGTGATTACTGCGTGTTTTCTCTGCTGTTGCTGAAACGAAGAAAAGGGGTTTGATTTTCTTCATATCTCTGACTGCAAAAGAGATATATTGCTGGACTGATTATTTGTAAGTTTACTGACCTCTATTTTTAACACTGGACTTTGCAACTGATTAATCCCTGGATGGACCGAACTAGTGTATGACATATGGACTGTTTGACTATGCTATAACTCTTGCTGGAATAAAAAACTATTTAACTGGCACAGTGTACCTGTCTTACTGAATGTAAACTACAACAACGTTTATCTCACATCATTTGCCTACTTGCTAGACTGCCGTTGCACGTTCTGCTAGGGTATGTATTCCTAACAGTCCCTGTAAAAGAGAATAACATAAAAATATGTTAACAATTGCACACATTTCTATGGTTTATCAGGATATTTTGCATAAAAGTTCTTGAGCAATTCAGGAGCCCTAATGTCTTTATCATTTACCCACTCGGCATAGGATGGAGAAAAATGTTTCCAAGCTACAAGATACTGGAGACGACCCCTCCATTTCCGAGAGTCCAAAATCTCTTTAATCTCAAAATGTTGTTCACCCTCAATCAGCAACAGTACAGGGGGATCAGTCTGGGTCGGTCTCAATGTACATGTATGTTTGGGTTTCAACAAACTAATGTGGAAAACTGGATGAATCTGATGAAGAGTTTTTGGTAGTGTCAACTGAACAGTCACAGAGTTCACAATTCGCTTAATTGGGAAAGGACCCACATATTTAGGACCCAGCTTCTTCGACTTCTGGGTGGTCTGTAAATATTTGGTTGAGAGGAACACTTTACCGCCTACTTGGTAAGACTTCTGTGGGGTTCTCTTTCTGTCAGCAAATTTCTTTTGACACTGGTGCACCTTGTCCAAAGCTTTATGAGCGACTGGCCAATTGAGTTGAAGTTGAGATATCCAATCGTCCAACGACTGGACATTGGGTTTTTCATGAGGAAGTTCAGTATGGGCACTAAATCTTGCCCCGTGGCCATTTTGAAGGGGGTAAACCCTGTACTGCTGTGGACAGAGTTGTTATATGCCACCTCCGCAAAAGGCAGCAGATCCACCCAGTTGTCCTGCTGATAATTTATGTAACACCTGAGATATTGTTCAAGCAACTCTCACAAGCCCCATTAGTTTGAGGATGGTGGGCGGAGCTTAAGCCTCGGGTGGAGCCTATTAACTTCAAAAATTCCCTCCAGAAGTTCGAGGTAAATTGGACCCCTCAATCAGAAACTATACACTCAGGGACACCATGCAGTCTATAGACATGTATGATGAAGAGTCGAGCTAGCGACTTTGCCGAGGGAATCTTGGAACAAGGTATGAAATGTACTTGTTTGGAGAACAAATCGGTCATGGTCCGATTAGGGGTTCCGTTATAAAACGTGCAGGGCAACCCCCCGACTCAGATCCATCCAGTTGGCAAAAGGATATGGGCGTTCTTAAAGTTCTCAGTCTGATGCCCATGCCCTTGACTATTTTCATGCTGATTACGCACCTCGTGCATCCCGAGTCCAACAAGGCCAACATCTCCCCCTTGGTCCCTGAAGTGAGCACCCTTAATGTTATTGGGATGGTCATGGCCCCTTGTTAGGACTTACCGGGACGTCATCTTCCGAGTCGGTCTTGCTCTCATCGAGGAGGGTCGGAGGTCCTAGCTCCTCTCCCGCCGGAGGGGCGACCTCTACAACCTCTCCTATCTTTAGCCCAGTTTTGCGAGGCTTGGCTGGGGGTTTTCAGGCTTCCTCCCTGGCCCCTGCACTCCCTTTGGATCCAGCTTGGCCCGGCAATCCGCAATCCAGTGGCCCTCCTCCCCGCAATGAAAACAGGCAGTGGATCTGGATCTTGCCATCACTCCTCCCTTCTGAGGCTTTGGGGCCTCTCGGAGACGCGGGGGGAGCAGTTTGCTCCATACGGGGCCTCCTCTGCGTCTGCTTCGGGTTAGATCTATTTCCACTTCTTCTGCTAGCAAGTACCACAGCTGCAGATCATATGGATCCCTTCTGGAGATGCACATGTGGTATATATCTTCATTTAGGCCATCTTTGTAGACTTCTATCAGGGCCTCCTGGGACCAGCCTTGGATGTGGCATGCCAGCTGTTTGAACTCTTGGGTGTAGTCAGCAACTGATCTCCCCCTTTGAGTTATGGTTTTCATTCTGATCCTAGCCTTTCTCTCCGCTAGAGGGTCCTCAAACCTTCTTCTCAATGCAGTCATGAAAACATTGAGATTCCGCAGTTGGGGGGAGTTATCATTATACAGAGTCACCATCCAGTCTGCTGCTATCCCCTCCAGGGTCCTGGTAACACATCTCACTTTGGCCACTTCAGAAGTGAATGCTCTCTCATATTCCTTCATATAGCTCCAAACTTGGGCCAGAAAGAAACCCAAATCCTTAGGATTTCCCCCAAACTTCACGTCTAATGGAGGCAAGTTGAAAGCTGGGTATCTTCCAGGGATCACACCTCTTGCTAGGGGTCCCGGGGTGGCAGTCGGCTGCTGCGCTGGTGTAGGCTGGGCTTCAGGGGTGGGGGCAGCCCGACTTCCCCTGGCTGAACTTGCTCCCCCTTCCCCCTCATCTTGGAGCTGTGCGAGGCTTCTCGAAGGCATCCTTAGGCAGCTGTCTGGCTTGATCTAACGTGCTTTCCATTTCTTCCCTTTCTTGCCACAGCTGCTCCCTCGCACGTCTTCGGGTTACAGTGATTCCAGGAGGAGGGAAATCTTCGGGATCCCTCCATCCAACACCCAACGACCATCTGGGCCTCTCAGCTGGAACTTCTTCCAGAGTAAAGTCGGCTAGCAGATTGGCAGCTGGCACCTCCGGTAGCAGCATCGACGGCCCCCCCACAGCTCCCTGGTCATCTTCATCATCAGCTGGGATGACATGATGTGAAGCCCCCTCAGAAGAAACGTTGATGTTTTCTCCGAGTGGGCTGATGGGGAGATCTGAACAATCTGAACATTCTATTATTCACACTTTTTCTCCTAACAAGATACAGGGCATGACCTTCAGAATCATGAAGGCAAACTCTTTATTAAAAGGGAGGGTCCCTTTTGAGTAATACTTGACACCTGTGATTTAATGGACGAGTACAAATGGTATAGTTTTCTTGGCCACAGCAAGGAAGTGGTGTGCCAATGTATTCTTTGGCACATTTTCCCCTGACATTTCAGTCAAGTCAACATCCTGGGATGTTTTTGGTACCTGTCCAATTACTAATAAGTCTGGCCCTCCTCAGCTTTAATGATCTGTCAGAGATCTAGATACTTGCCAGCAAGTTGGGCAAGATCTAGTTATTACCTTTCAGCCACCACATTACCAAACAACTTCCATGTGGGCATTTTAACTTAGGCAGGTGCCAAACACAATAATTTCCAAGGCAAACAACAACAATATAATATTTTCACTGGAAAAAAAAAAAACAGCTTAAAATACCTTCATTATATAAATTCAGCAAGAATGCTCATCTTTAGTAATAGCACTATTTAAAGTCTAGCCAACCTCATCTTCGCCACCATCTCCCCAAATTTAAAATCTGGGAATGTGAATAGAAACAAACATGCAAGCAAAGTCTCTTGCCACCAAATATTTAGGATTGCTGTTGAACCCCAATGGCATGTATATAAGGTTTTCCCCAAAGAGCTGCAAAACTACACATCCCTGAAACCAATCAACATTGCCTCTGGACAGCTATTTATGAAAACATATGCTCAATTCAGTGATCTCATTGAATTTCATACCATTTTTGTTATTTTCTTTGTTCTGTATTAATATCTGATGCTTGCAAATTCAAGGCCTTTTTAAATTCTTTCCATGGTGTTGCAAATAAAGGAAGCAAGGAGAGGAATGGGTTATACTGTGAGTTATATCCAGTTTAGTTGAAACCCAGCATACTTTATGTTCCGAACTAAGCAAACTCATTAGCTTGCAATTCTAATAGTTTTCCTTCCATGACAGGCTCGTAAACCTGCACTTCTGATTGGCCCGCTGATAGCAGATCGTGATTGGTCGTTGTTGGCTTATCTGATTGGCTGTTAGCGGGTCACCACTTTTTGGATGTTGCCAGCGTGGCAAACTCAAATCATTGGGTGTTGTGACAGCAGCCAGCTCTATAAAAGGAGCTGCTGCTGCCCAAGTATTTTGCTCTGTTCTGAACTCACTAATAAAGAGTTGGAGTCACTATTCGATGCCTCATCTCCGTTCTTGTACCCACTCTCCCAGATCTAACACTGGCGACGAGGATGGGATGCGGAGACGATAGAGCTGACTGAACACTCATTGAACGCTAAAAGAGCACGTGGCTGAGAGTGCACCAATAGCAGCAGAATGACCAGTGGTGCCATACCACCCGCTCCATTTGATCCAGCTAATGAAGACTGGGACTCGTAAATGGACAGGTTTCTGATGTTCCTGGAAACCAACAACCTGAAGGATGCTACGCCTGGCAAGAAACGAGCTGTATTCTTGACCCATTGTTGGCCCGACATTTTTAAGATGGCAAAGGCACTTGCAAAACCAGCTGAAGTCAAGACGATGGATTGGGACAACCTCGCCCCAATCCTCTGGGCCCATTATGCCCTAGCGGTGCCAACACTCATCAGGAGATACGAGCTTTACCAGTGGGACCAACAGGAAAGCGAGAGTGTTGGAGACTTTATAGCGGACCACAGAAATCTGGGGGAACTCTGTGGCTTCGCAAATCTCAAAGAAGCCATGAGAGATTGAATTGTTCTGGGTCTAAGAGACCCCACAACCCAGAGCAAGATTATGGCAAAGGGGGACATCAGCCTTGCACATGTCATCGCTGATGCTACTGCAGCAGAAGCAACCATGAAGTCGGCAGCTCGAATGCGCCAAGCAAACGGACCACACCGCCAACTCACCAGTGACACTATGCCCCTTCCCGAGAGACACACAACAACTACCCACCATAAAGACCTCGAATCCTCATCAGAAAGCAAGGAAGAGGAGGTCAACAGACTCAGATCAGAACGCGATCAGCGAGATCAACGGAATCGTAAGCCCTCATATCAGTGTGCTGGATGCGGGGGAAACCACCCGCGATTAGACTGCAAATTCCTAGACACCCTCTGCCGTTCCTGTGGAAAGAGGGGCCACATTGCAAAGGTCTGCAGAAGCAAGCGACGGTCCAGCCCAAACCGAAGAGAAAATAATTTCCGGCAGACAACAGGCACCCCACCAGTAAATCGGGACCACCCAAGCAACCAATGGAATCACTACTACAGAAATCGAGCACCAGCCACTTCTACCAGACGAGAAGAGGCAGACCAAACCATCACCATCAGCCATGCTTCATCCCTTGATGCAAGAAAAATCTGAGTAAGGGTCACCATTGAGAATCGACTATGCGTTATGGAAGTCAACTCTGGGTCTTCCCTATCAATGATTTCCTGGAAAACCCTCAAACAGCTGATCCCAGACATCTGTCACCAGGACCTCAGCGCTCAGAGAATTATATTAAAGGACTACCAAGGAAATAGGATCCCAGTCGCCAGTTCCAGCCACATCCAAGTCTCTTTCAAAGACCACACCACAACCCTCCCTCTTACCGTCGTCGATAAAGATTGACCCAGCTTACTAGGCTTGCAGTGGTTCGCACCATTAGGAATCGAACTGGCGGGCATCAACCAGACCGAAGGCCCTTGTCCAGGAATTGGGAAGCGGCCCTTGTCCAGGAATTCCAGGAAGTTTTCACTGAGAAGCTGGGCAAGTACAAGGGATCCCCCATATCATTTAATCTCTGCCCTGATATTGTGCCCATTCGTCTTAAGCCTCGTCGAGTGCCCTTTGCACTCAAACCAAAGATTGATGAATAATTGGACAAATTAATAGCCCAGGGCGTATTGGAACCGATTGACCAACCCGATGGGAGACCCCAATTGTAACCCCCATAAAACCTGATGGATCTTTGAGAATTTGTGGGGATTACAAGGCCACCCTAAACCACACACTTCAGCAGAGTGCTTACCCCGTGCCTATGGTCCAACACCTCCTTCATTCCCTTGGGGGCAGAAAAATATTTGCAAATTTGGACCTAGCCCAGGCATACCAGCAGCTGCCCATAGATGCAGAGACTGCAGAAGCCCAAACTATAGTCATGCACAGAGGTGCGTTTAAATGTAATAGACTCCAGTTCGGAGTGAGTGTAGCACCTGGCATCTTCCAAAGTCTGATGGAGAGATTGCTACAAGGTATAAAAGGGGTCGTGCCATATTTCGATGATGTCTTGATAGCCGCCCCCACTAGAAGTCTACTAGAAAAGCAACTAAGAATGGTCCTCCAAAAATTTAAAGATGCTGGCCTGAAGGTCAAGAAGGACAAGTGCCAACTATGTACTGAGAGAGTTGAATTCCTTGGTTACCTTCTTGACAAACAGGGAATTCACCCTACTGAGAAAAAATTGGCTGCAATAAAAAACGCCCCAAGACCTAGGAACAAAACAGATCTCCAAGCCTTCCTGGGACTCATTAACTTTTATAACATCTTCCCACCCCAGAAGGCAACTGTTGCTAAACCCCTGCATAGGCTCCTCGACAAGAAAGCTTCCTGGGTCTGGGGACATTGAGAACAGCGAGCTTTTCAGCAAGTAAAAGACCTTTTAACATCAGATGCTGTATTGATACAATATAACGAGACTTTACCCTTAACTGTCACCTGAGACACCTCACCATTTGGAGTAGGAGTATTCCTGAGCCACGTCCTGCCAAACGGTACTGAGGCATCCATTGCATTTTTTTCTAGAACTTTATCTAAAACTGAGAGAAACTATAGCCAACTAGATAAAGAGGATCTCACTATTGTGTTTGCGATCAAACGATTTCATAAGTATGTATATGGGAGATCCTTTTCTATAATCACCGATCACAAACCATTACTTGGCATCTTGGCAGGGGATAAACCAACTCCCCACATCTTATCGCCAAGAATGACATGCTGATAATGTCATATACTAGCTGAATACGATTACCAACTGCGACACTGACCAGGAAAAGCCATTCCCCACGCTGATGCCCTGAGCCGCTCTCTGCTACCAGAAATCCTGGATGACCCAGCTCCAACCCTGGCTACACTACAAATCGAGACACTTCTGTCACCACCACTGACTGCACAAGACATTGCATCCGAAACAAGGAAGGACCCTTGTTTGGCACAAGTCCTCAGCTGGATAGAAAGAGGTTGGCCTGACAACGAACTCAACGACACCTTCAAGCCTTTCAAACACAGGCAGACAGAACTTTTCTCCCAAAAAGGATGTGTTTTATGGGGAGACAGATTCGTCATCCCAGGAAGACTGCAGCATAAGGTCCTAAAACTATTGCATGATGGACATCTGGGCATCGTGGGAATGAAGGCACTAGCAAGGAGCTACGCTTGGTGGCCAAGTATAGATAAGCAAATAGAAACCTGGGTCGCCACTTGAAACAAGTGCCAGGAAACACGCTCAGCTCCACCAAAAGCACCACCAACTGAATGGGAAGCACCCTGAGGTCCCTGATCCCATCTCCACATCGATTTTGCAGGACCCACCAAGGGGCATACATCTCTCATAACAGTGGATGCCTATTCCAACTGGATTGAGGTCCACAAAATGAAGAGTACCATCACAGAGGCAGTCGTTAAAAAACTAAACAGACTATTTGCTACACACGGCTTGCCAGACGGCTTGCCAGATGTCAGACAATGGCCCACAATTCACCGCCTTGGCATTTGAACAGTACCTAGCAGACCAGGGGATACGCCACGCTTTAACATCGCTGGCTCACCCTGCAGCCAATGGTAGGGCTAAACGAATGGTCCAGTTCATAAAGAAAACCTTACACAAGATGGAGCAAGGGACATCCACGACAAAGTGACCAGGATGCTTCTCCTCCAACATATTACTCCAAACAGCACCACAAACAAAACCCCAGCCAAACTCCTGATGGGCAGGAAACTTCGATCACAACTTGACCGACTACACCCTGCCTACACACCGGAAAAGCCCCTGGGGTCCAGCAACAAGTATCGCATGTTCAAGGTAGGCGACCCGATTTTTGCAAAAAACTTTACCGGTGACCCATTGTGGGTTCCCACTACCATAACTCAACTTACGGGTCCCCGTTCCTACCATTTACAAACTGCTGATGAGAGACTGTGGAAGCGCCACATCAACCAACTACGCTCCAGGCTGGCACCTACCCCCTTCACAAGCCCTGAACTCCAAACCAGGGGGGGAAGGGAAATCGAGGGGGCCGAAAATGAACTAGTACCCGACCCAGTACTCGAAATCCAGCAATCAGCGCAACCAAACCTGGAATATTCACCTTCCGAAGAAGAGCCGGGGCAGATGGTCATCTCTCCACGAAGCAGTATGGCAGCATCAGCAAACCCAGAGAATCCAGCTACCATAACTCAACTTAAGGGGCCCTGTTCCTACCATTTACAAACTGCTGATGGGAGACTGTGGAAGTGCCACATCAACCAACTACGCTCCAGGCTGGCACCTATCCCCTTCACAAGCCCTGAACTCCAAACCGGGGGGGCAGGGAAATCGAGGGGGCCGAAAACGAACTAGTACCCGACCCAATACTCGAAACCCAGCAATCAGCGCAACCAAACCTGGAATATTCACCTTCCAAAGAAAAGCCGGGGCAGATGGTCATCTCTCCACGAAGCAGCACGGCGGCATCAGCAAACCCAGAGAATCCAGATGACAGCCTTGACGGGAGTAGAGATGACAACCCCGAGTCACCCAACGGAGAAGTCAGATCACCATTACCGCTGAGTTCAACAAACAGCCCACTGGAACCAGAGTCTGGGCAAAGACTGGTGGAGCAACAAAGATCAGGTAGACAGGTTAGACGACCTGCCTACCTGTGAGAATACATCACCCCACCCTTGAGACGGAACCTAGGGGGGAGGGGTGTTCCAAGCTAAGCAAACTCGTTAGCTTGCAATTTTAATAGTTTTCCTTCCACGACAGGCTCGTAAACCTGCAGTTCTGATTGACCCACTGATAGCGGATCATGATTGGTCGTTGTAGGCTGATCTGATTGGCTGTTAGCGGGTCACCGCCGATTGAACGCTGCCAGTGTGGCAAACTCAAATCATTGGGTGTTGTGGTTTCCAGTTCCGCGTGGCTTTGGTGGCAGCAGGAATTCGCGACTGTTCGCGATTCCTGCTGCGCTTGCTGCCGAGGTACCCCCAATCCGAATGGATCAGGGGGATATGGCTGCCCTGTAGGGACAGCCGAAGAGAGAGGGGAGCCGGACAGGAGGTTGGGGGTGTCGCAGACCCCCTCCTCATCCGGAAAAACCCCTTTTTCCCAAGGTGGTGGAGCGGCGGTCAGGAATGGCCGCCACGAAGAAGCCTGCAACCAGGTAAGATTGTGCTGGAGGAAGCAAGAAAAGTGAAAGTGCAGGCTGAGCCGGGTCAATCAACATCTTTTAAATTTGCTGGAACTGAGCTGTCTGAATTGCTGGATGATACATTGTATCCCGAAGAAGATCGAAAGCGGCGGAGAAGCTGTTAAAGGGAACTTTTTTTTCTTCACTCTCCCACCCCATGGAAACAGCAGATGAAGATTTGAAATTTCTTTGGGCACTGAAGGTGAACTATTCTGAAAGTTGAAGTTAAGGGACAAAAGAGTTCTTGGACATTCGACTAAAAAATTTAAGAAATTGGAAAACCCTTATCAGAGTTTCTCTTTTCAGGATGGCATCACTTGTGGATAAACTAAAGACTGAATATCAAAAATATAAAAAGGAAGAACAAGATGGAAAAGATACTTTGGGCACCTTATTTCAATTTTTAGAAATGGCGTTATGTACTTATGAAAAGTTGATTACACAACAGAATGACTGGGACAAAGAAGAAGAGGAAGAAGAAGCCATCTTTGATGAACAATGGGTTTTTTCCGGGGAGGGGAAAAAGGATAAGAAAAAGGGGATTTTAAGGTTTAAAAAAACAACCAAAAAAGAGAAAAATGAGAGGAAAGGTGGATGCAAGGTTAGAAAGCAAAGGAAAGGGAGTAAGAAAAGGGAGGAGGAGAGACAAAGGGGTAAAAAGGGCAAGGAGAAGAATAAGCAAGAGAGAAAGGGGGGGAGGAGAAGCCTTAATGGTGGGTAGCAAGATCTAAAGAAAAAAAGTTTATTTAGAGACAATGGGTGAATCTAATTAAGGATAAAAGGGGGATTCTGGAAGGTACATAAGATTGTGTTTTTATATGTGTATTTAGAGTATAAAATTTATTGTGTAATTTTAGAATCTACTAAACAGAATCCTAAGATAAATTAAGTGTTATATGAAGTACTTTTAAGTTAGGGTAATGAGTTAAAGGCGTCACTTCAATTAGTGTATAGGAGAAGTATAGTAAAAGAAAAAAGATGAATGGATAGTTGGAAATAGAACAGACAAAGAATGTTATTGAAAATGGTAATAAGATATGGAAGGATATATAAAGGTTTTGTTATGTTTTTTGGGGTTTTGTATGTTGATAAAAAGCAATAAAATTTTAATTAACAAGAAATAATTTGGATGAAAAGGAGAAGTTGGGATAAGATATGAAGTTAAATAGATAAAGTAAACATTGATATTATAATTGGGAATCATTATGTTCTTTTTTTTTTTTGGTAAAAGTTTTATTGATTTTAACAACAGACAAAAAACATATAAGACATAAAACATGACATAAAAAAAATAAAAAATAAAAAATAAAAAAAATTATAACATTCTTCATAAATTTACAGTGTATCGGTTGGTTTACCACTCCCTTTTGTGCATCCATTTCATAGTCATCAGAATAATTATATTACATAATAACTCACATTATCAATCATCAATAAAATATCCCAATATCATTATTGAACAATCATTTGACTATAATTTTATTAATTCATACTTAAGCGAGATAACTATAATTAAGTTACATTATTTTATGACAAATCATGAAATCATACCAAATCTATCTTAATAAAATATTCTTAAAAATTATCAAAACCAAGACAAATTATATATTCATTATTTCCTAAATTTCTAAATATTCTATTATCATATTGTATTATCTAACCATTGATAAAAAAGATCCCAAACTTCATAAAATTGTTTATCTTCTTGTTCTCTCATTTCAAATGTCAATCTACTCATTTCAGCACATTCCAATATTTTCTTAATAATTTCTTCCTCTAATGGTATTTTCTCTTCAATGTTTAGCAAATACAATCCTAGCTGCTGTTAATACATTTACAATCAGATACTTTAAATTTTTATTATATATATCAGGTACGGGGAATCATTATGTTCTATTGGTCTTCTTCTTTAATTATTACTATTTTTTTTTAGAAAAGAATTTATAAGCTGTTATGCCTTGATTGTTTGTGCAATGTTTTTATAAAATTAATAAAATTGGTTTGTTTGTTTGTTTTAAAAAAGAAAATGATAATAAGATATGGAAGGATATATAAAGTGAATATGATGTTTGAATTTGTGTCTGTGAGAAGAGTTTCAACCCGGGATCAGGCAGCCTTCAGAAAAGATATTTTAGTTTTGTTTTGTTTTTTCTATGTTCTGTGTTTTGCATGTTTATGAAAGGCAATAAAATTTTAATAAGCAAGAAATATAATTTGGATAAAAGGAGAAGTCTGGATAAGATATGAAGTTAAATAGATAATGTAAATATTGATATTACAATTTGGAATTATTTTGTATGTTTTATTGGCTCTCTTCTTTAATTATTATTATTTTTTTAGAAAAGATTTTTCAAGTTGTTTTGCCTGGATTGTGTATTGTTTTTGTAAAATTAATAAAATTTGTTATAAAAAAATATATCATTGGGTATTGTGACAGCAGCCAGCTCTATAAAAGGAGCTGCTGCTGCCCTAGTATTTTGCTCTGTTCTGAACTCACTAATAAAGATTGGAGTCACTATTCGATGCCTCATCTCCGTTCTTGCGCCCACTCTCCCAGATCTAACACTCTGAGTCAATCCTTGTATTCAGATCTCATGAAAAACCCAATGTCCAGTCGTTGGACGACTGGATATCTCAACTTCAACTCAATTGGCCAGTCGCTCGTAAAGCTTTGGACGAGGCACACCAGTGTCATAAGAAATTTGCTGACAGAAAGAGAACCCCACAGAAGTCTTATCAAGTACACAATAAAGTGTTCCCCTCAACCAAATATTTACAGACCACCCAGAAGTCGAAGAAGCTGGGTCCTAAATTGTGGGTCCTTTCCCAATACAGTAGGAATAATCCAGTTAACTGGCAAAACAAGGATAAGAGGTAGATGAAAGCAAGGGACAAAAAGAGACGTGAACAAGAGCCAAAAATTTATATTATATATATAGCTCTATATGTATATATCAAAAGGCAGAAAACATTTCAGAGCCAATACTGTGGGTAAATACTCTTTTATTTATATAATGACAATAGGATAGAGATGGAATACAGGACCTTCCTGTGATCCTTCCTCTATTAAGTACTTTTAAAGAAAATGTTTGGTGGATGATAGTATATCTTACAATGAGATGGAGAAACATATCTACAGGTTTCTTGGGCTGATGCAGAAGGTCTGCACTCATGGTACAAATTCTCAATTCCATTCAGGAAAATGTGGAACTCCTGCTACAAGCTTTCCTGCCAACATGGAAAGATCAGAATGAAGCATGCAATAAAGCATGCTTTTCTATCTCTTCTCAAAATACTCTTTCTTGAAGAGTTTTTCCATAGGCTGGGCTCCACATTTCTCTAATGTATTTTGGAATACAAATGTTTGAAATGTCAGCAACAATATTTGGGAGAAATTATAAGCTGTTCCATCAAAGAACAATTGGGTTCTTATTCTGAATTGTACCCACCCTATTTATGCTAATGCAAAATAAAGCTTTATATTTTGGCAAAGAAATTGTAACGGCAGTGCTGCAATTTGCCTAAGCACATCTCTTTGCCATTGCCTGTACATTTTAAAAATCCATTGTGTATTTTTTAAAACAAATTGCATACCTCCTCCAGCAAGAGGGAGGGTGGGAAGGCAATGCAAGTCAGAAAGTATTTGACATAAAGCAATTAGGAACAGAGGAAAATCACAAGTTGGGGATATGAGACCAATTATAGTATGAGAATAGGGTTCCTAGAAAACTTAAAAAATATTTATTTTGCTTTCTTAGGGTTTAAATAAGGCCAATGGCACAGTAATAATATTTATTGCTGTGAATACATTATAAACATTCATTAACCACTCAGTGTAGGCTTGATATAGTTAAAAAGAGGCAAAAGCCTTAGATTTCACAGCAAGATAAAGAAATAAGAATGGAGTTTAGTTTTCTAAGAATGTCAGTGGCCCATCAAACATCTGGTAGTAGTCTGTAAAAAGGTCAGAATATCTTACAAGACTACTATTGTAAACCAGTTCCTGCAAATCCCATCATGTTAGCAATGGAAGAGCAACAGTTCAAAGTATTAAAATCTATCCTGAGTTACAAATATTCCTCTCTATTGAAAGCTACCTTCTTTGCAAATAGGTTCAGATGCCATCCATCAAATTATCTGGGACTGAAAAAGAAAGAAACATATTTAAGGACATATAAGTCTTCCAGTGATTAAACCTAGGGTCTTCAAACTTGGCAAGTTTAAGACTTGTGGACTTCAACTCCCAGAATTCCTGAGCTAACATGCCTGGAGGAGGAATTTTTGGATTTGAAGCCCACCAGCCTTAAAACTGTCAAGTTTGAAGACCCTGGATTAAACACTACAATTTCTGCTTGGAGAAAAACAAAGAGGTAAATGGCACTTGTATACAGATGATAATCATGGTTGTTACATTGAGGAACAATTTGGCATCTGCAAGTTAAACCAGCAACATTAGTTCCAGTGTAGGTTTGATCTTGATAAGAATATCCCCCATAGCAAAACCAATCAAAACACATGAGACAAAGAGATATGCATTCAAGGGAAGCCATAACATCATTTTCTCATCAGAGGTCCCTGTTCACCAAAAGTAAAAGTTGGCTGACTGTTGTGCAAGAGATACTTCATATGTAGTATCCACATTTGAGAGAAATGTGGATTATATAAACAATTAATGTTCATCATTGTAATAAAAGTCCATTTACTATTCTGGAATTCCCAAATACATTGGAAGACATTCCTATAATTTTGTTGACGTCAATGGTTAACTATAATTGTTAATGACTGGAACCTGAGTCTCATTGGTTGCATTTTTTTTTGACTGATATGGATAAAACTTATTTCCCCTACAGAGGAAGATCCTGCAGAATTCCCAGCCACCAATGTTATATTTCACATCATTGCAGAAGTCAATTTTTTTGGGGGGGGTGGGGGGGTGTTTGGTTGTTGTTGTTCTTTAGGGTTGTTTCCACTCTCTAATGGTAAGCATGGGCTACTGACATCTTGTAGAGAATCAGAATAATATAACATATATTTCAAACCAACCTTCTTTTGAAGGCCTCTTTTAAGCTTACTTCCAAATAATAACCTATTCTGCATTATTCCTGATGAATCTAAGTGCAAAGAATGAAGATCCCTTTCACTGAGTATGTTCAAAATAGAGACTGGACTAGAGCTGCCTTTCATTTGGATTCCTGCAATGAGCAAGATCTTGTACCCTGAAGTTTACCCTTTCAGTTCCATGACTCCATGGCACATTGCCTTAGTTTTGACCTTATTCTGCTAGTGTGGATTGTATCGGTTCTGCCACTACTCACTGAATCCCACTACATCTAGAATATAGATATATCTATTTTTAATGGAGAAACACTGAATGATTACATTTGATCTGGATGCATGTGTATATCTTTGCATGTGTCATAGGTTCTATTGTAGAAGCAATCAGCAAGAAGAGTATTTTATTGGATTCTTTCATCAAGCAGGAAAAAAAAGTCTTATTCTTCTGATTTAGTCTGCATCTGCTTAGAATTTTCAATATGAGTGAACAGAAGCATTTGAAAAGAACTCAGTTTACAGGTAAGCAAGCTTCATTTTACATATGAGCACCATTAGATTTCCAGGCTCTTTTAAAACAGCTGTGTTTCCTTGGAAATTAAAAAAAAAGTCTGAATGCAGGCATGCATCAGTAACTTGGTAGTGCCTTTATCCAGTTTTTGGTTCAGGATCTTTTATACCAAACTGCCTATCCTAAAGATAAAGTCCAGATAGGTAAAATAAACCAAGATGGATTGATGAAAGGGAGAGAAGGAGAGAGGCAGAGGGAGGGAGAGAGAAAAAGAGGGGTCATGATAACACTTAATGAAAAGAAGCAAAGAAGTGATGGAAACAAACAAAATTGTATTACAATTGCTAAATGCTCAATTCGTCTTCTGTTTCAAATTAATTCTCACCAGGAGCCAGTATACTGTGAATTATAATGATGAGACACTGAATTATTTCTACTAGAAAATTATTTTGTTGCTTCTTAGGAAAGTATTTGATGAGTTTTTGCTGTTGGCATGTTTCAAGAGTTAAATAAATATTTCTCTTTTCTGACAGATTAAAAAGGTGGGTTTTTTTTTAGCATCTATTATGAATCCTGGAGACATTGATTGTTATGAGTAGTGATTCTGAGATCATTAGCTATGCTGGTCAAACAGAGTACATTAGCTATGCTAGTCAAACAGAGTACATAAAAAGGGGGATACTAAATATTTTATCTTCATAATATATCAATAGTATTATAGCTTGCATCACAGGTGAGATTTTCTCACTAGTCAATGAGGGTTCCAAACCCAATTTAGGAAGCTAAAACAACTTTGAAGTTTTTTTCAGGATTTTTCTATCGATGATTTCAAGGTGGAATTTTTTTTGGGAAGTTAAAATAAAATAAAAGAGACTTTTGCTGGAAGAGGAATAAGAAGTGAGATGCTTTATTGTACTTTTCAAATTGTGATAATCCATAGTCACATAAAGGGAAAGAAATAAGGCAAATGGTAGGCCCAATTGAAAACCAGGTTTCTTATAAATTTATATTCAGTGTCATGATTTAAATTAGAGGTGTCAAACTCATGTCATCATGGCTGTGTCACATGATGTATTGGGACTTTCCCCCTTTCGCTAAAATGGGTGAGGCCAGCACTTGATGCATCTGGCCCATAGGCCAGGAGTTTGACAGCCCTGATCTAAGTAGAATAAGACAAAGTGAGGTAAAACAATAAGGCATTATGATATCTCAACATGTTTTCCATGCTTTGGCATTATTGTACTTGGAGGATGCACACAACATCCTCTCAATCTATTATGTTAGTTCCTAAATTATTGTAACATTGCTATATGTGACCAACATTTTCAGGAGGAGAGGGTACCTGAGATGTGGAATCTGCCAGGAGAGCCAAGGGATCATAAATGGTAGGATAGTGAGCTGGAAGTGGCAGGTATGGTTGGGAGCACATACTATAGAAACAGTAGGGTTACTTTAGTTATATGATTTAATTTACATACATGAATTCACACTGTTTAGAGCTTACAAACTAAGCATTTTGGGAACTAATGTTGCTGTCTATTTAGCATGGGACAAATATCTCTTTGGTATCCTGGTATATTAAGAACCTACATATCTTGCCAACATGCCCTATCACTACCCCATGTGAGTCACTTTTCTCACTAACAATAGGTCTTTGGCCCTGTTTCCTTTGTTTCAGTTTTCCAATTGTATCACAGAGGGATAATAGATTGAAGACGGGACCAGCTGAATAAGGAGCACTGAAGATAGGGCAGAGACACTTGCTTGGCTTAGTTCTACTTTATTGAGCACAAATAGAGTAGGTGAGTGGTTGAAGGAATGAATGACAGAAAAAAAGCTAGTAGCAATCAGGCCAATAATATTTGTTTGACCAAGCTGTGTACTGACACCAAGACTCATTATAAATCATATTTTGAGCCCTATCTTGTCTACTTCAAGATTCCATTCAGTGCATTTAAGTTCTTTTTAAAACTATAAACCATACTCTATATCAGGGGTGTCAAACTTGCATCTTCACATCATCACATGATGTATCGTGCCTCCCCCCCCCCTTTGGTAAGAAGGTTGGCGTGGCCAGTGTATGACTCATCTGGCCACAGCGTGTGACACATTCCTACTTGTTATTACTCAGGTATAAGTAGTCATATATTGTACATACAGAAATCATTGGTTACATTTGAGCCAGGTTCTCTCCTTCTGCATTCAGTTCTTTACAGTAGATGCTTTACCGAAGACAGGTTAAATATAAAATAAAAAGCAATTGCATGATTCATTAAAGCTCCCACTACTGACTTTAAGGTACAATTCAAGGTACTCTGAGAAAAGCTCTTTTCTACTCCTTGTCTCCATTAATAAATCACAGTTAAAGTCACAGCTTTGTGGTAAATTAGACCCATAATCCATACCCAATTAAAGATGATTTAGGAAGCATTTGTGCTCTCTGGCCAATCATAAACATTAAGTTACTGCAGTGCACAAGTACCTTTCTTTTTTCCCTTTGAACTACTTAAACTGACAGTACTGTTAATAGGAAAAAAAAAACAGTGGGGGAAATTATTTCAGTTCTAACCCTGTAGCCCTATCATTGATCTTCATGGCTATGGCTGTAGGAAACCTACTTTTGGATTATTTAGTCCTTCCTCAGCTGGACTTCCTATATGTGTGTGTCTGTCTCTCTCTGTGGGTGTGTATGAGGGAGGGAGGGATGGGGAGAGAGAGAGAGAGGGAGAGAGAGCATGGTTAAATCTTTCACGCACTCACTCTAAAATAGATGTTCACATTTCCACATACACAATGAAGGTATCAAAAGAATCCTAGATGCATTCTTGTTTGAGCAAACACCTGAAATTAATAGTATAATATATATATATATATTTCAAATGAAGAAAAATAGATGCATAAATAAGGAACTCATTTGCATTTTATTACCTATTACCAATTGACGGGAACAGGCCAAAAAATCTAAATAGTATTTGCATATTGAAGCTTCTCCCTTTTATTCACACATGCAAAAAGAATAGGGCTTCATTCATCATATTGCAACTGAGATTTTGACTTTTTAACCCAGGAGTGTCAAACTCAAGGCATAAGTCTTCAACCTAGAACTGCAGAAAACCTCTATCTGAGTTTAAACTGAACTGCCAGTTTTTTTAAAAAAAATCATCCACTTTCAGATTACCAGCACTAATAAGGCCAAATATTGATTGTGATAGATCCATAATTCTCAATTGGTATCGGTCAGAATCCCTTGTAAAATTCCAAACCATTACTGATTCTCCACCTACAGCATAAATGTTAAAACTCTCCTAGCCAAGAGACCTAAGATAGTTGAGTGCCCTGCTAGAGGTCACTCTGGCTAATTCTGAAAGAAAAACTATTGATAATAGAATGAACAATACACTGAATATTTCACACAAACCTGTGCACCTAGATGATATACAAGCATAAAAATCAGCAGACTGTTAAATGAAAATTCTGCTCAGTGTGGTGAAGTTCCTATAGATACATTACTTTCCTAGCCTACAAACCTAGATTGCTGCATGATAGAATGGTGGAATACTCTAGGTTAGTGCCATAATCAAGATTAAATCCTGTATAATTAATATTTTTACCTGAAAACAATATGGCATTAAAAATCAGGACATTAGCTTGAACAATCTATGTTCCTCTTTCCTAAATTTCTTTGGCTAGACAGCAATCTGAAAGAGAGGGAGGACAGCCAACAAATTATCCACCTTCTACTGCAATGGTCAGGTTGCAATGTGCAATTGTAGTTTCTCTTGCCAGTTACTACTTTAGTGTTTGCTTCCAAACACTCACACCATCTGCCTAACATATTCTACAATTCCCGACAAAGCATTATATAGAACATTTCAATAAAAATACTTTGATTTCAACCATGATGCTCAATGACACAGAAGCAAGTCCAAATTAAGCTTTATTGATTTGATGCAAAGTGCCTCTTATCTTTAATTTATGAAACAATACAATCTGTAATAAATTCTTCCAGTGTTTTAATTTAGTGTTCTAGCATATGCTCTTTGCATTATTTTTTATTAGTGCTGGCTCTTGGAGAACCTTTGGAAAAAGAAGTTCTTAGGAGAGCAAAATTCTTCTTCATTACTATGATTAAAATCAATATACCATTCTCTCAATCTCTGGGCCTAATACTGACAGTAGGTGAGAGTGCAGGTATGAGGATGTTACTATTATATTGTTCACATATTTATGGGGTGCAGATGAATAGATGGTGGCAGCATATCATTGACACCTAAGGGCTTATTCTATAGTCATATGAAAGAAGCAGTCCCCACTGCACCACACAATGTGTATTGCTGAAAGTCTATTGTTTTAAGCTGTGAGCTCCCTCCACTGTAAAATCATTAGTTGTTTTTCTGAAACTGAGGCAGTCTGGATTACCCCACTGATGCTGAGATAATTATAAGCATGTTTAGCAAATTCCTTTTGAAGTTTCAATTGGTGACAGCCAAGGATGTGGACATGTTTGTACAATCACTTGTCATCTTGATCCCTGCTAACATGGCTTGTAAACTCTACCAGGAAATTATTAGAGATGTCTCAGTCAATCATTAATGCCTCTCTGAGAGATAGCAAGAAGCTTGTTTTTATCTTTTGGAGATGGACAGTTATAGGCCATTCACTTATTATGGCAAAGCCAGAAAAAGTGGTTAAGATGCCATACATAATTTTGGTCCATTTCAGTCAGGCGTCTAAACAAGTTATAAGGATTAATCTTCCTTTGTTGGCCAGATGAAAGATGATTGTTTGGTGATCAACAGACAAAATATAATGTTTTGTTTCTATTGTTTATTCTTCTTCTTCAGGTCCCAGTTGTCCTTGGTACTATGATATTTTCCCTAGAATTTGGGAGGAGAGAATAAGAAATATTTTTTGCAATGATTTATATTATTTGTTCCCTCAGTATGATTTCTATAATTTGATTCATTTGGACAGCAAGTCTTTCATGTAAGATTATTATTATTATTAATAATTCCAGTACAATATTCCATTAAGAAGACTGGATGAATTATTCTTGATTTCAAGGGATTCCACTGAGGTCTTTTAGGCTGATCAAATCTTCAAGATCACTAGAGAAAGCATTATTTTTTCATTCTGGAGAGAAAGATGGAATTGCCAATTCTAATGTTCCAATCAGATTCTTGAAAAGGAAGCAGAAGATTCAGAAAACATTAATGTGAAAAAGAAACTTGGATTTTAAATAAGACTTGGGAATATATTGTTGTGTTAAATGGCATTTGCTAGTTGAGGTGCCAAGGCTGGCTCATTTTAGAACGAACATCCTTGCAGCACAAAATTGCAATTTAATACCTAATTTTCTCAGTTTATTTTTAAAGTAAAAATGCTTCTTCTTTCAGAAAATTCTGACTGATGATGATGATGATGATGATGATGATGACGATTATTATTATTATTATTATTATTATTATTATTATTATTATTATTATTATTATTATTGCTATGTTTAAGAACTAAGCTGCAGTTCTCCTTCTGGTTCGCCACCTGCGCGGGAACGTTGACCGCTCCCATTGGCTGATGCCGTTTGACAGCCGGCTATAAAAGGGAGCTATCAAACGGCATCAGCTGTCGCTGCCAGCTGGCTGTCAGATTGCCATCAGCAGCTGCGGCGACCCTTTATTTGTTGAATAAAGTCTGTTAGTCTTTTCCCTGGCTCCGTCTCTCTCTGTAACCGCCGCTCTACAACACTGGCAATGAGGGCGGGATACAGCAAGACGACGAGGCGAAACAACTGAGCCGAAGTCACTACAAGAAAGAGTTGAAGCCGCCAAGGGCTGTTTTGAAGTCACCGCCGCCGGTGCTCTCCAAAAGAAAAAAAAAGAGCTCGAATTTTAAAGCTCCACAGCTGAGGAGCCAAGCGCCGCTGACAGGCACAACCAGAAACGCTTTTCTAAAAGCGATACCTCTTAAATTTCCTCACCTAAGGAAACCGACTCTGCCACTCCGATGGCATCAACTCCGACATTTCCACATTTCCAGCTGGGAGCAGAGACTTGGGAATCTTACATGAATAGATTTGAATGTTTTTTAAATGCGATTGATTTGTCTGAGGCTACAGACTTGAGAAAAAGGTCTTATTTTTTAAGCTTCTGTGGAGCTACCATTTTTGACACAGCCTCTGTTCTAGTGTCCCCTCGATCCATCAAGGCTATCCCCTGGGATGAGTTGAGGGAGATCTTATCAAACCACTATTCCCCCAGGCCCTCTCAAATAACTAGAAGGCTAGCTTTTAGAAGGAGGGTTCAAGCTGAAGGGGAAACTGTGATTCAGTATATGGCAGCATTAAGATCAGCTGCCATACACTGTGGGTTTAGGGACTACCTTGAGGACATGCTACTGGACCAAATTGTGGGAGGAGTCCGGGACCTAAAACTGCAGAGAAGGTTATTGGCAAAAAAGATTTGACCTTATCCCTAGCTGTTGAGGAGGCTCAGGCTGCTGAGTTATCAGAACTATCTGCAGCTGAGCTCCAAGGAAGCAGCTCTAAACAAGGTCAGGCTACAATTCATTATGATGAAGCCTCCCAGAAGAGGAAGAAGAAACATCAGAGGTAAATCACCTCACTCGCCCCAGAGCACCTTTGGATCCACCCAAAAAAACCAATGCCCAGACCAGCAAACAACAACTGCATTGTATGAGCTGCGGGGGTAACCACCTTAGGTCAACTTGCAAACGTTATTTGTCTGAACTGCCAGAAGAGAGGGCACATAGCCAGGGTGTGCCAAGCCGAACAGATCCATCCTCAAAGACGTCAAGTTTCTGCCCCCTCCCAAAGGCAAGTGGAAAATTGCTACACATGTTATCACGCGGGCTATAGCACCAGTAATTCAAACAAAATAAGCATTTCTCTTTTCATAGAAGGTAAACCCTGCCGGATGGAGGTGGACACTGGGTCAGCACTCTCCATCATATCGTGGACCACCTTGAAGAAGATACTGCCTTCGCTCTCAGAGAAGAAGCTGATCAACTGCCACCTGACTCTTCGGGACTACCAAGGGAAGACCATCCCAGTCCTGGGTAAGGGAAACTTCCTCATTCAATTCCAAAACTTTAGAGGTCACTTGCCACTGGTAGTTGTAAATGGTGCCCTACCTAGTTTGCTAGGACTAGATTGGTTTCCTGCCCTAGGCCTTAATATTACAGGTATTCACTCTGTGGTAAATTCTGAGGTTGATGCCCTTTTTAAGGACTACTCAGATGTTTTCAGCAGCGAGCTAGGGTGTTATACAGGCACCCCCATATCTTTCGATGTGGGTCCACAAGCCACCCCAATCCGTTTAAAACATCGAAGGGTTCCCTTCGCCATTAGGCCCAAATTAGACGCTGAATTAGACAAGCTCATCAGCCAAGGAATTTTGGAGCAGGTAGATTTTGCCAAGTGGGAAACCCCCATAGTTACCCCCTTAAAAAAGGATGGCAGCGTGAGAATTTGCACTGACTATAAGATGTCCCTCAACCATTTCCTCCAAATTAGCACATATCCAGTACCTGTAATCCAACACCTGCTCCACTCGTTTGAGCCAGGTACAATTTTTGCCAAGTTGGACACGTCCCAGGCATACCAACAATTTCCTGTGGACCAGCACACTGCTGACCTACAAACTATAGTTACTCACAGGGGTACATTTAGTTGTAAACGTTTACAGTTTGGAATCAGTGTAGCCCCTAGCATTTTCCAATCACTCATGGAAAGAATCCTCCAGGGCCTACCTGGGGTGGTCCCATATTTTGATGACATTTTAGTCTCTGCCACCAACAAAACACAATTGCTACTCAGAGTGAGGTCTGTCCTTGACAGGTTTAGGCAAAATGGGCTCAAACTGAAAAAAGATAAATGCACCATTGCTACCAGTCAAGTAGACTTCCTTGGTTATTGAATTGATTCCTCTGAGATTCACCCCATTGAAAGTAAAGTTAGAGCCATTCACGAGGCACCCACTCCCTCTAACAAAACCAAATTACAGGCCTTTTTGGGGCTCCTAAATTTTTATGCATTTTTTCTGCCTCACAAGGCCTCTGTAGCAGAACCCCTACATAGGCTCCTAGATAAGAAGGCCCCCTGGCACTGGGGACAGAAAGAAGTCAACACTTTCCAGGCAGTAAAGTCTCTTTTGACTTCAGATGCTGTGTTAGTTCAATTTAAAAATTTGCCCCTGGTATTGGCTTCCAATGCCTCACCTTTTGGTAAAGGAGCAGTATTAAGCCACAGACTTTCAAATGGATCTGAGGCACCTATTGCCTTCTTTTCAAGGACATTCCCTGCTGCAGAGAGAAACTATAGTCAGATCGATAGGGAGACCTTAGCAGCTGTGGATGCTGCAAAAAAAAATTCCACGAGTTTCTCTATGGCCATTCTTTTGAACTAGTAACAGATCATAAACTTCTCTTGGGACTGTTAGCCGGTGACAAACAAACCCCACAGGTGCTCTCCCCGAGAATGACCAGATGGACTCTGTTTCTGGCCGCTTATTCATACACTTTGGTACATCGCCCTGGAATAAACCTGAGCCACGCAGATGCTCTCAGCAGATGCCCCCTGCCAACATCAGTCAAGGACCCTGCTCCCATCCATGCAATCTTTGACTGCAATGAACTTGACCTACAAGTCTCAGCTGGGGATATTGCTGCACACTCCAAAAAAGATTCTGTGATTTCCCAAGTCCTGGACTGGGTGGGGAGGGGGTGGTCTGATATTCAATTCGCCCCTGAATACTTGCCATTCAGGACCCGCAGGCAGGAGTTGTCTTCTCTACAGGGCTGTCTGTTATGGGGGACTAGGGTGGTCATTCCACCCACCTTGCAAAAATCAGTTTTAAGGGCACTGCAGGAGGGTCATCCGGGCATCGTAAGAATGAAGGCCTTAGCACGCAGCTATGTTTGGTGGCCAGGACTGGATGCCCAGATTGCCAACTGGGTTAACGCATGCCAAGCCTGCCAGGCAACAAGGGCAGCTCCACCCACAGCCACACCAACCAGATGGGAAGGTACGGGGGCGCCCTGGGCCAGGCTGCATATTGACCTAGCTGGTCCCATACTGGGGAAGACATTCTTGGTTGTGGTAGACTCATTTTCAAAATGGACAGAGGTGGCCTTGTTACCTTCCACCACCACACGAGCGGTCACAAGGGTTTTGACCAGACTGTTTGTTACTCATGGACTGCCTGATACCTTGGTCTCAGACAATGGCCCCCAATTCAGTTCCAACGAGTTTGCCATCTTCACAGCCAACCTGGGTATCTCACAGCCCCTTTTCACCCTGCGAGCAACGGGATGGCAGAGAGGACTGTTAGATCAGTCAAAGAAGTTCTGGCCAAGCTGGACCAAGCGGACTGGCATTCCAAGCTGTCTACATACCTTTTAACACAGCACGCCACTCCATGCCCATCCACCAACAAGTCACATGCAGAACTTTTGATGGGCAGACGCCTCAGGACTACTCTGGACAGGTTGCACCACCACTACGTTCCCAGCTCACCCCTGGCTTCTGATAGCCATGCCAGGGAATTCACCCTGCAAGACCTGGTCTATGCCAGGAACTATGCAGGGCACCCATTATGGCTACCAGGGCAGATAGTCTCTATTACAGGGCCCAGGTCTTACAGAGTCATCCTAGAAGATGGCTGCATCTGGAGAAGACACATGGATCAGCTGAGGAGGTGCTGGACCAAGCCACGGTCAACGACTCGGCCTACCCACCGCCTGCCGCAGCTGACATGCTAAAGGACCCGGTCTACCAGCCGCTCAATGACCCAACCAACCGACCACTGTGAGGGGACTCACCAGAGCAGCAGCCAGATGGCAGATCCAGGATAGCTGAAGACCCTCCGCAGACTCTTGGCACCACCCAGGAAGAACAGGATGAGGCAGCAGCAGACAAGCCCCTGGAGCTGCGAAGATCAGGCCATGAACGGAAACCGCCATCCTGGCTACGAGACTACGCATGCTCGTGGCCAGGGGGAAGGAGTGCTATGTTTAAGAACTAAGCTGCAGTTCTCCTTCTGGTCCGCCGCCTGTGCGGGAGTGTCGACCGCTCCCATTGGCTGATGCTGTTTGACAGCTGGCTATAAAAGGGAGCTGTCAAACGGCATCAGCTGTCGCCGCCAGCTGGCTGTCAGATTGCCATTGGCAGCCACAGTGACCCTTTATTCGTTGAATAAAGTCTGTTAGCCTTTTCCCTGGCTCCATCTCTCTCTGTAACCGCTGCTCTACAACAATTATCATCATCATCATCGTTGTTGTTGTTGTTGTTATTATTATTATTATTATTTATTATTATTATTATTATTATTATTATTATTATTATTATTATTATTATTATTATTATTATTAACAAAAATGACAGTATACACAGCAAACGAGATAATTATGCTGGGTTTCGTGTCACAAATCACCGGTCGAACACTGGAACCACCTGCACTGGTTTATGCCAGAGTCTCTGCAGTTCAATTTTCAAGTCCTAATTTTTTCAAGTTGTTTCTCATTAATTCTGCTGTCACCAGGTATGGTAATGTTGACGATCCACGCTTTTTTTCTTCTCCACAATTTTGATATCTAGGGTATTGTGTTCCAAAACTTTGTCAGTCTGTATTTTAACTATGCTCAACAAAGTTATTCCACCTTACTAATGATTTTACTGTAAATACTCAAAATGTAGATTATGAGAATCAGAGTACTTAAATAACTGGAGATACCACCTCATTAACCTGTACTCTAGCATACCCTTAATGGGTCAAATAGCTAACTATGAAATAGTCTTCCCATCAGAGAACAAGAAAGAACAGAAACTGAATATGTATGAGTTTCATCTAGTACTCTTTAGTTGCTTCTCTCCCTCCCCCTCTCTCTTCCCAAAATAGTGGAATCAGTACATTACCTATTGTACTAATTCAACTACTTTGGGAACATACCATATGCTACTTCATATTAGAAATACACCATATACTACTATTTTTCTTTTACATACATCAGTGCCAATCTTATAGAAATATGTTTTATTCTTCTTTCTCTACTCCACTACTCCTTTGGAATGTAAGTTTTCATTGAAGTGAATACTTTTCAGAAGGCATTTTCTTAAGGTTTCTGAAATAGTTGCTTTATTGCATGTCTGATATGTAGTAAGAAGGCTACTCTACAAAGTATTGATGCAGAGACAGGTGCGTAGACAAATTCTTTCCACCAAAGTAGTTTTGAAAACAATGCAGAACTAATATGGACCTACAAAATGGCACCCATAATATCTCCAAAAAAGAAGATGGATTTTACCAGAGAATGATACAATGAAGCTTGGTTAATGGAAAATGGCAATCAAGGAGAAAATAGCAATCTTGGATAAATGCCATTCAGTGTGGGAACAGCCTTTGAAACAATAAACCTTGTTGAGATCAGAATGAACTCATGACAAACATTCACAAAGTACTGAATTGGGAAGTTACAGTCAATAGGATATGGCAATGAAGAGGAAAGTAGTAATCACTGGGGAAATCCCATTTAAAACAGTATAGAGAGAATAACAATGAGCAATTCCTATGTGCTAGTGACAGAATCGTATGTACAGTGAATACAGAGGCATGTTTAGGAAAGAGAGATGCAACTTAATATATGGTAATTTCTTTCTTTGGAGAGTGTTTGTATGAAAATCTGTGATAATCAGGAGGAAAGGTGTATTGCCCCCCATCCTTAGTACTAATAGTTCAGTGTTCAACCAGAGGAAGAAGACATAGATTGGTAGAAGAGCAGGAGAAGGACCACTATGCCACTAACCTCCACTCTTACTTCTCAAAGATGAGTGGGGGCAAGAGAAAAATTATTAGGAAATTGGTAGAGAAAGAAGTGGATCAGTATCAGTAGCTGTTTATTAGTGTTTGGGGGTGATATTAAAATATGGTGGGTTGCCTGGGAAAGCAGTGGAACGAAAGTTAGATATAAAAAGTAAGAAATAAGGAAACAGTTCATTAATAACTTAAAGATTAAATAGCAGCTCAGCCCAGGTTAAAACAGCTGAGAAGAAGATATCCAAATTGTTCAAAAAGACTTCATCTTAATAAACTTTAATCAAGTTAATTTAAGTGGGATTATCTTGAACAAGTATTGGAAGTTTTTATTTCAGTTTACAAAATTGTATCGCTTGTCCCAAACATGGCATGGAAAACACTTTAAAAATCTGTAATGGTTGGAGAAGGTGGAGCTTCGTTTCAGCGATACAGCTGCGATCTTGGGGCTCTGAAATTGCAGCCGATATTTTCGCCCCTGGTCGGTCCCAACAGACCTAAACCGTCCCGTAGAGACGGGGATTGAGAAGGATACTGTCCCAGGATCCCAGAGATATCGCAAAAACTCTGATTTGATCCGGAAGAAGCCCTTTTGCTGGCGGCGGAGAGGCAGCCCCCATAGCTGCTGAAGTCGGGACAGCTCCGGAAAGAAAGTGGCTGGAAAGAAGTGTGTCGGCTGGGTGAGAAATTCCTTTTGTGTTGTAAATTCGCTGAGGCTTGAAAGGGCATCCTGAACAAAGAAGAAATCTGTGAGGCTTTTTTTTTTGACCAAACTGTTTGAGCGCCGTTTTTTAAAGTGATGTCAAATTGAGGCTTGGATTCTTTTTTCTTTTTCTTATTTTTTTTCTGGGGACTTAAGTGTGACTTTGTAGGTAACCAGATTGAATTTTCTTTTATATATATTTTTATGCTCCTTTTGATTTTTTAATTTTTTCTAGGATAGAGGCTCCCTTTAGCTATTTTCTTTTTCTTTTCTTTTTTTTTGTATACATTACTCATTTTTTCTGGCTGGGGGGGGGAAGAGCATTAAGAAACATTGCAACACTGCCAACTAGAGGCTTGAAAATATTTTAAAACTCCTTCTCAAGGACATTTCAACATGATAAGATAGAGGGAGAGCATAGCAAAATATTATTACAGGTGTTTTCCTGGACTCTTATCAATATTTCAACATTTGAGGCTTAGCTTTGAAGCTGCTGGAGAAGAGAGTCATAATAAGAGCCTTGGATAAATAAATAAAGTGCAGTGTGCTCTCTTATATATATATATATATACCCCATTCGCCAGCCTTTTTGTAAATCTCAATTCTAGTAATATTCTTATTTTTGCCTTTTATTTTAAAGGGAAAGTCTCAGAGTTTTTTCTTTATTTTTCTTTTTTTCTCTTTATTTTTATTGGGACTTCTTTGCTTTTTCTATACATGTTTTTGGACCACTTTGTTTTTCTTTTTTGATTATTGAGATTAAGGTGTGAAGAACCTGAAGGAATTTCTTTTTTTTTCTTTTTTCTTTTTTTTGCTCTTAATCAATAATATCATTTTTGGGTTTGTTTGTTTGTTTCCTTTCTATTTTTCTTTTTTTTATGAAGGACTACTTTGTAATTGGATTAGGGTCAAGAAGAACCTGAAGATTTTTCTTCTTTCTTTTTTCCTTTTTCTTCTTTGGTTTTGGGTCTTTTACTATTGTTTTTTTTGGGGGGATTATAATTGACTATTCTACCAGTTGGATTAAAAGTCAAAAAGAATTTGAAGCTTTGGAGGCATTAAAATGATCAGGAAACCAATACCAGTTGGCATTTCTACTTCTACCTCTGCTTCCCCACCAGCTAGAGGACAACGTTTAATTCAGACAATGTTGAAGCAAAATAAAGAACAAGAAATAGTAACTTTACAGATGATTATGCAAGGAATCCAAGATCTCAAGATAAAATCAGACATCATTGAACAAAGAATAGAGAAGACTGATGAAAAAGTAGAAAATATTAAACAAATGATGGGGAAGTATGAGGAGAGATTCCAAAAAATTGAGGAAGAAGGTAAACAAAGAGAGGAGAAGATTGGAAATATTGACAGTAGATTAACAGTGGTTGAACAAGAAAAAAATGGGATGTTGAGGTGGGAGATGGAAAGGTCAGAATTTTATCTTAGATTTCAAAATATAGAAGAGGAAAAAGGAGAAAATTTGGCTGTGATAATGATAGAAATTTTGGCAGATGCTTTGGAAATTACAGAGGAAAAGATGATGGATGGAGTAGATGAGGTATATCGAGTTTATACAAGATATGCGATGAGAAATAAATTACTAAGGGAAGTCCATATTAGATTTACCAAAAAATCCATCAAAACACAAATATTACAAGTGGTAAGAGAGAAAACATTGAAATACAAAGGTAAAGAGATTGTGGTTTTAAAACAAATACCCAGAAGAGTGAGAGAGATGAGAAGAGAATATCGATTTCTGACCAAAATGCTACTGGAAAACGAAGTGAATTATAGATGGCTGATTCCAGAAGGATTAATGTTTACGTGGCAAGAGCAGAGAAATAGAATTGATTCAATTGAAAAAGCAGAACTTTTCCATGCAGAATTTTTTGGAGGAAGAAGAGAGGAGGCAGAGAAAGAGGTCTCATTAATTGAGTTTCAAGAGGAACAACTGGAGACTGAAAAAGAGAAAGGAGCTATAGGTGGACAGGTGAACAGTAAAGAACAGCGTGAAGTGATTTCCACGAGAGCTGTTAGACCTAAATATAAAGCATAATCATGGAAGAAAGAAAACTGATTACAATGAACATAAATGGACTTAATTCAACTGTTAAAAGAAGGAAAACTTTTCATAAATTAGAGAAATTAAAATTTGATATAATTTGTCTACAAGAAGTTCATATTAAAAAACAACATGAACAATTGTTAGTACAGCCAAAATTGGGGAAAATATTTACTTCTTTGACTCAATGTAAGAAAAGAGGAGTGGTTCTATACATTAAAGAGGCCATTCCGGAACTTCCGGTTTGCGTGGCTTCGGGGCAGCAGGAATTCGCGACAGCTCGCGATTCCTGCTGTGCTAGCCGTCGAGGTACCCCCGATCCAGATGGGTCAGGGGGATATGGCTGCCCTGTAGGGACAGCTGAAGAGAGAGGGGAGTCGGATAGGGAGGTGGGGGTATCGCAGACCCCCCCTTCTCCGAGAAAACCCCTTTTTCCCAAGGCGGTGGAGCGGCGGTCAGCAATGGCCGCCACGAAGAAGCCAGCAACCGGGTAAGAACTGTGCTGGAGGAAGTGTGAAGAGTGAAAGTTCTGTCTGAGCCGGGTCAAGTAACACCTTTTAAATTGCCTGGAATTGAGCTGCTTGAATTGCTGGAGGATACATTGTATCCCTAAGAAGAGCGAAAAGCGGCGGAGAAGCTGTTAAAGGGAATTTTTTTTTTTTTTTTTTTTATTCTCCCACCCCACGGAAAAAGCAGAAATATTTGGATATATTAGACATTGAAAGTGGATTGCCTTGAAAGCTGAAGCTAAGAGACAAAGGGATTTTTGGACATTGAAAAATTTAAGAAATTGGAAAATCTCTGCTGGAGGTATGGATTTTTGATTATTTAAAATTGTCATTGCAAGTGGGAAGGGAGAAAAAAAAATTGGAGCAGAAGATGAAAAAGGAGGAGATTGTCTAGAACGTCTTTGTGGATCCCAAAAGAAGATATATGGTAATTGGACCTCTTTGATTAAAAATTAATTCAGAAAGAGAAAGAGAAGAAGGAAGAAAAGTATTAACTTTTGGAACTTTTTTTTCTTTTTTTTTAATTGCTTTTGATTGTCTTTGATTAAAAATACTTGTGGTTGTTTTGGAAAAAGTTTCCCTTTTCATAATGGCATCGTCTGTGGATGAACTAGAGATTGAATATCAAAAATATAAAAAAGAAGATACTTTGGGCGCTTTGTTTCAATTCTTAGAAATGGCGTTATGTTCTTTTGAAAAGTTGATTACGCAGCAGAAGGACTGGGACAAGGAAGAAGAGGAAGAAGAAGCCATCTTTGATGAACAATGGGTCCCTTTCGGAGAGGAGGAGAAAAAGGATAAGAAAAAGGGGATTTTAAGAATTATAAAAACAACCAAAAGAGAGAAAAAGGAGCAAAAAGATGGAGACAAGGTTAGAAAGCAAAGGAAAAGGAGCAAGAAAAGCGAAGAGAAAAAGCAAAGGGGTAGAAAGGGCAAGGAGAAGAATAAGCAAGAGAGAAAGGGGGGGAGGAGAAGCCTTAATGGGGGGAAGCAAGACCTAAAGAAAAAAAGTTTATTTAGAGATAATGGGTGAATTTAATTTAGATTAAAAGAGGGATTCTGGAGGGTATATAAGAGTGTGTTTTTATATGTATATTTAGAATATAAAATTTATTATGTAATTTTAGAATCTTTTAAACAGAATCCCAAGAAAGATTGCTATATGTAGTATTTCTAAGTTAGGGTAATGAGTTATAGATGTTACTCCAATTGGTGTACAGGAGAAGTATAGTAAAAGAAAAAAAAAGATGAATAGATAATTGGAAATAGAACAGACAAAGAATGTTGTTGAAAATGGTAATAAGATATGGAAGGATATATATGCTTTTTTTTTTTTTTGATTTTGTATATTGATAAAAGGCAATAAAATTTTAATTAATAAATAATTTGGATGGAAAAGAGAAGTAGGGACAAGATATGAAGTTAATATTATATGAAATATTGATATTATAATCTGGAAATGTTATGCCTTATTGGTCTTTTATTATTATTTTTTCTTAGAAAAGAATTTATAAGCTGCTATGCCTTGATTCTTTGTGCATTGTTTTTATAAAACTGATAAAAATGGTTTTTATATATATATATAAAAAAGAAAATGATAATAAGATATGGAAGGAGATATGGGTTGAATATGATGTTTGAATTTGTGTCTGTGTAAAGAGTTTTAACCCGGGAACAGACAACCTTCAGAAAAGATCTTTTAGTTTTGTTTATGTTTAGTGTTTGTATGTTTGTGTATTGTGTTTATGGTAAAACTAACAAAATTTGTTTTTTATAAAAAAAAAAGGAAAAAAGAATCAATAAAACCTTGGAGGAATGTTAGACGAGAATAATTTAAACAAGCCAGAAAGAAAAGAATATGATGACTATAAAATGGATAAATATGGAAGAGAAATGAAATTGAATAGGAGTAAAGAGAAATAATGAGAAATTTGCTGAAAGATATTTGTGTGTCCATATGGAGATGGGATAAATTGGAATTATGCTGTATAAAAATAATGTTTTGTTTGACTTGTAAGGATTTACAATGTTAAGAGGTTTTATGTGTTTATGTATTTAATGGTTAATGATGTGTTGTTTTATCTTTAAAATTAATAAAAATTTGTTTCAAAAAAAAAAAAAAGAGGCCATCCCAGCAAAACTGATCTACACTGATGAAGAAGGAAGAGTATTGATGGTGGAAATAATGGACAATAATATAAAAATACTCTTGATTGCAATTTATGCTCCGAATGAAAAACAAGAAGAGTTTTATAAAAAGCTACACATGAAAATACCTGGACTGGACTATGTTAATATAATCATGATGGGAGACCTTAATGGAATTGTGGACAATAAATTGGACTACATAGCAACAACAACCAAGCAAAATAGAAAGGGTCTCCCTAAATCTTTTTTTAAAATGACAGACGAACTATTTTTAAAAGATATTTGGAGAGAAAGAAATGTTAAAGCTAAACAATATACTTTTTATTCAAATAGACATTTATCATGGTCCAGATTAGATATGATTTGGATATCAACAGAATTAATATCCAATATTCAAGAAACAAATATTGAAACAAGTACTTGGGCAGATCATAGTCCAATGACAATTAAATGGAAGGGACAAAAAAAAAAAGATCAAGATAGACATTAAATAATACTATTTTAAAGGAGAAAGATTTTATACAATGGATGGAGAAGGAATTGGCTTTTTTTTCAGAGAAAATAAAAAAGAAGATACTTCAACGCAGAATGTTTGGGATACAATGAAGGCATATGCTAGAGGTCTGATAATAGATTATACAAGAAAAAAGAATATTAGGAAAAGGCAAGCTTCTAAGGCCTTGGAAGATGAGTATAAAAGACTTGAAAAAGAATTACAGAAAATGCCACAGAAAAAAGATATTAAATTGAAGCTGGATGTAATTAAACATAAAATGGAATTAATAGAGAAAGAAGAATTGGCACAGAAAATCAGAAATTCTAAACAGAATTACTTTGAAGATGCGAATAAACCAGGTAGATGGCTAGCATATAAACTGAGAAAGGAGAAGGAATCAAGAAAAATATTGAAGTTAATAGATGATCAAGGCCAAGTTTGTTGTGGTAATAAGGAGAAAAAGGAAATTATTCGAGATTTTTATGGGCAACTATACAAACAAGAGAATATTGTTGAGGAAAAAGTCAAACAATATTTACAGAATGCTAATTTACCGAAGATACCTAAAGAGACTGAAGAAATGCTAGAAAGCAATAAAACAATGATGGAATTAAATGAAGCATTTAAGAAACAAAATAATGGGAAAGCACCAGGTCCAGATGGGCTTCCGGCAGAATTCTATAAAACATTTCAAGAATCATTGAGTATCCCATTGTTAGAAGTCATGAATGAAGTTATGTTAAAGAAGATGATACCCAAAACATGGTCAGAGGCTTATATCACACTTATTCCAAAAGAAGAGGCTGACCCACTGCAAATTAAGAACTATAGACCCATCTCCTTATTGAATGCAGACTATAAAATCTTTGCTTCAATTTTAGCAGAAAGACTTAAAAAATATTTAAATAATTTTATTCACCCAGATCAAAATGGATTTCTGCCAAAGAGACAAATCAGAGACAATATGAGAGTAATCTTGGATACTTTGGAATACTATGAGGCTCATCCTGAAAAGCAAATGGCTTTGATATTTTTAGATGCTCAAAAGGCATTTGACAACGTGAACTGGAGATTTGTGTTATTACTATTGGAACAGATGGGTTTTGCTAAAAAATTTATTCAAGCAATCGAAGCCATATATAATAAACAGACAGCAAAGGTAATGATGGAGGGGGAACTTACAGATTTTATTAATATAAGAAAAGGCACAAGACAAGGGTGTCCCCTATCTCCTTTGCTATTTGTGTTGACCTTGGAAGTGTTGAATAGAAATATTAGGGATGATAAAAGTATAAAAGGAATGAAAATTAAGAAGGAAGAATTTAAACTACAAGCTTTTGCTGATGATTTAGCTTTTATTCTGGAAGACCCGTTAGAAACAGCTCCAAGGTTTTTGGAAAAGATAGAGACATTTGGTGAGATGGCTGGTTTGAAAATAAATAAAGATAAAACAAAGATTTTGACAAAGAACATGCTATTGAGACAAAGAGAAGAACTGGCAGATCTTTTGAAAATCCAAACTACAAATAAGGTTAAGTATCTGGGGATATATTTGACAGCAAGATGTAGCACATTAAAAGAGAATAATTATATTAAACTCAAACAACAGATAGCTACAGATTTGAAGAAGTGGGAAAACTTGCAATTGTCATTAATAGGGAGACAGATGACTTCACACCATTCAAGTCTGGACAGACTGAGCTCTTCTCTTAGAAAGGCTGTGTCATCTGGGGCGATAGAGTCATTATCAGCTCCGAAAAGCGCTGCTGAGAACTTTGCACGATGGCCACCCCGGCATCGTGTGAATGAAAGCCCTTGCACGAAGCTACGCATGGTGGCCGGGCATTGACAAGCAAATCGAACAGTGGGTTAAAGCTTGTCCCAAATGCCAAGAAGTCAGCAACGCCCCACCAAAAGCCATGCCTACTGAATGGGAGACACCAGGTGGACCCTGGTCCTGAATTCACCTGGACTTCGCGGGGCCAACCAAGGGCTACACCTTCCTGCTTACCGTCGATGCCTACTCCAATTGGCTCGAAATTCATCGCATGATGACTACGACCTCCGAGGCGGTCACCAAGATTCTAAACAGACTCTTTGCAACCCACGGATTACCAGACATCTTGGTATTTGATAACGGCCCACAATTTACTGCACTAGCATTCAAGCAGTACCTCGCTGACCGCGGTATCCGCCATGCACTCACCTCGCCTGTGCACCCTGCGACCAATGGCCGAGCAGAACGCATGGTCCAATTTGTGAAGAAAATCTTGCAAAAGGTAGACTACGACAACATTGACGACAAGGTCAATCAAATCCTCTTCTTGCAACACATCACCCCACATAGCGTCACCAACAAAACTCCCACTGAACTGCTAATGGGACGAAAGCTCCACTCCCACCTCGACCGGTTGCGCCCAGCTTATGAACCAGAGAAACCACTAGGATCCAGCGGCCGCTATCGCACCTTCCAGGTAGGAGACCTGGTTTATGCAAAAAACCTATCGGGCGATCCGTTGTGGGTGGAAGCGACAGTAGTACGTTTAACCGGCCCCAGATCTACCTTGTGCAATGCCTTGACGATAAACTTTGGAAACGGCATATCGACCAATTATGGTCGTGGCTTGCAGTGGCCAGTCCGCAACTCCCCTATGACCAAACTGAGGGGGGGGGAGGTACGGAAGAAGATGAAGTCCTAGGAAACCTGTTTGAAGGAAACGACGATTTAATAGAAACTCAGGAAGCGGAGCCGGAGGGAGAAACGTTTGCACCTCAGGGAATTGCAGAAAATGTGGGTAACGACATAGAAGTGAACTCTAAACCAGAGGCAGCCCCACTGCCAAACAACGATCTACCTCAGCAGGATTGCAACCAGCCGATACAACGAAAATCAAAGAAACTAAAAAGACAACTGTCCTATTTAAGGGACTATGTAACCGCACCCTGAAATAAGAAGCCAGGGGGAAGGGTTGTTGTGTATGCAATAAGATTAATAAAGCGTAAGCTTGGAGTAAGTGCAGGGTTCTGTCCCTGCACTTCTGATTGGCTGTTAAGCGGCCGGACCGGATTGGCCCGTTCCAGGGAATCCAATTGGCCCTTAACAGAGAGTTCTTATTGGTTATAAAAGCTAGCGGTCCTAGCTCGTTATTGGTTAAACGTTACAAGGTTTGCCTATATAAGGCGGGTTTTACTGCTGTTAAATTGAGAAAGTCACGATGTAAATAAAGAGCTGAAGTTCACCGTTCAGAGGTTTGTCTCCATTCTTTCTCGCCCATGCTTAAAACTTAACACCAAGAGTAGAAAAATAAAATTTGTTCTGAAAATGCTTCTACCCAAAATGACAATCCCTGACTTTAGAATGTAGCCACAATAGCATGCATAATTTTAATTTTATAGCATTTGTATAGCAATCTAAAGAACTATTTGATCTGTATTTTAATAGCCCTAAATTCACTGTACATTTTCACTTTTTTTAAAAAAAAAATGTTAAACAAAGAACATTCTTGGCTCTGAATTGAAAACTTTTTTGTTTGAACCAAAAATATTTAGTTGTTTCAGTACTATTATATCTGCCTGGGTGTAAAGTACAAGACGTAAAATACTATAGCCTTTGCTTCTATATATCAGAATAATAAACTGCTTGGCTTTTAAACATATACAAAAATGACTTAAAGCCAAAGCAATCTTGGTTTTATTAATAATGTACAGTACTTGAATCTTGTGTTGCCACGTTGTCCCTTTTGCAGAATTTTAGAGGGGCAAAAGGAAGGTCCAAAAATCACGTATTCTCTTTGTAAGCCTAATCATCCCTTCCCTTCCTTCTCCTTTTCTTTTTAATACCAAAAACCCATGATGGAGGGAATGATGGAATAGCCACAGATGTTATTTGACTGTAGTCAGCTCCAGCAGCCATAACTGTCAAGAAGCAGTATAGGTACCAGAGATCATGTTTTATGGTAAATTCAGAGAAATGCTTGTGCTGTGCTACAGAAATACTAACAAAAAGCAAGAGTTCAATTCAACCATGCTGCAACTCCCAACAGATTCTTGTGGATATAGAATCAGTGAAGACTGTCTGAATGGGTGAATGCTATTAGGAGTTTCCAAGTTTGTTTTCTTGATGAGCTGTACTCCAAAAGAAAGTTAGGTCAGGAGGAAAAATGCTTAATTTATTCTTTGATTTTATTAATGTTAAATCTGTAGTATTCCATAAACCGGTCTTAGGTTGCAGTTAATGAAACAACACTTCTATAAAAGGCTAAAACCTGGTTGCCATGATCAAGAAAAAACACACTAAGATCTTCTCTTAAATTAAGGATATAAGTTGAAGAATCATGCTTCAAGACAAAATATTAAAGAGTTTCAAATGCAGCCCTTTAAATAATCTGATTTAGCAAAAATTAATCCAGGTCTTTCCTGGATGTGATTATGGTCTAATTGATCTGATTCACTTGGGGGAAGGGTCTCCAGCATCTCACAGATTGAATAATGATAAACCTTGGTTTACATATTTGACATACTCTATCACAGATTCCTTTTGAAGTGTTCAGTGCAATTAGAAATGTTCTTGATTTTACAATATTTTGCTTAAGTCACATTCCAATAGTTTGGCATGTATAAATGTGTTTTGCAGCACTGCAGATGTTTGGCGCAGGTGGCCAATTGGAATGTATGCTAAATACATTCCAAATTGGCAGCAAACTGAAATACATGACAATATAGAAAGGTGCAAGCTACCTGCAGAAGGCTTAGACTTTTCAATTTGTTCATGTTTAATGCCTCTGTCAGAGCAATACTGAAATCAGAAGACACAACTCCAAAGCTGACCGACGAGTATTCCACATAGTATGAATCTGTTCCTGTTTTCATATTTGACAATCCAACATTAGAATGTTTTCTCCTAGGAATAATATCAGAAAAATTTAAGAAGGAATTAATGTATCTAATAGTATGTGTATTAACAGTGGCTAGAATAATATATGTACAATACTGGAAAAATGAAATGAAACAGAAATAATAAGAAAAATTATGGCATGTAAAGAATCAGAAATAAAAGACAAATCTAAGTATTATAAAACCTGGAATAAATTTTATCAATGGTTATATACAAGGTTAGAATACAAGGTTAAAATATTAGTAGTTATGATTAGATTAATTAGTAATTAATATATTAAATAAGAAGATTACAAATGATGAAGTAAAATGTATATATGCACAACAAAGCTAAATTGGATGTGTTGTATTCTCATAATTAAAATTAAAAAATAAATTTAAAAAAATAAAAAATAAAAAAATCAGAATGAAAAAAAAAGAATGCTTGATTCAAAATGTAACAAGTTACTACTGCCTGATAGGGGAAAAATAGTTGCAGTTGTTATGGGTTTTGTACACATTTAACTCATCCCTTGAAACTGCAGTCAGCCACTATTGAATTTATCCAAACATGGATATCATTGTTTGAAATTTTACCTCACCAAAATGCTAATTTCAATAAATTCTGTATTTCACAAAGAAGTGAAACAAATTTTATTTATTTACTTTTATTTATTTCACAGTTTATTTCACAAAGAAACTTAAGAAGGTAGTAATGACACCAACATCTGTATTCATCTTAATTAAAGCTATAAGATAACATTCTTAGAAGTTTTTTATTATTATTTAAATATTGCCATTTGGGGTTCTATTCCATGAGTGCCTTATTTAGTTTCTGCTTCTTTATTTCCATTTTATAACCTCTGAGATTTTTTTTTACTCAATTGTGGAATGAGGGAAAGTAATAAAAATGCCTGCAGCTTTGTGTCACTAAAAATGAATCGGGGAATTTATGTTAAACCTTTTCTAAAATAATCATTTGAATCCCATATTTGCATAGAATTACATGGCTTTTCTCTATTTACAAACAAAATTAAGTTGTATAATTATTGTAGTTAAAACCATAGAAAGCATGCTAATCGAAATGGTTGCATTCCTTTGGGTGAACCATAGATGCAAGACTTTAATAGATTTTTTAAATATACTTTTTGTAATTCCTTGCCTGGAGATATTTTTCCAATCTTCTTTCATTACTTTATATTGCATTAGGAGGCACAATCATCCTCAATAAATGTTAAGGAGTCTTCAGTTAATAACACTGAAACCCAGAAAATATAAGACATCTGGTTCCTCTCTTCTTTACACATAACTGAGCCATTAAAATGAAGGGGCCTTGCAAAGAACCTTCTCTGATTGGCAAATGTCTGTGGTGGTGGTGGGGAAATGAGCACTGTCACATTGCAATGCAAGTTCTGCCTCTTTTCTACATGCAAGGAGATTTGTCAGGCACATGAAAGGGATAAAACTTGTTTCACAACTCTGATGGAACTCAAATTCTGTAGATGCCTCTGTTGATTGGCAGTGGGATTTTCTAGTTCCTTGGGTCTTCCTTTTATGGTCTTCTAAAGACAAAAAAGGCAAAGATTCCAGATTCAAAACCTTTTCCTAATCATGTCCCTTAGCAAAGGGGAAAGTGACACTGAAAATGTTGTAACGTTTTTCCCCTTCTCGCTGAAATCTGTGGAAAAGTAACAACATGTCACTTCTTTCTGTTGAGCTTCTTCCAGCAAAGAAAGATCTTCTATGGTTCCAGCAGCTTCCCTTAGATGGATAGAAAAGTTACTTTATTATGTCCTCTTTGATACCTGTCAAATTATAACACCATGTTAACAGGAAGTGAAAGCAGTGGGAAGGGACATTTCTCCTTCTGCTCATTTGCCAGAGATTGAAGAGTAGTGGGCAATATTTAAGAGGATGGAGAATATTAGTGAGACTAAAAATACCCTGCTTGTGGGTCCAGCCAAAACCTGGAGGTGATATTATTTCTAGCCATTAAAAAGTTGCTTTTGAAACTGTGTACATGAATTGATCACTTTTTCAGTACTGTTGTAATTTCAAAGAGTCACTAAATGAATGCTTGTAAATTGAGTATTATCTATATAGTATAAGTTGAGCCTCAAATGAGAATTCAGACTAAATTAGATTTATTCATTGTTATTACTATGGTTGTTTGTACCACAGGTATCACTAGTTTGATCTTCTACAGATTTAAATTTAGCCCCAGTTGTAGTCACTATGCACCATGACTTTCATTAGTAGAGTTTGCAGAACATTTTCTTTTTTCATGAGACTAGTGTCAAATCCTAGCACAGATTATTGATGTCTCTTCCACCAATAAAACCATACATACCATATTTTCTATTCCAGCTTCCAATAATATATGCTGTATTTGGCATAGAAATTGAATAAATGAGGGGATAATATCCATCTTTGTATAATTCCTTTGCTAGCCTGAAGCCAGCCTGTTTTGTCCATACTGTAAACCAGCACTCCCCAACCTTTCTATCTTGACAGCCCGTTCCAGCACAGAGGTGTGTGTGAGTGGCAAGTGCATAGTTCTATTGGTGTGAGTGGCAGGCATGTGTGCCCTTCATTTGCATGAATGGAGATCCAACCATGAGCGTATTCCATTCACGAGTGGAACTTTGCGCTCAAGCACAAATGCTCTCCATTCAAGTGACCTTCGCTGTGTGAGTGGAACTTCTCACATGAGCAGAAAGGACCTCTGCTTGCATGAGTGAAACTTTTTTTATTTTTTATTTTTTATTTGATTTGTCAATCATTTACAAGATAATAGGTATAAGTATATGCATAGTTATGAACACATGAAATGGATACATATAAGAAAAATAAAAGAAACAATAGGACAGGGATGGTAGGAACATTGGTGCGCTTATGGACGCCCCCTACAGATCTCTTAGGAAAGGGGTGAGGTCAATAGTAGACAGTCTAAGGTTAAAGTTTTGGGGATTTGGGGAAGAAAACACAGAGTCAGGTAGAGTATTCCAGACATTGACCACTCTGTTGCTGAAGTCGTATTTCCTGCAATCAAGTTTGGTGCAATTAACTTTGAGTTTGTATCTATTGTGTGCTCTTGTGTTGTTATGGTTGAAGCTGAAGTATTCATTGACAGGTAAGTCATTGCAATGTATGATTTTATATACCATACTTAGATCAGACCAAAAATGGCGTAATCCAAGGTGTTCTAGGTCTAGAATTTCAAGTCTGGTGTCATAAGGTATTCTACAATGAATAGAGGAGTGGAGAACTCTTCTTGTGAAATATTTCTGGACTTTCTCAACCATGCTAATATCAGATACGTAATGTGGGTTCCAGACTGATGAGCTGTATTCAAGTATTGGTCTAGCAAATGTTTTGTATGCTCTAGTTAGTAGTGTCATATTACCAGAGAAAAAGCTAACAACTCGTAATTAGTTAACAACTCGTAATGGAGTCAGGGAGAGATGTGTTGAGCCATGTTTCACAGACAAATATGATGTCGAATTTAGCCATATTTAATAAGAGGAGAAATTCAGGTATTTTATTCACACAGCTTCTTGCATTGAGTAGCTTGCATTTAAAGCCAGTTGTAGTTGGAATTGAGGTAGTTAGAGGCATGCTTGCCTAGTCTTGGGTGATGGTGGATTGGTTGGAGTAGGGTTGTGGTTGAAGGTTAAAGCTGAGTTGCGGGTTGTGTGACTTACTTCTGATACAGTCAGCATGGTAGTCAATGTCCATTGTCTAGAAATGGTTTGAGTTCTGTGCAGAGTACACAGGAGCAGGCACATTGCTGCATGGTTAGGTCAGGGCGAGAATGGAGGTTCTTATGGTTGGTGTTGCTTTTGGTAAGTGAATTTATAGTACAAATGAATTTACGTTTGCTTGATTCATTTTTGCAAATGACCCTTGCAGAAGTGTGGGGCCACAGAGCTGTCTCTGTTTTTGAGCTCTCAGCCAATGCGGGAAATGTCAAGTATTTCATCAGGGGAGATGGTTGATGCTTGATAATCACTGATGATGTTTCAGATAGTTGTGATGTCATCATTGTAATTGATGTCCTCTTGACCAAATAAGATGGCGTTTGGATGTTTCCATTCAGGCTCAACAGCTTCTCTGATGAGAATTGGGATATCATTATTTGTCTGATTTATGTTTTTTGTGGATTGCGTTGTGGTTGTTGGGTATAGATGTGGTTTGTAGCTATTGGATGTTCAGGTTTTTGCGTTGTGTCTTTTTTTCAAGGTTGGATAATCTTTCTTTCAAAGCATCCAGGGATGCTACTTTGGTGTCAAAGGATGTTATTCGTGTTTCTATGGAATCAACTCTTTCAAACAGATCCAGTTTGGGTCTGCATGATTTGCAGAGATATGAAAACTCATTGGATGATTCTAGGTATTGAATCATTTGTTCGGGTAATCCCAAGCAGTCATGATGAGTGTATTTGTTACATAGAGAACATTTGATGGAATTTTCATTATCCTTTAGAGCTTTATAACATTTAAGGCTTGTGCAGGAGTCTTGTGGTTCATTGGTGGGGATTACTTTCTCTTTAGGTTGTGGTTTGGCATTGGATTTTGTTCTTGGCATGGTAGGTTTGTTAACATGGTACATTGATTAAATTACTTAATGGAACAATTTTGTGTAATCAATATAGCCAATATCACACCAATCAATCAATTGCAATAATCTCTCTAGTCAAATAATTTTGCTAAGCAACAATCAGCCTACTCAATTAATTACACTAATTGCTAATCAATTAATTACACTAATCATTAATCACACTGTTCAATTAAATTCACTAAATCACTAATTTTACTAATCAATTAAATTACATGAACCTTGATCAGTAATCACTAATCACTAATCAGTAATCAAACCATTTGCACTAAACACTCTAATCACACTAATCAATTAAAACAATAAATCAATTAAACCATAAATAAATTATTTTATAGAAATTGATTAACTAATTATTGATATAGGTAATGAGGTAGAAAAGTAAGTTTTGAGGTAATGAATTAATCAGTGTTTGATTAAAGTAATGAAGTAGCATTGAGAGTCTGCAAGGAAAGGGTTAATTGTTTTACTAGCAGCTGTTATTTACTGGGTGGTAGGAATTTATTGCTCTGATGGCTGCTGTTATTACACTGTAAACAATAGGGTGTAACATGGTGTTCGAAAGCACTCTGGATTATTGAAAGAGAGCAAAACTCACTGAATTAAAACACTTTAACTACAATCAATATGTCTCTGAATAAGATTGTTTTCCAATAGTTTCCCAAAGTTCTTCAAGTTGAGTAATAGTAAAAATACAGTCCAGTAATTTGGGTTAACCAATCCAATCTGTCCTTTACTTTTAAAGTTACTTCTAGCTGCAATATCTTTTTTTTTTCTTTACTAAATCTGACAGTCACTCCCAATCATTAATCACAGCTAATTTCCTCCTTTGAGTGCCACTTTCCAAGGAAAATTCTACTGCAGAAATTGGAGTGATTCTTACCAAGACTAAGCACGCTGTTACAAGATCTTTCCTTTCTTTTTCACTTCCGTCTTAGCTGCCTACCCCAGCTCCAATTCAGCCATGCTGGTGGTTCTCTTTTTAGTTCAGATGATGGGGTTTTCTCCAGGTCAGTTGAGGAGACTCTACTCTCTTTGCAACCACCAAAGCATCCCTCTGCCTTTACCACTCATCCAGGGTGACTTTCGTCTCCTAAGAGTCTCAGGGCTTGAAGAAATTGGCAGAACTTCATGGAGCTGCCGCTCATCCACACCACTTCGTTGCCCACCCCTTGTGCAATAATCCAGTTTTGAACTGGCCATGACCCAGTAGTGGGCCACAGCACAGGAGTTGAAAACCCCTGCTGTAAACAGTAGATTTTTTATGAGGAGAATGAGATGGCTTGGGATTCCCGTTTTTCTATCCACATTTCACAGCCTAGCATAATGACATAATCAAAGTTCTTTTAATCAATTAAACATTTTAGACCTCAGTTTATTTTCTAAAGCTCTTTGCTAATTTTAAATATTTATGATACAAGGTGATTTTCTCATATATCTAGTTTATTATTGCTCCTTGTTTGTTTATAATTTTTAGATACTGTTTTTAATAACATTTTAGGATATTTGCTAGTCTTGGAATAAAATAGTTTGAAAGAGCATAAAATTCAATTGCTCATTTCATATTTTTCTTTTCTCCTTAAACCCCAGGAACATGTACAAATAATGTAGAAATACAGGAATGTTGTATTGTGCCTTTCTTTCTGCAAATACTTATCATCTTTTCATTCTAAGCACTCAGTGTTCCTTTTTCTGATGTACTAGATTAAATCTCCAACTGTTCCATGATTAGAACAGGTTATTCTTCTTGGTTTCAATTCAGCAAGAAAAATGTAACATCAGAAACTTAGAGAGGAGAGGGATAGAGACACTGAACACTGATGTCTCTGTACTAACAATGTTAACTGAAACTTAACTGTTTAATGGAAACTACTGTGTCCTCAATTAAAGAAAAAAACAGAACAACAATCCTGAAAGAGGCATCATCCTTAACAAAATATAACAAAGATTGCAGATAAATCAGCTGTCCATAAAGAATTTTCTATTTAAATGTAGGTTACTACATATTCCCAATAGTATTTCATCTGAGTAATTTATAATGCTCAAAACAGTATAAGAGAATTTGAACTTCTGGGATTTTATGCTAGCTGGAAAATTCTAATAAATGTCTACACTATTAGTAAGTATCAAATGTCCATATTTTTCATTGTCGCCCAATTCATTTTATGATTAGCTGCTATTCTATCTATTTTATTTTTTCTGCATTTTTTCCCCATGCATTGCTATATTGTTGACTAAGTGGATTGGTAGATGACTAGTTTAACTTTGCAAAAAAATGTAGTAAGTCTTTAAAAAAAAAAAAAAAACTAAATTTCTATTTAAAAGTTCAAAATTCAGGGCTGTCCATAGACCACACAGTCCAAGTTAGGATTGTGATTTTTATAGGATTGTGAACACTTTTTTAACAGTCACTCCCATTGGGGTCTGGCCAAGGAAACAGAAGGGTGGTTAACAGTAACAAAGGGAAGGGAAGGGAAGGGAAGGGAAGGAAGGAAGGAAGGAAGGAAGGAAGGAAGGAAGGAAGGAAGGAAGGAAGGAAGGAAGGAAGGAAGGAAGGAAGGAAGGAAGGAAGGAAGGAAGGAAGATCTCCAATGCTCCCTTCAGTCTTCACACAAGGAAACTCAATGGGGAAGCCATCAGGAAGTTAGAAATTGCTTCTGCTTCCACTGCTTTTTTATCCACACATGGTAGTTCTGTTTCTATGTTTAAGTAAGGAAATATCTCTGAAATGATGACCCAACAGGACATGGGTTGTCTAATGTGGTGGTCGCCAACCAATCGGCCAGGGACCACTTGTAGTCCATGAGAAAATGTTGGTAGTCCACAGAGAAATGTCCCCTCCAAAGCACACATCCCAAAGCAGTTAATCCAGTCTGCACAAGAACACAAGGCTGCACCACCCACATGGCCCACCCACTTGCTGGCCCCCACCCTTTGGCTGAGCACAAACCTTCAAAGCACTGAAGTGTGAATGACTTCAGCCGGGTTCCTCGAGTGAAGAGAGAATGCTGATGCCATGCAAATGCAAGTAGCATGGTGCTCCCACACCTTCCAGCCATCACCATCACCACTTCAGCCTGCCTGTGCTCCTCCCCTCTTTTGCTGCAACAGTAACATTAGCTCATCCTAGCCTATGAGGGCTGTGCTGCTTTTTGCATGTTGCACCTCTTGCAAATTTGCACATTACACGTGCCACCCCATACGGCGGAGATTTCCAACCCTATATGGGCTGGAATATGGACCACTCCCATATTCCAGAGCTGCAGTAGTCACAAGACTGGCCCTTTGGTCATCCCGGAGCAGCTCCTCTAGTTCATGCCAGGCTGGTGCACCTAGGTGGAAGAACAGTTGCTCCGGGATGACCAAAGGGCCAGTCCTGTGACTACTGCAGCTCTGCAATATGGGAGTGACTTTCCCACCAGTGTCAGCAAGCCACCATCAGTCAAAATTCATATTAGTGATCTGCGGGATTTAAAATTATTTGGTGGTCCCTGAGGTCCAAAAGGTTGGCGACCCCTGGTCTAATGTATGCATGTGTATGTGTTGATGTGTCTTTCTCACAAACACACACACAATCATACATACATATATGCACATATCAATTTGGTGTAGTGCTTAAGGCATAAGACTAGAAACCAAAAGACCTTGAGTTTTAGTTCCACCTTGAAAGAAACACAGCCAGGTGATCTTGGAACACCAACTTTATCTCTAAACTTCAGACACTGGTATAGACAGTTACCAGGAATCAATATTAACTTTCCATACAGTTTTGGAGAAATTGAATGCATCAATCATATACTGTTGTATTGTAATTTTTAAAAGGACCTAAGGAGCTTATTTATTTTACCTCTATGTTGCAACAAGACAGGCAAATCTTTACCATACAAAGTTTCTACTATCTAATTGTAATTGAATCATCACTAACATTGTGACCAAATTTTCTGTGGCAGCAGTCAAAACACGTCATCAGCTAATATATAACTTCAAGGACTTGTTTAGGCAGTCTCCAAGAATTGAACGTGATTGAATAGAAGAAAATAAAATGTTTTCATTTTGTTTTATATATTAATGTGTATGAATCATTGTTAGTAATAAATAATGCACAAATCTATAGTCCCAGCAAAGATCTCCTATACAAGTAAAATTTCCCATCTGAAGCACTAAAGAAGTATCGCACCAACCTGTGTGATTAAGATAAGACCTCTATGGATGCTTGAAGATTCTGGACACTCACATTGGTTTCCTGGAAACTAGTGCAGAGCAGAGAAATTCTGCAATTTTTTTCTTCCATCATTTCCCATTCTATTTGATAAAAGAGAATTTACTTTCATTCCCTCTCCCTCAAAGGAGCAGATAATTTCTGTGACATTCTCAGAGATGGAGTATAGTGTTCTTGTGATTGCAGAGTTATGAGATGGTCAGAGAATATGAGTGAATTTCCCAAGTTTTATTATACAAATTATTCTAAATGGTTTATAGGGGCAAAAATGAGCTAAAAGACCTTTGTAACGAGAAAAAAAAAAAGAGGGAGAGAGAATAGAAACAGGAATTGACACAGATTTTTTTCAAGTGAACAGGCTTTGATCTATAAATACAGCTGGCAGTGCCATATGTATAACAGCTTTTCAAACCAGCTACCAGTAGAAAATACCTAAGGAATATGGGGGAATACTGTGAACAACACCTTTAGAATCATTTTTCAGAATAGAGAAACAATTGTTTCTCCCCCCTTCAGGCGGCTGTTCAGTAAGCAGCCATTAAAAAGAATTATTTGTTCAGTGTTTCACTGGAATCAATGATAGAAGCATAAAGGTCATCACACTCATTTACATAACAGTTATCCAGGGCTGACTGGGATGTGATAATTTTGCAGAAAGCTTTCTTTCTCTCTTTTTTCCACAGATGAATTGTGGTTTTATTTTTGCTTATGCACTGTGATAACATAGGCAATGCGATTATTAGACTCTCAGCTAGATCTTTTTAAGAGGGAAGCATTTCAGCTCTTTATGTGTGATTCTGCTGTTAGCAGCGTTGTTTGTAGAAATAAGATACAGTTCCAAATGATTAGGAAGTCATTCACAGAACAAGCAGCTATGCAAGCCAGATGGAACTGTCTTTTTGGGAGGGGGAACTAAGATAACAAGGTCTTCCAATATGGGGCAAGTCACAGGAAGCCTTTGGTCCATTTGTGCTCTACTACACCTTAAGCAGGTTTCTGGTGAGAAGTCCATTTGAGAAGGATACAATAAGTTATTCACTGATATCCACAACAGCAGAAGAGAAAAATGATAGTTTCAAACTGGGAAGAAAATAGACAAGGGGGAAAAAGGAAATTCTTAGGCCTGATGATCCAAGAAAAGAGCTATTTCACAGCAATCCTCTCCACTGTAGGCAATCTTCCTCATTTTCCCAAAAAGTTTCTTGCTTTGACTTCTATTTGAAGAGAAAGTATCAAATACAATGTTATTGTTTTCTCTTTCTCTTTTACAAATATATGTGAGGTACAGGCACAACTGCCTACATTTACTGGATTTAATCCATTCATAGAGACCTTCCCAGGAGATATTTGTGATATCCTACTTCGATGAGATGAGGACTAAAGCTGGAAAGTTTTGCTTTTCTAAGGGTCCTTGGTGCTCTCTAAGTCTGGTTCTTCTCTTGCAGACTTTTTATTATAACTAGAAAGCATCATCAGTATTAGAAAGGAGTGGAGTTTGTTCTCATTTTATATACTAGTGGCTTGTCCTGTCAATTTTAATGGAAATCGTCTTAGTGGTTCTTTTATTGGGCTGTTGTTTACAGTTGCCTTGTTTGTCAGAGTTGGTAGTTCCTTGATTAGAGTATTGTTTGCTTTGTGATTGTTGGTCTTATGTTAATTTAGGTGTTAATCTCTGCTCAGCTGGTTGTTGATTGCTAGTGAGGAAAAGTTTTGGTTATTTAATTTCCTTTTTGGTTTTTTGATTGTTTCTTTTGAATGGTGTCTATCTGTTATTTATCTTTATGTTCCCGTTGATGTGCGATTTGTCTGAGTGCCAAGTTTCCAGGAATTCTCTAGAGTTCGTGAACTTTGCTTGGTCTAGGAAGTTTCCCAGTTTTGGAAAGGTTTTCTTCTCTTTCAATGTACCTATTTTAGGAACAACTGCCTTCTAAAAGGATGCACCTCTTTAGGATGGCCTTCTGATACTTTTTAAATAATACATTTTCCCAGGAAGTCTGAAGGAAATGGGTGTTTGACATCTTCATACTGATGTTTTACTTTCAGCATTTTCTCACTGCCTGACTCTGAGTAACTTGGGACAGGTCTCTCTTGCTCTCTCTCACACACACAAATTAAAAATATGTTTAAAAAAAAAAAAATTCCACTTTACCTTTCTTTAAAGAACAACAGATAATAATAAAAAATGACAAAAATCAGACAGGAATGAAAAAAGAAAGAACACCTACAATTCAAGGCCTGGGAGATGAGCCAAATCTTCATATGCCTGTTTGCCTCCTTTCCATTATTTCCCATCCATTCACCAAGAAAAAGCACAGAAACAATTGTAATTAGAGTTTCAAAACATATATTTATGATTTTGGAAAAGAAATCAAAGAATGCCCTGAACAATGTCTGAGGAAATGAAAGTGGTATGAAGTAGTTCTGGATGAAAGAGAAAGGAAAGAAGCTATTTCTTATTTAAGACTGTCCACAAAACTAAAGAAAAGTTGAACAAACTTCATAAGTCAGAAGAATATCATACAGTTGAAAGGAAGGAAGGAAGGAAGGAAGGAAGGAAGGAAGGAAGGAAGGAAGGAAGGAAGGAAGAAAGAAAGAAAGAAAGAAAGAAAGAAAGAAAGAAAGAAAGAAAGAAAGAAAGAAAGAAAGAAAGAAAGAAAGAAAGAAAGAAAGAAAGAAAGTGTTAGATCTGGAGCGTGGGTGCAAGGAACGGAGACAAGACATCGAATAGTGACTCCAACTCTTTATTAGTGACTTCAGAACAGAGCAGAGCTACTGGGCAGCAGCAGCTCCTTTTATAGAGCTGGCTGCTGTGACAATAATCAATGGTTTGAGTTTGCCATGCTGGTAGCAGCCAATCAGCAGTGACTCGCTGTCAGCAAATCAGATTAGCCAGAATCGGCCAACCACAATCTGCTGTTCGCGGACCAAGCAGAAGTGCACGATTACGAGCCTGCTGTGGAAACAAAACTATTAGGATTTTAAGCTGAAGCGTTTGCTTAGTTCGTAACACCCCTCACCCCTAGGTTCTGTCTGAGGGGTGGGGTGATGTATTCTTGCAGGTAGGCAGGTCGTTTCACCTGTCAACCTGATCTGCATTGCTCCACCAGTCCTTGCCCTGACTCTGGTCTCGGTGGGCTGCTTGCTGCATTTGTTGGCAAAGATGTTCTGCCCTCTCCGTTGGGTGACTCGGGGTTGTCATCTCTGCTTCCATTAAGGCTGTCCTCCGGATCCCTTGGATTTGCTGCTGTCGCAGTGCTGCTCTGTGGTGAGGCGATCGTCTGGCCCGGCTCTCCTTCAGAAGGTGAATATCCCTGGGTTGGTTGTGCTGATTGCTGGTTTTCACGTACTGGGTCGTATGCTAATTCTTCTCTGGTCCCCTCGATTTCCCTTCCCCCCCAGGTTTGAGGTTCGGGGTTTGTGACGGGGGTAGATGCCAGCCTGGAGCGCAGTTGATCGATATGTCGCTTCCACATTTTTCCGTCAGCAGTTTGTAAATGGTAGGAACGTGGACCCGTAAGTTGAGTTATGGTAGCGGGGACCCACAATGGGTCACCAGAAAGATTTTTTGCGAAGACTGGGTCGCCTACCTTGAAGGTGCGATACCTGCTGCTGGACCCCACGGGCTTTTCGGGTGTGTAGGTAGGGTGCAAATGGTCAAGATGTGAGCGAAGTCTCCGGCCCATCAGAAGTTTGGCCGGGGTTCTGTTTGTAGTGCTGTTTGGGGTAATATGTTGGAGGAGAAGCATCCGGGTCACCTTGTCATCGATGTCCCCTTGCTCCATCTTTTGTAAAGTTTTCTTTATGAATTGGACCATTCACTCAGCCATGCCATTGGCTGCAGGGTGAGCTGGTGATGTTAATGCATGGCGTATCCCCCTCTCTGCCAGGTACTGTTCGAATGCCAGAGCGGTGAATTGGGGGCCATTATCCAAAACTAGGACATCTGGCAACCCGTGCATAGTGAATAGTCTATTTAGTTTTTTAGTGATGGCTTCTGTGGTGGTGCTCTTCATTTTGAGGACCTCCAGCCAGTTGGAATAGGCATCCACTGCTATAAGAAATGTATGTCCCTTGGTAGGTCCCACAAAATCGATGTGGATATGGGACCAGGGACCTCGGGGTGCTTCCCATTCAGTTGGTGGTGCTTTTGGTGGAGATGAACGAGTGTCCTGACACTTGCTGCAAGTGGCCACCCAGGTTTCTATTTGCTTATCTATACCTGGCCACCAAGCATAGCTCCTTGCTAGTGCCTTCATTCGCATGATGCCCGGATGGCCATCGTGCAATAGTTTTAGGAGTTTATGCTGTAATCTCTCTGTCTCCCCACAAGACGCATCCCTTTTGGGAGAAAAGTTCTGTTTGCCGGTTTTTGAACGTCTTGAAGGTGTCATTTGCTTCGTTGTCAGGCCAACCTCTTTCTACCCAGCTTAGGACCAGTGCCAAACAAGGATCCTTCCTTGTTTCTGAGGCGATGTCTTGTGCAGTCAGCGGTGGTGAAGGAAGAGTTTCGATTTGTAGCGTAGCGAGGGTTGGAGCTGGGTCGTCTATGACTTCTGGTAATGGAGAATGGCTCAAAACGTCAGCGTGGGGAATGGCTTTCCCCGGGCGGTATAGCAGTTGGTAATCGTATGCGGCTAGAAACTCTGACCAACGTGTCATTCTCAGTGATAAGATGTGGGGAGTTGGTTTGTCTCCCGCTAAAATGCCAAGTAATGGTTTGTGGTCGGTAATTATGGAGAAAGATCTTCCATATACATACTCATGGAATCGTTTAATCGCAGACACAATAGCGAGAGCCTCTTTATCAAGTTGGCTATAGTTTCTCTCAGTTGTAGATAAAGTTCTTGAAAAGAATGCAATAGGTGCCTCAGTACCATTTGTAGGAAGTGGCTTAGGATGGCTCCTACTCCAAACGGTGAGGCATCGCAGGTGACAGTTAAAGGCAAAGTCTCGTTATATTGAATCAATACAGCATCTGAAGTTAACAAGTCCTTTACTTGCTGAAAAGCTCGCTCTTCGCAATGTCCCCAGACCCAGGAAGCCTTCTTATCGAGGAGCCTATTCAAGGGGTTCAGCAACAGTCGCCTTCTGGGGCAAGAAGATGTTATAAAAGTTAATGAGTCTCAGGAAGGCTTGGAGGTCTGTTTTATTCCTAGATCTTGGGGCGTTTTTTATTGCAGTGAGTTTTTTCTCCGTAGAGTGAATTCCCTGTTTGTCAAGAAGGTACCCAAGGAATTCAACCCTCTCAGTACAAAGTTGGCATTTGTCCTTCTTGACCTTCAGGCCAGCGTCTTTAAGTTTCTGGAGGACCATTCTGAGTCATTTTTCTAGCAGGGTTTTGTTGGGGGCAGCTCTTAAGACATCATCGAAGTATGGCACGACCCCTTTTATGCCTTGAAGCAATCTTTCCATCAGACTTTGGAAGATGCCAGGTGCGAATTAGAGTCTATTACACTTGAATGCACCTCTATGCGTGACTATAGTTTGGGCTTCTGCAGTCTCTGCATCTATGGGCAACTGCTGGTACACCTGTGCTCGGTCCAATTTTGCAAATATTTTCCCACCTCCCAGGGAATGAAGGACCAAGCGCTCTGCTGAAGCGCGTGATTTAGGGTGGCCTGGCAATCCCCACAAATTCTTAAGGATCCATCAGGTTTTATAGGGGTTACAATTGGAGTCTTCCACCCGGCGTGATCGATCGGTTCCAACACACCCTGGGCTATTAATTTGTCCAATTGTTCATCAATCTTTGGCTTGAGTGCAAAGGGCACTCGACAAAGCTTAAGGCGAATGGGCGCAATATCAGGGCTGAGATTAAATGATATGGGGGATCCCTTTTACTTGCCTAGCTTCTCGGTAAAAACGTCCTGGAATTCCTGGACGAGAGCCGTTTCCCAGTCATCACTTCCGGTTTGGTTGATGCCTGCTAGTTCAATTCCTAGAGGTGTGAACCATTGCAAACCCAGCAAAGTGGGCTGATGTCTATTGACGATGGTAAGAGGTAGGGTTGCGGTGTGGCTGGAACCGGCAACTGGAATTCTGTTTCCTTGGTAGTCTTTTAGTATGATTTTTTTGAGTGCTGAGGTCCTGGCGATGAATGTCAGCTGTTTTAAGGTTTTCCAGGAGACCATTGACAGGGACGACCCAGAGTCGACTTCCATAACACATGGTTGATTCTCAATGGTGACCTTCACTCGGATTTTCCTCGCATCAAGGGAGGACGCATGGCTGATGGCGATGGTTTGATGGGCCTCTTCTCATCTGGTTGAATTGGCAGGTGCTCGATTTCTGTAGTATTGGTTCCATTGGTTGTTTAGGCGGTCCCGATTTATTGGTGGAGTGCCTGTTGTATGCCGGAAGTTGTTTTCTCTTCGGATTGGCCTGGACCCTCACCTGCTTCTGCAGACCTTTGCGATGTGGCCCCTCTATCCACAGGAACAGCAGAGTGCATCTAGGAACTTGCAGTCTGATCACAGGTGGTTTCCCCCGCATCCAGCACATTGCCTCGAAGGCTTACGATTTCGCTGGTCTCGCTGGTTGCGTTCTGATCTGAGTCTGTTGACCTCCTCTTCCTCGCTTTCTGATGAGGATTCTAGGTCTCCATGGTGGGTGGTCATTGTGTGCCTCTCGGGGAAAGGCGTAGTGTCACTGGCGAGTTGGCGGTACGGTGCGTTCACTTGGCGCATTCAAGCGGCTGACTTCCTGATTGCTTCTGCTGCAGTAGCATTGGTGATGACATCTGCGAGGCTGATGTCTCCCTTCACCATAATCTTGCTCTGGGTCGTGGGGTCTTTTAGGCCCAGAACATTTCGATCTCTCATGGCTTCCTCGAGGTTTGCGAAGCCACAGAGTCCCCCTAGGTTTCTAAGGTCAGCGATGAAATCTGCAACATTTTCACCTTCCTGCTGGTCCCTCTGGTAAAACTCATGTCTCCTGATGAGTGTTGGCACCGCGGGTGCATAATGAGCCCCTAGGATTCGGCCGAGGTTGTCCCAGTCCATTGTCTTGACTTCTGCTGGTTTCACAAGTGCTTTTGCCATTTTAAAAACGGCGGGCCCACAATGGGTCAGAGATACAGCTCGTTTCTTGCCAGGCGTAGCATCTTTCAAATTGTTGGTCTCCAGGAACATTTGGAACCTGTCCATATACGAGTCCCAGTCTTCATTAGCTGGATCAAATGGAGCGGGTGGTATAGTGCTGCTGGTCATTCTGCCGCTTTTGGTGCACTCTTAGCCACGTGCTCTGTTAACGTTCGGTGAGTGTTTAATCAGTTCTATCATCGACGCATCCTACCTTCGTCGCCAGTGTTAGATCTGGAGTGTGGGCGCAAGGAACGGAGACAAGGCATCGAATAGTGACTCCAACTCTTTATTAGTGACTTCAGAACAGAGCAGAGCTACTGGGCAGCAGCAGCTCCTTTTATAGAGCTGGCTGCTGCCACAATAACCAATGGTTTGAGTTTGCTGTGCTGGTAGCGGCCAATCAGCAGCGGCCCACTGTCAGCCAATCAGATTAGCCAGAATCGGCCAATCACAATCCACTGTTCGCGGGCCAATCAGAAATGCAGGATTACAAGCCTGCTGTGGAAACAAAACTATTAGGATTTTAAGCTAAAACGTTTGCTTAGTTCGAGAAAGAAAGAAAGAAAGAAAGAAAGAAAGAAAGAAAGAAAGAAAGAAAGAAAGAAAGAAAGAAAGAAAGAAAGAAAGAAAGAAAGAAAGAAAGAAAGAAAGAAAGAAAGAAAGATTAATACCTATCTTAATCCAGTATTTTCTATTTCATAATTGCTAACAGATGTCTCTGGGGAGTTAGCAAGAAAGACATTAAGTCTTCAGTGATAATAATCCTTTATAGATCTATCCTCTGTGGACTTATTTAATCTTTTAAAGTTATCCAAAGTAGTGTCCAGCACCAAATTATCTGATTGGAATTCTGGAACTTTTGAGGAAAATAATAATGTCTGCCTCAGACCAAAAAAGATGCTTTATCCTGCAACTCAAGACCTCATTATATGAATGTGAACTTTGGAGAAAAAATATTAAATGGGTAAGATGACTCACATATGGCACAAATTAAAGTTAATGGTGAATTGATGAAACCTTGTGAAATACAAAAAGGACAAGACAAGAATATCCGCTTTCATTGCTGCTGTTTATTTTGGCTCTTGAAGCTTTGAATAAAAATCTAAGGAAAGTTGAGAGAAGAGCTGGGATGAACATTTCTAAAAGTGTATAAATTAAGGACATTACTTTATAATTGTTTTTAACTTTGTAAACATTTTTAAATCTATCTATCCATCTAGCATAGCTAGCGAGATAGATAGATAGATAGATATCATTATATAATGCACCCAGTTGGAAATTTTCATTCCTGAATTCCTTTAAAGAAGACCATAATCTGTTTTCTTTCTATATTATACTTGAATTTTTTTAGCCAAATATTATCATTTTACCTAACTAAAGGGTCACTAAAGGGATTTTGGAAGCTTTCTGTTTGCAGTAAAATGTATCTATGTTTTCAAACTAAGGAATACGATATGTTCTGTGATTCCATTTCAATCGAAAAATATACTACATGTATGAAGTTGAAGGGATAAATATCACTTCCTAATTAAGTAGACCCACCATTTCCTTGTGACAAATTGAATCTAAAACACACCAGAAAAATAATTAATTTGTACTGGATCTATTTAGACACCCACATAACAGCCATTCAAGGAAGAATACATCATAGCTATGTCTTTGATAAGCTTTTTCAGAAGGGGATGTATTAGTGCCGCTGCAAGAAATCCATTCAGATTTTCTGACATATAACAGTTTGATCATATACCAATCAATGAATAAACTGTCCCAACTGCAAATAAATGTCAGATTTAACATAAGGGTTTATTAATCAAGCCTGTGGCACAACTTTAGAAATAGAAATATTCTATGCATGTTTAGCTTGCAATATTTTGTTTGAGCTTTGTGATGGCATCACTTATAATAATAAAAAAAAACTGTGTATTTCCATATCCACAAATATGGAATTGTTTTTGCACATATTTTCAAGGACTACAAAAAAGTTCACATCTCACTGAGATGTGGAAAGATAGGATGCTACATATCTGACTGCTTGAACAACAAATTTCTGATTACCCAATTGGGATTAAAATTATTTCAAATCTTTTACCCTATCTTGAAAATTCTCCATAGAAGATAGAAACTATAGTATATCCTTGGATGATTTGCAGTACTGTAACAGATAATGAATTATCTGACTTCAGTTATTTAATAATAATAGGAACAATGTAGCATGTATATACACTTCTGCTAAATAAAGAATACTTGGGTTAGCTAACTAGAAATAGAAAGAGTCTGAATTTTATTCCATTTCGGTACTCAAAAGAACACCCTGAGATTAAAATTATTTAATTTAAAGTATATGTATCTTCCAGATCTTGGAGTTCTAATAAAACTAGACCTAGTGAAACTGTAAGCCTGGAGATTGCCCATTCTGTTTTCCAACATTTCACATTGCAGCCAATTCACTGAAACATCTTTCCTCAAATAAGATCAAAAGTACCTTGCAGCCTTCACAGGTAGATCAGGCAGGAAATATGATCAGATAAGTTAATTCTACTTTATTGTAGAGCTATATTAACAGAATTTTGCAAGTATAAGCCTCCCATCATCTTCCTTACAGCCTGAAAAACTACAGAGGGTCCATTCTGTGCCTCTTCCTGTAGCCAGAATGCATCTGTGGGCTATACTATCTCTTATCTGACTGTACCCTAGTCATCATCTATTGCCGCTGTCTCCCAAGGCCTTTCCTACTTACCGTTACAATACCTAAGGCATGCTTCCCCTTTTGTCATTCTATTTATATGATTAAGTCATTGACCATCAAAAAAGTCTATATTATGAATGCTGGTGCACAATTTCTGTCTTCAAGCATGTGGGTGTATGGCTTGCATACCATCTTCTCATTCAGAGTTCAGCCAAGAATGTTTATATGCTCTCACATATATTTCTATGTCTTTTATTTTTGTTAAAGTATGCTTTGAAAATGCTTAAATCCTTTGGTGAAGCCAGCAGTCTTTAAAATTAAGTACTGTGTTTCATGGACATTAAAATTGTATGTTTATGATTTTATGTTTTGTCTTAGGATCAAATAATGAGCAGTATATATACATTCTTAAAGAAATCAATACATAAATCAATATAAGCATGCAATGAAAAAGCAGTGAAAACCACAATCTCATCACTTTTTAAACCATTCTAACTATAAATAAAAATGATGGCAATGTTGTATTTTCAGGTATTGATTTTGATACATTTTAAACTTTATTAAGGTAAATCTGCCTTGAGGACTATTCTGAGAAAGAGAACAGGATATGAATTTTAGAAATAGATAAAGCATATAAATATTTCACTCCCGACTACAGACAAAGTTTAAGTCTTCATACTTTTAGGTTCTATCTGTATGTAATCATCCATTATTTTTTCCATTATTAAAAAAATTAGAATATGCAAAGTCAACTCCACATCTGTTCTGTAATGTTTGCTGCACTTCTTTACAAGCACTTTGAATTCAATCATAATATTTTTGTAACTAACCCTGATTCATGCATATTTATTCATCCAGATTTGTGATTCTGTAGAATCACAAATCCAGATGAATCTGTCACCAAATCAGTCACCATCAGTACTGCTGTTTCTGCTTCTTGTGAATGTATTATAAAATGTTGCCATTAGTGTTCTTTTAAAAGACACGCACACGGATATCAAAACCACAAAAATTCCCTGACATACAGGAAAACTTATCTTGCAAGGACACGGCAACCTTAGCTAATTACGCCATAGATAGCGCCCGGCTAGCTTGAAAAATCCTTGAGACATGTCAGTGATATATGTGCTATGCATTCCTTTGTAGATATCATTATATGGCATAAACTGCTTTTCTCTTTGATCCTTGTACTCCTAAACCCTCCCTACCTAAAGAACACAATAAAGGAGGTTGTAGCAGAGCAATCGGGGCCGGGACCATTCCATCTGCCCCGAGCGCAATGTGCTTCCTCACTTCAAGCTTCTAAATGTCTGGTGTCTTTTCTTGGTGCCTAAATTCTGGTCCACCCTCGTGAGGGTCCCGCCAAAACTTAAAGGACTAGAAGAAGAAGGTCTGCCGGGCCGGTCGCTCAACGTGACAGCTGGGGGCTCGTCCGGGATCCTTCGTCCTTCGGTCTTCTAGTCTCAAGGTGTTGCCTCTGTCTAGAGGAACACTGCCTTCACTCCTGTTACTACGCACCTAGCAAAGGCTTTGTACAATCGTAAGTAATGGGCTCCCCACTTTCCAAAGTTTTGTCAGTACATAGGGACGAACTTTGCACACTTGTGAAGAAGGCTAATTCTTGTCAAAAATCTAATGACACTACAATTTTCTCTATCTCTAAAAAATCCCTGACTAATCTTTTACTTTACATAGAAAAATATTGTCCTGTCTATCCCTCTGGAGGAACACTCAAATCCTCCACTTGGGAGCGGATAGGAAAATATCTTCATGATACCCCACAGGCTCCCGTGGATATTCTGACTTCCTGGAAGGCTGTTATGGCAGCCATCAACACTCTCTATCCTCCCTCTTCGTCTCTAGAACCATCCTCTTCTTCCATTTCCGATCCCAAAACTACCGTCCCTCTCGCTGCCCATTTTGACTCCACTTCTCTACCTCTTCCTCCTTACCCTGACACCTCCCCCTCCCCTTCAGCCCCTGTGTCCGATTTCTCTCCACATCAATCTCTCGGAGGCACTATCACTGAACTCCTTTCCTCTCCTCTTTCTCTGGAAGTTGAAAGCCCTTCGGCTTTTCCTATGACCATTGTCCCAGGGGCGGCAGGAGGAAACGTGTATAACAACATCGAATTTAAAGTTTTGAAACAGATTAAGGACGCTGTAACCACCTACGGTCTACATTCTCCTTTCACGAGGGGGATACTTGATTCCTTAGTTACTGCTAACACTGTTATGTTATTATATGACTGGAAAATGCTTTTTTCAATGCTTATGACTCCAGCTCAATATGTTGTTTGGCAATCTGAATATGAAAAAGGGGTAGAAGCAGAAATTCGAAGAGGCTTACCCGCAGGAGTCACTGCAGATCAACTATTAGGGAAAGGGCAATCTGCGACGCTAGTCCAACAACAAAATTCCCCCCGTCGCAGTTTTGCCATAATTCACATGTGTGCCATGAATGCTCTTAAGCGGGTGGATGATTCGGATTCTCAGTCTACCCAAACTTTCTTAAAAATCATGCAGGAGCCAAATGAGCCATATGCTTCTTTCATTAGCCGCCTGCAAACAGCCTTGGATAGGCAAATAGATAATTCCACAGCCAAACAAGAATTGCTCATGAAACTTGCCTTTTCCAATGCTAATCATGATTGCCAAAAAATCCTTCAACCCGTGGCCAACAAACCAGGAGCAACCCTGGCTGAATTTTTGCAACTTTGTAGAATTGTGGGCACAACTTCTCATAAAATGAATGCTCTTGCCACTGTTATCACTACCTCTTTCCCTTCCTCTGTTACTGCCTCCCCCTCTGGTAATTGTGCTCCTGATGCTTTTCCCATAGCGCGCAATGGCAATTGCTTTAATTGTGGAAAACCTGGACAAACCTAAAACTATCTGCCCCCGATGCCGTAAAGGGTATCATTGGGCTTCGCAATGCCGCAGCAATCCTCCTCCTCTTCCCCAATCTTCGGGAAACTAATTGAGGGGTTTTCAGCTAACCCCGCCACAAAGGCTGAGTTTTCCGCCACCACCTTCCCGGTAGAATTGGCCGAAGATCTTGTGTATGATGACCCTGGCGCTGTGTTTTCTCTTCCCCTTGTCGTCACATTTCTTAAACCCCTTCCTCCCTCTAACCCTGTTTTGCTCATTCCTAACTCCTCGCTCACAATTGAGGGCGTGGTCGCTGCTCCCTATCTGTATGATTCATCAGACTTAAGACAGCTTTCTTTGGCTGGAATAGGGGATAGATGCTTTTCTCTAAAAAAGGGGACGATCATCGCTACTCTTATACTTCTGCCCCCTTCTGACGCTCCATCCTTGTTTGCTTTACAGCAACCAGTTCAGGCTTCAAAACCTACTCTTACTGTCATGCTTAATGGTCGTCTTTTCGAGGGTCTGATTGATACCGGCGCTGACGTTTCCGTCATCCGCTCCGCCGAATGGCCCTCCTCTTGGTCCCTTGTGGAAGCATCCTCGGTGCAGGGTGTGGGCGGAGCACAGGCCGCTAAGGTCAGCTCTCACTGGCTTTCTGCTGTGACTAAGCATTCTAACATCACTGCTTATCTGAAACCCTACATTTTACCCTTGCATTGCAATTTGTGACTTACTTTCTCAATTTCATGCTTCTATCCAACTGCCATAATCACACTCATGGCTATGCAAATATACATTGCTCCTCTTGATCTTTCCCTAAAAACACCCATTCCGGTATGGGTTGATCAATGGCCACTCACTAAAGAGAAATTGCAGGCTTTACACCTTCTTGTTCAGCAGCAGTTGGATGAGGGTCATATTGAAACATCTACTAGTCCCTACAATACCCCGGTGTTTGTTATCAAGAAGAAATCTGGTAAGTGGCGCCTCCTTCAGGATCTCAGGACCATCAATTCCATACTTCAACCCATGGGGCCGTTACAATGTGGCCTGCCCAATCCTAATCTTATTCCTGAAGGGTTTGACCTGGTCATCATAGACTTAAAAGATTGCTTCTTTTCCATACCATTGGCACAAAAGGATAGAATGCTTTTTGCTTTCACTATTCCTGAACTTAATAATTCCAAACCTACCTCGCGATACCAATGGAAAGTCTTGCCTCAAGGTATGTTAAACTCACCCACAATGTGTCAATTTTTTGTAGACAGGGCTTTATGCCCCTATCGATCTCAATTTCCTGATTTTCTTGTGTATCATTAAATGGATGATATTTTAATTGCAGCAAATGGCCCAAAAGGAACAATTCAAAAAACCTTTTCTTTGCTACTAAACATATTAGCACAAGCAGGACTGCACGTAGCCCCTGAAAAAATTCAAACCCAATACCCAATGCAATATCTAGGCCACAAAGTTCTGATCATCTCCCCATATCCCCGCACTCACACTCCCTCAACCCACCACCTTGGTCCAACTACAACAGTGTTTGGGGGTCATTAACTGGGCTCGACCATATCTTGCCCTAACAACACACATGTTATCGCCTCTGTTCCAAGCACTTGTAGGCTTGAAGAATCCAGCAGACAAAGTCATCCTATCCGAGGAACATTTGCAAGCCTTGCAACAAGTAAACAAAGCCCTGGCCACCCAGTGGGTGGACCGCGCTCTTGCAAATACACCACCCTCCCTTGCCATCCTTTCCACACACCACCTTTTAACAGCAATTGTAGTTCAACTCTCCCATACCAAACGGCTGCACATTTTAGAATGGTTACATCTCCCACACACTCCTAGAACTTCAATATTCACAAGAGCAATGCAAATGGCTTCTCTTATTGAAAAAGGAAGGAAAAGGCCATGATGGGGTTGGATATATTTACATTGTATGTTCCCTTTAAGATTACCCAATGGGAACCCCTCCTACAAGAATCGACCGTTTTACAGGACGCTCTGGAAGAGTGGTGCGGTCAAGTATCATGCCACCTCCCTCCAGATCCCCGTTTACAGGTACTCAGGACCGTTCCATTTGTGCTAACCTCTCCTCTTGTTCAACAGCCATTAAAGGAAACACTTACTGTGTTTACAGATGGATCCAAGACCATTGGAGCATGCACATGGTACAGGGATGGCCAGTGGCATAAATGCTTGACCACTCTCCAGCCATTCGCACAGCAGTCTGAATTGGCTGCCTTTATCTTGGCTCTCTCCCTCTTTTCTAATGAATCTTTAAATGTTATCTCTGATAGTTTGTATGTGACTCAAATGGTTGTACATATGTTTGATGCATATATTTCCCCTATGACCCCTCCTTCTCTAATGACACTCTTTTTACAGCTTCAGGCCTTGCTCAAAGAAAGAAAGACGCCTTTATTTGTTGCCCATATTAGAAGTCATCAACAACTGCCCGGATTCCTTTCTGAAGGAAACCAAATGGCCGATGAGGCTTGCAAAGTTATGACTGCTTCCCCATGCTCTCAACCAATTTTGGCTGGGGAAAGTCATGACTATTTCCACCAAAATAGAAAGGCCTTGGTTCGACAATTTGGCATCACGAACCAAGAGGCCACTGCAATAATCCAACAATGCCCAACCTGCAGTTTACAAGCCAAGGGCATTCCCGAAGGTGTTAACCCTAGGGGTACTAAAGCCTGTGACACGTGGCAAATGGATGTCACCCACCATTCTTCCTTTGCACCCTGGAAGTACATTCATGTGTCTGTAGACACTTACTCTGGGTTTATCATGGCAACTTTGCAAAGGGGAGAAGCAACAAAAAATGTAATCAATCATTGTCTTTGGACTTTCTTAACGCTGGGATGTCCACAAAATCTCAAAACAGACAATGGACCTGTTTATACCAGTTCTCCCTTTGCAGAGTTCTGTCGTAAGTGGACAATCACGCACACATTTGGTATACCCTTCAATAGTCAAGGACAGGCTATTGTAGAAAGGGCTAATCAGACCTTGAAACAAGCCCTTGACCGGCAGATGGGGAAAAAGGCATTAGGCCCCCCGAACCTCCCGACGTTACAAAATCTCTTAAATATCACTCTATATACTCTTAACTTTCTTAATCTTACTGGGACCCCTCCCTGCACTGCAGCATCCCGTCACTTTTCTAAGCCAACAGCCCCCTCTTCCCATCCCCTTGTCTATTTCAGACAACTTCCAGATCCACAGTGGAAAGGACCTGCACAACTTATCACCTGGGGAAGAGGTTATGCTGCCGTACAACTTCCTGACCGGGTGCTCTGGGTTCCTGGTCGCTGTGTCAGGCCCTATCATGGCAAGCCTCCCAAAGATGCTCCCTGTGATCTTTTTGCTTCCCTGGACCTCTCCTGTCTCTTCACAATTTAATGCTTCTCCTAACATCATTCTGATTTTCCTGCTTCTTCTGTCCTTTCCTGTCTTTCCGAACTTTAATCTCTCCTCCAAAGAAATGGTCACAGGATATGCCTCCACCTCCAGACCAACGCCTACCTGGTAGCGACGCCTACTACGTCCCAGGGGACTTCGCCTCCGCCGATCCGTTCCAGCATCCTCCAACCAGCACCAACCACAGACTTACAACTGGACTATCCTTGATTTTCAAGGACAAGTGCTGAACTCCACCACCAATTACACCAGGTGGCCCTGGTTCCCGCCATTGTACATGGATTTTGCCGAAATGGGTACAGGAGTCATCAAATTCAGTGACAAGAAACTACAAGCTGATGTATGGGACAAACAAGGCTCCTGCTCTCCTGCCCCTGCAGACAACTACAGATTGTATTTTTGTCCATCTCATTCTACTGGATCTTCACGTGCGGTTTGCGGAGGGGTTGTGGATAGATACTGTAAAAATGGGACTGTGTTTCTACGGGTCACATCTGGTGGACCCCACCTACCAAAAATGACTATTTACACATTACTAGAACTAGAGAACAAATACCATGCAATCCATGGCCGTGTTGTGGCCAAAGGTTAAACCCTCTTATCCTTACCTTTACTGTGGTCGGAAAGGCACTACCACGGGCCAAATGGATGTCTGGATTCACATGGGGGGGTCGCCAGTGGGATGGGGAAAAGGATGAGGGCAACATCTTCACGGTACGCCTTTCTACTCAACTGAAAAAATACGATATAGGTCCCAATCTTAATCTTAAATCAACTTTTCTACAGAAACAGGATTCTGCCCAAAACCCACTTTTTCAATTAGTGAACTCTTCCCTTTCTTTACTCAAGGCAACCCTTAAGGATTTGGCTAAAACCAATGAATGTTGGCTTTGTATCCCTGATTCACCTCCCTTTTATGAAGCAGTGGCATCAGGGGAAGCAATCTCCAATTCCACAAACGATACACTCTGCCGATGGAATACCTCCTCCATCACTATCACAGATATAATAGGCACAGGTTGTTGCATTGGTAATATACCTACCAATTATTCTCAATATTGTTACAATGCTTCTTCCAGGTATCACTGTGATGTATATCTCCCAAAAAATAGAAATTCAGCCTTACAAAAATCATCAGACACACACGGAGCCATGAGCGCTCTATATACTACATCAGGAGGTAACCTCGCAGACTGTCTAACTGGCTATTTTTTTATTCCTGGTAATAATTCTATTTGGGCTTGCTCCACGGGCGCCACTGCCTGTGTACATGGGGATGTTCTATTGTCAGAAAACGCTTTTTGCATACAAGTCCAATTACTTCCAAAGATTTCTTATTACCCAGGCCCTGAACTGATTACAATGTTAGAACCTCCTCAATTCCCTCTCCACCAAAAAAGGGAAATAGCCACTGCATTAACATTATCAGTACTCCTCGGGTTAGGCGCAGCAGGAGCTGCCACAGGAGTGACTGCTCTAGCTGTAGGACATCAACAGTTAGCCACCCTCAGCTTGCAAATAGATGAAGATTTAAAACGCATTGAAACTTCCATTTCTGCCTTACAGGCTTCACTATCTTCTCTTGCAGAAGTAGCCTTGCAAAACAGAAGAGGTCTGGATTTGCTCTTTCTAAACAAAGGGGGGTTGTGTGTAGCCTTAAAAGAAGAATGTTGCTTTTATGCAGACCATTCAGGTATTGTAAAAGACTCTATGGCAGAGTTAAGAAAACGCCTCAAAGACCATGAAAACGAGAGACAACAACACAATTCCTTGTTTCAAGGCATGTTTAATTTCTCCCCATGGTTGACTACCTTACTTTCTGCATTAATAGGGCCACTTATTTTGTTTGTATTAATTTGTACCATTGGCCCTTGTATATTTGGCCGAGTGCTTCGCTTCTTAAAAAATCGCTTGAACTTGCTAGATACTGAAGTTAGTAATACCCAAAAATCTATAAATTTGTTAGCCTCTGCCCTTGCATCAACAGATCCTGCTAAGCAACCGCTACTCGGATGGTCCTCAGACACCGAGTCAGATGAAGAAACTCCTCCAAAAAGGTACTTATGTGATGGTGGTTCGGTGCGTGACATCCCCACCTTGGACGAGACCGGACCGCGGGAGCACTTTGAGCTGAAGAGCTCGTTGTCCTCCTGCGGCGCCACTCGAGAGGAACAGGACTCTCTCCTGGACCACTTTGTGCCAAAATTTAAAGAAAAGGAGGAATTGTGAATGTATTATAAAATGTTGCCATTAGTGTTCTTTTAAAAGACACCACACGGATATCAAAACCACAAAAATGCCCTGACATACAGGAAAACTTATCTTGCAAGGACACGGCAACCTTAGCTAATTACGCCATAGATAACGCCCGGCTAGCTTGAAAAATCCTTGAGACATGTCAGTGATATATGAGCTATGCATTCCTTTGTAGATATCATTATATGGCATAAACTGCTTTTCTCTTTGATCCTTGTACTCCTAAACCCTCCCTACCTAAAGAACACAATAAAGGAGGTTGTAGCAGAGCAATCGGGGCCGGGACCATTCCATCTGCCCCGAGCGCGATGTGCTTCCTCACTTCAAGCTTCTAAATGTCTGGTGTCTTTTCTTGGTGCCTAAATTCTGGTCCACCCTCGCGAGGGTCCCGCCAAAACTTAAAGGACTAGAAGAAGAAGGTCTGCCGGGCCGGTCGCTCAACGCGACAGCTTCTTTTCTTCATCCTCCACTCTTTCTTCTCCTCCCCTTCCTCTTCCTCCTTTGATGGTACCAATCTAGCAGTTTTTAGTTTTATTGTCTCTACCCTATGCACATTTCTCCTATGACTACTTGTTGGATTTCAGAGGTGATCAAATATTCAAGGTAGATGAATAGCAATAGCACTTAGACTTATATATCATCTTATAGTCCTCTACAGCATTATCTGGGCAGTTCACAATGTTAACACATTGCCCCCAACAATCTGTGTCCTTATTTTACTTTAAACCTCAGAAGGATGGAAGGCTGAGTCAATCTTGAGTCCATCAGGATCAAATTCCAGGCTGGGAGAAGAATAAGTACTGCATTCTAACTATTGTGCCACCAGGAGCAGAGGTTAGAATGCAATTGATGAAATTAAAATTCGGGGTGCAGTAACTCTGTGAGACATGAAACATTCAGAGGTGGGGATGTTTATATGCTCTTAAAAATAAAAGTCAATATTGTCTCAGTTCTTTCTGTTGGTGAAATGGCTAAACCAAGATGGTCACTTTAAGGATGCAATGGAAGCAGTAGCAGAAGCTGAAACAGAACTGCATAGCTCACCAAAGTTCTAGTGAATTGAAGAGATAATTTGGGAACCATTTATTTAATTCCCTTTTTTATTCAAAGCTTGAAAGTGCATGTATAATTTGCTCTACATAATTTCCATTAATTGGCAAAACTTTTGTATACCAACTTCCATAATAATATCAATTTATATGCTACTGCAACTCTTGTTATCATGATGTTTAAAAGGGTGAAATGATGCACAAAAGTATGTCATATGCATTAACTTACAGAATGTGTTCAGAATGTGTGACAAGGTAGGGCAAGATAGGGCAGGGCAGGGCAAGGCAAGACAAGGCAAGGCAAATAAACTGCATCTAATCTTCTTTTCAGCAGTTAAAATGGAAGATTTCTGATGCTCCTTGCCAGATACCCACAAGGAAACGTAACAGGGAGGTCAGCAGGAAGTCACTTCCACTCCCACTACATTTTTGTTCATTTGCAGTCATTCTGATTCTCTATTTAGGTAGGGAAATTATCTGAAATGATGACACAATAGGGCATAGGTTGTCTAGTATCTTAATAATTTTCCTTATATTTCTATTTTAACTTTCCCTGTGTATACTTTTTAAATGGACATTTGAAACTAACAAGCTTTATTTGACTGAAAGATTACCTGAAAATACTACAATGTGATCTTTTAAAGATTAATTGAAAGTTGTAAAAGAAAAGGAAAGGAAAAGTGTTTTGAAGGTAGGAGAGAGTTTCTGTGTCATATGTTGATGAATATACATTTGTCAAATTTCCAGAAAGATTAAAGGATGGCTGTTTCACTTAATTTATATGAATATCAGACATTAACATGGCTGAGCAGGTTCAGAGGTATTTCTCAAGAAGAGTACTCCACTCTTTTACTCACAATAGAATTCCCTATGTCTCCAGGCTTGAAATTTTGGGCTTGGATAATCTGGAACTGCACCACCTGTATCTACTAAACATAGTACACAAAATTGTCCGCTAATCTTGCCTGTCAATGACTTCTTCAGCTTCAACTACAATAATACACGGGCAAACTAATGGTCAAAATTGAGAGCATCCTATCAAATTCTGTATGTGTCAACAGTGGTGTCCCCCAAGGCACTGTTTTAGGACCAACTTTCTTCATACTCTACATAAATGACTTCTGTGATAATATTAAGAGCAACTGCATTCTCTTTGCTGATGATGTAAAGCTATTCAACACAACCGACAATACAGCTACCCTTCAAAAAGACCTCGACTATGTATCAGAATGGTCAAACAAATGGTAACTTCAAGTCTCAACAAATAAATGCTCTGTCTTACATATTGGCAAAAAAAAATAAATGAGAAAATAAAATACAAGCTGAATAGTCAAGACTTTGTTGATGATACAAACTCTGACAAGGACCTTGGAGTACTCATCTCTAATGATCTTAGTGCTAGAACCCACTGTAACTACATAGCCAAAAAGGCATTAAGAGTTGTTAACCTAATCCTACATAACTTTTTCTCTGGTAATATCACACTACTAACTAGAACATACAAAATATTTGCTAGACCAATACTCAAATACAGCTCATCAATCTGGAACCCACATTATGTATCTGATATTAACACAGTTGAGAAAGTCCAGAAATATTTCACAAGAAGAATTCTCCATTCCTCTACTCATTGCAGAATACTTTATGCCACCAGACTTGAAATTCTAGACCTAGAAAACTGAGAACTAGGCTGCCTTGGGTTCGATCTAAGTGTAGTATATAAAATTATACATTGTAATGTACTACCTGTCAATGAATACTTCAGCTTCAACCATAAACATACAAGAGCACACAATAGACACAAACTCAAGGTAAACCACACCAAACTAGACTGTAGGAAATACAACTTCAGCAACAGAGTGATTGGAATACTCTACCTGACTCTTTGGTTTCTTCCCCAAACCCTCAAAATTTTAACCTTAGACTGTCTACTGTTGACCTCACCCCTTTCCTAAGGGGTCTGTATGAGGCATTCATAAGTGCACCAACATGACTACCGTCCCTGTCCTGTTGTCTTTTTTTATTTTTTATTTTATTTTTCTTATATGTATCCCTTTCATGTATTTATAACTATGCTTATACTTATACCTGTTATAATCACTTGACTCAATAAATAAATAAATAAAAGTGATACAAATTCAAGGTAAACCATTGTAATCGTTGTTACAGCCTCAATTCCCCACAGCTTCAATTTCAAACTGTCTAACATGGACCTCACTCCATTCTTAAGAGGTCCTTAATGGGGGCATCCATAAGCGCACCAGCATGCCTATCATCACTGACTTACTGTCCCCATTTATCTATATTTACTTCCTTTGTTCATGTTTATATTCATGCCTATACTTGTTATCTTGTACATGTCTGACAATAAATAAATAAATAATAAAATAAATTTCATTTAGATCACTACAGCATTATTAATTCAATCCAAATATATTGGAAACAGGTTTTCTGAATTATTTTTCTTCACTGAGCTTTGATATATGTTGAATATGTTTTGTGTAAGTTAAAACTGATATGCTTCATGTTTTGTTGAAGAGTGAGAATGAGTCAGCTCTGTTATTCTATTCTGTTCTATTTCAACATTCCAGACCAACCCTACTAGGTTCCTTCTTCTGTTTTGCTCCTAGACAAATACTCTGTCCCTTGGATTCATTTTTTAAATTGGACTATTTTAGTATCAGGTCCAGAAACAGCCTCTTGAAGGGCCTAAGAGAGATCCATTTCATAAACTTTCTCCTTTTTTTTAAGGACTCTGAAGGAAAAGACTGAACTGATTGTGGTTGCCAAGCAACTGAAATATGTTTTTGCTAGCTTCCCTAGACTGGAGCCCATCAGTGGCTTGGGAATATCATGATTTATTGGAGTTTTTTTGTGCCTGAATAAAATATAGATTCTTGTACAAATTGTGAATGAGCTGCACTCTTCTTGCTGTAATCACAGTGAAAATTGGCTAGTGGATAGGAACAAGTAAAGACATCTACATTAAAATAAAGTTGGATCAGTATGAAAGAAGCAGCCACACATTTTTACTTTTATCAATGTAAATGGTGTTTTACAGATTTTTTTTTTAAAGTAGAATTGGAATACACTAAATAGTCAACATGTGCAAAGTTAACATTCAAACTTTTATATTTTTTATGACAAGTTTAGATTTTAGAAGATTAAACTTTAGAAAATGTCATGTTTGTATTGATCTTTTCCAAGTCATTCAAATTTTGTTGATTTTGTTTTTCCTTAATACCGTTAATATGTATTAATGTAATTCAGTAAGATATAGCCATCTAAACTGATTCTAAGTATATTACATTTTATAAATTATCATTTGACATGTATGTATATCAGAGAGGAAACCTATGTCCAAAGTGTAACAGAAGAAATATCTCATAAACATGTGGCATGAACAGTGCGACTTGGTATTGCTATAATTACATGAATAGTAACTGCTGTGTATACAACTAAAAAATCAATAGTAGACATCAGTCAGTTACTATATAGTACATGCATATGTGTGTGTGTGTGTTTGTTTGTTTGTTTGAAACATTCATATAGTTTCCCATCATTTAACAAATTCTGGGAAGCTCCTAATCAAAAGTTAAAACAACATAAAAGATCATATTAAAATTATAAAAGTAACTGATTAAAACAGCCAGGAAAAGTCTTTAAAAGTTTACAAAATATTAAGAGGAAGAAAGCCTGCCAAACTTCAGGAGGCAGAGAGTTGTATAAGGCAGGGGCTATCACAAATAAGCTATGCTTACCAGCTCCCATCAGATGACAATATATCAGGGAAGAGAATAGGAGCCTGCCCACTCTATCTAACTTTGTATGGCTGTTATTAGGGAAAAACAATTCTGCTGATAACCTGACCCTATTCCTTATAGGACTTTAAAGGTGATGACTAGCACCCTGAATTACACCTGGAAAGAAACTGGAAGCCAGTGCAGTTCACACAACAAATGTTACATGGGTAAACTGACTGCATAGCCTTCTGCATTCTAGATCAGTTAAAGTTTCTGGATAATCTTCAAAAGCAACCCCATGTAAAGTGCATTGCAGTGATCCAGATAAGAGGTGAGCAAGGCCTCTCAGTCCAGGAAAGGATGTAATTGGCACATTAGATGAATCTGTGCAACCCCCCCCCCCCCCCGCCGCCACCGCCTTTCCCCTACCCCTAGCTAGGTTTGAATGGTAAGAATAAAAGCACAGACATTGGTATCTACACTGGTTCATTTTATATATCACATAACTGATATTTCTGGGAATTTTTAAAAAATCCACTAAAGAGTTCCATATTTATTCCCTGGATTATGAAGCAAGCCTTTACTTTTGTGGTTCTCTATCATCACGTGAAGTAATCTGACACCATATCTATTGCATGTCAATTGATTACATGAACATTCAGTATTTAAGAGCTGGACTTTTCAATTGAGAGCCTACCATTACAAACAGGAGGCAGAAATCTGAATTATCTGACTTGTGTTATGAAAGATGGAAAATTGTTTGTGGTAAATCTCTTTATTATGGAAAAGTGCTTGAGTGATTTTCTGCCCAGTGCAGAAACATCTGTTGGTGGATGGATGAAGGACATATTTGTATTGTAACTTTGTATTTCTATGTTGTACACTTGTTCCCATTATTGTTTGTATAATCAAAGTGATTTGTGGGACCATTACTCTGAAAGTATCCCCCACAATTGCTCAGGACAACTAATAATTTCATGGCTTGAGATCTCAAATTCTTTGCCAACATCTTCAGCTGTTCCAGTGTTTTTTGAATCCTTTACATAATCATCAAACACAGAACCCATAGCATATATGAAAGTATTTCTTCTCTGGCATATTTGTTATGTAGAAAATGTCTCAAGAAGAAAAAAACGTTTCAAGTAATTTTGAAAAAAACATTTTTTTTTTTCAAAGAATCACGAGACAGCAGCCTATATTATTTGTTGGGATTAGCTATGCCAATACATATATTTGAAAGGTAAAACATTGGGGAGAAAAAAATAGCTTTTCTTTCAGGTAACTAGGCAATCTATCTACTTTGCATTACACATGTGGTTCAACATAATGCAAGAGGATAATACTTAATGCAAGAGGTGGGATATTTTAGGCACCCAGGTATCATCACTCACATCAGAGAGGAAATTTTCTACATTATAGAAAAGTTAGTTATAGAAAATGATTCAGGCTGAGCCTGAGGGAAGGATCAAACACAATATCAGTTTGGTGTCCCTTCACACGCACAAGAGATCTAGGTTCATCCCACCTTGAATTCCATTGATTCTCATATACCACCAATTTGCCTTTTATCCCAACTTGTAAAATGCTCTCATGCCAAACATATATACCAATGTAAATATAAATCTGTTGATATAGATCTTCCACTATCTATGCAATGTGTTATTTAATGACTTTTCTGTCACTTTCTAGAGATCAGGCTAGCTGAAATCCAGGCAAAGAAATTATACCTCTAACCTCACTCATATTAAAGTCTTTCCACACCCTGGGTACCTAGAGGATGTTTGTGATGCCTCTAAGACAGGAATGTCAAACTCAAGCCAGGGGAATGAATCCAGCCTGTGGGGTCCTTAGATCTGTCCCTTGGAGTCATCCTGTAAACACCGAAGGACAGGCTCACAATGTCTCTGCCAGCAAAATGGAGCTGCCCTCCCAAGCTCCGTTTTTGCTGGCAGAAGGTTGCAAGAGGCCATTGCAGCTGAAAACGGAGCTCGAGAGGGTCACAGGCAGCACTTGGGAGCCCATTTTTGCTGGCAGAGCACTTTGGCCACCACAGTCCCAAGTGGCATCGAGCTGGCCAGGCCAATCCTGGCCAAGCTCATCCCGTCCCCCCATGGTCAAATGCAATGCTGATGCAGCCCTCAATGAAATCGAGTTTGTCACCCCTCCTTTAAATATATATATTTACAGTAATTTAACTGTATATGCGTCATGGAAAAGTAATAAAAAATCTACAGAAAATTTGGAAAGTAGATTTTAAAAACTTTGGAGCATCTATATTAAAATTCGATGAAGCACATTTGCCTGATAAATTAGAACAATTTGCTCTGTGCATTTGTTGTTGTACATGCATTGAATCACATAAACCAAAAATATTGGGATACTGGCTTTTCAAATGAAACAGCTTCAAGTCAGTAAGATTTTAATTGTTAAAGATAATCAGTGCAAAGTACACTGCTCAAAAAAATAAAGGGAACACTTAAACAACACAGTGTAACTCCAAGTCAGTCACACTTCTGTGAAATCAAACTGTCCACTTAGGTAGCAACACTGATTGACAATCAATTTCACATGCTGTTGTGCAAATGAAATAGACAACAGGTGGAAAGCATAGGCAGTAAGCAAGACATCTCCAATAAAGGAGTGGTTCTACAGGTGGTGATCACAGACCACTTCTCAGTTCCTGTTTTCTGGCTGATGGTTTGGTCACTTTTGAATGCTGGCGGTGCTTTCACTCTAGTGGTAGCATGAACTGGAGTCTACAACCCACACAAGTGGCTCAGGTGGTGCAGCTCATCCAGGATGCCACATCAATGCGAGCTGTGTCAAGAAGGTTTGCTGTGTGTGTCAGCATAGTGTCCAGAACATGGAGGAGCTACCAGGAGACAGGCCAGTATATCAGGAGACGTGGAGGAGGCTGTAGGAGGGCAACAACCCAGAATCAGGACTGCTACCTCCACCTTTGTGCAAGGAGGCACAGGAGGAGCACTGCCAGAGCCCTGCAAAATGACCTTCAGTGGGCCACAAATGTACATGTGGCTGCTCAAACAGTCAGAAGAAGACTCCATGAGGGTGGTATGAGGGCCTGACGTCCACAGGTGGGGGTTGTGCTTACAGCCCAACACCATGCAGGACGTTTGGCATTTGCCAGAGAACACCAAGACTGGCAAATTCGCCACTGGTGCCCTGTGCTCTTCACAGATGAAAGCAGGTTCACACTGAGCAAGTGACAGACATGACAGGGTCTGGAGATGCCGTGGAGAACGTTCTGCTGCCTGCAACATCCACCAGCATGAACGGTTTGGCAGTGGGTCTGTAATGGTGTGGGGTGGCATTTCTTTCGGGGCCCACACAGCCCTCCATATGCTCACCAGAGGTAGCCTGACTGCCATTAGGTACCGAGATGAGATCCTCAGACCCCTTTTGAGACCATATGCTGGTGTGGTTGGCCCTGGGTTCCTCCTAATGCAAGACAATGCTAGACCTCATGTGGCCGGAGTGTGTCAGCAGTTCCTGCAAGGCGAAGGCATTGATGCTATGGACTGGCCCGCCCATTCCCCAGACCTGAATCCAATTGAGCACATCTGAGACATCATGTCTCACTCCATCCACCAACACCACGCTGCACCACAGACTGTCCAGGAGTTGGGGATGCTTTAGTCCAGGTGTGGGAGGAGATCCCTTAGGAGACCATCCGCCACCTCATCAGGAGCATGCCCAGGTGTTGTAGGGAGGTCATACAGGCATGTGGAGGCCACACACACTACTGAACCTCAGTTTGACTTGTTTTAAGGACATTACATCAAAGTTGGATCATCCTGTAGTGTTTTTTTTCCACTTTAATTTTGAGTGTAACTCCAAATCCAGACCTCCATAGGTTGCTAAATTTGATTTCCGTTCATAATTTTTGTGTGATTTTGTTGTCAGCACATTCAATTATGTAATGAACAAAGTATTTAATAAGAATATTTCATTCATTCAGATCTAGGATGTCTTATTTTTGTGTTCCCTTTATTTTTTTGAGCAGTGAAAATAATGACTCTGATATAACAGATTACCATTTAAAAAAATATAGCACTTGTCAATATATAACATTAAATCAAAGGTTACTGGGGAAGAAATTAATCATTTTTAAACAATATAGTTCTGAAGATTATACACGACCAGGCTGTTTAATCTAACTGCACATTTATCTCTTCAGAAAATAATAGATACTATTAAATCTTTTAAAAAGAAAATGCACCCAGGCTTGACGGCTATCCTACTGAATAGTATAAACCATATATTGATGTTTTGGTTCCTATAGTGTTGAAACTTTGTAAGGAGGCTTTTCTGAATAAAGGTTTTTTTTCAAACTTCTTTTATAGAAGATTATATAATTGCACTTTTGAAGGCCAGTAAAGATTCTGCCAACTGTGTAAGCTATCAATTTCATTATTTGTTTATTACACTCATATACTGCTCCAATTCTTCCAGACTCTGTTTGGCCTACATCAATTTACATTTTCCCTCCAAGAAACAATGCAAGGACTTTATTTCAATAAACCCCCAAATTATAAAAATGAACACAATTTCTACCATATCTATTCCCAAGTCCTTTTGTAAAAGCCAGTTTTAATAACTTTTCTAAACCTTCCAGCCACTCAATACTCAGGAGAATGTCCCAAAGGTGCTTTTTCTAGAAGCAACTGGACTTTCTTGTTGTTTTTTTCTTTGAAGACATTTCACTTCTTATCCAAGAAGCTTCTTCAGCTCTGACAGGATAGTGGGGAATGGGAAGATTTATATTCCTTGCAGACAAGCTGGTCATTTGCATCCTTTTAGAGGGTTGTTGAAGCACTTGGAGGTTTATCTGTGTCCTCAGGGTCACCGGACAGTGATAGTGCTCCTGGTTCCTGTAGTCTGCAATTTTTCCTCGGGAAATCCATTCCTACTCCCACACCATTCCAAAGAGGTTCATCCCAAATTGTATAGCTAAAAGTCTATAGAGCTTCTCAGTCATCTAGATCATGGTTACAGACATGAGTAGAGATACTGCTTTAATATATGTAGCTTGTTAATATTGTTTGGGGAAGAATAGGGATTAAAAGACGTGCATTTCTGAATTATGTATTACTGTGTGAAATGTATCTGCATGTGAAGAACTGGATATAGCCAATATGCGGTGTGGCAAAAATATTACTCTGTTAGCATGAAAAGACATTGCCATTTTTATTTATGGTATTTGACTGAAGATATGTGTTTCTCTAGTGTTTATGAAGTGGTCTCTATCAACATAGCAAGAAGACAGAATGATGTACAGGTATTTCCCTTTCATGAAGATTTAAATATGAATAATGTGTGTTTATTTATGTATGTGTGTATATAGACACACACATTAAAACCAACTAATACCAAAATAACAACACACAGGGACATTTTTTCCCCTGTGCCATCACTCTGTTGAACACATAATTTTCACAGTACTATCTTATGTCTAAGTATATTTATTCTTGTTGTATGGCTATAGTATTTGTTCCATATCAGCAGGTTTGTAGGCCTGCAATTCCTATTGGTCCGGTAAAGCCGGGCTATGATTGGACGATACGAAGCATTCTGATTGGTTCTTATTCAGCTGCCACAATTGGCTAAAACCAAGCGCAGCAAGCTCAAATGCCTGCCATAGGCTGCCTAGCCGCAGCCAGCTCTATAAAAAGAGCTGCCGCGGCTGGGGATTTTGTCTCAGTGTCTGGTTATTCAATAAAGAGCTGTTGTCACTACATCGATGTCTTGTCTCTCCTTGGGACCCACCTCCCAGACTTAACATTGGCGACAAAGGTGGGATACTGAGACAGTAGAGCTGACCAGCACATGGCAGGAAGTGTTTAAACGACCAGCAAGATGGCTAGCAGTGCCATGCCACCCGCACCATTCGATCCGGCCAGCGAGGACTGGGAGTCCTGCACTGATCATTTCCAAAGGTTCTTGGAATCGAACAACCTGAAGGATGCCACAGGCAGCAAGAAGCGAGCGGTCCTTCTAACACACTGCGGACCCGCCATTTTTAAAATGGCCAAAGCACTTGCGAAGCCCACAGACGTCAAGACCATGGATTGGGATACCCTAGCTCCCATTCTCCAGAACTACAGTCCGAATCCTCATCCGGTGGCATGACTTTTTCCAGAGGGACCAGCATGAAGGCGAGAACATCGGAGAGTTCGTAGCCGATCTGAGGAACCTAGGAGGCTTGTGCGGATTCGCCAACCTAAACGAAGCCATGCGTGACTGAGTCGTCCTCGTCCTGAAAGACCCAGCTCTCCAAAGCAGGCTGATGGCCAAAGGGGACATCTCCCTCACTGACACCATGGCCGAAGCCACCACCGCCGAGCCACCCGTAAGTCAGCAGGGTGAATGCGGTGTTCAAACGGAACTGACTGCAACCCACCAGCGAGACGGCAACCGCAACAGAGAAACACACGGCATCCACCCACCACGGCGACATCAAATCCCCTTCTGACAGTGAAGAGGAAGAAATTCACAGACTTCAGTCAGAACGCGAGCGATGAGACCGACGAGGTCGTAAGTCGAGTTACCAATGTGCCGGCTGCGGAGGAAATCACCCACGGTCCGTTTGCCGTTTTTGCGAAAAACATGGGCATATTGCCAAAGTATGCCACAACAAACGAAATTCCAGCCCCCGACGACGAGGAAACAGCCCAAGAAGAGGTGATGGCACCCCTACCATGAGCCTGGACCACCAAAATGACAACCATTGGAACCGGGACAGCCAACCCTGGAAGTTCAACGAGGCACCCAGAAGAGAGGAAACACACCAAACAGTCACCATTGGCCACTCTTCATCAATAGACGCATGGAAGATTCGAATAGAGGTCACCATTGAAAATCAACCTTGCACCATGGAGGTAGACTCTGGCTCCTCCCTCTCTATGGTCTCCTGGAGGACCATAAAATGACTAATCCCTAGCATCTGCCACCAAGAGCTAAGCGACCAGAAGCTAATATTGAGAAACTATCAAGCTAATCGCATTCCGGTCACTGGCACTGGACATTTCAAAGTTTCATTCAAAAACCACACTACCATCCTACCACTCACCATCATTGATAAAGATCGACCCAGCCTACTTGGGTTACAGTGGTTCGCACCATTGGGGATCGAGATGGCAGGCATTAACCACACAGAAGACGAAGACTGGGAAGCAGCCCTCATTCAGGACTTCCAAGAAGTCTTCAGTGAACATCTAGGCAAGTACAAGGGGTCCCTATCTCCTTTAATCTTAGCCCTGACATCGCTCCCATCCATCTCAAACCGCGCCGAGTGCCTTTTGCACTCAAGCCTAAAATAGACGAACAATTAGACAAACTAATAGCACAGGGCATATTAGAACCCATTGATCATGCCGATGGGAGACCCCAATTGTCACCCCCATCAAACCTGATGGCTCCCTGAGAATTTGTGGTGACTACAAGGCCACCCTCAATCACGCATTACAGCAGAGCACCTACCCGGTGCCAGTGGTCCAGCATCTCCTGCACTCACTAGGCGGTGGCAAAATCTTTGCAAAGCTCGACCTGGCTCAAGCTTATCAACAACTGCCAGTCGATGCTGAAACTGCCGAAGCCCAAACTATAGTGACACATAGAGGGGCGTTCAAATGTAACTGGCTCCAGTTTGGGGTCAGCGTCACACCGGGTATTTTTCAAAGTTTAATGGAGAGACTGCTGCAGGGAATTAAAGGAGTCGTGCCCTATTTCGATGACATTTTCATAGCAGCTCCCACCAAAAAGCAATTAGAAAAACGACTAAGAGCAGTCCTACAGAAATTCAAAGACGCTGGCCTCAAGGTGAAGAAAGAAAAGTGCCAATTATGCACTGAACGGGTTGAATTTCTTGGCTACCTCCTTGACAAACAAAGAATTCACCCCACAGAGAAAAAGTTGAAAGCCATCAAAAACGCCCCCAGACCAAAGAACAAAACAGACCTCCAAGCCTTCCTCAGACTTATAAAATTCTATAACATCTTTTTACCCCAGAAAGTGACTGTCGCAGAACATCTGCATCGACTCCTTGATAAAAGGGCTTCCTGGATATGGGGACAGTGAGAAGAGCATGCTTTCCACAAAATAAAAAACCTTTTGACTTCAGACACTGTTCTCATTCAATATAATGAGACACTACCATTGACCGTCACTTGCGACGCATCGCCTTTCAGGGTTGGCGCCATCCTGAGCCACATTTTACCAAATGGAACAGAAGCCCCTGTTGCATTCTTTTCTAGAACCTCATCCAAGCCAGAGAGGAACTATAGCCAGCTGGAAAAGGAAGTCCTCGCCATCATCTCAGCAGTCGAGAGATTCCATGAATACATTTATGGTAGGACATTTTCCATTATTACAGACCATAAGCCCCTACTTGGCATATTGGTGGGTGACAAACCCACTCCACACCTAGAATGACAAGATGGTCTGAATTCCTTGCTGCTTACAATTACACACTGATACATTGCCCTGGCAAGACTATCTCCCATGTTGATGCCTTAAGCTGCTCCCCCTTGCCAGATTTGCAAGAGGAACAAACACCCACATTACCAGTTTTGCAAATTCCCATGCCACCAGTAACCGCGCAAGACATCGCCCACAAAATTAAAGAGGACAAATGCTTGGCCTGAGTTCTCAGCTGAAACTGAGCCAAATGAACTTTTTCAACTGTTTAAAAACCAGCAAACTGAATTCTTTTCTCAGAAAGGTTGCGTGTTGTGGGGAAACTGGATAGTGATACCAGAGACACTACAGAAAAAAGTTTTAGACTTGCTGCATGATGGGCACCCCAGTATTGTGCGCATGAAAGCCCTGGCCAGAAGCTATGCTTGGTGGTCGGGCATGGACAAGCAAATTGAAACCTGGGTCACCGCTTGCAACAGATGCCAGGAGACTCGCTCGGCTCCCCCAAAAGCCCCACCATTAGAATGGGAGACACCCAGAGGCCCTTGGTCACGCATCCATATTGACTTTGCAAGGCCAACCAAGGGGCATACCTTCTTAATAACTGTTGACGCTTATTCAAATTGGCTTGAGGTGAGCAAAATGAAGACAACTACCATGGAAGCTGTCATCCAGAAACTAAATAGACTTTTCGCCACGCATGGTCTCCCAGATGTTATCGTTTCCGACAATGGGCCACAATTTACTGCCTTGGCTTTTGAACAATACCTGGAAGATCGCGGCATCCAACACGCATTAACATTGCCGGCTCACCCGGCGGCAAATGGTAGAGCTGAATGCATGGTTCAATTTACAAAAAAAACTCTGCATAAAATGGAACATGGTGATATCTACGAGAAGATCACAAGGATGCTTCTCCTACAACATATCATACCGAATACTACCACCAACAAGAGCCCAGCAGAGTTACTAATGGGCAGACGACTCAGGTCACCTTTAGACCGACTACACCCAGTGTATGCTCCAGAAAAACCCTTTGGTTCCAGCAGCAAGCACCGCACATTCAAGCAAGGAGATGTTGTATTTGCCAAAAACTTTACGGGGGACCCACTGTGGATCCCTGCAAAAATCACCCAAGTCACTGGCCCCGATTCCTACAAGCTCGAGACCACCAATGACAAGTCATGGAAATAGCACATTGACCAGCTAAGATCCCGGCTGGCCACTTCCCCCCTCACGGACTCCAACCAAGAAATCAGAGGGGGGGGGGAAACCTCAAATTCAGAAACCAAACAAATACCGGTACAAATAGAACACCCCCCACAGACATTAAATAAAAACCAACAATACTTACCGGAAAGAAGGGAGTCGTGGCAGATGGGAACTTCACCTGGAAATGGCAGCCGGACAAGCTCCACCAACCCAGAAAGCCCAGGCAGGAGCAGCAGAGCAAATGACTCAACCGACCCAGAATTCACCAAGCGGGAGTCGCAGCCAGAGGACCGGCTCACCTTTCCAGGCGGTTCCATACAGCAGCTTGGGAGTGACGTGGAGCCCGTCCGAACCCGATGGTGAACAGAGACTTTATGAACTGTGCAAGTCTAGTAGGCAGGTATGAAGACTCGCCTACTTGCATGATTATGTTACCCTGCCCTTTGGACGGAACCAAGAGGGGAGGGGTGTTCCATATTAGCAGGTTTGTAGGCCTGCAATTCCTATTGGTCCGGTAAAGCCGGGCTATGATTGGACGATACGAAGCATTCCGATTGGTTCTTATTCGGCTACCAGATTGCCTAAAACCAAGCGCAGCAAGCTCAAATGCCTGCCATAGGCTGCCTAGCCGCAGCCAGTTCTATAAAAAGAGCTGCCGCGGCTGGGGTTTTTGTCTCAGTATCTGGTTATTCAATAAAGAGCTGTTGTCACTACATCGATGTTTCATCTCTCCTTGGGACCCACCTCCCAGACTTAACAGTATTATTACTATCATTCCCATCTTCTTTACTACTTCTTTACTACTCCCTCATTATTGTGATTATGATTACTTGGTTGCTTTGCATGTACACTGAGAGCTTTTGCACACAAATTCCTTGTATGTCTAATCACACTTGGCCAATAAAGTGTTCTGTTCTGTTCTGATAAATATGCATGTATGTTACATTTTTACCCTTTTCTTTTTCTTTATTATTTACTTCCATTCTGAATATTAGAGCAATAAAAGGTAAATTGGACTTTTATGCTATTCCCATTCATTTCAAAAGAATTGAGTAAATGTCTAATGTTCTCCACTCTCCCTTTTGAATAAGTAAGATTTTAAAGAACCCAGGGTTTTTGAGTAATTTCCAAATATCATAATTTATATTTCTTCCAGACATTAATAAAAGGCACCAAGAATTATATTTCAAAATATCCTTTAAAATGGTTTCTGCCCTTATTTCCTTAACTTTATATGCAGTTGTAATCTACTTTTCTCCTTCAACCTTCATATCAAGTTCTCCCCACAGTTGGTGACTCAGTCCAATTCAGGAACACTTCTACAGCATTCATAATTCAGTAAATTTTGTTAAATTTATTATCATACGGTTTTAAATATTTTAAATCCACATTTCTGTAACCTCTTTTAATGTAAAGAATAGACAATGTAATAAATATTTTACAAAAATCAATGTGGTGATATAGATGGAAGAAACCAATTAATTGCGTTGACTACAGTGTTGGGATGTTATGCCCTTAATATGTTTACACTAAATGTAAAATCAATATTAGCAAAAATACAATTCTAGCAATTATACTTCACATTATTTTTCAGAAAAATCATACAATATAGATAAAATATCATTATTGCATTTATTCATTGAACTTATCCTATAATGATAGTGTTGTGAATACATATTTATTTATTTACATAGTTATCTATTAGAAGCCTCAGTGGCGCAGTGGTTAGAGTATTGTACTGCAGGTCACTTCTGCTGATTATCAACTGCCTGTAATTTGGCAGTTCAAATCCCACCAGGCTCAAGGTTGACTCAGCCTTCCATCCTTTTGAGGTGGGTAAAATGAGGACCCAGAGTGCTGGGGGCAATATGCTGATTCAAACTGCTTAGAGAGGGCTGTAAAGCACTATAAAACAGTAAATAAGTCTGCTATTGCTATTCATAGATTGGACTGGCACCACACTGTTTCACAGAGAGGGCTCTCCAAAGTTGTTACCAAGTTTCAGAAAAGATCCTCACAGACTTTCAGATAGACCTGATACTGCTACCCTTTCACAAAGCATAACCTTTGGGTCAAGAGTTTAGATGATCTCTGCTGCTGTTGATGTGTGTCTTCCTGGTCAATGTTTCACCCTTGGGTACCATGGGTTGCATGCTGTGGTTTAGTTTTTAATCTTTCTAGAGTAGGGCACTCAGAGTCACTGATAACAATTGAATGGAAATCCTTCACAAAGGAGTTTGAATGTATGAAAAGTGCAGTGTAGGGTAACTTAGTCAATTATTTCCATCAGAACATTTCTAAGCCATATCCTGAAGCAACAGCAACCTTTCTCCAGTTTTACAGTGGGGTGGATTTTTGATCCACTGTAATCCAAATAATCAAGCAAATTTAAATGCTTAAGTTTGTTTTCCACCTTATACTTTGCTTATACTGTTGCAATATTGTATATTGTCTACTCAAAATGGATGCCATTTCTGGTCTTGTAGTAATGTTATAACTTCCTGTAGAAAGGAAAGAATGGGCTGATTCAACATGGGTATCCTCAGCAAGCCAACACTGGATTGCAATGAAGATATGTGCACATCCTTACAACATCAAATCCAATTTATTTAAGATGATTTGGGCATCATGATACAGATATCATCCTTGCCTTCTACAGATGTTCACACAACGGGGCTTTGCCCTCCTTTCTTCCTTTCTGCAGTCCATTTAAAAACTCTATGAATTAATATTAAAATATATTAAATATTAAAAACTCTTCTACAGAGGAATCATTGAGTCTGTCATCTGCACCTCTATAACTGTCTGGTTTGGTTCTGCAACCCAACAGGACAGACACAGACTTCAGAGAGTAATTAGGACTGCAGAAAAAACAATTACTACCAACCTGCCTTCAATCAAGGACCTGTGTTAGGAATACACACCATAGCAGAATGTGCAAAGGGAGTCTAGCAGGCAGGCAAATGATGTGAGATAAACGTTGTTGTAGTTTACACTCAGTAAGACAGATGCACTGTGCCAGTTAAATAGTTTTTTTATTCCAGCAAGAGTTATAGCATAGTCAAACAGTCCAGTTGCTTTTTTATTATTCTGTAATACACTAGTTCAGTCCATCCGGGGATTAATCAGTTGCAAAGTCCAGTATCGAAAATAGAGGTCAGTAAACTTGCTTTTTTATTGACTACAAGAATTGCAGTGCAAATACTTACTGCAAGGTTTCAGTTTTATACCTTTAGATAGTTCTACCGTTTGTTAAGCATTTTAAAATTTATATGCCCCAAACGTCTGTGTAACAAATGTATGCACTCATTATAAGGTTTAACATTATTATAAACTGTGTTAGCTACCTCTAATGAATAATCATTTAATACATACAATTCATCTTTTAAAGTTGCAGTCACTTTTTTACCTTCTTTTTCAATTATGCAATTGTCTCCCCTAAAGGTAATTACATAACCTAGTTTAACCAAAACTCTAACCGAAAGCAAATTAAACTTAAGTTGTGGTACATATAACATTTTTACATTTTCTCTTATGCAAGAACAATATGATATACCTTCACCTTTAGCTTTCAGTTTCCATCCATTAGCTAATGATATCTGCTGTGAACTGGTGGACATTTAATAAATCTTTTCTTATCTTTCATTATGCAGTGCGATGCTCCACTATCTACAACCCATAAATTACTATTAACAGTTTTGTTGCTATACATGGCTAACTCTAAGCATTTTTTATCCTTTTGATGCCTTTTAGCATTCTGGCTGGCATTTTGGCTTTTTGTTTTCTTGCAGAATCTAGCCAAATGTCCTTTTCCTCCACAATTAAAACATTTTCTAATTGTATAGGCTGACGAAGATATTTTCTCTTCTTCACATTGTGGTTGTTCCCTTATGAGTTGATCCCTTTCAAGCCTTCTCCTGGCTTCTTCAATTAATCTGCCAGTAATGTCAGTTAATGTGAGGTTATCTTTTGGCAGAACCTCAAGTGAAGTTACATAGTCATTGTAGCTTTTATCTAAAGAAGACAAAATTGTATAAACTTGGTGTAGTTCTGTGAAGATAAGTTGAAAAATTCTGAAAAATCCTGAAAAATTCTCTTCATTGTATTTATATGACTCAGCATATCTTCTTTCTTTTGAAGATGTGTTCTGAATAGTTTCCATGTAAGATTTATATGTGCTCCTACACTGTCTCGAACATAAATCTTCTTTAAATTCTCCCAACATTTTGCAGCTGTTTCTTCTCCTCGTATATGTACAAGCTGCTCATCACAGAGTGTCAGTCCTATTATACAGAGAGCTTGCTCATTCTTCAGTTGATATTCTTGTATTTTCTGGGCATCATTCTCATCCTCTGGATCCCATGCTTCTACTTCTGGTGGGTTTTGAATTATACTCCACAAACCTTCTCTGTATAGAAGTAGGCTACATTTCATAGACCATGAAACATAGTTTGTTCCATCCAGCTTGGATATTAGAGACAAACTTTGTAAATTGACTTGTGCCATTTTTATCTGGATATTAAACTATAATTAATAAAAAAAAACACAGCTGTCTTTACAGTATTGTGTAACTACACAAACTCTCACTTTAATCAAAGCCTGTTATAACCTGGTTAGTCTGACTGTGAACCTGGGCCCATAACCAATGTTAGGGATATACACCCTAGCAGAACGTGCAATGGCAATCTAGCAGGTAGGCAAATGATGTGAGATAAACATTGTTGTAGTTTACACTCAGTAAGACAGATACACTGTGCCAGTTAAATAGTTTTTTATTCCAGCAAGAGTTATAGCATAGACAAAACAGTCCATATGTCATACACTAGTTCAGTCCATCCAGGGATTAATCAGTTGCAAAGTCCAGTGTCGAAAAAAGAGGTCAGTAAACTTACAAATAATCAGTCCAGCAATATATCTCTTTTGCAGTCAGAGATATGAAGAAAATCAAACCCCTTTTCTTCTTTCAGCAACAACAGGGAAACAAACGCAGTTATCACCATCAATCCAACATTGTCAGCTATCCAGTAAAAGCCAGCAAACAGTAAGCTCTCTTGCTTCCTCTTATGGTGATTTTACAACCACACCCAAAATACATGTTTTAACAGTTAAAGTGATACATACACTTAAACTCACTAACATAGTTTATATATTATTTTTTACCCAAACTAAGTTAGGTAACCAATGTTAACAACCTGTATACTGCACGAGTCAAAAAGAGGGCTGTGGAAATATTTATAGACCCCTCAAATTCTGGACATAAAACTGTTTCAATTCCTTCCCTCAAAATGACACTATAGAGCATTGCACACCAGAATAATTAAACACAAGAACAGTTTTTTCCCCCAAAAGCTATCACTCTGTTAAACAAATAATTCCCTCAACCCTGTTCAATTATAACAAAGCCTGCACTACTATTACTGTTAAATCTTGTCATCACTCCTTATCACCCATCCCCCCCCACTTGTGACTGTATCTTTGTCGCTTGTATACTTACAATTTATATAGACTGTTTCCTAGTATGATTGATTGCTCATTATACCCTATGACTATCATTAAGTGTTGTACCTTATGATTCTCGACTCCTGATGAATGTATCTTTTCTTTTATGTATACTGAGAGTATTTACACCGACAAATTCCTTGTGTGTCCAATTACACTTGGCCAATAAAAGTATTCTATTCTATGAATAGGGAGGGAAGATCATTGAAAATCATCCTTATTCCAGGAAAAATGATAAATATGAAAGACTGCCTCTTGTCAAGCTCAATCTTCTAACTCATTCTACCTTGTCCAGCTAGGGAGTACTAACAAGAATGACTCCATTTATCCCAGCTCTAAAAAATAAAATGGATCTTGCTCTTAAACATTCCCAAGCTTAATGCCCTACTGAAAGTTTTTTTTTTTTTTAAGAGTTGTGCATAATTGCAGCTTTGCATGTTAGGAAAGTTGTAGTGGCTATTGAGGTCCTGTAGATGGTACTAGCAGCAAACTGCAGTGTCTAATACAGGGGCCTCTTTTCATGATCTCATTCTCTATCTTGGGTTGGAAAGTCCCAGACTTTCCAGACTTATAGGTGATCTCATTTTACTAACATCACCACTATTCTTAAGGATTGGTTGGAAAGATTTCATCCATGTGGTATCTATTTTCCAACCGAAATACTGTATCTATGCTACTCTTCCTTGCTTGTAAAAATGATATAAAAGTAATAAACTGCCACGTATCTGGTCAGACATCTTGGCACCCTGCACAATGACTGGTCTTTGAAACCCATCAGAAAGTTTCATTGATAAATTAAACCATTGAGGTAAAACCTTTAAATATTAAAAAGAGTTCATTAGCAAAGTTGTACACTCAGTAGCTACTATTTGCTAAACAGCTGCTTGCTTTTAGCCTATATTGCAGAGAGAATGTTTGGGGAGAGTTTATCTGGGCCTGAAGTTTGAATGTGGTCAATAGCCCCTTCTTGCACTAAAGTATAGTTTTTGGAATATAAATAAAAGCCAGGCTTTTTAGAGGTACAGATTATTGCCTTGATGGTGTTCCACCTTTGATGTCCTGGATCTAGGCAACATTCTTTTAAGACTAAATTATTTATTTGGAATTATTTAAGACTAAACATATCTCTTTTTGATCTATAATGATAAAGGTATAGTTTAGCCCCCCCCCCCAATTGGTTGAGCCATTATATCACTATGATTATGGTGGAAAATATTTTTTTTGGGGGGGGACAAAGTATCAGTTCAACTCATTCAAGTCTCTCTGCACATGGTCAATTTATCAGATACCCCATTAAAAACTATAATCCCCCTCCCCCCCGGGAACCCACCACTTTGCAAGCCAATACCTGAGGGAAGATTTTGAGGAAGAGTTACAAGTGAGAAGAGTTACTTTCTGTTATATTTCTTCCTTCTGTACAGAGCAGAGTTGAACTACATTAAAATCAACCCCAGGATAATCGTGTACTTGCATGTATATAAATATATGTATGTGTGTCTTTGTATGTGTATATGTGTGTATGTACAGTGTGTGTGTGTGTGCGCGCGCGTGCATGCAATTGTGTTATTTGCATAGATGTCTTGCCTCCAAAGCTTGTTTTTCACAAGAAACAAAATATACAGGAAAAAAATTGCATCCTCCACTTCCCTGCTATTCCCTCCCTCATATTTTACAGAAGCATGATTATAAATGTGAAGAAACTTAAATGGATGTTAGTATTGTGATGGATCACCTTTAAGAAACCTTCTCCAGATTCTACCTGACAATATTTTTATTCTTTTGATACACAGCTTTTGCCAACTTGTGAATAAAAATGCTCCTCTCAAATCTGTTTCCTGGATTTCCTCTGAGTTTTTCTAATTTATTCACATGGGAAAAAGATTGAGGTCATCTCCTTGCAGCATATAAGAGCTTCAACGTCTCAGATGTAGCTGGCTTATTAATATTTTGTTAGAGAAGATATGCTGCAATTCGAAAATCTAAAAACATACACTTAGCCTGGCTCAATCACGCCTTGACTAATCTTCTCCAGGATGCCCACAAGGATGAGGATAAAAGAAAAGGTGATCTTCATTTTAGTTGTGGAAGAAAAGCCAGCAAAGTTACACAATTTTGCTATAATAGTTTTCTAAAATGATCAGGCTTTTCTAGGCAAGAGAAAATTGTATTTGCACAGCACTGGAAAATGACCAGACCTGCACTATTTTCCTCTGAGAAAAAGAAGTGATATATTAGTGTTGTTCCATTGCACTAATGTTACGAAATGACATAAATTTGTATTTCTCTTCTCTTCTCTTCTCTTCTCTTCTCTTCTCTTCTCTTCTCTTCTCTTCTCTTCTCTTCTCTTCTCTTCTCTTCTCTTCCCTTCCCTTCCCTTCCCTTCTCCTCTCCTCTCCTCCCCTCCCCTCCCCACCCCTCCTTTCCTTCCCTTCCCTTCTATTATATAATATTCATCTATCTTTCTATTTATCTATCCATCCATCCAAGTGTAAAATAGGCAAGGGTGAATTACAAATCAATATTAAAAGTTAATTAAAAGGCAGGGGAAGTCTTCCAGGGCACTAACCAGCTCCACAGCTATGTGTATGGCCAAAGAGCTCTGTTTTCATCTCTTTCTGAAAGGCAAAAAGAATGACGGCCCATTTCATCATTCGATGGACCTTCACCTTTAAATACAGCAGCCCTGATCTTCCTGATTGCAATGTCTCAAAAGTAATGGGGGTACAGCTGGATTACTATCAACTATTAGCTAGTTTTCTTCTATATTTGTCAGTTGCAATCATTTTCCACTTTGAGATAAGGTAAGTGCTTGCATAAATCCAGTCAGTTTCTGCCATCTCCCTTCGCAGATCTTAGGCTGTAGCCTATCAAGGCAGTGTTTGCTTCCCTTCTGTATGGAATAATTTCACATCTGGAATCTTTTTTAGTTTACATTTTAAGAAAACCGGGATGTGATTAAGTGGTACTATGAAAGGAGGAGGTACGCAAATCACATAGAAGTGGCAGAATCTTGAAATCAAACTCAATCCATTCATGCTACCGTGCTTTTGATTGGGGGATGTTTCTTGCACCAGTGACATTGAAGTAGGAAGGCAGAAAAACCTGAGGAAAAATCAACTCCTTTGACTATAAAGAGTAGCGCACTCTCACAAATCAGGAAAGCAATATTTGGCAACAGCTCTGGACAGATGCAGCAAAAGCAAGAGAAGGACTGGCAATGGGAAAAGCACATTTCATGCAGGCACTTTTTATGCCATTTCAAGAATGAGAAGGCAACACTTTAACTCAGTGATGGCTAACCTTTTCATCGTTCTGTGCCAAAAGTGTGCACATGCACACATCTGAGTGCGCATGTATGCAATGCACGCATGCCACTAATGCAATGCGCGCATGCCACTGTGCACTCCCCCTGCCCCCTGTGCATGCGCATGCATCTCCCACATGCACCTTGCCCCCCATGCATGCACAGAAGATACCTGAAAATCAGCTGGCTGAGAGGCGTGTGTGCATGCGCAGTGGAACTGAGCTGGGGTGATGGCTCTCATTCCCGGCAAAGATGGTTCTGTGTGCCACTTCTGGCACGTGTGCCATAGGTTCGCCATCATGGCTTTAACTCAACAGTGAGGAAAAGTATAAAGACAAAGCAAGCAAAAAGTCTTGCCTTGTCTCCACTCCCTAATATTACAGGAACAGCTTTAAAATGACCCTCAGTCATCTCCACTTTAACCAAATTAGCCAGGGGTCTTCAAACTTGACAGCTTTAAGTCTTGTTGACCACAACTCCCAGAATGCCTCCTCCAGTTATGTTAGCTCAGGAATTCTGGGTTTTGAATTGTTTAATTTTTGAAGAAAGAACACAAATGCTCAGTACAGAGAGTCCCTGCATCAAGAAGGTCATTAACAGTCATTATCATAATGCAAACACAAAGGATATGATTGGCTGTTTCTTCTATTCTACAAACATCAAAAAGTTCCTGTGACAATCTTCCAATTCTGAAAAGCTTCTTCTTTCATGTATAGTTTTCTCAGACTCTGAAAAAAATAACTTGGTTTACCTGGCCATGACAATTAATACCTTAAAAATAATTCAAATCAAAACAGAAGAAATAAATTTTCCTTCCAATATGTCCTATTGTATTATCCTACTGTCTTTATCATTCATCTCTGATCTGTCATTAATGTTGTTCGTGCAATTTGAGAAAAAAAGTGCAGGAACATCCACAACAACTTTACATGTTTCAACTCCTTCCCTCAAAACGACGCTATAGAGCACTGCACACCAGAACAACTAGACACAAGGAAAGTTTTTCCCCTGAATGCCATCACTCTGCTAAACAAATAATTCCCTCAACACTAACCAACTATTTACAAAGTCTGAATTACCATTACTATTAATTTTCTCATCGTTCCATATCACCCATCCCCTCCCATTTATGATTGTATGACTGTAGCTTTGTTGCTTGTATCCTTACAATTTATATTGACTGTTTCCTAGTATGATTTGATTGCTTATTGTACCCTATGACTATTATTAAGTGCTGTACCTTGTGATTCTTGACTCTTGACAAATGTGTCTTTTCTTTTATATATACTGAGAGCATTTGCACCAAGACAAATTCCTTGTGTATCCAATCACACTTGGCCAATAAAAAGAATTCTAATTCTAATTCTAATTCTAATGAATCTTCCTTAGCTGCATAACCCACATGAGCTGGGATTCAATCAGGGGTGGGATTCTCCCGGTTTGGACCAGTTGGGTCCAAACTCCTAGTTCCAATGATCAGCTGGCTCTGAACTGGTTCGCTCCGATGAGCATATGGGCCCATGCATCTTTCCTATACTTTATTTCATTTTTTTAGAACATAGATGATTCACGGGACAGAGCAGTTTGCCATGCCTCAGCTTTTTTATTCACAGGGCTGCAGTTGAAGGTAAGTATAATGGGCTTTTTAAAATGCGAAGCGTGCATTTGCCACATGCACACAAAGTGAGCACTCACCGAATCGGTTGTTACACTGGTTGCATCGCACCACTGGATTCAGCAGAAATGAATGAAAATCCCTAGCACCTGTGGTGTTGTATTTAAAGACAACATTTCATTCACCAAATTGTCCATGCGCCCCCAATGATCAACTCTGAACAAAAGTAAATAAATAAACAAATAAACCAATAATCTGTATTGCTGCTATTTCAATTTGGACCTCTCTAATCCATACCAAAGCTGACAGCATTCATATTAAATCAGCTGATATTATTGAAAGCCAATCTGGCAAACAGAAGCTCTTAACAAACAGAAGCTCTTAACAAACCCTCAGTGGGAGAACAGAATCAATTCCCTAAAAGCTGTATCTTTTGAACTATCAGTATAGATTAAACAGTATTGACTCCCAGGGTTCAGATATATACTTAAGAGTCTTAGTTTTAGATTCTTTTGGATAAAGTTATGTTAATAATTGATTGATTGATTAGATTTATATAGCTGTCCATCTCAAAAAACTTTCTCTTGGTGGTGTACAATAAAAAGAATAATAAAACATATCTTAAATAGCCTTTAAAAACAATAAAACATACATATATATAAGACCATTGGAGATTATAAAATAATCATTCATAGTAAACTCTTCTTGTGGACTCTCTATTTTCAAGAGATCCCTGTGCCTATTGGAAACATGTTGTCTTGAGAGATACAACCACAAGACCAGTCTAACCTTGGGGGGAAGTGATGTTCTATGGGATGGATGCAATGGCAGAGAAGGCTTTCTCCTGGTTCCTATCAAATGGAACTCCTTAGCTTAGCAGATGTCTATGGAGATTCTCAGTCATCCAGGTCATGGTTGTCTCAAAGGTGCTTTTTCAAAAGGTGAATTGGACTTTCTTTGTTTTTGCTTGAAGACTTTTCTCTTCTTATTCAAGAAGCTTCTTCATTTCTCTTCATCTTCAAGCAAAAATAAAGAAAGTCCAGGTGTCTTTTGAAAAAGCACTTTTGGGATCCTTAGTAGATGAGACCCCTAACATGACCTTCCTGCCTGACCTGTTGCACATATGTCTTTCTGTTACACATACAGTTCATATCCACCATCAGAATGTCTTCCTGTTACACATACAGTTCATATCCACCATCAAAGAAAAACTCCTAAGGAAGTTTTTAAAAAGAGCAAATTCATTCTTTCTGGACCCTCACATAGCACCTTATCTTCTAGAGACCTTTAAAATCTGCGTATACAAGAGTACAGAGAAGAGCTGCAAAGATGATTAAGGGACCGGAGGATAAAACAAATGAAGAATGATTGCTGGAATTGGGTATGTCTAGTTTAATAAAAAGAAGGATCAGGGGTAATATGATAGGATTGTTCCAATATCTAAGGGGTTGCCACAAAGAAGAAGGGGTCAACTATCCATCAAAGCATCTGAAGGCAGAACAAGAAGCAATAGATGAAACTAATTAAGAGAGAACCAACCAAGAACTAAGGAGAAATGTCTGCACTGTGAGAACAGTTAATCAGTGGAACAATTTGCCTCCAGAGGTTGTGGTGCTCCAACCTTGGAAGTTTTTAAAAAGAGATTGGACAACCAATTGTCTGAAATGATATTGTCAACTACCTGACTAGTGACCCCAAGAAAAGTAAATACTCTCAGAAATCTCAAAAGCAAAACTTTATTGGAGACACCATTCTGGTACTGAAGAATCAACACCAACTCTGGTTTTTCCCGCACATGAATAGTTAAATAATAGCTTTTTTTCTCTCCCCCCTTGGTTAGTCACATTGTCTGCTTATGAATCGTTCTTTTGCTTTGAGAAGTGTTCACTTTTCTGTCAAACCCCTGCACCAGTGGCCTTGGTGGGTTCTTGGCTCTCATGCTCCGTCTCTGGCATGCCTGCATTCTTTCTCCTTTCCATCCCCTCAGTTGTTTGCCAAGTTTAATAGTGATAAATCCTAAGCAGTTCAAAAGCAATTCAACCTTGACAGATATAGGGTTTCCTGCCTGAGCAGGGGGTTGGGCTAGAAGACCTCCAAGGTTCCTTGCAACTCTGTTATTCCCTTATATATGTATGCTTATTCTGAACTTTTCCAGTTCATATTCATCTTGTTCCATAAAACTGCCCTAACAATTTCCTCTTGAGATATTGACCAAATGAATCTCTTAAATCAAGTATTGTATATAGAAGTGCTCTGTGACTTGCAGGCCCCAAATTAGTAATATTTCTATAATCATACAGCAGCAGATGATTCTAAATTTGGAATAGTGGAAATATGGTAATGCTAATTTACTTGCCCATTTTTCTTCAGATTAATATAGTGCCTCTGAGCATCTGACGGCCCAAGGTGAGAAGCTTTTGAGGCTCGCAGAAGCTTTTATTGCAGAGTGCAGCATGAGTCATTCTTTTGAGAAAGATATAGGAATTTGAAATTCTTCTGAATAACATTTTTGAGATTTCTGTCTTCTATAGAATTTGCTTTGACTGCACCTGTCACCTTCTTTTTGTTGCTGATCATTCATTAGTTTCACTTTATGGTCTGAATGACAGAATATAAAAGGACAAAATGGGACAAGAAAAAAATATAGTTCAACAGTCCAGAGTCACAAAATACTGATTGCTAACTAAGAGATCATAGCTATAGGTAGAGTTTCAACTCTTTTCCTCTAACTATACCAGCTAATGATGACTGCAGAACCAGTCTTTTGCTTTTGGATGAAAAGTTTGGAAAAAATCATAGGATAGCTGTAATTTTATTTTTTTAACCATTTTCTTTTTACATGCAGAATTAAAAAAATAATGTTTTATTTTAAAGAAAAAAATACTAGAAGCCCCAAGAAAAGAATAAAAAATAAAATCAAACAAAAAAGAGAGAGAAAGGTGAGATTATCTTATATATTATATTTATTAATAGTCACTGATTTGGAATAAATACACTACTATAACATAGTAAATACAAAATAGTATTGTAAAATATCACAAAAAATCTCCCTTTTACAAACACCCACCCACACACCCTTGAGTCCTAACCATAATTCATCTTTTTTTTTTCTTTTAACAATTCTGTAATCCCTTGCATAAGGATAGTCGGGACAACTGAATGGAACTAAGAGTTTACTGATTGAAGGCCCTTCCTAATGCCTATATGCAGTTCATAGCAGATATTTTTTCTTTTCATCCAGAGAGAAATATCTGCCACTGTGTAGGATCAAACTCACAGTCTCCTGACTGTAAGGCAAGAGCTCCACCTCTAGGCAACCACACCTTTCACTTAACCATAATTCATCATAAACAATCAAATTCCAAATCTTTGATATGTAATTTAATGACACACAAACATGTTAACTTTTAGATTTTTCTCATAAATCTGATCATATATATTAATTCACTATTCCGATAAGATATCAAATGATCACATGATGTATAATTATGGATCTGTGAAATCTTTTTCTCTGTCTGTCTCTCTCTCTCTTTTTTTTTTTAACTTCTCCAACATAGAAAACCTGATGGCCATCCTTTCAAATGCATTCTTTGGGAAGCCAACATACTCTATATACATTTTTGGATGAATCAAATTTAATTTCATATCCATACTTTTTAATATTTTAAGGACATTAATCCATCGATAGGCCATTGTCAGAGATTTTATTCTAAATCAAGGAATATCTGTATTTGAAGTATCTCATCTTTTTTCTATTACTACCACAAAGGAATGCTATTTTAAAAAGAACAAATTAGTCGCAACCAAAGTTAAAAGCAAAAGTGCTATAAAAAGATTGTTCAGTGATCCAAAAAAGAAAGGTGATTCATAGCTTGCAGAATCATACAAAAGGCACCTGTCAACACCTCCATAAGTCAAATAGATATTTTTTTCTTGAAATCATGTTGAACCTGCAGAATTCTCACTCCCAAAAAGTTATTTTAAGCATTATTAAGGACCCATTGACAAATATTACATGTGCACCCCTACATACTCTTATTCATCTTTCCCTCTGCAAATATGGATCCTATTTTATAATAGTTATGGATGTGAAATGGAAGTAACAATAAAACCAAAATTGAACCATTTAAAATATTAATTCAAGCAAGGGTAGATGTCATTTTAGATAGCAGAGACAATGGGATCAACAAACTAATAAAAAAAAAACAAGTAATTAAATGAACAAACATTTTCAAAGTGCTTTCGAAGCTTGCAAGAAAACTGGAAAAACTGCTTTTTCTGTAAATCCAACAAGCAGGTCTCTGCAGACTTTAGCAAGTTCAGAAAAAGAAAGAGGATTCTTTAGGAAGGCAAAAGCAAAGCTGTTTATGATTTTATAAGCAAAGGTAGGACCATGGGAAATTGTTTGAAAACTATTGTCAATCTGGTGCAGATATTCTAGGATAGATGTACACACAATATGTCATTTGCATAATATTTTTTTTAATAAAGTTTTATTGAGTTTTAACAAAACAAATAAAACATCGTATTTGAGTACAGCATGGTTCCAGGTTATAACATTTCCATAAAGACACAATTTCATATGCATATTTATCTTATGTATTCGACTTCATATCTTATTACTCTTTTTCCAGCTTCTCACTATTTCTCCCTTTACTTCCCTTAATTTTCTTTTATGGTTATTTCATTTTCTTCTTATTCAATTGTATTTCTTTTACCTAAATTTCTATATCTTTTTATTCATTCTACTTATACTTTTGTCTGTCTTGTTTACAATTTCATATGTTCTCTTCCAACATTCTTAAGAAGCAAAATTCCCCCTATGATTGCCAATTGAAGTGCAACACCTTTAAATCTTATTGTTATTATCATATGAAATCTCATTAAACATTGAATTTGTGCATTCTAAAATTATAACATTCAAATTTCTAATATCTATTTTATATCATGTAAATCTCATCATTCAGACTCTGCTTGGTACTTCCCCTTGAAAATGTAAAAAGAAAAATTCTAAAAACATAGCAAAAACAATATATATATATATATAAACATTAGTAAACAAAATAGTTATTCAAAATCATTCTAGTACTGGTATGAACCTTGTAAATCTTTCACGTTTCTTTTCAATATCTATCAATCTTTGAGAACAATTGAAATGTTTCTCTCCCTTCTTCATTATTACTTAACTGTTAATAAGCATACCATTGGATAGTCATACAGTTTTATCTTATAAATTATTTACTATTAATAAGCAAAATAATTATTCAAATTCATTCTAATAACTGGTATAAATTTCCTTATAAATCTTTCACATTTCTTTTCAATATTTTATCAATCTTTAGAAACAATTGCAATGTTTCCCTCTCTTCTTTATTATTGCATTAATTATAAATAAACATACCATTATACAACAATACAGTTTTATCTCATAGATTATTTACTTATTTCATTTCTAACTCATTATAGTATTCTACTGTCACAACACTGTCTTTTGTACCTTTGCAGAATCCTCACTTTTAACTTAATTTAAGCATTGTCTCTGTGTTTTCTAGCTGAGCAAATACTTTTAAATCTAATATGTTTCCCCTTTTTCTTTATTTCCTGTTTTTGTCCCTCATAAATTCTTTCCCTTTCTATCTTTCCCCCCTTTTTCTCATCCCTTTTTTAATACTCTTCTCTCTCTAATTTTCCCTTCTGTAGTTTTCTTTTCTGCTACTCCTTGCTGTTATACTTCTTTTTCAGACTATTTTTCTTTTTGGCTGTTCCCTTTGATCTCAACCTTTTAACTTATTTCCCCCTTTTTCCCCTTATTACCACACTTTACATTATTTGATCATTGAAAATGGCTTCTTCTTTGTCCCACCCTTCTTCTTGCTCTTGAAGCTTTTCCTTTTGCTTTTCATAGTTCAGGATCTCCATTTCAAAAAATTCAAATACGAAGCTAAAGGATCTTCCTCCCCTTCTTTCTGTTTTTTAAGGCTCATCTTCAATTCCTCCAGGAGTGATGGCATTTTAAACACTTTTGAACAACCACCCAATTGACTTTAAATAAAAACAGAAAAAGAAAAAAAAAAAAAAACAATGCCCAAAACTTTTTTTTAAATCACCAAATGATCCCAAATGATCCTTCTGGTTTCTTTCCTTTACTTTTCCTTTCCGAGCGTTACTACATCTTTTAATAAGATTTCAGTTACAATGTATCCTCAGGAATCTTTTCAAAGTTTCACTGTTAATCCTCTTTATTTTTCCAGGTGGCACTCCATTTTTCCATTATTCCAAGTCCCACCCTTTTGCCTCCACTCTTCTCCTTTTTAGGGCTTTAAAATGACCAAGAAAAAATCTTTATTCTCCTTTTGACACTTAGATTTCAGCTTAAGGCTGCCTATTAGTGTCAAAATAGATTAATATAGATTTCTTTCCATACCATTTGTCAGTATAAAGGTTTAAAAAAATGGTTTTTAACCTCCTTTTCTCTCTCCTTCACCACTTAAAGATCTTCTTTCAGAAGTCTCTTTCTAAATACTTTTAGATTCAGGATACCTTGCTTAGTTGTTCTCTGTTGTTTAGCCCAGTCTGTCCTGCTTTCCTCTTTGTCTTCCTCCTGCACAATCTTATCCAGTCAGGTTCTTCTTTGAGATGGCCATTTCTGACCACCTCTGCAACCGCCTTCGGGGAAGGGAGTTTAGAGCAGCAACTCCCCTTCACTTGGCTAGTAATCTCCCCCCTCTTCACCACCTCTACGGGGTGGCTTCAGCCCCGAATCCAAAGGATCGGGGCGCTCCAGCAGCGAGCACAGATAGAAACTGCGTGCAATCACAGATTTCGATCTGTTGCTGAAGAGACCCAAACCAGAGGTTCCTATTTGCATAATATTTTTAACAGTTAAAAACCCACCATGCTATTATTATTTAGTTATTTTATATATATTGACTAGTATTAGTAGTAATACTATGCACAATGCAAAAGTACATATAAAAGTAGAGTACGTAGACACACCACAAGCTGACTGCAGAGGCAGTTTGATCTGAAAATGTTTAACTCATGCAACAAGTGGAAATCAAATCAAATTGAATCAAATATTTTATTACTATCTTTGATCAGCCTTTATGGTAAAAAAAGAGACAAAGCTTGACAAAGTAATTTATTATTGGGAAAGTGGAAAAAAATACAACAGGACAATAAAGTGGCATATCTAATTAAAAAATTTGCACAGTTGTATAACTTGGTGAAGATATTTTTGCTATCTGATGTGTGGGCATGGAGTTAACATCCCTTAAAAATAATAATCATAACATTTATCAGTGTGATCCTTGTTTTTGGAAATTATTGGGGTAATCAGAGTTCATCTTTGGGCATCATAAATAGGACATCCTATAAGGACATTAGTGAGACTTTTGATCTCTCTGGATCTACAAGATCAAACCACCTGCAAACAAGGAGTACTATAAAATCTTCCTTTTTAGTAGAACTGATGGCAGAACTTGAAAGCAAACTCTGAAAAAGCCCCATCAATATTTCTTAAGGTTAATTTATACCCTGGAGTACAGGGCTTGCATCTGTCTATGCATCGGTGATAAAATTCAGAGACACTGGTGATATCATTTTAATAATCAATGTCCCTGATTGTCTCTTTTACTATTGATTTGGCCTTCTTTGGGGTTAATTGGCATAAATATTCAGGAGAGAGTCCAAGACAGCAAATGTCTCCCATACAGTTACAGTGGCAATGAGAATGGTAATTATGTGACAACAGCAGGAACATCAGCCTTGTAAAGTCAAACATGATTTGAAATCCTGACATTAAAATCTCAGTCTAAGCCTGAACCTTAATATTTAGCATGTTAGCTTCAAGCCTCAAAATTGTATTGGGGAAGCATTTGGGGCACTGAACAAAGTCCTAAGGAAATTTGAATAAGCCCCTAGGTTTTGTATGGGCCTGCTTATATTCCATATAATATTTGGGCAGTTGTTTCAGCCATAAACAATTTAACAGCTGCTGGGATGTAATTTGCCCCCTGCTGCTTATGAAATTTCATTATGGCTTGCGTACTTTTTTGGCCAGTAGAAGTAGCACAATTTACCTGGGTTGTTAATTTATTGGAGGCCTGAAATACTGTGACCAAGTATTTAAAACATTTAACCTGCTGTAATTCATGAGAATCAATTTTCCAGTTGTGTTTTTGTTAGTGAAAGCTAGAACTTAACATAATTGATTATTAATTGTTCCCCATCACAGTATGATGCCAGCATTCTCAAAGCCCACTTCATGCCAAGAGAGAACAGCATCATCATCACAGAGTAAAATAGTGTCTACAGGCTAATTTAGGTGCATGGATATGAACTTTCTGGAGAGTTTTAATTACAGTGTTCATATACAAGAATAAACTTGGAAAGGTTCCCTACTTGGTTACATCTTACTCTAAGGGCAGTTATGTCATATACTGTAGTTTACGGAGTAGGAACAGGAATTTTGTCTGTATATATAAGGATCTGCTTGGAATGTCCCAAATCCCTGGGGCTATTATCAAAAGCTACCTTGAAATCAATAAAAGCATCTTATAGATTTGTCAAAGTGGCTTCTATATTTATCTGCCAGATATTGTAACACTAGGTAATATTCTAGGGTAGAACATCCCAGATGAAAACTTGGATTGATTATTCCTTCCTCTATTTCCCAGTTTTGGACTTTTGATAAATAGAAACCTAGTTTGCTAATGGTGTTCAATAGACTATAATTCTAAGTCAGAATATTCCTAGCATCCTTTTTGTATAAGAGGTTAATTATGAAGAGAGGTGGTTGTTTTCAGTCCTGAGAACAATGGCAAAATGCTTAAAGCAAGAAAATTAATTTCTTTAGAAATTAATCTGTGGCGGATGACTTTTTTGCTGATCAAAATATATATTGCCTAAGATAATAATTTTGGACAGAGTAACATTTGTAAATTAAACCTATATATGAGATGTAGCAGAGTAAAACCAGCTAGATTACAACTTGATCTTTCAAGGATCTAGACCAGGACTGTCAAACTTGCAGCCCACGGGCCAGATGCATCACATGCTGGCCATGCCCACAACTGCTTTAGCGAAGGGAAAAATAGTCATGATATGTAACATGACACCTCCATGGAATTGCTTGTTTGACACCCCTGATTTAGAGATACCTAGTGGTTCAATTACTTCTTCAGGAGGACAGACATTAAAGCATCCATACAGAGCTTCATCATTACAACCTGCTCTTGCATTAAAATCCCTACCAGGAAAGTCATTCAGGCAAAGATTAAGGACAGTATCAGCCTGGTTCTAGGTTGGGTTACCTGTAATCGGAGCTGTTGAGGAGGAGGAAAATAGAAACTAATGCTATTTCCAATGTAACAGAAGGCAAGACAAGAAGCAATGGATGGAAACAAATCAATGAGAGAAGCAATCTAGAACTAAGGAGAATTTTCATGACAGTTAGAACAATTAATCAGTAAAATGACTTTTCTCCAGAAATTGTGGGTGCTCCAACACTGGAGGTTTTAAGAAGACATTGGAAAATATTTGTCTGAAATGGTGTAGGGTTTCCTGCCTAAGCAGGGGGTTGGAATAGAAGATCTCCAAGGTCCCTTCCAACTATTCTGTTCTGTTCTGTTCTGTCCTGTCCTGTCCCATCCTATTCTATTAATGTGTTGGAAGCAAGAAGCAGAGCAAACCTGCCCTTAGATCATCTGTCTCTAAGATTTAGGTAGGTTGTTCAGGAACTAATAGAGAAAATTAGTTAAGAACTGAAAATTCCCTCAACATCCATGTTTCCTGCAAAATGGCTATATCAAAATTGGATAGTGTGGGAATAAACTTTGGCTTGGGTTTGAGTAATGATTAATTTAATGCTTTATACACACATGCTTGTTTAAAGGTCACTGAGATAGTGCAAGGAAATCTCATCATGAGAACTGTAAAAAACAAACACAAGGATTAAGGAAGCAGCTCAGATGATTGTAAACAAGTCTGTACTATATCTAATTATTGTAACCCATCAGGGGGTCATGCTTGCTATGTCTACCATGTACTAAAATCTCAATAAAAGGGAGCGCTGGATTTTGCTCTGGGCTCTCATCCCGAGAACACTTGCTTGTGTCTTATCCTTTCCATGAGAGACCACCACAGGATAGAAATTCAAGAAAATATATATCTGCTTGTTTTGGGGCCTACCCAGCTGTATCCCAAGAGAGAACAGAGACATTGTTGGCAGGATGTAGTTGTCAATTTACCATTTCTCTCAGGTGCTGTCTAGAAAAAAAAAACAGAAGGAAGAACTTGAAAAGTTTCTACAAGTGGACTGGTTTAGTACAGAGGTAACCAATCTTTAACCTCAATCTCACCCCAAATGTTAAGAGGTGCTTTTTTCCCCTTAAATGCACAAACCATTTGTTAAACACATGATTATTAGGTTGTTGTTGTTTTTTTAAATAACAATTGTTTGAGAAGATTATGTCAGTCCTAAACTGCCAAACACTCCTCCTACCCTTCATTCTCCTTCAAGTGAGAAGAATAATAAGTATCTCGGTAACTACAAAGACTTTCTTTTTTTAAATTTCAGATCTCTCTGATACATCAAGCTCCCAAAGAATCACTCTACTACAGTAGTGCTTATGATTTTAAAAAGGTCTTGCCTGTGTGATTTGAAGCAATTAAAAATTTCTGTAGATACTCAGAAAATGTCTTTTCAAACATGGATCTCTTCTTTAGATAAGAATATGCTGGAAGTTAAAGAAATGTAACAATTTTTCATGAGGACAGATTAAATAAACTGGAATCTGTTGATAAGCAATACTTTAAAGATTTTCATGAGCAGTGGGGAAGAAATAAAGATAGCTAGAATGAACTGATTCATTTACAGGGTCTTTTAGGCAGAAATAATTTATGTGTTGTTAAATTTGTTACGTGCCATATCAGATCAGTCTCTGTATATGAAAAAATCCTGCATGAAGTTTTCTTTTCTTTTTTTTACTATTATTATTATTATTATTATTATTATTATTATTATTATTATTATTATTATTGTTGTTGTTGTTGTTGTTGTTGTTGTTGTTGTTGTTGTCTGAATATCAGCTTAAAACAGATGTGATGGGCCATTTAGGCTTTCATTGTTACTCCCTGCAGAGATATAACCAACGGTCGGTTCAGTTTCTCAGAACCACTACTTGAGATATTATTTCATTATCCTTGAGGATGGAAAGATAAGAAGATAATGATTTTTCAAGAGTTACTTCTTCAGGTAGTCAAGCAGCACAAGGTGTTTAATGGAGCCCAACTGATAGCAAAACAAAAAAAGATAAACCTTTTGGGGGAGACCATGACTTTTTCCCTGGATTCAACCATTATATCAAGAAATTCTCTGATCTGGAAACAGCTACAAAATTTTCTTTGGTTAGGATTGGAAGGAAAAGACCTGATTTGGTGGTGTGTGCAAGAATGGGTGATATGCGCGCACACACACCCACACCCACACTTTCTGCAATGGGACATAAGCGTGTTGTTCAGAGGTGGGCTTCAAAAATTTCAGCAATTTTTTTCTGCCTGGTTGCTTGGTGGGTGTGGCCATGGTGGGTGTGGCCTAATTGGCCTCTTGCACCATGGTGTGGGGGGGTCATTTTCACATTCCCCAGGCTCTGGAGGGTTTCCTTGAGCCTCTGGGAGGGTGAAAATGGCCTCCTTCAGGTTCCGGAGGCCCTCCGGAGGCCAGAAACAGGCCCCTTTTTGGACTTCCAGAACTTCTGGGAGGCACTTTTTTTGCCTTCCCTGAGCCTCCTCTCAGGCTCTGCACTTACCTCACAAAATGGGCCACATGGATACTTCTGGGAGGGGAGGGGTAAGGTGGGAGGGGCCAGCCAGTGGTGGGATTTGGTAGTTCACCAAACATTAGCTATGGGTTCCCCCCAAATCAGGCAAACCCGTAGCAGCCCACCCCTGGTGTTGTACTGTATTTTCTGGCATTTCCTGTTTTAAAACTCCATATATTGATTATATATACACAATATTATACTAAATAATAATTGATCTCCTTTGCATTTTTCATTTTTAAAAGTATTTGAATCTTGGTGATATACATAATTTGATAAATTTAATAAAGGAGAATATTTGTAGCTTAGGGTTGACAGAATGGGTCCTTGGTGCTCTCTGAGCTTGCTTATTTTCTTGCAGTTGTTTCATTACCCCAACTAGGTAATATCATCAGTGCTAGTCGTAGTAATGAAATGTCCATAAGAAAACAAACAAGCTCAGAGAGCACCAAGGATCCCTCACAGATTTGGTTTTAATACTTGGCCTATGGAAATGTTATGGATTTTATCTATAGTTTCTATATTTATATCAACTTTAACACTTTCTTTAAATGTTAATGGATTGAGATGTCTTTCCTTTTAAGACAGGATGTCCAACCCCTGATCCATGGACCAACATCAGGCCTCAGCATGCCAGAAACCAGGCTGCACAAACAAGCAAAGCCCTATCTATGGGATGCAGGTAGCAAACAAAACCATATCTCCTCAGGTCCATGGAAAAAACTCTTTTTACAGAACTTTTTTAAAAAGCAAATTAGTGGAATTAAATCTAAAGTAATTTGTTCTATATTTTCTTTTCAATAAGAAACCCATTTTTTTTCCACAGAAAAAGGATTTTCTATCAAGGGTATGGACGTGTCAAAGACACATATGCCATAAATCTAAAAATGACATGGGGTAGTAACTCTAAATAATTAGTCTTCTAAATGCTGATGGAATATGTTTTTGCTCCCAGGAAACTTCCCTGAAGCCCAGGAAAGCAAAAAATGAAGTGCAGGGGGCTGCAGAGCACCGCCTGAGCTCTGTTTTTGGGCCTCCTGGACCTCAGGGAAGCCTCCTGGGTGAAGCAGTAAGACAGCGAGGGGGATCCCAGCACAGCTGATCGTCGGGAGGGAAAAAAGAAAAAGAAACACCTTAAGGAATGACTGGGCTGGGGAGAATGCAGTCAGCAATTTCAGGCATGCATGTGATGTCACTCATGCATGATAAAGACTGGCTGGGTGAGGAGGGGAGGGGTGAATGGAGAGGGGCGGGGCCAGTCAGGGGCATGATTTACCGGTTCTCCAAACTGAGCAGAATCATAACAATCGGTTCTATAGAACTGGCCCAAACTGGTAGAATCCCACCCCTGGATACTTGGTTATCCACTCCAGTGTTGACTGTTTATTAGCATGCCATGACATTAAGATGATGGCCTTCTGTGGTAGCTAGCTTTATTTATTTGCTGTGGATGTTTCATCGTCAAGTTTTTCTTGTGTTTTTTCTCTCCTTCCTATTCACTGATGTTTCCATCAGTTGAAACTGTATCCTTTCAAAGCATGGATCTGTTGCATTTAATTTTTCAAAATGCCAGATAAGCAGATGACGCTATATAAATATTAAGATCGCTACTTCTGGAGAATTTCATGCTGAACACAATTGATAATTAATGTCTTGCTGGAGGCCAGCATGACTGTGGCTGTTCTCCATTTGATCAGCCTATCAAAATGCTGTAGCAGAAACTAAGCAACTGTTTAAAAAGAAAAAGGGTAAAAAAAATTTCTGAAGTAACACTAATGCTCAAGAAGCATCTCTTAATCAAGGGTGTTTACAGCACAGGCTTTCTTTCTTTTGACATGCTAAAATCAAACGTATTAATTGAGAAAGAAGCTGTTGATGTTAAGAATGGAAGGAACACAGTGGCTCAGTGAGTCAACAGCAACACTTTTGAACATATGGGGCTGCCTTAAATCTGAATAATCTATAGTGTGTGAATAAATGGGCACAGATAGAACTTTGGCCTCTGCAGTACCTTTTTTTTTTTTTTGCCTTAAATGGGTGCATTTAGATCAGACTGAAAACCAAATAAAACCTTGTCTATCCTTTCATTTTGGTGAAACAAGCAGAAGCTTTTAGGACAGAATTATTGCCAATCATCTTGCATACTCTTCCACATCCTGTTTGTCAGTGGTGGGATTCAATTTTTTTTACTACAAATTCTGTGGGCTTGGCTTGGTGGGCGTCGCTTGGTGGGCAGGCAGGGGAAGGATACTGTAAAATCTCAATTCCCACCCCACTCCAGGGGAAGGTTACTGCAAAATCTCCATTCCCTCCCCACTCCATTAACCTGATTTCCAGCTCTGTTCTCCTGTGCAGGGCAACAAAAGAAGACCCAGCTGATCAGTTGGGACTCAGGAGGCAGAGAATAGATGGGGGTGGGGCCAATCAGAGGTGGCAATTGCCAGTTCTCCGAACTAGTCAAATTTCTGCTGACACTTCTCCAGAACTGGTTAGAACCTGCTGAATACCACCTCTGCTGATTTAAGCAGCACCCAAATGTAATGTACTAATATGAATTCCTGCCCAGCTATGCAAAGCAAATGTTTACTACAATTCTAATGTTATGACCTTTAGAGTTTTAAGTGGCTTTTAAAATTCTTTAATTATGAGAATTATGATAGCTTTACACCATACAAGAATCTTCTCAATGCAGTAGAAGTAAAAGTCAACCCTATTCTCCTCATGTAGATTTTTGGAAAATAGGTTATTAATGGATACATGATTTTCCCCCTAAATATTTTAGTGACATGCAGGGGTAGGAATCTCTTCCAGTTCTACTGGGGAGACATAAGACTATCGGTAGATATTATAAATATTAGGGTCCAGGAATGGCGATCCTTCAAACATTTGAAGTTTCTTAATGTAAGAAGATATAGTTGCATATTACATATTAAATGTTAAATGCAATATGCAATTTGAATTTCAAAACTTCATTTAAAACAATTTGAATGTTTATTTCCAATCCTACTATTTGCATTCTAAATAGAATAATTAACCATTATCAGACAGTTCAAATAAAGGTTTAAAATATATTAAAGCTTTTTAATTGCTTTCACATTCAGCATGCTAAACCAAAATCAGAAATAGCTTTAATAGTAACAATCGACTGAAGCTTTGGTCCAAAAATGTGCAATGAAATAAATCTATGAGCAAATGAATTCTTTTTTTAAAAAGAAAAAAAAACAAGCTTTATTAATTATACAACTAGAATATCAAACAAACACATACACAACCCACAGAAAAAAAAAGAAAAAGGAAGAAAACAATTAAAAAAAACCTAGCAATTCTATTATAGATAGTCTATGTTTCCTGGTTTGTTATCAATATTGGTGATATATTTACAAATACATCTTATTGCAAGTATATAATTACTACCTCTTTTACATTTTACGTTATATTCTAATATATTTTCTATTTTTGTTCTATCCATTCATACCAGCTTCTATAGTATTCTGATGTTTCTTTTTCTTTAAGTGCTAAGGTTAACTTATCCATCTCTGCACAGGCTGTTATTTTCTGAATGACCATTTCCTCTGTTGGAATATTTACTTGTTTCCAACACTGTGCAAAGGTTATTCTGGCTGCAGTAAGAATGTGCAGTATTATATATTTGACTTTTTTAGAAATTTGTCTATTAAATATCCCCAGTAAGAATAATTCTGGTTTTTAATTCAATCTGCTCCACCATTATTTCCTCTAACCATTTTTTTTATTTTATGCCAGTCTCTTTGCACTTCAGTGCAGGACCACCACATGTGAAAGAATGTTCTGTGTTTCTTTTTACATTTCCAGCAATTCAGATTCATGTTAGGAGACATTTTCACTATTCTCGAGGGTGAGAGATGCCATCTATAAAACATTTTATAAGCATTTTCTTTATATGTTGCTGATTTTGTAATTTTATTATTCCTTGTCCAGACCTTTTCCCATTCTAATAATGTAATGCTATGTCCAATGTTTCTACTCCAAGCTATCATGTTGCCTTTGACTACTTCCTCTGCTAATTCTATCTCTAATAAATAATTATAAAATTTAGTTATATTTTTTTTATCTAGGCCTAATTTTATCTAATTGTTGTAGCTTAGCATAAATTCCAAATTTTATCTAATTGTTGTAGCTTAGCATAAATTCCAAATTTTTTTCTTGTCCTGGCTATATCTATTTTGAATTTGCAAGTAAACTTACCGGTCTACTTATTCTTGGAAATCTTGCCATGATTTTAAAGTTCCTTGCGCATCAAGAAGGTCTTTGTATTTTATTGTTTTATTAAGATCTAGATTTTTGGATGCATCATCACCTCCATCGTTGAGATCCAGATTGGGATTTTTAGATAATGTTTTTATTTTGTTTTATTCCAATTAGCCAATAAAGAATCTCTAATTATATGTCCGTGGAACTACTTCTGCTTAATTTTTCCAGTGTCCCATAAAAATGCGTGCCATCCCCTCTGTAAGTCATGGCCTTCCAGAAATAAGATTCTTTTATTTGACAAATTTACCCACTCTTTCAAGCAAATGAATTCTTATAGCTGTTTGTAACTTGAAAATAGAACTGGAACACTAAACTAGTGTTTTAACAATAGGCAGTCCTGATCAGTCATAACTGAGATCAAAAACTAATCAGAGACAGATGGATGGCAAACAGAAAACATCAGAAATATGGGCTTCATTGGAAAGAAAGCAGTGGCAAGCCATTCTGTAATGTGGCTAATAAAACTTCCTGATTACATTTATATACTCTCTAAACATGAATAGCAATAGAACTTAGACTTATATACTGCTTCACAGTGCTTTACAACCCTCTCTAAGTGGATTACAGAGTCAGCATATTGCCCCAACAATATGGGCCCACATTTTACCCACCTCAGAAGAATGGAACACTGAGTCAATCTTGAGCCAGTGAGAATCAAACTGCTGGCAGTCAGCAAAATTAACCTGCAATGCTGCATTCTAACCACTGGGCTACCATGACTTATGATGGCTTGTCTTATCTTCTTGATGAGAGCCAATTTGGTCCAGTGGTTAAGGCATCATGCTAGGAAGGGGAGAACTAAATTCAAATCGGAGCTTAACTGAGAAAGCCTGCTGGGTGTGTTGTGTCTCTCAGCCAAACCCAACTCACAGGGATATTGTGTGGAAAATCGGGGGAGGAATATATTTTGGATATGTTTGCCCCTTAAATTACTTGTAAACATAATAAAGATGGATACAAAATAATAAAAAAATAAGAATGCCTTAAGTTGCATTTTGATTCCAGCTTAACTACTTAACTGATATGTGCTCTGTTAACATGCTAATTATAATAGAAAGCTAGAACATATGGAAGATTTGTTTATTTTCATATTTGCATTTGGAAAAACTAACGATTGTGGGCTACAAAGAGAAGCAGAGTAATTATGGAAATCCACATTGTAGCTTCTATATTGCCAAAATTGCAAAGAATCATTTAAAAATGGAAGGGGCCATATAGGACACCAAGCCCAGTCCCTTACTCAAAGCTAGAACCCAAACTATCTATCAACTTCTGTTTGAATACATTCAAGAAATCAATCTTCTCCCTTAATAATTCTTTTCATTGGTGAATCTTTCCAGAGTCTGTGGGTGTTCCAACACTGGAGGTTTTAAAGAAGAGATTGGACAACTATTTGTTTGAAATGTTAGAGGGTTTCCTGTGAGCAGATGGTTCTGGAATAGAAGTTCCTTTGAACTTTGTTATTCTGTTATTCTTGTTGTGTAACAGGTTCTGTGTTATCTCTGTATAAAGAGAATGTGCACAAGCCCACATTGTCAGAAAGAATAAATATTCATAACCCTAGTAATGTTACTGGAACAATCAAGAGACATTTGAGCCCTACAAAAGAGAGAGGCACTTCAAATTCAAAGCTAAATAAAATCATAGCTTTATATTAGACTTTCAGAGCAAACTAATTCTGAGCTATGTTTTCATTTCTCAATTTTATAGATCTGGGATATCAGGGAAATATAGCAAAACAACCTGACCAAAGGGAATAAGATTCATAATCTCGCTTAGTAAAAAAGATAAAAGTTATTTTTTTCTCAAAATGCAACATCTAAATCCACAATGTGTAAAATGTATGACACACCCTTCTCCAAAAGCAATAAAGAGACCATTAATAAATGAATCGGGAAGAAATAATTTTATTTATATAAAAAGGTGTGATGACTGCATGCCTTTTGGTTTCCCTATAAAATACTTCCCAAGCCCTCCAGGCTTATGAATTACAAAATAAAGCAAATGTTGGTCAAACATTACATATGATCATAGTCTGCATTTCTATATTAAACTTTTCTATCATTCTCAAATGCTACCCAGCAGATTTATTTTTGTAATTAAAGGTATTGTTATTTACAGCAGGACATAAGGCATCCAAACAATAACATAATTCAAGGGGCCATGAATTATTTCTGAGAGCTGATTAATTTACTATAGTTCTTTTGCTACATTTTAGGAGATAACACCTCCTGTGGGTAAATCCAGTTCCATTCATATTTGGCAACTGCAAATATAGGTCTGGCTACCTTACAAGGACAGGATATTGAGGCTGGAACAGACAGTGATAACCTGAGGATCTTCACTTGATTGTGGACATTTTGACTTAGCAAAGTCTGTGACAGATGGTCTGAGTTTTTCAAAGTGAATCCCACTCAACAAAACATTTTGAGGTTGTAATTTTAGGCTATTAGAACACTCTTAACTGAAATTTTGTTGGCATAACTCTTCATCTAGACAGCTGGTTGCCATTAATTAATGTTACCAATCAAATATTTCCTTCATACCCATCACACATTCCATGTGAAGGATCCAATTCAAAATCCAGGTTAACTGGATTCAAAATCATCAGGCATTTGGAAAATTAGCTAGGGAATAATAGATCATTTAAGGGTTAGAATTCAGAGCATTTGCTCATCTCTGGTTAGAACATAGTAATTCTTACTGTTTGATGACCACCTAAGCAGCTTTTCCTCTGCTGAGCTACATTATTTAAATAAATTAAAGCCTCAAAATTTATATTACTACAGTCTTCCCAAACATGGTGCTACATTATAGATGGTGCTTACTTGGGTGAGGGGGAGATCCTTTGTAATGCAAACATCTTTTCATTGAATAAAGTGAGTTAAAGTGTCAAATTAGAAAGCTAAGTATCTTCCTCCAAAGACTTCCTGGGAAAGAAATTAAACTTTTTCTATGATAGTGAACCAGAGGTGGTATTCAGCAGGTTCTGACCAGTTCTGGAAAACCGATAAAGGAAATATTGAGTAGTTCAGAGAACTGGCAAATACCACCTCTGACTGGAGATTTTACAGTGTCCTTCTTCCCCTGCCATGCCCATCAAGCCACGCACACAGAACTGGTAGTAAAAAAAATCTGAATTCCACTACTGTAGTTGACACATTTCCCAAATCCATTTAAAAGTGTCTAGGAGGATTTGGCTGGAAGTCAAAACTGGTAACATGCAGCACAGTTGGCTTCAGTTTTCATGATGGTCTAAAAGCACTGGATTTTAGAAAGGGAACATATACACTCATTACCACTGATTTCTTTAGACAAAGAGATTGGATGTCAGGATATCATTTACATCAGCGGTGTCAAATCAAGGCCCAGGAGCTGAATCCAGCTCATGGGGTGTTAGATCTGGCCTGCAGGCACTTCCTGGAAACAGTGAAAGACTGGCCTGTGATGCCTCTGCCAGTGAAAAGGGAGCTTGAAGAGGCCACCCACAGCTCCCTGAGCTCTGTTTTTGCTGGCAGAGGGCTGCAGGAGGCCATTACAAGATAAAATAGAGCCTGGAGTGATATTGAGCTGGCCATGCCCACCCTGCCCATGCCCCTCCCCTGAGGTCAAATACAACTCTGATGTGGTCTTCAATGAAATGATTTTGGCACCCCTGATTTACATCAATTCAATCAATTTGATCATCATATATTTAATCTGATGGATTACTTCAGCTCCAGGATAGAGCAATAAATGGAATCATCAAATATAGAATAGATCCTATATTTCCTGATGGAAATGCTTGTTTTTGCAGCAACCGGTTTCTCTTCTTTCAAACTTCTGTGATTCATTGCTTCAGTAATGTCCGGAAGAAGTGGAAGAGGATACAACTTATTTACTGAGTTAATGCCCCAAGAGGGCAGTTTGATAATATAATAATCTTAAATTCATGCAGAAGGATCAGGAAATAGAGTTATGAGAATTCCCTAAATAAAGGAAATAAATCTGAGTTAACCATCAGGGAGCCTATGAACAAGCCTATTATCTTCAGAATGGGTATGTAACATGTATTGCCTGCACCATGTTTTGTGAAATCCAGAAATGCCAGCCAGAGAATTATTCCCTGTTGTTTTCTATTTTCATTCCATCTAATGAAAGCGGATGGGTTTTAGATACTCTTTCTAAGTAGAAAAATGTGATGAAAATTATATTTCTTTGAAAAGTAAACAATGAAAAGTATACATAACATCCAAAGTTTCTGGTAAAGAGGATAGTATAGATAGATATTATAGGGAGAACACTGAGAATATGTAATATCCTGAACAGCAGATGAAGTCTGATTGCAGTTATGCAGTTGTAACCAACAACATGTGTTTTAATTGTTCTCATTTACTGATTTAATTGTATTTTATGCATCATTTGGCCTAGATTTAATTTAACATAATCCTTTTTCAAACAACAGATGCATATTTAAGTTGGCCACATCTACTAGTGCAAATGGAAAGCAATTTTCTGTCAGAATTTAATCAAAAGCTCACAGACATTTCACTAGTAGTTGCATGGTTTGTTACCTTCATTATTTCAGTTCACTGTTAATGTATACATCTTTGTAGTCTGTCTTTGCAAAGACAGGACTGTTTGATTCAGTAAAATTTAGCAATATGGCAAAAAATAGGAACATAGGAAACAATTAGTAAAACAGATATTTCAGTGAATGGAGGGCAGAAGATGTACAACATATTTTAAAACTTTCTTTCAAATAAAATAATAATTGTGCCCACAATTGCTTCCTCAAAAGAGCATTTCTTGGACTGTGAACATCTATCACAGATGCACAAAAATAAATAAATAGGGTTATCGTTATCAGGCTGCATTAATCCAGGCTGCATTAATCCACTGGGTAGCAACAAAAGGTCAGAGTTTTGTTTTTATGTTCCTGCTGCTCTCAAAACACCTTCAATTTTTTTCCCAGCTGAGAACTTATGATTCTAGCAAAGACTTTATTCAAAATAAGAAAGAAATAAAAAGAGAAAATGCAGCAATTTTGATGATTGAAGTATGCTATTATTGTTCTCAAATATACAAGGAAACAGATCTGCTAATGAATGAATGAGTAAGTTGAATAAATAAATGCAAAAACCAGTAAGTAAGTAATTTTTTAAGTGTACTTGGGAAAATACTGGCCTTAATTCTGTTTGACAGCATATAATAATGGGCCAAAAAAAAAAAAAAAGAACAATGGCTTTACAGCAGGCAATAGATATGTAGATCAGATTTTGGTATAGTGCTGAGAACATTTTATATGTGTTTGATTGAGAACAAGTACATGATAAAAATTGGGAAATTGATGAGAAAAAATAAGATGTAAAACTTATGATAGGCATAAGGCAGTATGGTCTGGTTGTTAGGAATAAGTGCTCAACAAAAAAAAAAATGCAAAAATGTATTTTGTGTATAATATTTGAAGTCTGATTCCATTTGCACTTGTTTTCAGTACCTTGCAGCCAACTGACCACTAGAGGCAGTAAAATTTTGATTTTTTAAAAATGTTCCTTATGTATCTTGTACTTTACCTGTTTCTTATTTAAGACTTTGCTAATTTCATTTGTACATTGTGGTAGTTTAATCACAAAAAGAGAATGAATAAATATTGAATAGCAAAACAAATCCATCTATGATGGATAAATGAGTATGATAGGAGAAAGGAGAAGACTAAGCAAGTAGTTGTAGGAGATTAAGGCAGTTCTCAGAAAAAGAACTTTTAAGAACAACTGGGAGGTTATGAAGAGTAGGTGTGTGTGTGTGTGTGTGTGTGTGTATGTATGTATGTATGTATGTATGTATGTATACAAAGGGGGAAAAGAAGGACCAAAAGAAAAAAAAGTATGGGATTATACTGTAACTAAAAGATAGATGCTTTTTTACTCTTTCCTCTCTGTCTTTAACTCTTTTTAATCCCCAAATCCATATATCAGGGGTTCCTAAACTTGGCAACTTTAAGACTTGTGGACTTCAACTCCCAGAATTCTCCAGCCAGCTGGAGAATTCTGGGGATTGAAGTGCACAAGTCTTAAAGTTACCAAGTTTGGAAACCTCTGCCATATATCATCAATTCAGTCATTTCTTCTTTCAGGCAAAAGTCCATAAAAGGTTTCCAGTCTTTAAGACATGTCTTTATCATTTTTTCCCTAATAAAACTAGTTACTTTTGGAAATACAAAAGTTTGTTAAGGACAGAGAAACAAGCGGAGAGATGTTGGTGTAGATGGAAGCTAAGTTTAACTAAGCTTCCCTTTACTGCCTTTAATTCTGTTTTGTTTTGTTTTTTACAGTTTTTCTGTGCTCACATAATATTGCTTCTCTTGAAATGGAATAACATAATTAGAAGATATTATTTTTAAAAAGCCTTTGGGATATTTGACATTCATTGTATGACAAAAAGTAAGAAAAGAAAACTTTTAAGTAAATACATGTCTTATCATTTTGGGTGGGTTCTTTCTGAGTTTCTTTTATCTTTTATAATGATTTGATCTTTCTAAGGGGAGAAGGAAATAACAACAAAATAACAACAACAAGCCCAAGAAGCTTTATCTTGTTGAGGTAGGGGGGGCTTGTGTGCTCTGTAGAAAAGCCAGACTAAACTTGCTCCAAACCCATTTAACTATGGTGAAAACACATCAAGTGAATCCTATGCTGGATTGAATGTTGCCTGGCTCAACAAGAATACTTATGGCTAGTGGGTGCTAAGCAAAAGATATGCCAGAGGGCTCAGCTTCCTCTGCTAGGCAATGAGGGCATGAAGTTGACAGGCAACTGTAAGACGAACAAAAAAAATGAAAAATCTGGAAAAGAAAGAAAATTGTTCATGGGAGCTTATTATAGATCTGAAACGTGGATCTCAAAACTGCATATTCAAGATTTGGAAAGAGAATCATCTGGATATGGAAATCAATGAACAAATATGTATGGACAAGAGGTAAATTATTTTGAAGCACAAGTTCTTCAGAAATACAGAATTACAAGAGATTGCAAGTAGAGAAGCGCAAGATCAAGGCTCAAGTATAACTGATAATAGAGAAAATGTAGAAGTGGAGCAACAAGTAGTGAAGGAAAGGAAGGAAATCAGAGAAATGGATGAGGAACAAGAAGCAAAAGCTGGATTAGATCCTGAAGAACCAACAGTCAGAGACAAAGTATCTGAAAATTAAGACTCAGATGGAAAATATTTGATTGCTAAAACTGAATCAAGTTAGTAAGAGAAGTTTGGCTAAATTATTAAAGAAAGTGAATAAAGCTGCCCAGACTATTCTAAAAGAAACATTAGCTCAAATAAACTAGCTATGTATGCAGCAGCTTATGTTACTACTGAAGAATTAGACTTCAAAATTAGAAAGTATAAAGCAATTAAGAACGGAAAACCAAAGTGGAAAATCCATCTGGAGTTAAAAAATAAAAAGAATTTGATTGGATTTAAGTAATTTGAAGAATTTGAGTCAAGGAAACATGAAGAATAAACAAATCAGAATGAGCCTGACAAAAAGATATGACCTGGTAAACAAGGAAATTGCAGTTGTAGTTGAAGAGCTGAAACAAAGAGTTGTAGCTATTGCAAAGAAAAATAAAGTGTTCTGATAACTGAATAATATAGTTTCAGCAAAATTCACAATTTTAAGCAAACAGCATCATTTCTATAAGACCCTTGAAAGTGGACATGGTGCTTCCACAAGTGAAAAAACCTAAGAAAGAAAATACCCTGGAATTTTGGAAGAACTTGTAGGAAAACAACAAGAAGCACAATGAGAATGTAAAGTGGATCAAGCAGATTGAAAGCATTGGAAAAATGACTAGAATGGAAGATGTTCACATAACAAAATAAATGGTGCAAACAAACAATGTCAAAAATTGGAGTGTTCCCAGTTTAGATGAGCTGCATGGATTCTGATTGAAATCACTAACAAATTTGGATGCAAGATTGTCAAATCAGGTCAATCAGGTTCAGAAAACATGAGAAAATGGAAAATGTTTAAAAAATAGAACTTTCTTTTATTCAGAAGGATGCAGAAAAGGGAATAAATCAAAAAATTACATGTAAATCATTTGCCTGCCAACAACATACAAATTACATAAAGGCATTATTGCAAATCAAAATTATTGAAAACAAGGATTTACTACCTATAGAATCGGAAGGGTGCTGCAAAAATTCAAAAGGAACCAAAAATCAACTGATGATTGATAACCTGGTTTTGAAGGATTCAAAGAAAACAACAAAATATCATGGCCTGGATTGATTATAAGAAAGCATTTGATTCTGTTCCACACAGCTAGATTGAGAAATGCTTCGACATTTTTGGAATTAGCAGCAACATCCAGAAATTCCTGAAGACTTCCATGGAGGGATGTCAGACTAAGTTGATGGCCTGTGTGGAGAAAACACAGACATGTGTCTGAAGTAGTGTAACCCTCCTGCCTAGGCAGGGGGTTGGACTAGAAGACCTCCAAGTTCCCTTCCAACTCTATTATTCTATTCTATTCAAAAAATTTGGTGAACTTGAAATCAAATAAGGAATCTTCCAAGTTGACTCATTGCCACCTCTGTTATTTGTACTTTTTAAAAAGTATATATTTATTGGTGCATTTTCCTTTTAATGAACATAAAAAATTCCATGTCTATCTGAACAGCATGTTGTAATTTTAAGTAAAGATACAATAATCAAAGTCATACTAGTAATCTTAATAAACATATCAATATAAATCATAACATAATAATACAATTAGTTTAAAACTGGAAAAACAAAAGCTGATTATCATTACTACCGTAAAGAACTGAGGAGCTCATTACTACTGAAAAGAACTGAGGAATTTATCAGAGATACTGAAATGCAATTTGGCATTGACAAATGTGCAACAAGGAAGGAGAAATTGATAGATTGGAACTTGATAATGAAAAGTTGATAAAAGTAGTACCACCAGAAGAAGAGTACAAGTACTTAGGAGTTTTGGAATCTTCTGTCCTGTTGCACAACCAAGTCAAGGAAGTTATTTCAACAAAATACAAAAAACGAGTCTGGAAAAACTTGAGATCAGAGCTAAGTGGAAGAAATATTATAAAGGCAATTAATACCTGGGCAGTGCCAGTAATATGATACTCAGCTGAAATAATTGATTGGACTCAGCTAGAACTTGGTAACTTGGATCAAAAGATTAGAAAACTAATGACAATGTCCCATGCTGTGCATCCAAAAAAGGATATTGATCTATTGTATTTGCCTAGACTTCAGGGTGAGTGGACTCTTACAGGTGAAACAAATTACAGAAGAGAAAAAACACATAAAAAAGCAAAAGAACCTATGTTGAAGGCAATGAACAAAGGAAACACCTTGAAAACAATTTTTCTACAAGTTGAAAAGAATTTTGTAATATAGAAGAGATTAACATATATTAAGATGACATTATCTGAAAATTTTCCAGGCTGGTTGTATTTGGATGTGAAATCTTGGTTTTTATGTTTCATGGATTGGTGTTCATTTCCAACATTTGCATTCACCTCAAGGATTACGATGAATGGTATTACAGCATAAGCAGCAGCAAAGTAAGATTTAGTAAAATGAGATCCAGGCACATTTGATTCTCACGGTAACAGGCAACAACAAAAATGTCAGTATCCAGGTAAAGACTCAATTGGCAAAACTTAATTCTATAAATTAGGAATAATCTCAGGCCAAACTATAGAGATTTTGGTCAGCAGAGGAGAAGTATAGTTCTAAGCATAAGAAAACAGAAAAAAGAGGATTTCAGGAATTTATTTTCCTAATAATCTGGCCAGCTGCTTTAGCGACTGGTTAAACTTCAGATCCTGAAGCTGTTCCCAGACTCAGCAAATCTTCACTACTACTTTTACTTGATCCTAATTTCCCAGGAAGCCATTTTTACATTAATTTACATACTGCAATTATATCCTGCCTTTATTATGCACAACTCAGAGGGGCTGTTCCTACTTCCATACAACAAGAAGCCTATAAATTTGGTTAGGCTGAAAGAAAGTGAGTAGCTCAAAGACTAGAGAAGACTAGAACTCACAATTTCCAAGTATATACTCTGGTACCTTTACCACTATGCCATATTGGTTTTCTCTGCTCTCAGGAAACCTGATTTCACAAGCTAGAAGACCTTGTAGTTTTTTTTACTGCTGAACATAACAAAGATGACAATGTCTTGGACTCAAGATGCTGCATCTTGAAGGAGCAGTCAGGATGAGGGTAGGAGTTATCGAGTAGAAGGGAACTGAATTCTTGCTAGATTCCATGCTATGAGCTGGATCATAGCTCCATAGGAAAAATCAGAACCATAGATTTTGTATGCTTATTCAAGGAAATGTGTAGGGCAGTCACAACATACCTGACCTGTTCTCAAGTTGCCATAGGCAAAAGAAATGAGGAATTGAAACTCACAGCTGCATCAAGGAGTTTGCATTTCAGTCAAAACAAAGCACATTCCAGCCATCATATCAAGGTAATCTCCACAGAAACTCACAGTGGCCAGAGGGAGGGACTTCTACAACAAATTGCTTCATTGGGGAATGTGATTGATGACACATCTTGGGGGGAGGGGGAAATAGGGTCAAAGCCAAAACACAAATCAAGTGAGGTTGGCTCCACTTGGTCCATGCTGACATGAAGCTCCTTTTGAAGCTTGGCCTGAGGCTCATGATTAATTGGAACATTGACAACACCTTTATGATTCCCGTGTCACAAATGATGACCAAAATCCTAGGAAACAAGTTCTATACTCCCAAAGATTGTTCCAATTTGCAATTTCTAACATAGCGCAAGAGACACTATTTAAAAATAATTACACTTTCATATTCTCCGGACTTACCCATTTCTTCATCTTGACCTAGTCCACTTGGATGGAACACTGACCTTGGTCAGACCCTCAAAAATCAAATAATTGGAACTTTCAAAATCATGAGTCATTCATAAATGTATTTGAAATTCAAGCCTGCAGTCCTGTCTTGTAAATTTGGAGTAAGATTCATTGAACTAATTTGGATTTTGTTTTGTGTAGACCTGAATAAGATTACATGATTAATTACATTAGGTATCTTTTAAATTCTAAGAATAAGAATAAATTCTAAAAATAAGATACTCAAAGTCAATATGTCATGATACTTTACCTCTATATATTCATAAAATAGTTTCCATTTTAGTTTAAATGTTTCATTAGACTACTTATATTAGACTATTGAAGGGAAGAAAGGAACAGTTATTGATGAAGTTCATAAATTTCACTTTCTCCAGTGTTATATAATAAGTGTAGATACGGAATAAAGAGCTGGATTTTTATACACCTTCAGTCTTTATGAGATATTGTATTATGTTGTTTACTATCTCGGGAGGAAACAAGGTCATCCTAACAGGCATTGTCCAGAGGCTGGAAAAGGTTACCAAGGAGACATCAGAATACCTAATTAAACAATATGACCTGTGACAAGGAGAGAGGGAGCTAAGACTAACTCTAACCCTAACCCCTGAGACATGCCATCAATTCATCTAACTAAATCATACAACTTGGTAGCAGTCTGTCAAGTTTTAAAGCAGGTCTCTTTCTAACCCATTCTAGAAGTGCCTGGAAAGTTCAGCAGGCAACCTAATTCAGCATGCAACATCTAAACTGAGATATTTGCCTTAACCAATTACCAATTATTAAACCAATTATTTCTTCCAAAATAGACTTTTTTATTTGTATTACTTTGATAAGTAATTGATAAGCACTCAGGAAACAGCCTATAATATGTCTAGCAAGGCATGTACCAATACAAGCCTCGCTATTATTGGATTCAAGAAAATGGCAGCCTTTTTGTTTTGCCTTCTTCTTACAATCCAGCTTCTACTCCAGCAGTTCCTTACTGCTATAAATTACTGGGAAATCAGTGATCTTGTGTGGGATTCCTCAGAAGAGAGGAGGCAAGGCTTCTCCTTCCATCCAGTAACCAAGCCTGGGACAGTGTTTACCCTCTACTACTAGCAGTGAAGAAGATGGAATTTTAAGTTGGATTAATGGAAGATGAAAAAGCCTTATTTTCCTCTTTCCAGGGAAACCTTTAGAAGACTACTGTGAGAAAGATGGGTTGTCTGAGAGCATGTCTATAGTCGCTTGAGCGAGCATCAAATTAAGATCTTGGTATCTAAAATATTAACTGCTCCTGCTCTACAGCTTCAAGCCTGCTTCACCTTTGTAGAGCAGCCTATAAGTGCTTTGAATTATTTACTGAATTCAATATCACTGAGCAGCTGGATTTGAAATATATACCATCTTTATTACAATTTCTTTCTTTCTTTCTTTCTTTCTTTCTTTCTTTCTTTCTTTCTTTCTTTCTTTCTTTCTTTCTTTCTTTCTTTCTTTCTTTCTTTCTTTCTTTCGCTATGTCATGTGAGGACACCATAATGGTATCAGTTTGACACTCCTGTTGTAGAGGATCTCAAACTAATTCTTTTCCCTCATCAACATGTATTTCTGTCTTTCCAGTAAATACTGATTTCCTTGAATGTCTATGGAGATTCTCAATCATCCAGGTCATTCTGGTCCCAATGGTACTTTTTCCAAAAAGCAACTGGATTTTATTGCTTTGTTTTTTTTTTCTTTGAAACATTTTCCTTCTCATCCAAAAGCTTTTTCAGTTTATGGATGAGAAGCAATATGTTTTCAAAGACACCCCCCCCCCCCCAAAAAAAAATGTCTTGTTGTCTTTTGGAAAAAGCTCCTTTGAAATGATTTTCTTGAATTTCTCTCTCATCCACCAGTTACTCTTAAGTCTCTGGACATGTCACCTGCCTTCATTTTCTTTCTGACTTTGCCCCTGTGGTTATTTTACTCAATCACATCTACCTGCATGAAAAGGCAGGGCAGGAGATATATGACCCAGTCAGATTTCTTTCAGATATTTCTTTTATCTGCATTTGTATGGCTTTTCCTTTCTGACACCTGAGATTATTGTCATTCAAGTGAATCAGTAATAGTGAATTGGCTTTAGATTTTACATGGTCCTTTGCTCTTAACAGGAAGCACGGAGATGGTGTGAAAGACCATTTGGAAGAAGAGAAGAAAACAAGTTTTTTATTATATTTAATATGCAATATTTGTTATTGCATATTATATTATATAGCTTGAAAACTGCTTTGGGAAGATTCCAAATGGTAATAACTTCGTCCCAGGAGGAAGTAGCACCCAACTAAGCTTGGTTCATCTCAGAAAAGCTAAGTAGCATTAGTGCTTGGATAGGACACAGTTAGCAAATCCCAGGAATATGCTCTACATATTGAAATTAAAACAGAATCTCAGAAGAAAGCAATAGGAAATCATTTCCATATTAATGTAGTCACCAAGAGTTGAAGGAAAGGATTTTTCAAAATGACCATCAGAATATTAGTATTTCCTGTATTATTATTAACATGCTCTGATGTGGAGTTCTTCCTCCCCACCTGAAAAGAAATATGTTCCAACTGCAGTTCAGCTAAGTCATGCCTAGGCTCCTTGCTGTCTCCTTGCTCACACAGCAAATACTGTTTCAGTTTCCAAACACCCCTCAACTTTTTCACACACTGACAGGACTCTAGTCAGATGAATACCGATAGATGCTGGTAGGCAAATGCACAATTTTTTCCCCTATTTTCCTCCCCAAAAACTTACCCAATCATATAGTTTTGTAGTGAAGCATGGGTACCCTTCTAGTTATAAATATTCATGACACCCATCTAGACTGTTAAACTCTCTTTCACCCTAGGTTCAAAGTCTAGATACCTTTGCCTACCTCAAGCTTTCACAGTTGCATTTATTATTGAGTTTTATATATTAAGCACACTAATTAGTTACAATTAGCTTGGTTGTTTAAAAAAAAACACCCTCAAAAGAGTTTCTAATTATTTCATAGTCTGCTAAACCTACTGCTGAGATCAAATTCAATTGCTTAGCCTGCTAAGCAATGTGAGTTGCCAAGTGCCTTTGAGTTCATGCAAAGCCATCCTATTGGGCAGATATTCTTACCACACCTCATCATAGTTGCAACCATCACTTGATGGATCTCCATTTGGACCTTCCTTGTTCCACAGGACATGCAGCTCTTTTTCCTTCTCCTTCCCCATCACAGCCTAAGGTAACACTTTCCCCTCCTTATGCCCAAGCTGGCTGCAGAGAAACCATATTTGTATATGAGAGAGAAACAGAATTGGCCACCCTAAATGAAATATTAACATGGAACAGCTGAAATCTGCTGTTAGAAAATGATAACTTATCCTGAATAGATGCTTGGTGTGTGTGCATGTGCTGGTTTCTGCTGTTGTTTCTGTTAATCTTTTTCATTAAGCCCATGATAGCTCTTATATATTGCTTACTAAGCAAAGTTTGAGGTTTTAATATAATTAAAAAGTTGATAAATGATAGGTAAGAAGATTCAGACTCCATTTTTTACACTCACAAATAATGTTATGAATAAATAGATTTTGTTTTCAGCAGCTAGTAACAATTGAACTGTAATAGAATTGTGTGGCTATACATTACACACATACAGAAGAGAGGTTGTATTTCCTAATACTATCTGCACTTTTAGTTGGATATGGATTTTCTTCTTTGGATAGGGAATGCTTTGTATATAAAGATAGAACCTCCCCTATTAGGTAGAATGCATTTGCAAAAAGTATTTAGAAAAAGGAAATGATGGACACTGGCGGGCAGTATCTCATTATCTATATACAGTATATTAACTGTCAATTTGAGTAGCTTTTTGTACCTGAAATAAAAGGAAGAATCATTATCCTTTATTTTAGATTAGAGGAATTAGGATGAGGAGCCCATATTCAGCTACACATACCACACTGCACTTTATCTTTAAGCTTACTACTTTATATCAGGATATCCTAGGACTGATCGCAGATAATAGCAATAGCACTTAGGCATATATACTGTTTCACAATGCTTTACAGTCCTCTCTAAGCAGTTTACAGAGTCAGAATATTGTTTCCACAATCTGAGTCCTTAATTTACTGACCTCAGAAGGATGGAAGGCAGCTGGCAGTCAGCAGAAGTAGCTTGCAGTACTGCATTCTAACCGCTGAATCTCAATGGTTCTAGATTAGAGAAGGGAGTATCTATACTGTTTCTGTTATTCTTATCTACTGAAAGAAAGACCAGTGGCCTGGGGGAAGATCACAGTTGACTTGCCTTAATAAGTTGCTTTATCTGCAAAGGAACTTCACAAAGTTACTTCAGAAGGGTGCTGTCTTCCAACTTTCATAGATGTTAAGATATAAGAGTTCCACAGCTGAGATGAATTTTATCAGCCCTTTGTAATTAAAGTCTCTTTCAGATATCCTGCAGAATATAGGGGCTAGGCATATATACATGTACACAATTTTAGTTTTGTTCTTTCCTTCAACCTTTTGTTCGGGTTTGTTTTTTTGTTTTTTTTGGTTTTTTTAGAGGGGGGGTTTAACATATGAACAACCTTTTCAAACTATTCTCTTATTGGACTTCTGCAAGTTTCTATAGTGTGGTTTTGTGTATTACTTGGGATAAGCTCGTGGTTGTTCATGTAAGCCATGAACCCCTAACCCTTCCCAGAATCTTCCACCATGATATTTTGAAATCTCATGGGCAATGGACAAAACGGGCAATCTCCCAATGGTTCTGAATTTTGCAGACAGGAAAGCACATGATACACACGCAGCAATTTTATTTTGTTTTTTATTCTATCTTCACTTTCTTTGCTATTGTTTTTGTTAGGTCTGGAAAAATAGGCGCAACAACGGAGACGAGATCTCGGATAGTAACTTCAGCTCTTTAATAGTGACTTCAGATCGGAGGTGAAAAGCCAAGCAGCAGCAGCTCCTTTTATAGAGCTGGCTGCTGCTAAAGCGTCCAATGACAGAGATTTGAGCCTGCCGTGCTTGGAGCGTCCAATCACAGCAGCCCGTTTACCAGCCAATCGGATCAGCTCTAAACGACCAATCACGACCTGCTGTTCACGGACCAATCTGAAGTGCAGGATTATGAGCCTGCTAGTTCAGAACACCCCTCCCCTCTAGGTTCCGTCTAAGGGGTGGGGTGATGTATTCTCGCAGGTAGACGGGTCTTCGTACCTGTCTACCTGATTTATGCTGTTCAAAATGTCTTTGCTCAGTTTCTGATTCTGACGGATTGTTCGCTGGAACTGTCTTGCATGGCAACCTGGCTTCTATGCTGGGTCTCCCATGAGGTGATTCAAGAATACCTGCAACGCATTAATTATTGCTGTCATCTGGGTTCTCTGGAATTGTGGACCCTGTTTGGCTGCTAGCTCTTGGAGATACGACCGCCTGCCAAGGTTCCTCCTCTGTTTGTGAGTGTAGTGGGCTTCACTGAGCTGGTGGTGGGGTTATGCTTCCTTCACCAGATGTTGATTCAATTTCAAAAACCCCTGTTTCCCTTCCCCCTCTGGTTTCAAGGTCGGGGTTAGTGATGGGAGTTGTGGGCAGCCTTGAGTGTAGCTGGTCTATGTGGCATTTCCACTGTTAAGTTCTGTGCATGGGTGCAAGGAACGGAGACGAGGCAGTGAACAGTGAACTTCAACTCTTTATTAATCATTCTGAACAGAGCAAAACCCTAGGGCAGCAGCAGCCCTTTTATAGGGCAGGCTGCTGACCTATTAGCCAATGAGAAACTTGGAAGTGTTAAACCCTTGAATCAATGAGAGTGGCTCGTTAACAGCTAATCAGATTCCCCAGAACGGACCAATCCGATATCGCTATTATTGGCCAATCAGAAGAGCAGGATTAGAACCCTGCTTTTTCTTAAGGTTTGTTAAAACTTTATTTAAACGCTTTTATTAGTTCATAACACCCCTTCCCCCTGGGTTCTGTTTGAGGGGTGCGGTGACGTAATCCCTAAGATATATAGGTTGTTTTAACTGTCTATTGGATTTGCACTGTCCCACCGGTTCCTGTTTGTTGTCCGGTTTCGGCGGGACGTTTTTGGACATATCTGGTACAGGCGGTTCCACATCCTCACTGGATGACTCAGTGCCGCTAATGCTGTCATTGTTGTCCTCCGATCTTTGCGGGCTCGCCTCCGTTAATGTATTCCTCTGTAACGAGGAGAGTCCCTTCCCTGATTCTTCTTCATTTATCGCGCCCGATTGCTGACTTCCTTCACTTCTGCTTTCCACCATCTCGAATTCAGTTTCTTCGACATCCCCTCCCCCCTCAGTTCGGGATTCACAGGAGTTGCAGAAACTGGGTTGTAGCCTAGAACGAAGCTGATCTATATGGCATTTCCATATTTTTCTGTCGCAGGTTTGCACACGGTACGATCTGGGCCCGGTGGTTTGAATAACAGTTGCTTCGACCCATAATGGTTCACCGGAGAGGATTTTGCGAAAACTAAGTCGCCTACCTTGAACTCGTGGCATTTTCCGGTAGATCCACAGGGTTTCTCTGACTCGTAGGATGGATGAAGCCAGTCGAGGTGGGAACGGAGATTGCATCCCATCAACAGTTCAGCTGGGGTCTTGTTGGTAACGCTATGCAGAGTGATGTGTTGGAGTAGGAGTATTCTGTTTATTTTGTCGTCAATGTCCCCATAGTCCATTTTGTGGAGAGTTTTTTTTAACAAATTGGACCATGCACTCAGCCCTGCTGTTAGCCGCAGGGTGCACTGGTGAAGTTAGCGCATGGCGGATACCCCGATCCGCTAACTATTGTTCAAACGCCAGGGCGGTGAACTGGGGTCCGTTGTCGCAGACCAGAACGTCTGGCAACCCATGCGTTGCGAATAGCCTATTCAATTTTCAGATGACGGACTCCGTTGTAGTATTCTTCATTTCGTGGATCTGGAGCCAGTTGGAATAGGCATCCACTGTTAAGAGGAACATATGTCCTTTAGTAGGTCCCGCAAAATCAACGTGGATGCGGGACCATGGACCCCGGGGGGTTTCCCAATCTGTTGGAGTTGCTCTAGGTGGGGCACTGCTGACTTCTTGTCACTTTAAACAAGTCTTTACCCAGGCTTCAATCTGTTTGTTGATGCCTGGCCACCACGTGTAGCTTCGTGTGAGCGCTTTCATACACACGATGCCGGGGTGACCATCATGCAATGTTTTCAATACTGCTCGTTGTAACTGCTCTGGAACGATGACTCTATCTCCCCATAGGATGCAGCCTTTTTGCGAAAAAAGTTCTGTTTGCTGGTTTCTGAAAGGGGTGAAGTCATCAGGGGTTTGTTCTATTGGCCATCCTTGTTCGACCCAGCTAAGAACTCATGCCAAGACAGGATGTCGTTTTGTTTCGATCGCGATAACTCTAGTTGTTAGCAGCGGTGAATGTAGTGTTTCAATCTGGAGTGTCGTAAGGGTTGGAGCTGGGTCGTCAATGGTTTCCGGAAGTGGGGAACAGCTCAATGCATCAGCGTGGGGAATGGCCTTCCCCAGGCGGGTGTTGTAATTTATAGTTGTATGCAGCTAAAAGCTCCGACCAGCGAGTCATTCTAGGTGACAATATATAGGAGGTTGGCTTGTCTCCCGCTATAATCCCTAGCAAAGGTTTGTGGTCGGTAACAATAGTAAAAACTTATCCATACACATATTCATGAAACCGTTTCATAGCAGATACAACAGCAAGAGCCTCTTTTTCGATCTGGCTATAGTTACGTTCAGCCTTTGATAGGGTCCTTGAAAAATAGGCAATAGGGGCCTCACTACCGTTTGGTAACACATGGCTCAAAATGGCTCCTACTCCAAACGGTGACGCGTCACATGTAATTGTTAAAGGCAGAGTCTCGTTATACTGCATTAAAACAGCATCTGAGGTTAGTAAGTTTTTCACTTGTCGGAATGCGTTCTCCACGCGGTGTCCCCAGACCCAGGTTGCTTTTTTGTTGAGAAGTCTATGTAGGGGCTCAGCTACGGTCGCTTTCTGGGGCAAGAAGATGTTGTAAAAGTTAATGAGCCCCAGGAAAGCTTGGAGATCAGTTCTATTTCTGGGTCTTGGGGCGTTTTTGATTGCCCTTAGTTTGCTATTAGTGGGGTGGATGCCTTGTTTATCGATTAGGTACCCCAGGAACTCTACTTTATTTGTACACAGTTGACATTTATTTTTTTTAACCTTAAGGCCAGAGTCTTTAAATTTCTGGAGAACCATTTTAAGATGCTTTTCTAATATTTCTCTATTCGGGGCAGCAATTAAAACATCATCAAAGTATGACATGACCCCCTTGATCCCTTGCAAGAGTCTCTCCATCAGACTTTGAAAAATCCCTGGGGCTACGCTCACTCCGAATTGGAGTCGGTTGCACTTAAAGGCGCCTCGGTGCATAACGATCATCTGCGCCTCTGCTGTTTTTTTATCTACAGGCAGTTGTTGGTATGCCTGTGCTAAATCCAATTTAGTAAAGACTTTTCTGCCCCCCCAGGGAATGGAGAAGGTGTTGTACCACCAGCACCGGGTAAGCGTTCTGTTGAAGGGCTTGATTAAGGGTAGCCCGGTAGTCCCCACAAATCCTTAACAATCCATCCGGTTTGATGGATGTTACAATTGGGGTTTCCCAACGAGCGTGGTCAGTTGGTTCTAAAATACCCTGGGCTATTAATTTATCAAGCTGCTCGTCAATTTTTGGTTTAAGGGCAAAAGGTACCGGATGAGCCTTAAGGTGGATGGAGGCTACTTCAGGGTTAAGGTTAAATGATATCGGGGTCCCCTTGTACTCGCCTAGTTTGTCTGCAAAAATGTCCTGGAATTCCTGGACGATGGCCTCCTCCCAGTCCTCGCTTCTGGTTTGGTGAATGCCGGCTACCTCGATCCAGAGTGGGGTGAACCATTGAAGGCCTAACAAGCTAGGCCAGTTACGGTCGACGAAGGTCAGTGGTAACGACGCAGTATGATTTTTGAATGATACTTGGACTTGGCTGGATCCAACGACCGGAATTCGGTTCCCCTGATAATCTTTGAGTATGATTCTTTGGGCTCTGAGGTCTTGCCACCGGATGGCAGGGATTAATTGTTTAAGGGTCTTCCAGGAAACCATCCAGAGGGACGATCCTGAATCAACTTCCATCACGCAAGGCTGGTTTTCGATGGTGACCTTCACTCAGATCTTCTTTGCATCTAGCGATGAGGCGTGACCAATTGTAATGGTTTGGTGTGCCTCTTCTCATCTCATTGAAATGGCCAGTGTTTTATTTCTGTAGGAGTGGTTGTTCCATTGGTGGTTCAAGTGTTCCCGACTCACAGGACGATTCCCTGTAGTCTGGCGGTAGTTGTTTCCCCTCTGAAGTGGGCTGGATCCATGCTTGCTTCTACAGACCTCCCCAATGTGGCCTCTTTTCCCACAGAAATGGCAAAGTGCATCAAGGAATTTGCAGTCTGATTGCAGGTGGTTTGCCCCAGAACCCGTGCATTGGTGCGGTAGTCTTTGATTCCGCTGGTGGTGTTGGTCTTGTTCAGACCGGAGCCGGTTGACCTCCTCCTCCTCACTTTCTGATGGCGATTCGAGGTCATCGTGGTGGGTCGCTGTTGTGTGCCTCTCTAGGTGAGGTGAGGTATCGCTGGCGAATTGACGGAGTGGTGCATTGGTGCAGTGCATTCTAGCGGCCAACTTCCTGGTTGCTTCTGCTGCAGTAGCATCTTTGATGACATCAGCAAGGTTGATGTCCCTTTTTGCTATGATCTTGCTCTGTATCATCTGGTCATCTAATCCCAGAACTATTCAGTCTCTCAAAGCTTCTTCGAGGTCTACGAACTCACAGAGGCCTCCCAGGTTCCAGAGATCCGTGATGAAATCTGCAACGCTCTCTCCCTTCCGCTGGTCCCTCTGGTAAAATTCATGTCTTCGGACAAGCGTTGGTGTTGCGGGTGCATAGTAGGCTCATAAAAGGGGCACGAGGACATCCCAGTCCATGTTTTTCACCTCAGCCCATTTCGCTAGTGCCTTGGCCATCTTAAAGACGGCAGGCCCACAATGGGTCAGGAACACTGCTCGCTTTTTCCCCATAGTGGCATCCTTCAAGTTGTTGGTCTCCAGAAACATCTGGAACCGGTCTATGTATGAGTCCCAGTCTTCTTGTGCCGGGTCAAATGGAACGGGTGGTATGGTGCCGCCGGACATGGTTTCCATTGTCGATGTGCCTTCAGCCACGTGCTCTGTTTGGTGCTCTGTAGTATTCAGTCAGCTCTGATGTCTCCGCATCCCACCTTCATCGCCAGTGTTAAGTTCTGAGCATGGGCGCAAGGAACGGAGACGAGGCAGTGAACAGTGAACTTCAACTCTTTATTAATCATTCTGAACAGAGCAAAACCCTAGGGCAGCAGCAGCCCTTTTATAGGGCAGGCTGCTAACCTATTAGCCAATGAGAAACTTGGAAATGTTAAACCCTTTAACCAATGAGAGTGGCTTGTTAACAGCCAATCACATTCCCCAGAATGGACCAATCCGATATCGCTATTATCGGCCAATCAGAAGAGCAGAATTAGAACCCTGCTTTTTCTAAGGTTTGTTAAAACTTTATTTAAACGCTTTTATTAGTTCATAACATCCACAATCCCATCTGTGGTTTCTAATTGGTAGGAGCGGGGGCCTGTGATTTGCGTTATTTTGGCAGGGATCCACAATGGGTCTCCTGAAAAGTTATTTGCAAATGCAGGGTCTCCTACCTTAAAGGATTGGTGTTTACTGCTGGAACCCAGGGACTTTTCCGGAGTGTTTGCTGGGTGTAAGCGGTCTATATGCAAGTAGTTCAGCTGGGCTTTTGTTTGTGGTACTGTTTGGTGTAATATGCTGGAGAAGGAGCATCCTGGTGACTTTGTCGTGGATGTTTCCTTATTCCATTTTCTGTAATGTCTTTTGAGTGAACTGAACCATTCATTCAGCCCTGCCATTGGCCGCCGGGTGAGCAGGTGAAGTCAGGGCGTGGCATATGCCGCTGTCTTCTAGGTACTACTCAAAAGCCAGGGCGGTAAATTGGGGCCTGTTGTCTGAAACCAAGACATCTGGTAACCCGTGCATTGAAAAAAGTCTGTTTAGCTTCTTGATGACTGCATCTGTAGTGGTGGTCTTTATCTTGTTGACCTCGAGCCAGTTAGAGTAGGCATCCACTGTTATCAGGAAGGTATGTCCTTTTGTAGGTCCCATGAAATCAATGTGGATGCGGGACCAAGGACCCCTGGGCATTTCCCATTCAGTTGGTGGTGCTTTTGGTGGGGATGAGTGTGTTTCTTGGCATTTGCTACAAGAGGCAACCCAGGCTTCAATTTGTTTGTCCATACCTGGCCACCAGGCATAGCTCCTTGCCAACGCTTTTATTCGAACGATGCCCGGGTGTCCATTGTGTAACAAGTGTAGAACTTTCTTTCACAGCTTCTCTGGTATGACCAGTTGGTCTCCCCATATCATGCACCCTTTTTGAGAGAAAAGTTCTGCTTGTCTGTTCTTGAAGGGTTTAAAGGTGTCATTTGGTTCCATTTCTGGCCATCCCCTCTCCACCCAGCTGAGAACCTGTGCCAAACAAGAGTCCTTTTTTGTTTCCCAGGCTATGTCTAGTGCTGTTAGTGGAGGTGATGGAAGCATCTCAATTTGTAGTGCTGAGAGTGTGGGAGATGGGTCATTGAGAATTTCTGGCAGTGGAGAACAGCTCAAAGCGTCTGCATGGGGAATGGTTTTCCCTGGTCGGTGTCTCAACTGGTAGTCATAAGCGGCTAAGAACTCTGACCATTGTGTCATCCTAGGGGATAGGATGTGTGGGGTTAGTTTGTCAACTGCCAAGATGCCAAGTAATGGTTTATGATCTGTGATGATGGAAAAGGATCTTCCATACACGTACTCATGGAACCTTTTTATTGCAGATACAATAGCAAGGGCTTCTTTATCCAAATGACTATAATTTCTCTCTGTTTTAGACAAAGTTCTTGAAAAGAATGCAATAGGCGCTTCTGTACTGTTTGGTAGGACGTGGCTCAGGATGGCACCTACTCCAAAAGGTGAGGCATCACAAGTCACAGTTAATGGAAGTGTCTCATTATATTGGATGAGTACTGTATCTCAAGTTAAAAGGTCTTTTACTTGTTGGAAAGCCTGCTCCTCCCGATGTCCCCAAAACCAGGAAGCCTTCTTGTCGAGGAGCCTATATAGGGGTTCAGTAAGTCGCCTTCTGGCGTAGGAAGATGTTATAAAAGTTAATGAGGGAAGGCTTGGAGGCTTGGAGGTCTGTTTTGTTCTTTGGTCTTGGGGCATTTTTAATGGCAGCCAATTTCTTTTCAGTAGGTTGAATTCCTTGTTTGTCAAGAAGGTAACCCAGAAATTCAACCCTCTCAGTGCATAACTGGCACTTTTCCTTCTTAATCTTGAGGCCTGTGTCTTTGAACCTTTGTAGGACAGTTCTTAGGTGTTTCTCTAACTGACTTCTCATAGGGGCAGTTATCAACACGTCATCGAAATAGGGCACGACCCATTTGATGCCATGTAACAACCTTTCCATCAGACTGTGAAAAATGCCAGGTGCTACGCTTACCCCAAACTGGAGTCTGTTACATTTGAATGCATCTCTGTGTGTAACTATAGTTTGGGCTTCTGCAGTTTCTGTGTCTATTGGCAACTGTTGATAAGCTTGGGCCAGATCAAGCTTTGCGAATACTTTTCCGCCCCCAAGTGAGTGAAGGAGATGTTGGACCATGGGTACTGGATAGGCGCTCTGCTGTAATGCGTGGTTGAGGGTGGCCTTGTAATCCCCACAGATTCTCAAGGATCCATCAGGTTTTATGGGGGTTACAATTGGGGTCTCCCAGTGGGTGTGGTCGATGGGTTCTAACATGCCCTGCGCTATTAATTTGTCCAATTGCTTGTCAATTTTAGGTTTGAGAGCAAAAGGAATGCGGCGTGGCTTCAAGCAAATGGGTGCGATATCAGGGTATAGATTAAACGAGATGGGGGACCCCTTGTACTTGCCTAATTCCTCCGTGAAGATTTCTTGAAAGTCCTGGATGAGGGCCGCCTCCCAGTCTACGTCTACAGTCTGCTTGATGCCTGCCATTCCAATTCCTAATGGCGCGAACCACTGCAGACCCAATAAACTGGGCTGGTCTCTGTTAACGATGGTGAGCGGTAGTATTGCAGTGTGGTCCTTAAAGGAGACCTGGACGTGACTGGAACCGGCAACTGGGATTTGATTTCCCTGGTAGTCTTTTAATATGAGCCTCTGGGTGTTGAGGTCTTGGTGGCAGATGTCAGGAATCAGCTGCTTGAGGGTTTTCCAGGAGACCATGGATAAGGAAGACCCGGAGTCCACTTCCATGATGCATGGACGATTTTCAATGGTGACCTTTACCCGGATTTTTTTTTTGCATCTAATGATGAAGCGTGGCCGATGGTGATCGTCTGATGTGCCCCTTCCCCTCTGGTTGCGCCAGTAAACATCCGGTTCCTGTTGTACTGGCTCCACTGGTTGTTTGGGTGGTCCAAATTTGTTGGTGGGGCGCCTGCTGCTTGTCGGAAGTTAGTCTCTTTCCTCTTGGGGCTGTATCCTCTTTTGTTCCGACACACTTTAGCAATGTGCCCCCTTTTCTCACAAGAACGACAGATGGCATCTAGGAACCTGCATTCTGATTGTGGGTGGTTTTCCCCGCATCCAGCGCATTGGAAACTGGATTTACGGCCTTGCTGGTCTTGTTGTTCGCGCTCTGACCTGAGTCTGTTGACTTCTTCCTCTTCACTATCCGATGCGGAATCAATGTTCTCGTGGTGGGTGGATGAAGCGTATTTCTCTGAGGATGTGGCTGGGTCGCTGGGTGTTTGACGGCTGGCCCCATTTGCTCGGCACATTCGTGCTGCTGATTTGCGAGTGGCTTCAGCTGCAGTAGCATTGGCTATGGCATCTGCGAGGGTGATGTCTCCCTTTGCCATAATTTTGCTTTGGACCGTGGGGTCCCTTAGGCCAAGAACAATTCGATCTCTCATGGCTTCTTCTAGGTTTACGAAACCACATAATCCACCCAAATTTCATAGGTCACCTACAAAGTCCCCGATGTTCTCACCTTCACGTTGGTCCCTCTGGTAGAATTCATGTCTTCTGATGAGGGTTGGAACTGCTGGGGCGTAATGGGCATGCAGAATAGGAGCCAGGGTATCCCAGTCCATTGTTTTGACTTCAGCTGGTTTGGCAAGTGCTTTTGCCATTCTAAAAACGGCGGGTCTGCAATGCATTAGGAAAACCGCCCTTTTTTTGCTCAATGTAGCATCCTTCAAATTGTTAGATTCCAGGAACATTTGGAACCTGTCCATATATGAGTTCCAGTCCTCGCTGGCTGGATCAAATGGAGCGGGCGGTATAGCGCTGCTGGCCATTCTGCCATTCTCTGCGCATCTTCAGCCACATGCTCTGAATAATCTGTGAGTGCTCAGTCAGCTCTATCATCTCCACATCCCATCCTCGTCACCAGTGTTAAGTCTGGAAAGATGGCACAATAACGGAGACGAGACCTCAGATAGTAGCTTCAGCTCTTTAATAGTGACTTCAGATCAGAAGTGAAAGGCCTAGCAGCAGCAGCTCCTTTTATAGAGCTGGCTGCTGCTAAAGTGTCCAATGACAGAGATTTGAGCCTGCTGCACTTGGAGTGTCCAATCGCGGCAGCCCGTTTACTAGCCAATCGGATCAGCTCTAAATGACCAATCACGACCCGCTGTTCACGGACCAATCAGAAGTGCAGGATTACGAGCCTGCTAGTTTGGAACAGTTTTTGTGGGTTACATGCCACTAATCACTCTGGCACATATTTCTTTTGCCCACCTTAACACAGAAACACTACAACCCAGATCTCTTGAAATCTCTTATCCTTATAAGGGTGTCTCTTCCCAGTCTTGAACATGAGGCTGCTCAATAACCTAACCTCTTGTGTTACCAAGTTTTAATAATGCACAGCAAGCCTGATTACTCATTCCTGATTAAATTGTGGGTGAATGTAATCCTTATTAATGGGTCTGGCACTCACGTTAGCACTCCAAAACCAGCATCAGCAGTAATTCAGCCACTTAGATCCAGAAATGGGGCATCTAGGCCTGAAATGGAAATCAGCACTAAATTGTTGCTCTCATTTCCCTAAAATGGCTCATCCAATCCAACACTACATCAGCCATGCTCCATGACAATTAAAGGTACTCATCTTCCTTTCCTCTCAACAAAGTCCAAAGGACGCCATGATTCTGCACCTATCCTCACTTGAGGAAGAAACCATAATCCTGCAAAATGAAAGGAAATCACAGGGGAGTTGGAGTACAGTGGATTAACTGAATAACATTATAAAAGTTGATATGCAAAAGAAATGTCCAGGTGATAGTTGAATTATAGAGATGAAAGTATTTCAGCAAATTTTTCTTTCCAATGTTCTACACTAGCTAATTTGTAGTATGAGGGTTAATTTGGCAAATAGATACTGGTATGTGACAAAAATTATATTTTTCGCTTTATAAGACACACTCCCCCCCCCACCAAAAAAAAAAGGTGGGTGGAAATGTCTGTGTGTCAGTGCCGGTCCTTTGATGAATAGCAGCCGGGCCACAGTGGCAGAGTCCTTTTACAGTGCCGAACCCCGCCTCTTCTGTCTTTGTCATTGCCCACCTCTTCAGTCTCTTTTCCGCAGTGCAGGAGTCAATAGGAAGAGCTGGCACATGAGAGGACACCTATTGGTGGTCCTCTCAGGCTCTGCCTGATTTTTTTTCTTGTTTTCCTTCTCTAAACCAAGGTGTGTCTTATGATCAGGTATGTCTTATAGTGCAAAATATATGGTATTTATTTACCTACTGTCTTCTATCAGTAAAAATTACTTAGGAAGCAACTACATTCAACATTAACAGAACAAGCATTTGCTAACTGAGTAAACATTTTTGGCAGCTTCCGAAGTCTTTGTTCCATTTCCTAAAACAAAAAGGATAAATGACCAAAGAGTCAGGGCAATATCAACAGAAAATATGTTAATTACTTTTCTCTAGGACAAGGATGTTAACTTGTTATTGAACAACCATAATGAAACTTTCTCCAACAAGGGAGAAAGTGGTTTGTGGATTTGGTAATCCTCAATAAAAAGGCAAGAAGGTTTTGGGGGTTTTTTTGCTTGTTAAATTAGAAAAGAACATAAAAATCCTAAAATGCCAAATTGAAAATGGAGTTAATGGATCCAAATGAATTTTATTTCCAGATCAGGAGCTATAAATAACTATCATATTTGTAAAACAGAAATTTCTCAAATAGAAATAAAATTTCAGGATTTGCAACGGAATCTCTTATTAGAAAGGAACATCTTCCAGACCAAATAGATTTTTCTTACCAGTTCTTTGTTAGATGTCCACTATATCCCAGGAGACCTACATTAAAACCTTAATGTTTGCTGCTATCCATTAACTTTCAGGATGGCTGCAGTCATTTCCTTGTTAATAAAATAAAAGATCTGGAACTGATACACTTTTCCTGTATATTAGGCAATGAGTTCCCCTATTATTAAGTTTTTTGTTTTTTTTAATGAAGAGCTTGGAAGGGTGGCAAACAGAACCACTGGCACTGGTGGTTTGTATCATTGTTATTCAGTGTTTGCAAGTTTCAGGGGTATAATTAATTCAGCGTTTCTCAACCTTGACAACTTAAAAGATCTGTGGATTTCAGATCTTTGAAGGTAGACCTTCACCTGGCATTTATTTGAATGCAGGTGGTCTGCAGCCCATTGAAAGGATGATTGCATAATGAAAGAGTGAAAAAGGACATCCACACACTCTTGCCAGTTGAAGCAAACTCCCAGACTCCAGGTTCCATTTATGAAAAATTGTCTGAAATAGAAAGAAAGAGAGGGGGGAGGGAGGGAGGGAGAGGGAGAGAGAAAAGACAAGTAAAGTGAATGAGAACTGGCAAAAAAAAATAGCAAAGAATATTTATCAGAAAAAGTACTGTAGTTGAGAAAACAGTTATGCCTGTAAGTAGGTTTTTCCATGATCTGTCTTAGAAGCAGGTTCTTGTTATGTGATCTCCTAATTTCCACTAGGGACAGCTTTTTGCACTTTCTGCTTTTTTACAAGTCTCTTTTCTATTCATCATCTATGAATTAATCCTCTCTGGTTCTTTTGTCTACAGCAACAAAAGTATTTCGGTTCCTAGATATATGTAGTTCTAAAATAAACAAAGTAAGGATGTGAGTTAAATATTGATCATTCAGAATGACGTTCCACTTCAGGGAAGTTGCCTTAATTATCAACCCTCTAATTGCTAATAAAACTGGAGGAGCAGGTTTAATCTTTATGAATATTCCATGATACAACAGAAACTCAGCCATGATGTGTGTGGATTGCTGTGTGTGTTTGGTTGGCCTCACCTAAAGGGACAATTCCTTATCTGAAATGCTTTGTGGGAGAGGCAGAACAATTTTCTCAGATGAGTGGGAAAGATGGGAGATGAAAAAGGAGATGGCAATCTCTCCCCATTTTATCTTGACTTAGGTAGAGCTTTTTTAAAAAATTAAATGCACCATGTTATGAGTTTAGAATTATAATTAGAAAATTCATTGTCTGTTTTAATGTTTCTGTATGGGTGTTGAATGGAAATTTACTTATTTTTCTGTATCCAATAGACTCTGTGCTGTACTATATACGAGCACAGTTACTTAAGTACTTTTCAACTCATTATGTATGGGATTATCATTCTGCTGTGTACAAACTATATCTATGATCTACCTAAGTGGCAGTTTCAGTACCAATGCAAATCGTCAACACTAATAAGATGTTGATCTTCGACAAGCAGGGATTAAGAGTGGATGATTCAGATTCAGATGTGTGATGGCACTTGCATTTCCTCATTAAATCCTGCCAATATGCAATGCCTTTAACAAGATGTTTGACACCCTCCTATACTTCTACAGTAGTGGGGAAGCAAACTTTTATCTTATTTGACTTCTACAATCAAGGAGTTGTTTCAACAGGAACCTGATTGTAGGCTTAATATTCTATTAAGCTTGAGGAAGTGAATTTGACTGAATTTCCAAGCAATTCTGCTGTAAAGAAGGAAACATTTAATATACAGCATTTGTACTATGACTGTATTGATGCTAGAAGTCAAGATTGATTAGATGATAAATGTTCTGTCCTTCATTAACATACTCGAGATCCCCACGCTTTGATTGGCCAAAGCGCGGGGCTCTCCGATTGGTCAGGCGAGCCGCGCTGATTGGCTCGCTAAGAATCTCCCGCGATTGGTCCGTTCAGACCGCGGGAGATTCAAAGCGGTGCCATTGGCCGCGGCCGCCGTGGCGAAAGGAATAAAAGCCGTGGGCTTTTTTCCTTTCGCCAGTTCGGTTCCAGCATATCAATAAAGAGCTTTGCACTAAGTCACCGACTCCTGGCATCATTTCGCGGACACGACACTGGCGACGAAGGTGGGATCCAGACCCTGAACCGAACCACGTGTCCGACGGAAGCCAGACGAAGCACCGAGATGGCAAAAATCGCACCGCCCGCCCCCTTCAACCCCGCCCCCGAGGACTGGGAATCGTTCTCCGACCGATTCCGCATGTACCTCGAGTGCACCGGCATGAAGGACGCCTCCGGCCCACTGAAACGTGCTGTCTTCCTCACCCACTGCGGGACCGAGGTCTTCCAGATGGCCAAAGCATTGGCCAAGCCCGCCGATGCGACCGCCATGGACTGGGACGTCCTCAAACCCATCCTTCGGCGACACTACGCCCCAGAGGTACCCATCCTGATCCGGCGAAACGAGTTCTACCGGCGGGACCAGAGATCGGGTGAGAGTTTCAGCGACTTCGTCGCCGAGCTGCGGCGCCTAGGGGGGCTCTGCGAATTCGATAACCTAAACAACGCTCTGAGAGACCGAATCGTGCTCGATCTGTGGGACCCCGCCCTCCAGAGCCGGCTGATGGCTAAGGGCGACATCAGCCTAGCAGACACCCTCACCACAGCCGCCGCCGCAGAAGCAACCCGAACTTCCGCCGACAGCATGCGCAGACCGGACACGAGGGACCGCGGCGGAAACAACAACCCGGCAAGGTCGACCGAGCCAAAAACCGAGACGACAACACACCAGGGCGATTTCCACTCGGCATCCGGCACATCCGATGACGAAGAGGACATCCACCGACTCCAGACAGGGCGCGACCCACGGAACCGGCGAGGTTGTAAGTCGAGGACCAACTGTGCCGGCTGCGGCGGCGACCACCCTAGGTCGGAATGCCGGTTTTTCGATTCAATCTGCTGGCATTGCGACAAAAAGGGGCACATCTCCCGGGTTTGCCGCCTGAAGAAAAACCGCAGTCCGGCACGATGGGACCAGAGCGACCGAAGGAGGGAGAGCACACCACCCCGGACCAGAGATCGCCCCTCGGACAGCCGATGGGACCGGAACGGACGATCCTCGCGAGGCGGCGACAACCGGAGGAGAGAGGAGACCCACCAGACGGTCACCATCGGCCACGCCATCACCAACGATGCCCGGAAGGTCCACGTCGAGGTACGCATCGAGGGCCAGCCGTGCAAAATGGAGGTGGACTTCGGGTCCTACCTCTCCATGATTGCATGGCACGAGATAAAGCGGTTGGTGCCTACCCTCCAAAGGAGGAACGTAGACAGCCAAAAACTCATTGTAAAGGACTACCAGGGAAACCGCATCCCGGTAGTCGGCACCAAAAGCTTTAACATCACGTATAAGGGGCGCACCGAACGACTCCCCTTAACGATCATCGACCGCGACCGCCCAAGCCTACTGGGACTGCAATGGTTCGCCCCGCTCGACATCGCCCTCATGGGAGTCGACCACGTCACCGACGACGGCTGGGAGCAGCAACTAGCCCGGGAGTTCCAAGAGGTCTTCAACGGAAACCTAGGCAAGTACCGAGGGCCCCTTATCTCATTCGACCTAGATCCTAACGTCCCCCCCAAACGCCTGAAACTAAGGCGGGTGCCATTCACACTGAAACCCAAAATAGATGAGCAAATTGATAAGCTCATCAAACAAGGGGTCCTCCAGCCCATAGACCACACCCGGTGGGAGACCCCCATAGTCACCCCGATCAAGCCCGATGGGTCGGTGAGAATCTGTGGGGACTATAAGGCCACCCTAAATGGCGCGCTGCAACAAAGCGCCTACCCCGTCCCAGTAGTGCAACACCTACTGCACTCACTGGGAGGGGGCAAGGTTTTCGCCAAGCTCGACCTCGCCCAGGCATACCAACAGTTGCCGGTCGACGAGCAAATGGCAGAAGCGCAGACCATTGTCACCCACCGGGGAGCATTCAAATGCAACCGACTCCAATTCGGAGTCAGCGTGGCACCGGGCATATTCCAGAGCCTAATGGAGAGGTTACTGCAAGGTATCAAGGGAGTGGTACCTTATTTCGACGACGTCCTAGTGTCGGCAGCCAACCAAGCCGAACTAGAAGGTCGACTAAGGGAGGTCCTAACAAAATTTAAAGAGACGGGGCTAAAAGTAAAGAGGGAAAAATGCCAGCTTTGCACGGAACGAGTGGAATTCCTGGGCTACCTCCTAGACCGGCACGGCATTCATCCCACAGGCAAAAAAATCAAGGCCATCAAAGAAGCCCCCACCCCCAAATCAAAGACTGAGCTACAAGCATTCTTGGGGTTACTGAACTTTTACAATGTTTTCCTACCCCAAAAGGCAACGGCGGCGGAGCCTTTGCATAGGCTCCTGGACAAAGCGGCGACCTGGACTTGGGGGAGCAAGCCGCCTTCCAAAGAACGAAGGACCTCCTCACCTCCGATGCCGTCCTCATACAATTCAACGAGACCCTACCTCTGGCCGTCACATGCGACGCATCACCCTTCGGCATCGGCGCTGTCCTCAGCCATACCCTGCCCGACAGAAAAGAAGCGCCCATCGCGTTCTTTTCACGGACCCTCACCAAACCGGAGCGGAACTATAGCCAACTGGACAAAGAGGCTCTGGCTATAGTTGCCGCCATAAAACGGTTCCACGAATACCTCTACGGCCGGACCTTCACAATCATAACAGACCACAAGCCGCTTCTGGGAATCCTTGCAGGAAACCGGGCCACCCCGAACATTCTGTCTCCCCGAATGACAAGGTGGTCCGAGTTCCTGGCAGCCTACAACTACGAACTCATACACAGACTGGGTAAGACGATCTCCCATGCAGACGCCTTAAGCCGCTCGCCGCTACCGGAACCTGACACCGACCCAGCACCCACGACGACCACCCTCAGCATAGAGACTCTACCCAACCTGCCCATAACCGCGTCAGACATTGCCCGAGAGACTAATAAAGACAAACGTCTGGCGCGGGTGTGGCATTGGGTGGAGAAAGGGTGGCCGGAAAGGGACAACGAAGAGTCGGTCAAAACGTTCTGAAACCGCCAAACGGAACTCTCGTTGTTAAAAGGGTGCATACTATGGGGGGACAGGGTGGTCATTCCGGAAAAGCTACAGGGGAAGGTTTTGGAAATGCTACACGAGGGGCACCCTGGCATCGTGAGGACTAAAGCCCTGGCCAGAAGTTACGCTTGGTGGCCAGGGATGGACAAACAAATTGAGACCTGGGTAGCTAGGTGCCAACGATGCCAGGAAACGAGGCCCAGCCCACCCACAGCACCCGTCCTAGAGTGGGAGACCCCAAGGGGACCTTGGTCTAGAATCCATATAGACTTCGCCGGGCCCACAAAAGGACACACCTTCCTCATAACAGTTGACGCTTACTCCAACTGGCTGGAGGTAAGCAACATGAAAACGATAACCACAGAGGCCGTGATCAAAGAACTCTGCAAACTCTTTGCAACACACGGCCTCCCAGACGTCGTCGTCTCCGACAACGGGCCCCAGTTCACCTCGCTGGAATTCGAAAAATTCCTAGCGGAAAGGGGCATCCGCCATGCGCTGACAGCACCAGCGCACCCGGCGGCGAACGGAAGGGTGGAACGGATGGTCCAATTCACTAAAAAGACCATCCGGAAAATAGACCACGGGGAGATCCAAGAGAAAATCAATAGACGACTCTTCACCCAACACATAACCCCGAATACCACAACCAATAAAAGCCCAGCCGAACTACTAATGGGTAGAAAGCTAAGGTCCCCACTCGACAGGTTACACCCTACGTATAACCCGGAGAGGCCCCCAGACTCAAGCACCAAACACAGAACCTTCGCACCCGGGGACCCAGTATATGCAAAAAACCTGACGGGAGACCCTCTATGGATCCCAGCCGTCATCACCCAAGCAACAGGCCCACACTCGTACCGGCTACAAACAGTAGACGGACGAGCGTGGAAACGCCACATCGACCAACTGAGGTCGAGAACTGCAAACCAACAAGCCGCCGATGCACAAACAAATGAACCCAACCCCCGCAACGCAAACCAAGGGGGGAGGGAATACCCAGGGGGCCGAATCCAAAGAAAAATAAACCAGCAGTACTCACCGGAACGCAGCCATCACGACCCCTCACCAGGAAGGAACAGCCAAGCAAGCTCGACCGACCTGGAAAGACCGAGCGGGAGCGGAAAAACCCGTAGCTCAACCAACCCGGAAGGCCCAGGAGGGAGCTACGGAGAAAGAACCGGCCCGATCGACCAGCCGGTTCCCACGACGGCAGCAAGAGCAACGGAGATCCCGACCGAACCGGCCGGGATCCAGCCTCCAACTGAGTTGCGCAGGTCAAGTAGGACCAGACGGAGCCCCGCCTACCTTCGTGACTACGCAACGTAAGGACTGAACCAAGAGGGGAGGGGTGTTCTGTCCTTCATTAACATACTCGAGATCCCCGCGCTTTGATTGGCCAAAGCGCGGGGCTCTCCGATTGGTCAGGCGAGCCGCGCCGATTGGCTCGCTAAGAATCTCCCGCAATTGGTCCGTTCAGACTGCGGGAGATTCAAAGCGGTGCCATTGGCCGCGGCCGCCGCGGCGAAAGGAATAAAAGCCGCGGGCTTTTTTCCTTTCGCCAGTTCGGTTCCAGCATATCAATAAAGAGCTTTGCACTAAGTCACCGACTCCTGGCATCATTTCGCGGACACGACAATAAAGATTTCCCTAGCAACCATACACTGCCAAGTATCTCTCTTAGAAGCTTGTTTCACTTAGGAAGACAAAGATAGATAGATAGATTAAGTATTGAATGGCTTCTTTTGGCAAGAAGAAGGCAACCAAACTGACATACTCAGCCCTTTGAGCCCCGCCCTCAATTCTGCAGAAGACTCGATTTGTAAGAAACAAAAGAAAACATTCTGGGCAAATCTTCTGATTCTGGGTCACTGCCCTTTTCTACAGAAATGAGCTGACCAAGCAGCTTGGCTTCAGATCCAATTTAAAAATTGCAAGTAAGGCATACACTTCCTAGTCTGAGTAGGACCTCTGGCCTACCAATGGTGACCTCCCTTTTAGAGAGTGGACAACCAAATGAGCCTTCTCCAGGTTCAGAGCATTGGGCTGTCAAATAAGGTGTGCTCATACAGTGATTAGTATTTAGGGAAGATACTGGTAAAAAAAAACTGCAGAGGAAAGTGAAGGAGACAACCTATCTATAGAAGAGAGTATCTCCAGCTCAGGGTTAAAGAGTAGACTTCTCGCTGTTCTCTGAGCTTGAATATTTGCTTGCAGATATTTCATTACTCAACTAGTGCTTTTACCTTGTTGTCTGCAAGCAAACAACCAAGCTTAAGAGCATCAACTTAACATAAAACTATGGAAAGCACCTGTAATATAGTATGCGCACAATATCCCTTTTTTATGAATATATGTCACAGTAAATGAATCTTTAGCCTCCCATCTTCATGCAGTGGCTGGATGTTTTCCATTATTTTAGGACTGTAGAGAATAGCACTACCTTTTTCTCACTTACTCAACTTTTGTTGCAGGAGGTCAAATCAGGATTATATCTGTAGAACAGATATGACTTGATCATCTTCCACTTGTCAACAGAATCTGCATTGATAATAGCTGCTTGTTAAAAACTGTCATGCCAATGGGAATTGCACATGATTTTTGCATGCCTCAGCCTTCAAATGTCTTCTTTGAGCTTCCTTTCGGATGTCAATAAGAAAACAATTGAAGTTGATGGGAGAATGCAGAGAGGCTCCTTTTTAAAGATAGAATCATCTTCTGTGGAGATAATTTTGATTCCACCATTTTCAGGGAGTCATGGCAAAGAAAAATCTGCAGATCTCTCTTTTTTTCTATTTCATTTCTATTCCATTTTAAAATCTCTGACATGCTTTATTGGAAAGCCCTTTTTTCAAAATAAAAGGCTGTTTACAGATAAAACTTAGAGTCAGCCTTCAAATATTGAAGTTTTTGCATTTTAGGTGATAAATTAGGGATGTTGTTGTTTTTGAAAATCAAAATCCACATCCTGTCAGTACTTCGGTTTTTCACCTGGTGCCTTCCTTTCTTTTTCTGCAATTATACCTTATAAATGGACCTTCAATTTGATATTGCAATTCTCCTAATGAGGTATTCACTTTGGAATATCTCATTAAGTCAATGAAGACAATTAAATGAATAAAATGTACTCTTTAGTGACTTCCATCAACAAAGTATATTGTATATATTAAAATATATGAGACAACTCTGAGGTTCTTCAAGTCCAAGTGGTATGAAGAGAATCTCAAGAGGAAAAATCCTCCCTGAATGAATTGTACAGCAGAAAAACCACAATACAGTGTAATTATTACCAAATCTGTCAATTGAGACCAGATGCAACATGTATTGCTTGGTAACACTTTTCAAAAACATTTTCCTTGAAGAAGGAGACCAAACAGTAAAGCTATTTTTTAAGCTGAATGCAGATAGGCAAATCTAATTTTGAAATTGATATCTGATCTTATTAAGTCTTTGTAAAAAAAAAAAAATCAGCATATGTTAAAAGTCCCTTTTATTTATGCACACGAGCTCACAATATTTAAGTATTCTCCAGCACCCACTCTCTGAAAATACAAGCTTTGTTGATTGGAAATGGAATAATCCATTATATTAAAGAAGCTTTGGCTTCCCACCATGGAGCTGATGAATCCAATTCTTTATAGTCCCAATTTATCAATATGTTGTTCAGCCATCTGTTTTTCTTCCCCCAGAAAAATATCAAAATGGGAACATAATGCATTCTAATGCCCACTAGCTGCCTCGGCTAACATTAGGCTTCATTTCGCAATTTGGAGTTTGGGAAACTAAATTCCAGGGCTGGAATGCAATATTTTTTGGACCAATGACCATACTTGACTTTGTCTAGTATCCTGAGGCTGCCCTCCCAAAAACTTATCCCAAAGGGGATTCAAAACAAATTTAATATTAATCTCATTAACATTAAGTGTAATTAAAATTTTAAAAGAAGTATTAATCTCTTTTATGGATTTAATTAGCTTCTGTGTTTTAGTATAATTTTCTAACAACGTTTGCAGTATTTCTGGTTTAGAACATGTGGAAAGTTGACTGACATGCAACACAGTACCTCCAAGAAAGAAGAAATGTGCAATTCAGTGAAAGAAACAGTCAGGATATCATCATTTCTGCCTTTGGAATGTCTCAACATCTCTTATTTAACAAATCTGAGTTAGACACTGAGTTAGACATCATTTTATATATATCAGAGTAATCCGAGAAGCACAAAGCTGAAGACACTTGTCTTCACTTATTGCTTGAGGTGGCCCTGACAATTGTTTCCATCTTGTTCGATTTGCCACATTGTTGTTGTTGTTGTTTTTGCCAAGAATCCAACAAATGAGCAAGGTGTTTTGAGAAGGAGTTGCCTTAATATGAACTAGAACTATGAGTAAAACTGCAAGTTTGGGATGTTTCCTGGATTAGAAAGCCACATTTTTGATCCCTCAAATAGTGAATAATTTGTCATAATAAATTTTCCCTACTGTAGGCACTTGTGCTATGGGGAATGTGTCAATTGTTTATAGAATAGAACATTATGATTTTGAGAGGAAACAGGTTTGAAGAAGAGTCAGAGATCTAAGGCATTGTTTTTCAGCCAGAATTTTCAATACAGACAGATAGATCTATTTTTAAATTGCCTTCAGATTTTATTCAGGCATGGTAAACACATTTTCAAAAATGCCTACATTATATTGCCATATTGATTATTTTTAAGGAGGAACCAAACAGTATGTGTGTGTGTGTGTGTATACACATCATTTTATATATATCAGAGTAATCCGAGAAGCACAAAGCCGAAGACACAAGCCAGAAGATGATGAATGAGACTTCATTGAAACATCACCTAGATACTTCCAAATTTACGCGGGAGAAAACTCGAATAACCAAAGATCCACATACAAATACCCACGAAAACCTCAGAAAACACATGCGCACGCACACACACATACACAAATATATATATATATATATATATATATATATATATATATATATATATATATATATGTATGTATGTATGTATGTATGTATGTATGTATGTATATGTATATGTATATGTATATGTATATGTATATGTATATGTATATGTATATGTATATGTATATGTATATGTATATGTATATATATATGTAAAATGGTGAAACATAGTCCAGCACAAGATTATGAATACATAAGGTTATGAATATGAGTTCACAATCTTCTATTTGGATGAATGTCCTGGCTAAGAGGCTTAGAAGACCTGAATATAATGGCTTACAAGCAAAAAATTTTAGACCTTCAATTATCAAGGCTCATTCATTCCTTATGTAATCTCTGCCCAATTATATATATCCATTATAAAAAATAATTAATTTCCATTGGAAATCTATCTCAAACATTTTAATTAAGCTTTTTAATGTCCTCTAGACATTAATGGAATAGATAATTCCTTTCATTTTTGTACAGGCAGAACAAAGGTTGCCTAACCTATGGTCACAAGCCACGGTCATCCCCATCTTCAAAAAGGGAGACCCCAGCCTAGTTGAAAATTACAGACCAATCTCCTTATGCTGCATCACCTGTAAAGTCATGGAATCAATTATTAACCAATCCATTATCCTTCACTTAGAGACAAACAACCTACTCTCCAATAAACAATTTTTGTTTCAGGAAAAAACTATCCTGTAACCTGCAACTCTTACACTGCAAAAACATATGGACTACACAACCCAATCAGGGCAAAGCAATAGACGCAATCTACATAGTCTTCTGTAAAGCCTTCGATTCAGTGGTACACAACAAACTACTCCTAAAACTAAAATCTTATGGTATCTCTGGACACCTGCCTAACTGGATAGAAGCATTCCTGTCAAACAGACAACAAATGGTCAAAATTGGGAGTGTCCTATCAAATTCTGTACCTGTCAATAGTGGTGTCCCCCAAGGCAGTGTTCTAGGACCAACTATCTTCATATTCTACGTCAGTGGCCTCCAACCTTTTTTGTGCCACGGCCCAGTACCGGCATCACAAAAAGATCCATGGCCCGGTACCAGCATCAGCACGCACGACAAGACCACTTTCAACTCCTCCTTTGTACCTTTGTCGATGGGCTTCGGGATGGTCGCTCAGCTTGCCTTGCCTTGGATCCTGAAAGAATCCTTGTGCCTTAGTTTTGTTCAAAGCCGCCCCCCCCCTTTGATGAAACTAAGGCACGAGGATTCCTTCAGGACCCAAACGCCACTTTCCAACCGGAAAAGCTCACCCGGAAGCACTTTCTCATCAAAACAAGATGGCAGTGCCCAACAAACTGGCAGCCCGGTAGAAAATGTTCCATGGACCGGTACCGGTCCGGGGCCCAGTGGTTGGGGCCCCAGCTCTACGTAAATGATCTCTGTGATCATATTAAGAGCAACTGCGTTCTTTTCGCTGTGATGCAAAGCTGTTCAATACCACAAACAATACCACTACCCTTCAAAAAGATCTTGACTATGTATCAGAATGGTCAAACAAATTGCAACTTCAAATCTCAACAAATTGCAACTTCAAATCTCAACAAATAAATCCTCTGTCCAACATATTGGCACCCCCCCCCCCCAGAAAATAAAATACAAGCTGAATAGTCAAGATCTTGTTGATGATCCAAGCTCTGTAAAGGACCTTGGAATACTCATCTCTAGTGATCTAAGTGCTAGAGCCCACTGTAACTACATAGCCAAAAAGACATTAAGAGTTGTTAACCTAATCCTACGTAGCTTTTTCTCTGGTAATATGACGCTACTAACTAGAGCATACAAAACATTTGCTAGACCAATACTCAATGCAGCTCATCAGTCTGGAACCCACATTACGTATCTGATATTAGCACAGTTGAGAAAGTCCAGAAATATTTTACAAGAAGAATTCTCCACTCTTCTCCTCGTTGTAGAATACCTTATGCCACCAGACTTGAAATTCTAGACCTAGAAAACCTTGAATTATGCCGTCTTCGGTCTGATCTAAGTATGGTATATAAAACCATACATTGCAATGAGTTACCTGTCAATGAATACTTCAGCTTCAACCATAACAACACAAGAGCACACAATAGATACAAACTCAAAGTTAACCGCACCAAACTTGATTGCAGAAAATACGACTTCAGCAACAGAGTGGTCAATGTCTGGAATATTCTACCTGACTCTGTAGTTTCTTCCCCAAACCCCAAAAACTTTAACCTTAGACTGTGTACTAGTGACCTCACCCCTTTCCTAAGAGGTCTGTAGGGGGTGTGCATAAGCGCACCAACGTGCCTACCGCCCCTGTCCTATTGTTTCTTTTATTTTTCTTATATGTACCCATTTCATGTATTCATAACTATGTATATATACCTATTATCTTGTAAGCAATTGACAAAGAAATAAATAAAAAAAAAAAAAAAATATATAAAGGAATATGTTGATTGAAAATGGCAAGATTCACCATAATGTCCTAAAACAAGATTCCTAACAATATTGGTAAAGAAGATACTGTAAGTGACAGATTACCAAAATTGTTTGTATTATCTATTTTTAGATGTTATTTTCTCTGTTCTGTAATCATTGCTGGTTTGTGAGTCAGAACTCTGCCTGAAACACAAACCACTACAAGCTGCTTAAAAAATAATTGTACAGGATATGCAAGTAGAACAGATATATATTACATAATTAATAAAGATTAGTATTTCTCAGCATCTGGTTTGGTAATAACTATGGCATTTGATGTTATTTTTATTCTAACATATTCAACTTGTATTCCTTTTTAAAAGGTAATGACCAGATCTAAACATCATATTCCTTCCACATTGATCATAACAAGAATCCAGCTAGATCATGCCAAAACTTATTTCAGCAGTCTGGAATACCCAACCCAAAGGCACAGTCAGGCCACTGTAGTTCCATTTCATAATAGAAGTATGCCAGGAAAGCTCAGAGGTGTATTGAGCATCTTTCCATTAGGAGCTGTAAACCAAAAATGCTGGATCAACCTAACTGATGGTTTCTGATACTCAAAGCACTCTTCTTCAGAGAGGGAATGGAGGAAAGTGAACAGAATCAACCTTCCTAGAAGTCTTGCTTTGCTTTGGCTTTTCAACCTGCCCTATAATCAGGGATGGGATCCGACCAGTATAACTTCCAGTTCTGTCACTCTGCATCATGCGTGCATATGCAAGTCGCGCAAATGCAATTTATGACCTGCTGAGCTGCCTGGACAGTGGAGCAGTGCTCCGTGCAAGTGCACAGCAGTTGGAAAAGCCCTTTTTTCCTGCTTTTTCAACCGCAGCTGTGTCATGCAAAGCAGCTGCAGTTGAAAAAGCAGGAAATAAAGGTCAGGTAAGAACCTGGGCGGGTGGATGGCCCAAAACAGCAGCAGACATAGAACCAGTTCTATGTATACTCTCTGTCTGCTGCTCTTCAGAACTACCGGTTCTACAGAGGTGGACAGAACCCATAGAAACCCACCCACCCCTGCCTATAATGCTTTTAAGAGCCTTCAGTCACAGAATAGGAAGGAGTAACTGTAAATAAAAGTTTGCAGTATTGAGAAGACAGGCAGTATGGATGCAGTAAGACAGCAGGTGACAGATAATTCCTCTTTTTCGCAATTCTTGAGAAGCAATATCTGTCAAGTGTGCCAAGCATGTCAAATTGCTTTCAAGTTTCAGACAAGTTCATTTGTTGCACAGTACTTCAGAAAGTGAGGAACAGCTTTGGTTGATAAGAAAGTACTTTGGTATCATCTACTAGTTTATGTATGTGGAGTGGTTTGTTGTCTGTTTGTGTGTGTGTGTGTGTGTGTGTCTGTATGCCTGTATGTCTGTATGTGGAGTGATTTGTATGTCAGTATGTTTGTATAGAATAGAGTAGAGTAGAGTAGAGTAGAGTAGAGTAGAGTAGAGTAGAGTAGAATAGAATAGAATAGAATAGAATAGAATAGAATAGAATAGAATAGAATAGAATAGAATAGAATAGGAATTCTTTATTGGCCAAGTATGATTGGACACACAAGGAATTTGCTTGGTGCATATGCTCTCAGTGTACATAAAAGAAAAGATACATTCATCAAGAATCATAAGGTATAACACTTAATAATAGTCATAGAGCACAATAACCAATCAAATCATACTAGGAAAAAGTCAATAAAAATCATTAGGATAAGCAACAAGGTTATAGTCAAACAGTCATAAGTGAGAGGAGATGGGTGAAAGGAAGGATGGGAGGATGAATAGTAATAGTAATAGTAATGTAGACTTAGCAAATAGTTTGACAGTGTTGAGGGAATGTATATATGTATCTGGAGTGCTTGGTTTGTAGAGAGAGAGAGAGAGAGAGAGAGAGAGAGAGAGAGAGAGAGAGAGAGAGAGAGAGAGAGAGAGAGAGAGAGAGAGGAAAGTTCTGCATGAAATATACCACAATAATATTTATTTTCAGGTATTTGTGACACATCCAAAATGACTAACCACATTATAAATTTTAAAAGCAGATATTATTTTGATTCATTTCTAACAGATGCCTTGACTGCTAAATAAAACTTCAAGGGTCACCTGAAAATGATGTTTTGGCATGGCCATTGTGGTTCTCCTCAAACTCTGCATTCTAAAATAAATTGTTGATGAAGACAGTTCTGTTTCTTCTGAATGATCTCTCTTGTTGATGCAGTTGCCGTATTTGCCTCCTGTATAAAAAAGCACAAGCCACCTAAATCTGGATATATGCCTTAATTTTTAGACAGATCTTGAAGATGATTCAGAAGCCAGTTTGGGTGGTTTACAGTACTTCAAACTCTTGCAGCATTTCAAGTACTTATTGAATAATCCACTTTGGTTTCAAGAAAGTTTTGAAAATGAACCCAGAGGTTTTTTTAAAAAAAGTATGGTGACTTATAGTACCTGACCTATTTAGGACACCATCACCACATTAAAACCTTTGTACCACTATCATTAGAACCATTGCAGAAAAATTCATTTTTCTCCTAGGCTGTGCTTTATGTCCTGTTTTTCCAAACTCAGCTGATTTGCATGGCACAGCGGATTGCTGCTCATCATCTGTTTAAGAAACAGGGATTGCTGGAGAAGGTCAGTAGGAAATGCTCTGCACATGCACAAAGCATGTACTCACTGAACCAGTTCTTACACCGGTTGAATCACACTGCTGGATAGGAGTCAAAGGTTGCCTTCCCTACTAGGTTTAATTGGAATACTCTGTCTGCATTGAATAATTGGAATAGATAGAAATGGTGAACTGGAGAGAAGAAATAGCAATTCAAATAAAAAGAGTAGAACATTGTACTGCAACTTTACTTCTTCAATTTTTTATTCAGCTGTATGCAACCAAATAAAAGATTTCTGGTTTATAGAGGAAGATCACCCAATTTGGATTGCAACGTGCTTGACGATGTTGTTCAAGTACTCATCTAATATCTGTCCTTGTCTGATATATCTGAACTCTCAAAGGAACTGTGTAGTAGTTTCACGTATTTCTTCATAATTGATTGATCCTTTCTTCAAAAGGCCTGGATAGCATTCAAGGTGATCGCACATGTATTGATGTGATTTTTGAAAGTCATATGAATTACAAGGGTGTGACAGGCTGTAAATGTATTTTGAAAACTACACATGCATTGTGTAGTCTGCACAAGCTGTTCATGAAAAAACAGGACATATTTAAACTGGGCTGTTGAAAATTGTTATCAGGAATACAAATTAATTGTAAAGTAGCCATATTTATTCTATCAAATTTCACACAGTAATCCTGTTATAGAGGTTCTACTAAATTAAGACCATAATGACCCCAATTAACCATAAATCCATACAAAAGGGCCATCCAGGCAATCAAGTTTCATATAGTCCCTATCACTAGAGGCATCTGGAACAAGAGTCAAAAAATCAGTTTGATGACCAGAACTGCACTTTTAAAATCTACTCTTTTTATATCAATTCATTTGAGAGCCTTGGTGGTGTGGTGGTTAGAGTGCAGTACTGCAAACTATTTCTGCTTATTGCCAGCTGCCTGCAATTTGGCAGATCAAATCCCACCAGGCTCAGCCTTCCATTCTGCTGAAGTGGGTAAAATGAGGACCCAGATTGTTGGGGGCAACATGCTGACTCTGTAAACCACTGTAAACCCCTATAAAGCAGTATATAAGTCTAAGTGCTATTTCTATTTACAACACACATTAACAACAGTGGAGTTTCCATGGTGAAGTTACCTTACCTCTCTCCCCAGATGCCACTCCCCTTCAATCCTCAGTTTCCAAAGTTATTTTCCATGATAGGGTTGGATAATACAGTAGAGTTAACAAATTTAATTTGCTACTCCCATATTCCTTGGAGGCCATTAAAAAATAGGAACAGAATCTCTTCCTGTTTATTTGAGCCTTGCTCTAGTAAGCTTTGATAGTGAGATGGTCAGCATATAAATTTAACAGATAAACTTGGAAGAGTTGCATTTTTAAAAGTATATAAAGCTCTGGAAGTTTAAGTACAAGTTAACACATTATCATTCCTAGAAAAAACAGCCATGCTTTGTGTAAAGGGGTAACATCTCTTCAAAGTACGTCAGTTTGAAAATCCTGGGTCATATAGATCAGTACTACTTTTACTAAGTGGTGGGATTCAAAAACATTTACTACTGGTTCTGTGGGCACAGCTTGGAGAGTGTGACATGGCTTGGTGGGTGTAGCATAGCTTGGTGGGTATGGCATGGCTTGGTGGGCATGGCATGGGAAGGAAACTGTAAAATCCACATCCCTCCCCACTCCTGGGGAAAGGTTACTGCAAAATCCCATTCCCTCCCCACCCCACTAACCTGCTTTCCAGCTTCATTCTCCTGTGCAGGGGAACAAAAGAAGACCCAGCCGATCAGCTGGGATTCAGGAGGCAGAGAATAGATGGGGCAGGGCCAGTCAGAGGTGGTATTTGCCGGTTCTCTGAACTACTCAAAATTTCCACTACCAGTTCTCCAGAACTGGTCAGAAGCTGCTGAATACCACCTCTGCCTTTAACAGATAACAGATAATCAGAGTTGGAAGGTACCTTGTAGGTCATCTAGTCCAACCTCCCACCCAAGCAGGAGACCTACACCATTTCTGACAAATGGCAGTCCAATCTCTTCTTGAAAGTCTCAAGTGATGGCGCTCCCACAACTTCCGGGGGCAAGCTGTTCTATTGGTTGATTGTTCTCACTGTCAAGCTGTAATAAGAGAATCTTGAAAGTCTGAATACCCTTCCCTGATCCCTCCCTTTTTGTTTCAGAGAATTAAGAAGGGGCTTGCTTTAGACATTTTTCTCAAATTGCATTCCTGCTCCCAACTCAGACCTTTTTTAAAAAAAATCTTACAATTGTTTTGGTAGCAATTCTTGCTTCTACCTTTCAAGGCCATTCCTTCTTCTTTCTACAAATGAGTGGTAGTGATGGAAAAGTGACACTTCTTTAAAAAAGAATGAATTATCCTGCTTAGATCTGTTGAGTGAAGAGGGTAACAAGAGAGACGTTTAATGCATGGCACATTTCTGAAAGACAAGGAAAAATGATGTTCTGCATTGCTTTTACTTAATGGGATGCATATGAACAGAATCTTTTTTTTCTTCCTCGTACAACAGTGATTCAGGTCTCCATTTGAAAGTCTCCAGGCTTTTTGAACATTCTTGTTCTCACGCTGCTCTGCATATATTTCTCCACTAACACCCATGAATCCCTTATTCTATTATTCTAGATGGATTGATTATAAGCATGCTGAGTTTTATAATCTCTTGCTTAGGAAGGCAAAATTTGGCAAGTCATCCTGTTCACAAGGACTACATCACATACCGAACTATAACCATAGTTTCTGGGCTCTTCTGAACAGATTGTAAAACTTTAAATACAATATAAAAATAATTACAAACCAGCAACACTCTTGTTCTGTATTAATTCAATAGGTGTTTAGCACTGGTATTGTATCATGTTACTTTGAGCTACGAAGAAAACTTCTGCTTAGCCAGGACTCCTTTGGAGACACTTTACTAATTGTTTTACCGCTAGAGGTCACTAAACATTTCTTCCCTTTTGGATAGAACTGCAGAATTTTATGGCTTAAAGATCACAAAGATACCATTATCCTCAGATAAATCCTGACAAAAGACCTACTGCTAATTTCATCCAACAAATTAATTGTTTATATTTCATCCATCAGTGAAGAAAAAAAATAGTCTGACATGTTTATTGTGTCTAGTAGGAAGCTAACAATGTTCTGTGACATCATGTTGGCCATGTGACCATAGAAATGTCAATGGTCTTGAAATGATGATGAGCATTGTCCCCTAAAGTCAGCTATGGCTAGAGGAGTAAAATCCAGAGACTCTTTTACCTTTACTTATCTATAATTCAAAGAATCCAGATGAACTTCTCCAATTGGAAATGCCCTGAATGTGATGAATTACAATTCCTGATGTAAAACCCAGAAAGCATGATCTTTGGCTGGAATTATGGAAGTTAAAATCTAATGTATCTGAAGGGCATTGAATTGGGAAAGGCTGATCTAAATTCTGGACATTGGTGCTACGTTATTAAACCATGTGTTAAACCACGCAAAGGATAAGGCAGTGTTCTCCTACTAAATTGGATTTGGTGTCTGAGAATGCTGGGAGTTGTCTTCCTAATAGATGTTATAGGTATCAGTCTGAGGTAGGGAATTAAAACCTTGATTTACATTATCACTGCAGACCACAGACTTTAAATATGACTCTTCCTTCTCCTGAATGCCATTTGGCCAACATTTTGAAAAAAATGAAAGTCCTATTTCTATCCTGATTGTCTCATGATCTCTCTGTCTATTCACCTGAAATCCCCATTTCTTGTATATTTGAAAACGGTACTAAAATAGCAGGAATTTCTATTCATTTTCTTGAACTCTTCAACTTTTGAAAGCTTTTTGTTAATGGTAAAGAACATAGAATAATAAAGGAAATGGTTGTTTCTCCCAGAGAGTTAGACAGATTCCTTTTCTCATTCTTTCATAATATTTATTTAGCTGCTGTCTTCACAGGCTCTATGATATTCATGTTTTCTTTTCCAATCTTTCCCATTGTTTAGGTCCTGGTGAAGTTGTCTGGCAGTTCTGAGTAAATACAGTGGCTGTGCTAGACTATTTGTTGTATGCAATCATGTAGGCATATATTCAAATATATGAACCATAGATAAAAGAATATAAATATAAGAAAAATAATACATAGATTTTTTTTTCAGCATTTAGAATACTAGTTGGCTGCCTAGTTCATCTGTATGAATGGGTGATCTGTGAATAGGCATAACTAAGCATATTTTTACAACTGGGTAAGGCATGCATAAGACATACAGACTTAGTAAAGCCCCAACATCCAGTTGCTAAGATTCCCCCCCCCCCCCCAGATCCATTAATATTTGTTTTTTACATGGTTCGGATCTTTCTGCACTTTTTCCCCTCTATATTTATTTACACCATTCTAAGAATCTTATTCTTGATCAAAGATTTTTGCTTGCACAGATGCTAAGACAGTCTCCTAAAACTTTAATTATCATGAGAGGATTCCATAAAATAGTAATGTCTTTATTTAAGGGTTACCCAAAAAGATCCAGCTCTTCTGAATGAACAGCAGAGTGGTGCTATATTTGAACACAAGCAAAACACTTCTTTTCAATTACTTTTGAAGTATAGAGATACCTGATAAGTAATGTTACTATTTTAATCAGAAATATATGGAAATAGAATTTCTAATAATCTTATATATCCATCTTCTCTTTCTTTCTTTCTTTCTTTCTTTCTTTCTTTCTTTCTTTCTTTCTTTCTTTCTTTCTTTCTTTCCTTCTCTCTCTCTTTTTTTCCTTCCTTCTTGTTTTGCTTCAGTGAACTCGGTGGATAATAGCTAAACAAAAACAGCATTAGATAAAAAATAATATCAATAGTAGTACAGAGCTACAAATGTCAAACCCTTCTGAGAATTTTGTTGCTTCCTTTGTTTCTTTTTTTCCCCTTGGTATATTAGCAATATTTTCAATATATTGTATTGCTGTTAGACACTGATATTTAATTAAAGCCACATTGCAGTTGCTGCTTATAATTTTTCATCACCATTTTTAGGTATGATATTCAGCTGTCACCATTTCATTATTCCACATTTTGGAATCTTTTTCTGTTTTTAAATTGACTAGTTGTCAACATTCCAAGTAATGCACCTATTGAAAGTAGAACTCTGAGGCAAGTAGATTCCTCCAAGGACATGTTTATTAGATACATATCAGCACAGCAGTGAAAGCCAACTCTAACAGCTCCCGTGGTTTTCACCTAATTAAAAGAGTAAAAATATCCCCCCCCCAGGTTTCACCCATCACATTGTCCAATGGAGATGGATGGCAGGCTCCCCTCCTCCTTCAACCTGTTTCAATGACCTTGGTTCCCACAAGAAAACTTTGTGTTTTGGCTGCAGCCAGGCTATCTACTTCCCCTCTCCTTCCCCCTCTTAGGCTTCATGGCAACTATGGGGCAGCACAAGATGGTTTCAGCCAGGTTCACTTCAGGTTCACAGACACTAAATAAAAGAAATGAAACACACAAACTGAAAACATCTCCAGGGTATTGAGAAAAATAGTATGGAATTGGAACTGAAATGGTTAAGAGCCCAAGCTATTCCAGCTTGAAAATTAAATTCAGTCCAGATAGAACCAAGAGTAGGATTTTCTAAATTTAGGCTCAGGCTTATTTTTTATTTTATGTTATGGTATTTATAGTCTAGTCCAATCCTAGTGTATTCTGGTTAGTTGCAACAAGGTTAAAGCAAATAAATACAAAGTATGTAGCATTAAAACAATATTAAACGAGCAATGGGTATTGTTAGATCTGGGAGAGTGGGCGCAAGAACGGAGACGAGACAACGAATAGTGACTCCAACTCTTTATTAGTGACTTCAGAACAGAGCGAAATACTAGGGCAGCAGCAGCTCCTTTTATAGAGCTGGCTGCTGTCACAACACCCAATGATTTGAGTTTGCCACGCTGGAGGTGTCCAATCTGCCGCAACCCACTAACAGCCAATCAGATCAGCCGACAACAACCAATCATGATCCGCTATCAGTGGGCCAATCAGAAGTGCAGGTTTACGAGCCTGCTGTTAAAGTAAAACTATTAGAATTGCAAGCTAACGAGTTTGCTTAGCTTGGAACACCCCTCCCCCCTAGGTTCCGTCTCAAGGGTGGGGTGATGTATTCTCACAGGTAGGCAGGTCATCTCACCTGTCTACCTGATCTTCGTTGCTCCACCAGTCTTTGCCCAGACTCTGGTTCTGGTGGGCTGTTTGTTGAACTCAGCTGTAATGGTGATCTGACTTTTCCGTTGGGTGACTCGGGGTTGTCATCTCTACTCCCGTCAAGCTGTCATCTGGATTCTTTGGGTTTGCTGATGCCGCCGAGCTGCTTTGTGGAGAGATGACCATCTGCTCTGGCTCTTCTTTGGAAGGTGAATATTCTAGGTTTGGTCGTGCTGATTGCTGGGTTTTGAGTATTGGGTCGGGTACTAGTTCATTTTCAGCCCCCTCGATTTCCCTTCCCCCCCTGTTTTGGAGTTCAGGGCTTGTGAAGGGGGTAGGTGCCAGCCTGGAGCGTAGCTGGTCGATGTGGCGCTTCCACAGTCTCCCATCAGTAGTTTGTAAGTGGTAGGATTGGGGACCCGTAAGTTGAGTTATGGTAGCAGGGACCCACAATGGGTCACCGGTAAAGTTTTTTGCAAAAACCGGGTCGCCTACCTTGAACGTGCGATACTTGCTGCTGGACCCCAGGGGCTTTTCCGGTGTGTAGGCAGGGTGTAGTCAGTCAAGATGTGATCGAAGTTTCCTGCCCATCAGGAGTTCGGCTGGGGTTTTATTTGTGGTGCTGTTTGGAGTAATATGTTGGAGGAGAAGCATCCTGGTCACTTTGTCATGGATGTTCCCTTGTTCCATCTTGTGTAAGGTTTTCTTTTTGAACTGGACCATTCGTTCAGCCCTACCATTGGCCGCAGGGCGAATCGGTGATGTTAAAGCATGGCATATCCCCCGGTCTGCTAGGTACTGCTCAAATGTCAAGGCGGTGAATTGTGGGCCATTGCCTGAAACCAAGACATTTGGCAAGCCGTGTGTAGCAAATAGTCTGTTTAGTTTTTTAACGACTGCCTCTCTGGTGGTGCTCTACATTTTGTGAACCTCAAGCCAGTTGGAATAGGCATCCACTGTTATGAGAAATGTATGCCCCTTGGTGGGTCCTGCAAAATCAATGTGGATATGGGATCAGGGACCTCGGGGTGCTTCCCATTTTGTTGGTGGTGCTTTTGGTGGAGCTGAGCATGTTTCCTGGCATTTGTTGCAGGTGGAGACCCAGGTTTCTATTTGCTTATCCATACCTGGCCACCAAGCGTAGCTCCTTGCTAGTGCCTTCATTCGCACGATGCCCGGGTGTCCATCATGCAATAGTTTTAGGACCTTATGCTGCAGTCTTTTTGGGATGACGACTCTGTCTCCCCATAAAACACATCCTTTTTGGGAGAAAAGTTCTGTCTGCCTGTGTTTAAAGGCTTGAAGGTGTCATTGAGTTCGTTGTCAGGCCAACCTCTTTCCACCCAGCTGAGGACTTGTGCTAAACAAGGGTCCTTCCTTGTTTCGGATGCAATGTCTTGTGCAGTCAGTGGTGGTGATTGAAGTGTCTCAATTTGTAGTGTAGCTAGGGTTGGAGCTGGGTCATCCAGGACTTCTGGTAGCGGAGAGCAGCTCAGGGCGTCAGCGTGGGGAATGGCTTTCCCCGGTCGGTGTCGCAGTTGGTAATCGTATGCAGCTAGATACTCTGACCAGCATGTCATTCTTGGCGATAAGATGTGGGGAGTTGGTTTATCCCCCGCCAAGATGCCAAGTAGTGGTTTGTGATCGGTGATTATAGAAAAGGATCTTCCATATACATGCTCATGGAATTGTTTGATTGCAGACACAATAGCGAGAGGCTCTTTATCTAGTTGGCTATAGCTTCTCTCAGTTTTAGATAAAGTTCTAGAAAAGAATGCAATGGGCGCCTCAGTACTGTTTCGCAGGATGTGGCTCAGGATGGCTCCTACTCCAAACGGTGAGGTGTCACAGGTGACAGTTAAAGGTAAAGTCTCGTTATATTGTATTAGTACAGCATCTGATGTTAAAAGGTCTTTTACTTGCTGAAAGGCTCACTCTTCTCAATGTCCCCAGACCCAGGAAGCTTTCTTTTTTTTTTTTTGAAACAAATTTTATTAATTTTAAAGATAAAACAACACATCATTAACCATTAAATACATAAATACATAAAACCTCTTAACATTATAAATTTTTACAAGTCGAATAAAATATTATTTTTATACAACATAATTCTAATTTATCCCATTTCCATATGGACACATAAATATCTTTCAGCAAATTTCTCATTATTTCTCTTTACTCTTATTCAATTTCATTTCTTTTCTATATTTATCCATTTTATAGTCATCATATTCATTTCTTTCTGGCTTGTTTACAATTATTCTCATCTAACATTCCTCCAAGGTTTTATTGATTCCTTTTTTTTTTTTTTATAAAAAACAAATTTTATTAGTTTTACAAAAAACACAATACACACAAAACACAAAACATAAACAAAACTAAAAGATCTTTTCTGAAGGTTGTCTGTTCCCGGGTTAAAACTCTTCACACAGACACAAATTCAAACATCATATTCATCCCATATATCCTTCCATATCTTATTATCATTTTCTTTTATATATATATATATAAAAACCATTTTTATCAGTTTTATAAAAACAATGCACAAAGAGTCAAGGCATAGCAGCTTATAAATTCTTTTCTAAGAAAAAATAATAATAAAAGACCAATAAGGCATAACATTTCCAAATTATAATATCAATACTTCATATAGTATTAACTTCATATCTTATCCCTACTTCTCCTTTCCATCCCAATTATTTCTTATTAATTAAAATTTTATTGCCTTTTATCAATATACAAAATCCAAAAAAAAGCATATATATCCTTCCATATCTTATTACCATTTTCAACAACATTCTTTGTCTGTTCTATTTCCAATTATCCATTCATCTTTTTTTCTTTTACTATACTTCTCCTGTACACCAATTGGAGTAACATCTATAACTCATTACCCTAACTTAAAAATACTTCGTATAGCAATTTTTCTTGGGATTCTGTTTAAAAGATTCTAAGATTACATAATGAATTTTATATTCTAAATACACATATAAAAACACAAACTTATGTACCCTCCAGAATCCCTCTTTTAATCTAAATTAAATTCACCCATTGTCTCTAAATAAACTTTTTTTCTTTAGGTCTTGCTTCCCCCCATTAAGGCTTCTCCTCCCCCCCTTTCTCTCTTGCTTATTCTTCTCCTTGCCCTTTTTACCCCATTGCTTTTTCTCCTCGCTTTTCTTGCTCCTTTTCCTTTGCTTTCTAACCTTGCCTCCACCTTTTTGCTCATTTTTCTCTCTTTTGGTTGTTTTTATAATTCTTAAAATCCCCTTTTTCTTATCCTTTTTCTCCTCCTCTCCGGAAGGGACCCATTGTTCATCAAAGATGGCTTCTTCTTCCTCTTCTTCCTTGTCCCAGTCCTTCTGCTGCGTAATCAACTTTTCATAAGTACATAACGCCATTTCTAAGAATTGAAACAAAGTGCCCAAAGTATCTTCTTTTTTATATTTTTGATATTCAATCTCTAGTTCATCCACAAACGATGCCATTATGAAAAGGGAAACTTTTTCCAAAACAACCACAAGTATTTTTAATCAAAGACAATCAAAAGCAATTTAAAAAAAAATTCCAAAAGTTAATACTTTTCTTCCTTCTTCTCTTTCTCTTTCTGGGGTTAATTTTTAATCAAAGAGGTCCAATTACCATATATCTTCCTTTGGGATTCTAGGCAATCTCCTCCTTTTTCAGCTTCTGCTCCAATTTTTTTTTTCTCTCTCTTCCCACTTGCAATGTCAATTTTAAATAATCAGAAATCCATACCTCCAACAAGGGTTTTCCAATTTCTTAAATTTTTCAATGTCCAAGAATCCTTTTGTCTCTTAGCTTCAACTCTCAAAGCAATTCACTTTCAATGTCCAATATATCCAAATATTTCTGCTGTTTCCATGGGGTGGGAGAGTAAAGAAAAAAAAAAAAGTTCCCTTTAACAGCTTCTCCGCCGCTTTTCGCTCTTCTTAGGGATACAATGTATCCTCCAGCAATTCAAACAGCTCAGTTCCAGGCAATTTAAAAGATGTTACTTGACCCGGCTCAGACAAAACTTTCACTCTTCACACTTCCTCCAGCACAATCTTACCCGGTTGCTGGCTTCTTCGTGGCGGCCATTGCTGACCGCCGCTCCACCGCCTTGGGAAAAAGGGGTTTTTCCAGAGAAGGGGGGTGTCTGCGACACCCCCACCTCCCTATCCGACTCCCCTCTCTCTTCAACTGTCCCTACAGGGCAGCCATATCCCCCTGACCCATCTGGATCGGGGGTACCTCGACGGCTAGCACAGCAGGAATCGCGAGCTGTCGCGAATTCCTGCTGCCCCGAAGCCACACGAAACTGGAAACCGACCCAGGAAGCTTTCTTGTCGAGGAGCCTATGCAGGGGTTCAGCAACAGTCACCTTCTGGGGTAGGAAGATGTTATAAAAGTTAATGAGTCCCAGGAAGGCTTGAAGATCTGTTTTGTTCCTAGGTCTTGGGGCGTTTTTTGTTGCAGTCAATTTTTTCTCAGTAGGGTGAATTCCCTGTTTGTTAAGAAGGTAACCAAGGAATTCAACCCTCTCAGTACATAGTTGGCACTTGTCCTTTTTGACGTTCAGGCCAGCGTCTTTAAATTTTTGGAGGACCATTCTTAGTCACTTTTCTAGTATACTTCTAGTGGGCGCGGCTATCAAGACATCATCGAAATATGGCACGACCCCTTTTATGCCTTGTAGCAATCTCTCCATCAGACTTTGGAAGATGCCAGGTGCTACTCTCACTCCGAACTGGAGTCTATTACACTTGAAGGCACCTCTATGTGTGACTATAGTTTGGGCTTCTGCGGTCTCTGCATTTACGGGCAGCTGCATTTACGGGCAGCCTGGGCTAGGTCCAATTTTGCGAATATTTTTCTGCCCCCAAGGGAATGAAGGAGGTGTTGGACCACAGGCAGGGGGTAAGCGCTCTGCTGAAGTGCGTGGTTTAGGGTGGCCTTGTAATCCCCACAAATTCTCAAAGATCCGTCAGGTTTTATGGGGGTTACAATTGGGGTCTCCCATCGAGCATGGTCAATCGGTTCCAACACGCCTTGGGCTATTAATTTGTCCAATTGTTTGTCAATCTTTGGTTTGAATGCAAAGGGCACTTGACGAGGCTAAAGGTGAATGGGCGCAATATCAGGGCAGAGATTAAACGATACGGGGAATCCCTTGTACTTGCCTAGCTTCTCGGTGAAAACTTCCTGGAATTCCTGGACAAGGGCCGCTTGCTTCTTCAGAACTTTGCAATGTGGCCCCTCTTTCCACAGGAATGGCAGAGTGCGTCTAGGAATGTGCAGTCTGATCGTGGTGGTTTCCCCGCATCCAGCATACTGATATGAAGGCTTACGACTCCGTTGATCTTGCTGATCATGTTCTGACCTGAGTCTGTTGACCTCCTCTCCCTCACTTTCTGATGAGGATTCGAGGTCTTCATGGTGGGTGGTCATTGCGTGCCTCTCGGGACAAGGCGCAGTATTACCGGCGAGTTGGTGGTGCAGTCCGTTTGCTCGGCGCATTTGAGTGGCCAACTTCCTGGTTGCTTCTGCTGCAGTAGCATTGGCGATGACATCTGCGAGGTTGATGTCTCCCTTCGCCATAATCTTGCTCTGGGTTGTGGGGTCTCTTAGACCCAGAACAATTCGATCTCTCATGGCTTCTTCAAGATTGGCAAAGCCACAGAGTCCCCCCAGGTTTCTGAGGTCTGCAATGAAGTCTCCAACACTCTCACTTTACTGTTGGTCCCTCTGGTAAAACTCATGTCTCCTGATGAGTGTTGGCATCGCTGGGCCATAATGGGCCCGGAGGATTGGGGCGAGAGTGTCCCAGTCCATCGTCTTGATTTCAGCTGGTTTTGCAAGTGCCTTTGCCATATTAAACATGGCGGGCCCACAATGGGTCAGGAATGTTAGGGATAACATTGTTTACCCTAACTGGTTTAGGTAAAATAATAAATATGTTATCATGGTTTGTTAGTTAAAGTGTCTGTAACTTTAACTGAAAGAATGTAATTCAGTGAGTGGTTGTAAAAGCACCATAAAAGAAGCAAGGCATGGCAGCTTGCTCTCTCTGGCTTGATGATCCCTAATTACTGGATAGACTGAAGACTGTGTTTTTTCCCCTACTGGAACAGGAGAGAGAAAGGACTGTTGATTTATCAACTGTGAGAGGATTGATTTATTGTTAGTGAACTGACATTAGATATTCTACACGGACTTTGCTAATTGAATATCCTTGAATGGACTGACTAAAAATGATACATGACTAATGGACTGTTATTTTGACTACGCTATAAAACTCTAAGTGGAATAAACTATATTTTTGATAACACAAGCGTATCTGTTATTTTTACTGTATGTTAACTAACATACAAACTTATCTCACACATTTATCTGTATGCCTATCTGACTAACGCTGCACATTCTGTTTAGCTTGTCTCCTTAACCCTGGTTGGGGAACCCAGGTTTAACAAGGAACACAGCTCATTTCTTTTTTTTTGAAACAAATTTTTATTAATTTTAAAGATAAAACAACACATCATTAACCATTAAATACATAAACACATAAAACCTCTTAATATTGTAAATCCTTACAAGTCAAACAAAACAATATTTTTATACAACATAATTCCAATTTATCCCATCCCCATATGGACACGCAAATATCTTTCATCAAGTTTCTCATTATTTCTCTTTACTCCAATTCAATTTCATTTCTCTTCCATATTTATCCATTTTATAATCATCATATTCTTTTCTTTCTGACTTGTTTAAATTATTCTCATCTAACATTCCTCCAAGGTTTTATTGATTCTTTTTTCCTTTTTTTTTAATAAAAAACAAATTTTGTTAGTTTTATCATAAGCATAATACACAAACATACAAACACAAAACATAGACAAAACTACAAGATCTTTTCTGAAGGTTGTCTGTTCCCGGGTTAAAAACTCTTTACACAGACACAAATTCAAACATCATATTCAACCTAAGTCTCCTTCTATATCTTATTATCATTTTCTTTTTTATATATGTATATAAAAACCATTTTTATCAGTTTTCTAAAATCAATACACACAAAATCAAGGCATAACAGCTTATAAATTCTTTTCTAAAAAATAATAATAATGATAGACCAATAAAACATAACATTTCCAGATTATAATATCAATATTTCATATAATATTAACTTCATATCTTATCCCTACTTCTCTTTTCCATCCAAATTATTTATCAATTAAAATTTTATTGCCTTTTATCAATATACAAAATCAAAAAAAAAGCATATATATCCTTCCATTATTACCATTTTCAACAACATTCTTTGTCTGTTCTATTTCCAAACATCCATTCATCTTTTTTCTTTTACTATACTTCTCCTGTAAACCAATTGGAGTTGCATCTATAACACATTACCTAACTTAAAAATACTACATATAAATCTTTCTTGGGATTCTGTTTAAAAAATTCTTAAAATTACATAATAAATTTTTTATTCTAAATATACATACATATAAAAACACACTCTTAAATACCTTCCAGAATCCCTCTTTTAATCTAAATTAAATTCACCCATTGTCTCTAAATAAACTTTTTTTCTTTAAATCTTGCTTCCCCCCATTAAGGCTTCTCCTCCCCCCTTTTCTCTCTTGCTTATTCTTCTCCTTGCCCTTTCTACCCCTTTGCTTTTTCCCTTCGCTTTTCTTGCTCCTTTTCTTTTGTTTTCTAACCTTGCCTCCATCTCTTCGCTCATTTTTCTCTCTTTTGGTTGTTTTTATAATTCTTAAAAACCCCTTTTTCTTATCCTTTTTCTCCTCCTCTCCGGAAGGAACCCATTGTTCATCAAAGATGGCTTCTTCTTCCTCTTCTTCCTTGTCCCAGTCCTTCTGCTGCGTCAACTTTTCTAAGGAACATAACGCCATTTCTAAGAATTGGAACAAAGCGCCCAAAGTATCTTCTTTTTTATATTTTTGATATTCAATCTCTAGTTCATCCACAGAGAATGCCATTATGAAAAGGGAAACTTTTTCCAAAACAACCACAAGTATTTTTAATCCAAGACAATCAAAAGCAGATTAAAAAAAGGAAAAAAAGAAAAAAGTTCCAAAAGTTAATACTTTTCTTCCTTCTTCTCTTTCTCTTTCCAAATTAATTTTTGATCAAAGAGGTCCAATTACCATATATCTTCTTTTGGGATCCACCAAGACGTTCTAGACAGTCTCCTCCTTTTTCAGTTTCTGCTCCAATTTTTCTTTCTCCCTTCCCACTTGCAATAACAATTTTAAATAATCAAAAATCCATACCTCCAGCAGAGATTTTCCAATTTCTTAAATTTTTCAATGTCCAAAAATCCCTTTGTCTCTTAGCTTAGCTTTCAAAGCAATCCACTTTCAGTGTCTAATACATCCAAATATTTCTGCTTTTTCCGTGGGATGGGAGAGTAAAAAAAAATAAAAAAAAAAAAAGTTCCCTTTAACAGCTTCTCCGCCGCTTTCGATCTTCTTAGGGATACAATGTATCCTCCAGCAACAAGCAGCTCAATTCCAGGAGATTTAAAAGTTGTTACTTGACCCGGCTCAGACAAAACTTTCACTTTTCACACTTCCTCCAGCACAGTTCTTACCCGGTTGCTGGGTTCTTCGTGGCGGCCATTGCTGACCGCCGCTCCACCGCCTTGGGAAAAAGGGGTTTTCCTGGAGAAGGGGGGTGTCTGCGATGCCCCCATCTCCCTAACCGGCTCCCCTCTATCTTCAGCTGTCCCTACAGGGCAGCCATAACCCCCTGACCCATCTGGATCGGGGGTACCTCGGCAGCTAGCCAGCAGGAATCGCGAGCTGTCGCGAATTCCTGCTGCTCCGAAGCCACGCAAACCGGAAGTTCCTGAACACAGCTCATTTCTTGCCAGGCATAGCATCCTTCAAGTTGTTGGTCTCCAGGAACATCTGAAACCTGTCCATATATGAGTCCCAGTCTTCATTAGCCAGGTCAAATGGAGTGGGTGGTATGGTGCCGCTGGTCATGTTGCCGCTATTGGTGCGCTCTCAGCCATGTGCTCTATTAGCGTTCAATGAGTGTTCAGTCAGCTCTATCGTCTCCGCATCCCACCTTCGTCGCCAGTGTTAGATCTGGGAGAGTGGGCGCAAGAATGGAGAATAGTGACTCCAACTCTTTATTAGTGACTTCAGAACAGAGCAAAATACTAGGGCAGCAGCAGCTCCTTTTATAGAGCTGGCTGCTCTCACAACACCCAATGATTTGAGTTTGCCACGCTGGAGGTGTCCAATCAGCGGTGATCCTTTAACAGCCAATCAGATCAGCCGACAATGACCAATCACGATCCTCTATCAGCGGGCCAATCAGAAGTGCAGGTTTACGAGCTTGCTGTGAAAATAAAACTATTAGAATTGCAAGCTAACGAGTTTGCTTAGTTCAGAACAGGTATCATGGGCAACCATGAAACTAAGTAACTGAACTAAGGGATGCATGCACAGGAAGTTTGGCCAGTTTACAAAATACAGCATGGTCAAGGCCACTTGCACCTCCAAGGAGAGAGTATTTTATAAAATGGAGGCCATTATTGAGAAGACTTATCACCTGGTCTGTACCCCATGAACCTTCAAGTGAGAGGAGACCTAATCTACTGCAGGGGCAAATTTGATTCAGTCTAAGCACTGCCTAATATATTCTGGTACTGTATCATTAAAGCTTTAGATAATGACAGTTGTTTGAATTGGATATGGAAGTCAACAGACAACCCAGACAGTGGCTTCAAAATAGATATTCTTCTAGGCTAATTCAGTTCTTCAGACAGGAGCTATGTTGTTGCATTGTGTATCACCTGTAGCTCCTGGATTGATTCTTAAGGCAGCCACATGTAATAAACTGCATTACAGTAGTCCAAATCCAAGGTGGTATTCAGTAGGTTCTGACTAGTTCTGGAGAACCGGTACAGGAAATTTTGATCAGTTCAGAGAACTGGCAAATACCACCTCTGACTGGCCCTGCCCCCATCTATTTTCTGCGTTCTGAATCCCAGCTGATTGGCTGGGTCTTCTTTTGTTGCCTTGCTCAGGGGAACAGAGCTGGAAAGCAGGTTAGTGGGGTGAGGAGGGAATGGTGATTTTACAGTATATCCTACAGTGGGGTGGAAATGGTGATTTTACAGTATCCTTTCTTTGTATGCCCACCAAGTCATGCCCATTAAGCCACACCACACTCACCAAGCTATGCCCACAGAACTGGTACTAATTTTTTTAAAATCCCATCACTGGTCCAAATGAATACTTTCAGGACAACAAACTCTGAATTTCTCCATATTGGAGTTCTCAGGGATTGGAATATTAACCCTCTATATTTACTGGCTAGAATTCACACTGAGACAGGAGCAGCATGTTAGACTCACAGCAGAATGTGCCTGCACTTTGCAAAAAATGATACAATACTTAATAGAATAAAACCCTACCAAGAGTTCTAATAGGATCAACTATGGTGCACTCCCCTATGTAAGTCCTAAAGAAAATTATCAACGAAACTGAATAATGTTATTTCTACTCCATAACCAGAGCTGACACCTTATTGAAAAGGAAACAGATACTCCATTTAATCTAGCATCCTTTACACTGATTCACTACCATCTTCTCAACCACCTTTGCTAGAAACAAGAAGTTGTCAAAAAAAGGTATAGGTCTGTAGAGGGCATCTTCAGAGAAAGATAAACCAGGATCTCCTTCAAAGCAGATAATATTATGCCTTCTCACAGAGAGGCATTGAAAATTGCCTGAGGCAAATGTTCACATCCCACTTAGTCATCTGTAAAAGTCAGGAGAAAAATGAATCAAATCCACAGGTGGCAGAATTTAGATTTTAGAGGATCCTATCCCTTACTGAATTCCATATCAAAACAATCCAGATTTTAATACAAGATTTGGCCCTGTATACCACTGTCCAGTTGCTGTCCAACTCTGAATATATAAGATATAAAAGACTTTATTCTTTAAGAAACCCATTTGATATGCCTGGAAATATTATGTCCTGCCTATCCATCTCTATTGCCATTTACTAGGATCAATCCAATTACTGTTAGTCATCTTGTTTCTTCCCTGGCTTCAGCCCATTTTGACTTAGCAGTGAAGTAAGGACAGTAACAAGATTTTCATACTGCAGCCCACCCTCCCTGTTTTGTCAAATTCCACTGACTGATACTAAAGCACAATCCTCAAGTCTAAAAGGCAAAGCAACCATTCTTTTTCAGAATGCTTTCTGAATTATAAAATTACCATGATTATTTTAATGAAGTACATTTTGGGCTAGGGCAGGTATAAACAACTGGATATCCTCCAGTTGTTGCTTTTTTTATTTGAGGTCCCAACAATCTTGGTCAATAAACAAGTGACAAGAGGTTGTGGGAGTCATACTCTAGTTCTTCTAGGAGGCACCAGAGTGAATAATGTACTAATTAAAGGATATGAAAGGAAGGAAGGAAGGAAGAGAAAGAAAGAAAGAAAGAAAGAAAGAAAGAAAGAAAGAAAGAAAGAAAGAAAGAAAGAAAGAAAGAAAGAAAGAAAGAAAGAAAGAAAGAAAGAAATGAACTGCAGAAACAGAAATTATAAAAGAAACAACTATTGGGCCTGGGCAAATCAGATTTATTCTAATTCATTGAGCTGATTCAACCAAAAAATGGACTGGATTACCCATATCAAAACTTGCATAAATAGGTAAGTTAAAGGTATGACTTAATTTAATTAGAAAATCTAATTTCAGAGAAGAAAGCCTTTTGCATAAACTCAGAAAACCTAGTCAGCCTTTGAATCAGATCTGACTGTTCAGTGAAGATCACTGAATAGATTTGCTGTATAAAATCACTGAGTTTATCCAAGTCATGTGTGTATAGTACCAGCTGTAATAGACATCTGAGAAGGATGCAATTCATGTATAGGTATATACATCTGGCAGGCGGGGTGACATTGCTTATGGGGAGGAGAAATCAGTCTCTTTCTTCAGAATCTTTGTACTGTCTTTGCACTGTCTAAATCATAATCCTGTATTTCGTGTGCATTCTGTATACTTCTTTTCTTAAAACATCTGGTTATGACAACTGGCAATGACTTTGGATAATTTCTCCAACATTTTGCCTTCCAAAGATATTGGATTCCCAACCCCATCATCCTCAGGCAACATTTTGACTACAGGGTAGTAGAGGATAGTGTCAAACACATCTGGAGGACACCAAGTTGAAGTAAACTGAGTATATTATATTTAATTAAAAACACCTGCTGCCCATTCTTTGTCTCCAGCAAAGGTTTCCAAAACTCTGTAAGCATATTTGAATGCAAATTTTCCACTGAATATCTGTTTCAAATTAACAGGAGACATATCAAAATCCCTTTGGGCGGTTTTAAAAATGAAACAATGAATTAATCAGCTAGAACCACTTACAATTTGATAAGCCACATCTGCTAGCCGACTTCTACTATGAAATATTAATGTTGTGGGGTAAAGTTTGGCTGAATTTTGATAGATCAAGATGTCTGATTTCAGAGATTCTATCTTGATATAAATCTAGTTTATTACATGTGTGGCTAATCTAATGCACCACTTAATCCTTCTTCTACATGATGAATAAAACACAGACTTTGTTGATGAAGAACATAACAGTTTCATTTAGTCCCAAAATACTTTTTAATGGACTTTGATAAATGTGATAAAGCTTAATCTGTTTAATTGTCTTCAGAAGTGTTGAGCCACTACCCCATCATCTTTAACCAGTATCAATTGATGTTGCTTGTAGCCATTCACATTTGGAGGTGAGCAGATTGGAGAAGCTGTACTAAAAGAACATGTACTTAAGAGAACATGAGAACAGAGCAAATGTGATCATTTCATTTTATATACAAATTGACATGCAGAATATTCACAACTTGCTATGGATCAAGTGTTAAATATGTCATTTATATAAGTATGATGCTACCTGGAAGACATGCATAAGACAATTGGATGTTATTCTTAACTGAATGATGAGATCTTTTTAACAGTAATCTTAACATGTCTGCATCTCACCTGCACATTTCTTACCTGACAATTTCATCAGAGTTATCAGGTATCTTTCGCTTTTCTCTACAATATTTCTTCTATGGAGAAACTTCTATATTTTTTGGGGCTGAGGCTTCCATCAAGTAACAATTGCTAATGGATAAAATCCCATTGTAGGAGAATTTCTGTTGACATTGAAATGTTCTTTTTTTTTTTTTCTCTTGGTCTGAGAAATACTAGATTTGCTTTGAATTTTATTGGAAATAAAGTCTTTTCACCAAGGCGGTAGTTTTCATGGTTTGGTGATTATTTCCATTTATTCTGTCTCAAAATTCTGTTTTGTAATCTCTATAAATTTGGAGGATATGGCCTTAGGAAAACATGCTCTAAATGCAAGACATTGCACAGATGAGTCACAGGCTTTTAGTCTTGATATCTCTGAATACACAAATAACCTTATACAGCAGTATTGGACAGATTGGGATAGATCTATTGGAATTTTGTGGCAAATCAGCAGCGCTTACAATCTTCAGTTGTTTAACAATAGCCCACAACTAAAAGGCTCCCTTGCTTAAGTTGCTAGAAATAATCACGAGAGGACCCAAGAAGCAGACTCTTGGGGGTGGGGGGTGAGTCTATAATCTCTCTCTCTCTCTCTCTCTTCCATCCATCCTCCATCCATCATTTATCTATCATCTCCCTATTTATCATCCATCACCTGTCTATCATCTACCATCTATTCATCTGTCTGTCTGTCTATCAATCTATCTAATGCTTAAGTAATTCCTTTTTTATTATTTATTTTTGTCCCTAGTTTGCTTTTAAAATGGACTCAGGGACAATAAGATAGATTTATTTTGGGTAAATAAACAGGCTCTTTGGCAAAAAAAACAAATTCCAAAATCCGTATCTTCATTTTTTAGATAATCATGGGACTGCATTGCTTTTTCACTAACATATCGCCAAATCTGTTGACTCCTAGAAAATACAAATAGATTTTCTCCATGATGGTCTGGTCTTTTAGGTCTTTCCACATTATTACTGTAACTGTGTCCATTGATCTTGTTGCTGTCATCCTCTTCTTGTTTCTTCTACTTTCCCAACATTAAAGCCTAATTAGAACTAAGACTTCTCACACTGTGTCTGAAGTAGGATAATCTAAACCTATTCCTTTGTGCCTCCAGTGAGAATTCTGCACTGATTTGTTTGAAAATGGATGTGTTTTTGTCTGGAACTGATGAAGCACCTTACTTCCCCAAATTATTCATATCATCCTTTTCAAAGAGGTTGGCAGCAAAGACCACTGCTGTGATCCATTCAAGAGCCATTTCTGTAGCCTTGTTTTATTTTCCTTTAGCTGGATTCCTGCTTGGTGTTCCTCTCTTTTTTGTTTTTTGAAAGTTTTATTTGGGTTTTCACAAAAACAAAATACAAATAAAACATCTTTTTTGAAAATAGCATGGTCCCAGGTTATCACTTCTTCATACAGACACCAAACACAATTTCATGCTCATTTTTATATTCTATTCCATATCTTATTACCGTTTTATATTTTCTACATAGTTTTTCCCCCTCTTTTAATTTTCTCAACTTTATTTTAATTATCTCATCTCAATTAAATCATTATATTTATACTTTAGTCTGTCCTGTTTCAATTTCATATTATCTTTTCTTATTAAACAAATTTTTCCCTGTAGTTACCAATTGGAGCATGACACCTTTATATCTTTTAATTTTATCCATTCAAACTCTTATTTAAGCTTCAATGTATACCTTTAAGATTATAGCATTCAATATAATACATAACTTCCAATCGAATTCTGCTTGGTACATTCTTAAAATAGACACTATAGTCTTAAAAAAAAAATTATTATACATATGTAAATAAAACACATTCCATTCCAATTCAATTCTATCATTAATACGCATTAAAATCTTAACATCTTTAACATTTTTTTTAAATTGAATATCATACTTCCTTGGGAATACTTATAAGCTTTCCATAGTTAATTCTTTTTTTTTTTCATATTTCTCACTTATATTTTTATAAATCATTACTAATAATTAAAAATGTTCCCATTTAATTCTCTCAATCATTTTAATTCATTTATTTATTAACAAACATCCCACTACATTACAGTAAATATTTTATCCATCATTTTAATCATATTTTCTAAAATTATTTCTGTTTATAATATAACAATACTATCTTATGTACTTTTGCAGAATCCCTTTTGCAATTAAATTTTCACCCATTATCTCTAAACAAGCTGATGGTTACAATCCTTATATCTTTTCCTTGTTTCTCCATTTCTTGTTTCTGTCTTTTACAACTTCTTTTCCTTGCCTTCTTCCCCCTCTTCTTCTCCCTCCCCTTTTTACCCCCTCATCTATCTACTTCTAACTCGCTCATCTGTAATCCCCTCTTATGTTGCTTTCTAATATTATACTTATCTTTCAAATTCTTCTTCTTCTTTTTGGTTGTTTTTTCTAGTCTTAAACCTTTCACTCTCTTTCCCCCCTTTTCTTTTTTCCCCCCACTTAAAATTATTTGATCATTAAAGATGGCTTCTTCTTTATCCCAATCTTCTTGTTCTGCAAGCGTTTCTTGTTGCTTCTTAAAGTTCCAGATCTCCATTTCTAAGAATTGAAATACGAAGCCAAAAGAACCTCTCCTTTCTTGTGCATCTTCTTTCCATTTTTTAAGTTCCATTTTCAGTTCTTCTAAGAGTGATACCATTTTAAAAACTTAAACAACCACCTGGCTAATTTTAGTCATCCAGATGCAAAAACCAAAAATCACCAAGTATTCCAAATAATCCAAGGCTGTTTCTTTCTGCTTCTTTTTTTCCACTTTCTCTTCCTTGGGTTCTATTATTTTGTTACCAAGTTTCAATTAAGATGTATCTTTGAGGAATCTTGTTGAAATTTCACTGTAAATTCCTTTTAGTTACAGTTCCATTCCTTAGTTCCAGGCTTTCTCCTCCATTTTTCCAGATCCTGCCCTTCTATTCTTTTTTTTTTTCTCCTTTCCTGCTTTTGAAAACTTTTAAATATCCAGAAATCTTTATTATCCCTTTGACTGTTATTTTCAGCTTAGATGCCTATTAATGTAAAAGTAGATTTTTTTCAATTTCTTGCTTAAGTCTCTTAGCTTTCAGTATAAGGAAAGGAAGAAAAAAAAACCTGATCCTTTCCCTTCTTTCTCTCCTTCACAGCTTCAAAATCTTCTTTGGTAACAATGTTATTAAATTTAAATTCCAGGTTACCTTATTTGTTGCTTTTGCTGTTTGACCCGGTCAACCAAAACTTTCTCTTCTTATCTTCCTCCTGCACATTCTTTTCTGGTCGAGTTCTTCTTTGTGGTGGCCATTTCTGACCTACAACCATCTTCAGGAAAGGGAGTAATGGCCAGCTGGGGAGGAGAGATGCGGCTCTCCTCAACCCTGCAGGCAGTCTCCCCCTTCTTCACCATCTCTACAGGGTGGTTTAGCCCCGAAACCAGCCAGCTCGGGGCACTCCAGCAGCGAGCACAGATCAAAGCCTCACAGAGACAAGGTTTTGGTCTGTCACCGAAGAAGCTCAAACTGGAAGCCAGTTTTTTTTTTTTTTTTTTCTAATAAGTGCGAACATTTGGTATAACTTTTTGTATCTCACTTTAAAAAAAGATTTGAACACCTCTCTGAAAAAGATAATGTGTCTAGCACAGCAGAGCTATGAAAAAATTGGGTGACAACTAAAGAGCGCAATTATCAAAGAATTGTTAATGTTATTCTTGGGCCATTATGAAACAGAAAAAGATTTCTGGTACAAAGTACAGCACCCTTCAGGGATTATCATCAGACATTAATTTCAGTCTTGCTGTAATGGTGGGGAATATACTTGGACAGGAGAATTGAACCGCACCATAAAGCTGGATTTGGGATAGGTATTGCCACTTTAAATTATTGGGAGACAGTGGCCTAGGTCATCAGTTATAATGGAATATGGGAAAGTCCTTAGGAGACCTAGCAAAAAGATGCTGCCAAGGGAACAGTCAGATAAGAATACACCTAGAGCTGGATAATGGGAGGGGTGAGAGGTTCAGGAGAGACTCTCCCTAGTTTATTGAGCTGTAAAGGAGACAGGAGTGGTGGAAGAATTGTACTGTCACACTTGCAAGATTCTGTCACTGATGCTTTTGAGGCATTTCCTCTGGTTGCAATTCCTACCTGGTTTGCCCCACAAGGCCAGCATCAGCAGTGAGGATGATCGTGAGTCAGCTTCAAAATCTTTCTAATGGTTTGGGGAATGAAAAGAACACCTTCTTTCTCCAGGCACAAAAGATCACTTGTGTTTCTCAGAAGCCTAAATGAATAAGTTGCAGTGGCTTTCTGAAAACAGGTTGAGGAATCATGCACATCCCTAGGATTTAAGGGTACCGAGGTTGTCTTAGATGTGGACTTTACAATCTACACAAAAGCCTCTCACATTGTGTTCTCTAATAAAGTTCCCCAAATATTTGTTTCTTGTAATGGAAAGCTTTTAGCTTTTACATGCACTGATGATCATGCAACATTCACTCAACTGGGAGGCATGTACACAGCAGATCCCATTTCCTTCAGCGTGTATGGCTTTTCTTTCCTTTACACCTGCACTTTTAATCTGCATTATACCTTGAATATCTAGATGCCAGGCTTTAAAATAGGGAACAAGAAGCTAAGTCCTTTTCAATGTCAAGATGTCCAAATCTCTACATAGATACATCTAATTTCTGAAGAGCCATGGTGGCACAGTGGCTAGAGGGCAGTACTGCAGGCTACTTCTGCTGACTAGCTGTTTGCAATTTGGCAGTTCAAATCTCACTAGGCTCAATGTTGACTCGGCCTTCTAGCCTTTTGAGATGGGTAAAACGAGGACCCAGATTGCTGGGAGCTGACTCTGTAAACTGCTTTGAGAGGACTGTAAAAGCACTGTGAAGCAGTATATAAGTCTACTAATTTCTCCTAATTGAATTTGAGGACCTAGACAATATTAAAGTTGGAAAACATTATATTTTTCATTTTCAAATTTATTTATTTATTTATAGAACATTTTAAGTTTGATCATGCAACTGTTAAAAGACTAATATCGTAAGTAAAATTTTAAATTCAAACTAAGAATTTAAAATTTAGAATTTAGAAATATAGAATTCCCATCTTTGTATGAAATCACACTTTTATAGGACCATCTTAAGCATGCAAAAATTGGCTGCCAAAAACTTTCTATTTAGGATTGGTGACATCACAATTGCAGGAATTCTGCTTTTGGCAGTGTTTTTTTTTTTTTTTTTCCTTCTTCAAAATAGTGAAAGAATGATAACTACATATGAGAAACAGAAACTCTGACCCTGAACCCCATTATATGGTTGAGCTATTTCTGCCTAAAACAGAAATAATTCACTACTTGTTTCTCTCCAAATGTTGTCCCAAATCGCATTGTGCTGAATGTCTATGGAGATTCTCAGTCATCCAGGTCATGATTGTCCCAAAGGTGCTTTTTCAAGAGGCGACTGGACTTTCTTTTTTTTCTTGAAGAAGCTTCTTGGATGAGAAGAGAAACGTCTTCAGAGTAAAACCAGAAAGTCCAGTTGCCTCTTGAAAAAGAACCTTTGGGACTTTGTGCTGGAGGATCCCAAATTTCAACTATACCATCACCATTAAAAACAGCCATATTGGATTTGAATAGCATCTTAAGAGCTTCTCTAATATGCCATAACATAAAAACCTAGATACACCTTCTCAGAAGTAACCTACTATTAATTAAATATATTTACACCTGATGTGGATGAAAATTACTAATTTTCAATAATCAGGTCCATATGGTAGTGAATAGAAGCCTGCAACCAGTCTGATATTGTTGAAAGATTTGGCCACTCTGACTTCTTCAGCAGCACCTGGAAAGCAACAGGTTGCCCAAACATTTTCTTTTTGCAGACAAAAAAGAGAGGCAGTTCTAATCCAGAAAGGGAATTTGATTCTAGCTCAACACATTTTTAAAATAATTCTGCAACAGAGATATTCTTTCAACAGCACTTCCGAATAATTAGGCATGACACATGAGCCCCAGGATCCCTTGCGAATATCCCTCACATATAGGGCAACATTAATTTTTAGCGTTTTGTGTCTGAAGATTTGTTTTGTAGCATTTCATTTTTACTCTCACAAGGCTGTTGCTTTAATGAAAGGTAGTTTAAGATTCAGGATCCAAATTGAAATAAGATTCTTTTGTTCGATTTTGCGACGGCAGGCACTGCGAAATCCTAATTCTTTGACGGCCAAACCTGTAACATAAAAATGTAAACCTGAAATGCACATTAGTAGTCCGGATAAAACCAGGTCTCAGGTGAGTTATATTTTGGGACGGTGCATTGCTGCACTCTTGCATGTTGTGAATGTATTCTCGTCCAGACAGAGAGAAATTGGTTGACGGGGTCGTTCCAGAAGCAACCGGAGGGGTATTGTCCAGATTACCTGTCAAAGATACCCGATTTCTGGATTCAGTTTAAAAACGCAAAATATATTATGTCACAAACGGTTCAGGCCCAGATGCATCTCACCCATAACAGGTGGGTGAAGAGAAAATCGCGCGACTCTTCGGGAATGGGGACCTGGGAGAGTCGCTTGCCAGCCTGCCTGCCTGCCTGCCTCCGGCGAGCGCGCCGCCGTCCATCCCTTGCTGCCAGGCGCCCCTGAAGCTTCCCCTCCGCCGCCGCTGCGCCTCGCCTTGGCTTCCCCAGCCGAGCGACGGTGAACTCGGCCCGTATCTCTGCGTGATGACGCGCGGGAGGCAGGCAGGCAAGGCTTGGGTGGGGAGAGGAGGGCGAGCGCGAAGGAGGTGGGCAAAGCAAGAGAGCAGGAGGCGGAGAGGAGCCGAGCAAGCTTTTAAAGCGACAGCCAAGCCTCCCCTTCGCCTAGTGCTGAGCTGCGGCAGGAAAGGCAGCGCGGGCGGGCGGAGCGCCGACGGCAGCAGGCGCCGGGACTGGACTCGACTCTCTTCCCCGCCTGGCTGCTCTCCGCCCCCGGGGAATCCTCGCCGACCGCAGGGGGAGGGGGCGCGGAGGGACCCTGTCGGATCGGGCGCTTCTCTCCTCCACCCAGCCCTGCCCTGCCCTGCCCAGCCCAGCCCAGTCCGCTCCTTGGCGCCCTCCTGCGCCGGCTCAGCCCCTTCTCCACTCTCGCCGCGCACCATGCTCGGACCGGGGCTCCGCGGGATGCAGCCGCTGACTTTGCCGAAGTTGACCTGCTGGTGCCTGCTGCTGGGGTGGCTGTGCTGGGCAGGGACGCGCGGCCAGGAGATGTACGCGCCGCACTCCATCCGCCTGGAGGGGGACATCACCTTGGGCGGCCTCTTCCCGGTCCACGCCCGGGGGCCCAACGGCGCGCCTTGCGGGGACATCCAGCAGCAGGACGGCGTCCATCGCTTGGAGGCCATGCTCTACGCCCTGGACCAGATCAACAGCGACCCCGAGCTGCTGCCCAACGTCACCCTGGGCGCCCGCATCTTGGACACCTGCTCCCGGGACACCTACGCGCTGGAGCAGTCGCTCACCTTCGTCCAGGCACTCATCCAGAAGGACACCTCCGACGTGCGCTGCACCAACGGCGAGCCGCCCGTCTTCGTCAAACCCGAGAAGGTGCTGGGGGTCATCGGCGCCTCGGCCAGCTCCGTCTCTATTATGGTGGCCAACATCCTCAGGCTTTTCCAGGTAGGACGCGGGCTCGTGCGACAGCTCCAGCAGCAGGTGGCTGGCCAGAGCCGAGCGCCGGGCTGGAGACCCACGGCTTTGATGGAGGTGCGATTGCAATGCGGAGCAAGCTAAGAGATATCGAGCATGAGCAACGGCATTTCAATTCACATTTCCCCAACTGCACTGAGCACTTTGGTTGGAGGCAGCGTTAGAGCTGATTTATAGAGAGGCCTGGAAGTCAGACTCATTATCTTGCCCTCTGTCCCTGCCGTGACAACCTCACTTCTGAGGTGGTGACACTTATTTCTGAGGGAGAGGGTAGAGGAACGCAGGCGGATCATTGGCTTGCTGGTAAGCTGTGCCCTGAACCCAAGTGCACATTCCCATCTCCAGATAAGTTTGACTTATCGATTTGGTCCCAGATTTCTCTTTTGCTGCTTTCCCTTCTCGAGGGCGCTGCAAGGGCGCTGGTTTTTGCTTTTTGTTTTCCCCGAGGCTGCCTCCTGTGTGTACGAATCCAGTTACAAGCAGTCTGTGAATCAAGAGTACAGATTGTCCGTTCGTGTCCGTGAGTGTGCAGACAGACGCGCGGGAGATGCAAGAACTCTGGTTTTACTGGAATTTACCTCAGGGGAACTACTGTTTGGTTGGAGGCAGCAATCTGGGTACCAATGGCAGGCTTTGATTTTTAAATTCTGGAGCGTACAATATGCTGGTAATGTTTTCCTAGGCAATTTCCAGGATTCAGCCTTTTCCCGGCTGCTTCTTAGTTGTGTTGGAATTGGCGTTCGTAACCCTTCGGAACAAGGGAAGGGGGGGGGCATGGTGTGCCCTTTTTCATTTACTTCCTGGCTGTTCTCGTTTAAATTCCGAGCTTAAAGCAGAGGACGCAATCTGTAGCATGAGCGGTGGGTTTGCTGCGTGGAGGCACATTCTGATCCTAAGGCAGGCCTACTCAAGTGTCTTCTGCGCCAATCAAAACTGTATTGAGCAGAAAATCTCAACTGGATGCCACAAGACTCATGAACAACTGTCGCTTGATTACTATTTCTTGTCAGTCGCAACCATCAAAATGCCATTTAATTCCCAGAAGGCTAAACGCATTCCTTGCGATGAGGCATGGGTGGGGAAAAAATGGGATTTTTAAAACAGAACGAGGGGGAGGGAGGGAAGGAGGGAGGAAGTGGGAGAGGGAGAGGGGGAGAGAAGGAGAGAGGCAGAAAGAGCGAGAGAGCGCTAAATATGCAGCAAGCAGATAGGCAACATAATATGCTGAATTTTCAATGAGACCAGGCGTTCATTCTTTCTTTTTTGCTATTTCTTAGGGTGATTTCTCTCTGTAACTTAATGAAACTATTTTTAAAACAGAAATGAAAGAATGGCTGTATTATACAACTTGTAAAAGAGTTTTAACCTTATGATTTTAAATATTGATCAGTCAAACAGGCATACAGTATTTGTGTGGTGATCTGACAACATATCAGCGTGGCCTGCTTTTCTCCTCTCTTCTACGAAAACATTTCCCCATAGCCAACTTCTTATTTATTATCAGTATTAATATTACTACTAAGAACTAATGTTCTATTCAGAGCAAGACCTACAACAGTCCCCCTCCTTTCTGTTTCCTGGGATCAAACAACTTCCGATGGACGAGATATAAACCTGACTCTCTGAAAGACAAATACCTTTTTCATATTAGACGCAATTAACCTGAAGTTAGTGAGAGAGCGAGGTACGCAATTGCTATCCTTTTTTCCTCCCTCCCTCCCTTCCGATTTGCTGAGAGTAAGTCCAAATACAGCTTCGTTAGCACTCTACAAGCAAGAAGTCAAATCTACATCTAGCATTTGTCAGCAAAATTAGAGCTGCTTGGTTCTTCTTACTGACGCCGTCCCGGGGAGCGTGGCGGTGGAAGTGGCCCGGAGTCCAAGTCGGCTTTTCGAAAAAGGTGCGAAGTTGGCGCTGAAGTTGGCGCTCAGCAGTCTTCAGAGGAGCCAAGGCTGGAACCAGAGACTGCAGGCGCGTGAGAGGAAAAAGCGCTTAGAGCGGATGTGGATGGAGCGAGGCACCCACTTGTAGGCCGAGCGAAGAGGCTGGGCTGCGTCCGTAGGGCGTTGTCCAGCCCACAAGTCTAGTATCCGCTTCCCTCCCCCGCCAGGTCTCTGGGCCAGCTTTGGAGCCCTTTTCCCCCCAAGGCTTCGATCCTGAACGAGGCGCCGATCCCCTTGACGAGGAGGCGCCGGAGGGGTGGGACGGGGGGGCGCGGGGGGGAGTCTCAGTCAATAAGAGTGGATTGACGGTCTGTCCTGCAGAGAAGCAAGCAAAGGTGGCGTCGTCACGCCTCGCGTCCGTGCTCGGGGCTTCAAAGCTTTCTCCTGGCGATCCGGCTTCAATTTGTCTCTCCCCTCCCCCCGCACCCCTCGGCCCAGATTAGTTCTCTCTCCCGAGGTGCAATCTGAATGGAGAGCGAGCTTCTTAATGGATCCTTGGGATTGTTTGTCCACAAGAACTAAATGGGTGCGCGGCTAGGGGAAATCTTCGAAGAAATTCTTTCGGAGTGGAAGGGCACCTCATCCTTATTTCTTATCTTGGGACTGAAAGACGAAAACATTTTAAAGGACAGGCACAACCACCATATCGTTCACGTTTAGTCTTGTTTTTATGGAGTTTACTTGTGTTGGGTTAGGACATGATTTGGACTATGGAGATAATGAAATTTCATTCTCAGAAGGGTAGAAAAATGACTCGTTTTACAAAAGCGCACGTCTTCAGGTTCTTTTTTTTTTTGTACCAAGTTTATAGTAATCTGTAGAGATTCTTAGTCATCCAGGTCGTGGTTGTCCCAAAGGTGTTTTTTTCTGGAGGCAACTGGACTTTCTTGTCTTAACTCTGCAGACTTTTAGCTATACAATTTGGGATGAACACCCTTTGAATGGTGTGGGAATAGGAATGGATTTCCAGAGGGGGAAAAATTGCAGACTACAGGAAGTGACCCTGAGCACACAGATAAACCTCCAACTGCTACAATGACCCTTTAAAAGGATGCAAGCGACCAGCTGTCTGCAAGGAATATAAATCCTTCCATTTTCCTCTAACCTGTCTGAGCTGAAGAACCTTCTTGGATGAGAAGGAAATGTCTTCAAAGGAAAAAAAAAAAACCCAAGGAAGTCCAGTTGCCTCCAGAAAAAGCACCTTTGGGACAAGCTTGTAATGCATTGCACTGATTTGGATTTTGGTCTAGGAAGTTCCCCAACCTCAGTAACTTCCAGACATGTGGCTTTTGAGTTTTAGATATATCCCTATGACTATTGCTGAGAAGTTTGGGAGTTAAAAATCCAGATACCTAGAAACTATTAATATTTGAAATAGAGGCATTATTAACTTTAAGATGTGTGGACTTTACCTCCCAGAATTGCCCTACCAGCTAGCATGCTGAGATTGAGAAACTCTGCAATAGACTGGCATCTGTGTTTTCATATCTTTTATTTAGGATTACCTGGTTTCTGAATTAGTAATTGGAACAATCTAATTACTATAGATGTATATATTACTAATATATACATATATACAGATTATATATATATATATATATATACACACACATACACATACATATACATGTATATGTGTGATATAATTTTATTTGTTTCTATATTTTTTATTAAATTTGTTTGCCATCCATCTTGCCACAAGTCTTACATAAATATAAGTTATTTATATATTACTCCTTAGAATATTTTTCATTACACATTTTGGGCCAAACAGCATTTGGATAATATACTCACTCCTCATTGGTTATTATGGGTATTCTGCCCCCCCCCCATTCCTTTTGTAATTGCAGCTAGACAAGGTAATCACTCCAGTTTATTTTATTAATTAAATAGTTTATTTTATTAATTAAATACAAAACACGCAGATACACCAAAAGATATGACATTCTAAAAAAAGAAAATGGGAAGTAAAACTAAAAAAAAGAGCTAAAAGCATTTAAGGCATGTGTTCATGGACCATCCTACATAAGCATTTCAATAAGTAGAGGAGAATATTTGTAATGCAAAGTTGAATTATGGGGTGCTCTCTGAGTTTGGTGGTTCCCTTGCAAACATTTTATTATCAAACTAGATAACATCATCTGTGCTAGAAGGTGGCAAAGCTAGAAGAGACTTCAATAAGTTGTAGCCATATTTCCTTGTAATGGTCCATAACTGATCTTCATGAATACTTCCATAATTTTTTAAAATAACTACTCAATACCACTGAATATTTCAGGACATATGTTGATATCCTCTTGTGTTATAAAAATAATCCATCTTCTTTGTTCAGATATCTATTTTTGTTGTCATTAAAAGAGAGGTTAAACTTTGATTCAAAATAATGTCTTATAATTTAAGTGCATTAGGCATTCAATTTCTTTCTCACAGCAACAGGTGCATTGTGTGGGTTAATGAGGGGAAGGTTGGAATTATAATAAGAAATAAATTGGCATTATAATCCATCTAGGGTAGTTGGGTAGAACCTGATCCACACTTTCATCTTCTCTCGTGTTCATATGGAAGGATATAATAAGATATAGAATAAAGGAACACTTTTCTATTATTATAACCAGCAATCTCATTTTTCTTTCATGTCTATAATGATGCCTTAATTTGATCTAAGACAACTGTCTTATTAAACTGTCTTTAAGTCCAGTCCAGTCTTAAAGTTGTGATTCCTCCTTTCAGAAGGCAAAAGTTCAGCAGTTGTACTGTGAGTGCAGCCTGACATGCTACTGTGATCATTTGATTGCCATTTTGCAGTCAAGAACCTCTGAGAAGTTTGATTAGCTTTGAATCTATTAGCTGCTTTAGGCATATATGGACACATCTCTTATCTCCAATCCTTAAATACCATATCCAAGGGGCATTCTGCATTGGACAACAAGGAGAGTTCAGATTTTTTCAAACACATCTCTTTGATTGCCTGTTCTCTAAGCTGACCCTCAGCTTTGAGAATGAGATCAGATGGACTATCAGCAGGTCAGTAATGGTGGCACTGAAACATTTTGAGGTGATTATTATTATTTTTTTTAAAAAAAAGCCCTTTCCACTTTCCCAACGTGACCCTGCTATCACACCTATCAAGCTATTCAACATCACAGACAATACTGCTACCCTTCAAAAAGACCTTGACTATGTATCAGAATAGTCAAACAAATGGCAACTTCAAATCTCAACAAATTAATCCTCTGTCCAACATATTGGCAAAAAAATAACAACAACCAGAAAATAAAATACAGGCTGAATAGTTAAAACCTTGTTGACAATCCAAACTCTGTCAAGGATCTTGGAGTACTCATATCTAATGACTTAAGTGCTAGAGCCCACTGTAACGACATAGCCAAAAAGCGTTAACAGTTGTTAACCTAATCTTACATAGCTTTTTCTCTGGTAATATTACACTAATAACTAGACCATACAAAACATTTGCTAGACCAATACTTGAATACAGCTCATCACTCTGAAACCCACATTGCGTATCTGATATTAACACAGTTGAGAAAGTCCAGAAATATTTCACAAGAAGAGTTCTCCACTCCTCTACTTGTTGTAGAATACCTTATGCTATCAGACTTGAAATTCTAGACCTAGAAAACCTAGAACTACGCCGCCCTGGTCCGATCTAAGTATAGTATATAAAATCATATATTGCAATGTCCTACCTGTCAATGAATACTTCAGCTTCAACCATAACAACACAAGAGCAAACAATAGATACAAACTCAAGGTTAATCGCACCAAACTTGATTGCAGGAAATACGACTTCAGCAACAGAGTGGTCAGTGTCTGGACTACTCTACCTGACTCTGTGGTTTCTTCCCCAAACCCCAAAAACTTTAACCTTAGACTGTCTACTATTGACCTCACCCCTTTCCTAAGAGGTCTGTAGGGGGCATGCATAAGCGCACCAACGTGCCTACCATCCCTGTCCTATTGTTTCTTTTAATTCTTTTATTTTTCTTATATGTATCCATGTATTCATAACTATGTTTTTACTTATACCTATTATCTTGTAAGCAATTGACAGAAAGAAAGAAAGAAAGAAAGAAAGAAAGAAAGAAAGAAAGAAAGAAAGAAAGAAAGAAAGAAAGAAAGAAAGAAAGAAAGAAAGAAAGTGTTGTTCAGGCTAATCACTGGGTTCAGAACAGGAAACCCAATTGCTAAAACAGCCAGACATAACAGCCAGAAGATTGGGAAGGGATGAACAGTGAAGCAGAAACATGAGCTGAGTTTAGCTCTCTGTCAGAAAAGTGTGATTGACATAATGGCCATTTCCCATTACTAGTTTATAATCCTCCCTCCTTCTTAGCGTTAAATTAAGTTCAAGTTATTAAGGGATACAAATTGTAACTTTCCAGTGGTATCCATAATACTTTTGAACAAAAAATGTTTCTTGAATTCCATAAAGAAACATAAAAAGTCAGTGATATAGTTGAAAATTCAGGAGGGTAAAGTTCTTTCTTTATATAAAAAGTTGCAAGTTTGATAAAGAAACCTCATAGACTAATCTGTCCCATAAAAAAAATTATCAAATGATGATCAGTTTTTGCAAAAATTATTATGAATGGATAATATTCCTTTGTATATGTTGCAGTTCCAGAATTTTGTTATTCTCATTTGTAGGTACATCAGTTGTTGTAGCTATATCTGGCTTTTCTCCTCTGGCTTTGCTGTTATCCATCCTTGAAGTAAATTACCTTTTTTCCAATAAGCAGGAGAAATCCTTTTGGAGATTTTGTAAATTAAAAGTAATGGGAGATGCAGAACCTTGTGGGAGGATGTTCCAATCATAACCATATGTTTGTCAAATATATAAACAAATTTATCAAGCAAACAATCCCAGCCACAATTTGGACATCACTCACCCAATGAGACCCAGATAACAAATGGTCCCAGCGGGAGAGAAGGAGAGGGGGAGAGAGAGAGAGGGAGAGAGAGGGGGGAGGGTGGGAGGGAGAAGAAACCTCTTTTGATTGATCTGCTCCCAACAGAATACCCTATATCACCAGGCTTAAAATTTTGGGCTTGGACAACCTTGAATTATGCCGCCTACAGTTAGATTTAAGCGTAGCACAAAAAATTATTTGCTACAATCTCATACCAGTCAATAGCTACTTCAGCTTCAACCATAACAACACAAGAGCAAACAACAGATACAAACTCAATGTAAACTGCTTCAAATTCGATTGCAGAAAGTACGACTTCAGCAACAAAGTGGTCAATGCCTAGAATGCACTACCTGACTCTGTTGTTACATCCTCTAACTCCCACTCCTTTAACCTCAAACTATCCACTATTGACCTCACCCCATTTCTGTAAAGGGTGTGCATAAGCAGGGGTGGGATTCAAATTTTTTAACAACTGGTTCTGTGGGTGTGGCTTAGTTGGTGGGCATGGCTTGGTGGTTAGGGTTAGGGTTAGGGCTAGCAATTCTCCGAACTGCTTAGAATGTTAACAACCGGTTCTAGTGAATAGGTGCGGACTGTTAGAATCCCACTCCGTGCATAAGTGCACAATCATGCCTACCGTTCCTGTCCTATTGTCCCCATTTATCCATACCCATTTCCTGTATTCTTAGTCAAGTTTACTTACTTACTTACACTTATTATTATTATTATTATTATTATTATTATTATTATTATTATTATTATTATTATTATTATTATTATACTTACACCTATTATCTTGTAAGAGATTGACAAATCAAATAAATAAATAAATAGATTGTGCAACATGCTGGTTATTGAATGGCAGGAGAATGGCTGAAAGTTACAAATACAGAAAAATTATCCACAGAGTCCTAGTGGCATTTGTTATTATTTTCAGCACAGTGCAAAATGGATCAGCAGGGATAGAAGATCTAAATGTTAAGGTCTGCAATGGTGGCCATTTTGAAATTACTTAAATACATATACAGAAACCTCTTAGTCCCTGAATAAAGAATGAAACTCTCTGCTTTCCTATCTTGACCTTAATTGGAAGCCTGTGGACAGCAGGGAAGTGATGGGCATGAAAATATGTTAATGGAGTGGGCAAATATTGGAAGAAAAATAGCTGTGGCATAAGTTGGCTGGTGATCAGAGCAGTGTAACCATGCTATAATAGGGTGTATAACCTTGAGAAAAAAGTCTAGATTTCTGAAAAGAGAAATCTGATTCCATAATGGAGATTGAGAAAGCACCTCAGAATTTACCAGAGGTGGCATACAGCAGGTTCTGACCAGTTCTGGAGAACTGGTGGCAGAAATTTTGAGTCATTCAGAGAACCACCAAATACCACCTCTGACTAGAAAATTTACAGTATACTTCCCTTGCCATACCCACCAAGCCATGCCCACAAAACTGGTAGTAAAAAAAGTTGAATCCCACCACTGCAATTGACCCTCCTCCGTTCCCTGGAATGTAAATGTAGGGTGGGAGAGGAGTGCTTTTGGACTTTCATGATTCTGATACTTTAGTCTTACAATAAAGATAGTATTAGAATTCCTGGTTGTGGTTTCCTGGTCTAACTTCTTTGAAGGGCTGACATATACCAAGGCCTCCCAGTGTACCCAAAATATGTATTTGGTTAGAATAACAGAGTTGGAAGGTCCCTTGAAGGTCTTCTAGTCCAACCCCCTGCTCAAGTAGGAAATCCTATACTATTCCAGACACATGGCTGTCTAATATTTTCTTTAAAACTTCCAGTGATCGAGCTCCCACAACTTCTGAAGGCAAGCCATTCCACTGGTTAATTGTTTTCACTGTCAGGAAATTTCTCCTTAGTTCTAGGTAGGTCACATCTGATCAGCTACATCATTTTGTTTACAGAAAGCAAAGATTACCTGCATCTTATACCTGTAGTAGAAAGTTTTGTATTAAGGATATAGTGTTGAATTCTTCTAGTACATAAAGGAAAATGTTGAATTAAGAAGTATTGAATTCTTCCAATATATGAAGGGGCAGCATAACACCGCTTAGATAATGTGCTGGAGAGGAAAGGAGATCAAACAGAAAGATTTGGATTATCAGAGCATTGTGGTGTTACTGTAATCTGCAGGTTGGAATTTTGGGATGCTTAAGGTAAAGGTTCCCCTCACACATATGTGCTAGTCATTTCTGGATCTAGGGGATGGTGCTCATCTTCATTACAAAGCCAAAGAGCCAGCGCCATCCGAAGACATCTCCGTAGTCATGTGGCCAGCATGACTAAATACTGAAGGTGCACGGAACATTGTTATCTTCCCACCAAAGTGGTCCCTGGTTTTCTACTTGCATTTTTACATGCTTTCAAACTGCTAGGTTGGCAGAAGCTGGGACAAGTAACAGGAGCTCCCTCGTTATGCGGTGCCAGGGATTTGAACTGCTGAACTGCTGACCTTTCTGATTGACAAGCTCAGTGTCTTAGCCACTGAGCCACCGCGTCCCTCCTGGAATGCTTAGATGGTCACAATGAAAGGTGATATTAAATAGGATGGTTCTATACTGGCAGAGATGTTTCTTCTTTCCTTTTTTTTTTGTTCTATATATGTGTTGGAGAAGGGAGTGACTGTGTAATCTAGTCAGTATGAATAACATTTCTCTTTAGAGCAGGGGTTTCCAATCCCCTGGTGGTGGCTCACTAATGGGCCGTGGCCGGTTCGGAACCAGGCCCTATGAGCAGTGGGCCTGAACACATGTAGCTCAACTTGTGCGAGGGTTGGGTTGGTACAGGTGCACCTGTGCGCACAGCTCAACTTGCTGAAGTTGAGCTGTATGTGTTTGTGTGCTGGCCTGCCAATTACGCACATCAAGGTGCACATTCATGCAGGTATACACCATTTCACCACTCTCTAGGCTGGTCCCTCTCCCCTCCGCCAGCAGGGGTGGGATTCTACAGGTTCACACCTATTCACTAGAACCGGTTGTTAACATTCTAAGCAGTTCAGGGAACCGGTTGTTAGAAGAAATTACTGGCCTAATCCTGTAAGGAAGGCAGGAAGGAACCATTCTGGTGTTGCTTACAAAAACTGCCTCTCCGTTAACCCTTATTACATTCTTGGCAGGACTAGACTTCCTATCACAGGAATTTCTCTGGAGTTTTTTTCCCCTCTTTTGCCGGTACTTTGCTTGTGTGGAGTGACCATTCAAAGTTACAATGGCACTGAAAAAAGTGACTTATGACCATTTTTCACACATTTTTCACACTGTTGCAGCATCCCCACAGTTATGAAAAGCCAGGCAAGGAGATGCGTCCCTTGATGTGAGTGATATTGAATTGGCCATACCCAGCCAATAACATAACTACCAAGCCATGCCCACCAACTAAGCCATGCCCACAGAACTAGTTGTTAAAAAAATTGAATCCCACCTCTGCCCGCCAGGCCACCAAGTCGCAGAGGTTGGGGATTACTGCCTTAGACCACCCACAAAGTGATAGAAAGAGAATGGGAGAACAGACCAAGATTCATCCTAAGGTCTCTGTTTCTCCTATGTTATTGTATTTTTTAAATACTTTCAAGGGGTTATTGAGTCTTTGAATTCAAGATTAACTTTTCTCTTAAATAACAGTAAGCCCAGACTTTAAGACAGGCAGAAATAATACTCCCTTTCATGTTTTATTATTAAATTGAGAGGCAAACATACTTCAAGCATTTAAAAAAACCCTTTTTCTTAAAGACAAGCATAACTTACTTTTGTGGAGAACTCTTATTCCTGCAGCGCTCCCTTCTCCTGTTCTACTCCAGTAACTATGAAACAGGTCATCCTCTGTGTTACCCAACTGTGCTTTGGTATTAGGCACCCTTTCATGGACACTATAAATACAGTAAACTTATAGAGGCTTAAAATGGGCTCTGTTTTATGTGAATTCAGCAGTGCTCTTAGACACAAAATAAAAATGTGTCTGATTTATTCTGACCAGCTATGCATATCTTACACATTAGGTATGCCTTACTTTCACTGGAGGTTGAGGTCCTCTTATTACTTTATCACAAACTGTTCTTCTGCCTCTTCATTTTAAAGAAAATTGACACTGCTAGATGAGAAATGTGAAAAAAAAAACATTGTTATTTAAAAGCTGAATATTGTATTGAACTATGAGACAAATGAGTATAGGTGGAAAGAAAAAATAATATTCTGATTATTATTTTTTTGATAAAAGTTTTATTGATTTTAACGACAAACAAAAACACACAAAACATAAAACACAACGTAAAAAAATCATCATTCTTCATAAATTTACAGTGTATCGGATGGTTTACCACTCCTTTCTGTGCATCCATTTCACAATCATCCAAACAATTATATTATATAATAACTCACATTATCAATCATCAGTTAAGTATCCCAATATCATTATTAAACAATCATTTGACTATAATTTTACTAATTCATACTTAAGTGAGATAACTATAATTGAGTTAAATTATTTTATAACAGATCATAGAATCATACCAAATCTATCTTAATAAAATATTCTAAAAATATTATCAAAACCAAGAAAAAATATATATTCGTTATTTCCTAGATTTCTAAATATTCTATTATTATATTGTATTATCTAACCATTGATAAAAAAGATCCCAAACTTCATAAAATTGTTTATCTTCTTGTTCTCTAATTTCAAATGTCAATCTACTCATTTCAGCACATTCCAATATTTTCTTAATAATTTCTTCCTCTAATGGTATTTTCTCACTCTTCCAATGTTTAGCAAATACAATCCTAGCTGCTGTTAATACATTTACAATCAAATACTTTAAGTTTTTATTATATATATCAGGTAAGATTCCCAATAAAAAAATCTCTGCTTTCAAATCTATGTGTTTCTTTGTCATTTTTTCCAGCCATATGTGAATTCTAGTCCAGTATTTCCTGGCCTCCTCACAAGTCCACCACATATGGTAATATGAGCCAGGTATCTGATGACATTTCCGGCACTTTTCAGATTTATTCTTGCTATTCTTGTCGGGGGAAAGTGCCACCTGTAAAACATCTTATACAAATTTTCTTTATATGCTATTGACATTGTCATTTTATAATTTTGTGACCATAATTTTTGCCATTTCTCTAAATCAATCCCATATCCAAAATTCTTCCCCCAAGCAATCATTGTTTCTTTAACTTCTTCTTCCTCTAGAGGAAGAATATTCTGATTTTTTTTAAACTAAAATTTTATTATTTTTTTTTAAAAAGAGAGATAAAGAACTAATATTTAGAATAAGGGGAGAAGAATAAGAAATAAATAAGAAAATAACAAAGCTAAACATGCATAAAGAAAGACAAAAAGGAAAAAAATAAAGAAACTATTTCTGATGTTCTTTCACAATAGTTATCAATATAAATTGACTTATTATTCTATAGCTATAGCATTGCTTTAATATTTTTTCTCTAATTTGTTTAAATCCTCAAAACCATGCATCAAGGGTATCAAATTTGATTGCATCACATGATGTCATGTCCCTGTTGGAGCCTGAATCTGTGGAGGAAGATGAGCTGGAAGTGGAGCCGATGGAGATCAAGAGGGCGGCTTTGTTGGCTTCAGAGGAATATGGGAAGGAGCAAGCCGATTAAGGCCAGGGCCTTTCAGGATTGGGATGGCTTGTAGACATGGAGGAATGGGAGCAGGATGACCAAGAGAGGCTAAGCAATGAACATGAGAGACAGAGCTCAGGCAATGAACAAGGACTGCCCCCTCCTGATCCCTGAGCACAGAGAGTGGAGAGAAGGCGGGAACAGTGCAGGCTGACCCAATTACTCAGGAGAGAGTACCCCACCCCTCTCCACAAGATACACCTGGGGTCTGAAAGTTAAGGGGACCGTGTGGGGAGGGGCATTTGTCAGGAACAAATGCTGACTTCATGGAGGGTTGTGTGGCATTGCCGACGCTGGACATTTCCTGGACTTCTTGCTTTATTTCTTGCTTACTGGATTTATTGCCTTATTCCTTTGCTTCTTGGACTAATCAACTTATTCCCTTGCTCCACTGGATTTCTTACTTTGCAGCGGTTGTGCTCACAGCATTGTGATGACTACTTGCAGCCGGAGGCTTCTGGAGGTATGTGTGTTGTCTCTTTGCTCTGGGACTTGCCAGAAATGTGGGAGCATTTGGGGAACATTTGGAGCAATAAAGGGTGGTTTGAACTATCAGCTGATTGTGTTGCCTCTGTGCTGTGCTCCAGGTCATTACACATGATGCATCATAATGTGTCATGACATTTTTTGCCTTTGTGGAGTCGAGGTGAGCATGGCCTGCATATGACGCATCCGGCCTCTGAGCCACCAGTTTGTCAGGCCTGCCATACATCATTTCATTTTTCCATGTCATGGAAAAAGTCTACTTGTTTCCAGTCAATATTAGACAATATTTTAAATCTAATTACAGCTATCAATTTGGCCATCTCAGTAAGTCCCATCGTCTTCACCATCCATTCCTCTATTGTGGTTAAATCTTCCTACCTTTGCTGCAGTTACTTTTATTAAAAAAAATATTAAAAAATATTTTTTTTTAACTATACTTCTTCACAAAATTCTAGTATACCAGAATAAATTAACTGTTTATGTTTGGTTATAATTTGTCTTTTATAAAAGCTTCCTTTGATGACAGACAGAAAGATATTTTAGACACAACTTAGGTTTTGTATCAGCTCTACTCTATACTCTCAATATGGCACATCTAACAAATAGTTTTAAAAGCCTACATTAATCTTAGGTTTGTCAAACCATAAATATCTATCCCACCGAACTTCAGGTCTTCTCTTTCTAACTCTAAATAGTGTTTGTCTTTTGTTTAGTTTGGATGAAAGAAATAATGTTCCTTCTTTCATCCAAATGAAACAACAACTTGGAAAGTATTATTGCAAATATTTTCTTACATTTGTAACACCTTATATTTAATTCAGGATTTTTCCCCCCAACACACAAATTTAGATGTATCATTGTGCCATTGTTTAATTGGTACTTCAGTTCAAAATGGATATTGTCTGAAATAAAAATAACATTCTAGGCAAAATACTAATTTTAATCACAGAAATTTCCTCAGCAATATCAATTTTCTTCTTCCATCTTAATGTATTTTTTTAAAAAAATCATTTGAAGTTTTAATATCTTTCTTTTGAAATAACATACAGTTCATATTTCTCATTAATTTATCTTCTCAATCTTAAAACCCATATTATTCATCAAATTCATAAAATTTGTTTGTTCTTGTATCTTCATAGTTTTGGTCAATATCTATGTCTTCTGTTCATTGATCTTAAAACCTGCTAATTCACCAACTTCTTTTAATTTTTCCATTAATATTTCAATTTTCTATAAAGGGTCTTCTAAAAACAGCAGTAGTTAATCTCCAGAAGCCATTATTTGTTTGTTTGTTTGTTTGTTTATCTAACCAATTTATTTATGTCTTTTGTGAAATATGTACCAATTTTATTCTGTTTATGAAATTCTACCCAAAGTTCATATTTTCCAAAATGTTAAATTAAAAAGTCCAACTCAAATTGTCAAAAGCTTTTTATATATCTTAAAGAGTCAGTGAAGCTTGTTTTTCATTATACTGCTCAAAATATTCTCCAATATTCACTATAGTTCTAAAATTACCTTTTAACTGTTTTTTAGATAAAATCCTATTGATCTTCATGAAAACAAATCTGATGCAATTATATGCATTCTATCAGCTAAGATCATTGTGAACAAATCATAATTATTATTAAGTAGTTATTACTCTATAATTTCTTGTTAAATCCTGTCCTTTAGTATTAAGATTATATTTGCAACTTTCTAAATACCACACTTTTCTTCTCTTTAAAATCAAATTCATTATGTTTTTCAAAGATTGTAAATGTTCTTTCTCAAAGCATTTATAGTAAGAACCCAGTAATCCATTTGTTTCAGGCACTTTTCCTGGCTTAAACTTTTTTTTAATAGTTCCAGAAACACTTAATTGTTATAATTCATAATATTTCTTTCTCTATAATTTTTTTTAAATATGTCTGCTTTATCCAAGGGAATATTATTTCCTTTATACAGATAATACTAATGAAATATTTTTGTATTGCCAAATTATCTCTTAGTACAGCATGTACCTCTTGAAATTCCAATATAATTTTCTTTTTTTAAAATTTATATACTATTTTCCTGGTTTGTTTGGAAATTTTTTTTATTTTTTTTTTTGCTTGTTCAATTTTATTTCAATCTCTGAATAACTGTTTCAAAAAGCTAATTTGATGAAGAATATTGGAGATTCCTTTATTTTATTTTATTTTTGTCTTTTTATTTCATTCATAAGAACCAGTGTTTTCTCTTAGCTCTTTTTTTACTATTATGTTGTTTATTTGCATACTAATCCTCAACTCAAATCAGAAATGAATTACATGGGCCTAACACTATAGTATTGGGAATATATGAACCAAATAAAGATAAATCAACTTTTTACAAATTAATAAGTTTTTCTTATTAAATGGGTATTTAATGGGAGATTAGAATGAAATATTTTGCCCATAGTTGAATAGAATTTCTGAGAAAAATATTAAAACTACTCAAGGTAAACTACCAAATGCCTTTCTGACCTGATGACCAATTTAGACGTAATAGACACATGAAGACAGAGTAATATTAACTTTAAAGAATATACTTATTGTTCAGAAAAACAGATCTTTTTCAAAAACAGGTATGATTTGGATCTCAAAAAAGTCTAACTATTAAGATGGAGAAAGTAGAGATTTTACCAAAGACCCTTTCTGATCTTAAACCTGTGAGTTTGATGTATAAAAGGAAAGCTATTGGGCTTTTAAATGGAGGTTAAATGCTTTGTTACAGAAAGAAGCAATAGTGAAGAAAAAATTAACAGAAACTTTTGAGAATAATCTAAAAAATATAGGCACTGACTTAACAATGGTTTGGGATGCAAGTACAGCTTTTAAGTGCTACAGTATTACACTGAAAATATTTTAATATATTTTATTGTTTGGTAAACAAATTTTATTGAACAACATATATTACAGACTTAAAATACCTTTCCAGATTACAAAAGCGCAGGGATAGAGATTTGGGGGGTGAATTCTTAAGACTTTTGTGTAATGTCATGAAATTTGATTTTGAAGCTGCAGAAGTAGGTTTCTAATACTATAGATAATTAATTTCCTTAAACTATCTAGCATTTACATAGGCATTCAAGGAAATGTTACCTATGTTTTTTTGAAATAACTATTGAATGTGAAAGGATGAAATTGAAAGGTCTTGGAAACATGAACTGGGAGGATTTACAAAGCAAAAATTCCCATCTAGCTGAGCTGGGAGATTCATGACGACAATTTTCAGTTCATGACCAAACATTTTCATGAGGTAAGTTATGAGATATAAAGATAAAAAAAGAAATCACAAAACAATCCAAACCTGACTGCAAATAAAGATGGATATTTCTCAGAAATTACTAAGTCTCCAAAATTACAGTAATAAATTAATGACACACACTAGAGAAAACTCTGAAGTTCCTGGTAAACCATTGCTTCTCAATAACATGTAAACTTATCCATTACTTAACTCCTCTTGTTACAATCCTCCTTCAATATTTTCCATATATCAGAAAGGAAAAGGCACATAGTAATTTCTCTGCAGACTGACTGTTTTTCTGCTTTTAGCCCATTGAAGCATCAAAACATTCCTAATGCATTGAGACAATTCAGAATCAGTTCTGATTACTTGAAATGAAAGTTTTTTTCACCTCTGGAAGTCACAAAACCTTACAAACTATTTCAGTTCAACTTGGGATACAGCCAAACCAAATGCATATAATGATGCTGAGCTACTTTCATGGCATTTTCTTTCCTGATTGAGTTGATGGCATCACAGATGAAGAATACATGAAAGCCTATCTATAGTCCCAATATCTCAGGTATTTCCTCCTTGTAAAATATTGGCCTGTTTATTGTTATTCTTTTTGTGCAAGAGATGTTATTTTTAGTGGAATAAAACTGGCTTTATAAATCATTTGTTAACAAGTAGGCCTATAAATCATTTGTTAACAAGTAGGCCTATTATACAATTTAATATGGATGAAATGTTAACACTGAAATATTAATGTTTTCTTGAGAGTGCAAGTGACATGGAGATAAAGGCTCATTGCAATAATCCAAACATGAAAAGTTCACAGATTTAAAGTAGATATACTGTAGTCCTCTTACAACCATGTTGGCGAACCTATGCCACGCATGTTGGAAGTGGCACACAAAGCCATTTCCCCCAGCATGCGAGAGGTTGCCCAAAAGACCTCCACTGCACACGCGTGCGTGCACCGCCGCCCAACAGCTGATTGTCGGTATCTGGCATGCATGCGCAGGCGGCGGAAGGGGGTGTGCAGGAATCATGCATGCATGTGCAGATGCATGGTGCATGAGGGGGCAATTGGGCACGCATGCACAGACGTGCTGCGAATGCACACATAAATATCGGCACGGGAGCTGAAAAAGGTTAGCCACCACTGTCTTATAACATAAAAAAAAACTTTTAGCAGGAAAGTACAACCTTTATCGCCTCAAGGACCACAGGAGGGAGGGAGAGAGATATATATATTTTAAGGGTGAAATGTGTCCCTGAAACTTTTGAAAGTAGTTTTGCCATTTTGTTCTTAAACTCTTCATTGCAAAAAAAAAAAAAATAGGTGTGGAAATTTGAGCCACACTCACTTTGGGGGTATTGAGTTTAAAAATAACACTGGAAAGGCATATGCTGACCCTACCAATAGACAAGAACAGCTCAGGATTGAATTGTGGGGTCCTTGGTATTCTCTGAGCTTAGGTTTTTTTTTTTTGGCACATATTTCTTTAACATCTAGGCAATATTGTCAGTACTGGAAGGGAGGGAGCTTTGCTTCTGTTTTTATACAGTAATAGCTAATTGCTAAATGTCTATGAAGATTCTCAATCATCCAGATCACATTTGTCCCGAAGGTGCTTTTTCAAGACGCAACTGGTTTTTCTTGTCCTTCTTTGAAGATTTTCACTTCTCATCCTAGAAACTTCTTCAGCTCTGCAGTAATCTAATCTAATCTACATTTTTCTACAGTAGGTAGTCTGCATACTCTAGTCTGGATTATTTGTACAGCTGTCTTGGACAGATTTGTGTTTCCCTACCTAGGTTCAGCACCTCAGCTGTCACTGAACAGAAACTTTGGATAACTGGAATGAATGAAATATCCAATATTTGCTCTCTTGCTATTTCTCAAAAGTAAATCTGCATTCAGTGGAATGACATGCAAAATTTGGAATGCATTTATGAAACATGATGAAGCAAGCTGTGTTTATTTTTAAACTTGTTAACCTGCAATGACTATATTCAGTCATCCCCAGAAAACAAACAGAGGGAAAATGCATAAGCAGGAGTGTCAAAAGAAAGCATATGAATGACAGGACCATTATTATTATTGGACAGATAATAGTTGTTATCTCATTGAACCAAATTATCAGAGGAGCCTGTATTGTACTTCTCAAAAACAACAACAACAACCCCACAATAACACAAAGTTTGTGGCTGTGTCAAAAACAACTGCATATTGGAGTATGTTTTGAATACTTATCAGTAAGTACAACCTGGAGAAAACTGACAGAATAATTATTCATGTCATTGGTGCAAATAAAAGTTATCTTTCAGGCTAAATGGACACATATTTAACAAGCATTGATGCTGTCATCTGAATGGGATATTTCTACTCAAAGCTTTCTCCAAACACCCAGCTCTGTGCAAGATAAATCCCTTTAAGGCATGCTATTTTGGATGACCCCATATTGCATCCTTGATACAGAAAGACTCTTGAAGATACAGCAACACATTTTCTAATGTAAGGCTTTTTTCAATACACTTCTGACTTCTAAGTCACAGATTGTCTGAGTGAAAGTGAGTGAAGATTTTTTTGAGTTGTGAAACTTAAGTTGAAATAAAAGTCTCGCATCTCTCAGAAAGAGTTATGGCTAATCTATGTTGAATAATCTTTCTACAAGGACTTCAAAATATAATCGCTATCTACAAGTATTTATCCAGAAATATAATGAAGGGTCAAATTTCCTCGAATTAATAGATTTCAATCACTATGGTGATACAAAAGGTCCATGTACTTAATCCTTACTCACTATACAGCAGGAGGTTAAGACAATAGTGAGATTGAAAAAAACTTGAACATGTCCCCTGAAATGATTTAGATAACACAAAACCAAATAAAAGTTTCTTCTTTTGGAAAAAAAATCACATATTTAATACTGAACAATTTCCTATGAGAAATTTTAAAGCATTGGGAATAGCCTGTCTCTCTGCTGAAGATGATGCATTTGTGCTTTTTTCTATGAGGTGAACTGGGAGTGCATTGCTTCCTTTACAGTGGAATGGTATTGTTCAGACAAGTTAACAATACCCTTTTAGTTTTTAAAGTTCAAGTCATTCAGCTACCTTGCAGAGTCCAATTTAAGACACAAACTCAGGCTACTCAAGTGAGCTTCCAGTGATGATAAGCAGCTAGTGATAGAGACATATGAGCAGAGGTGGTATTCAGCAGGTTCTGACCAGTTCTGGAAAACCAGTAGCAGAAATTTTGAGTAGTTCAGAGAACTGGTGGTAACCTTCCCCCTGGAGTGGGGTGGGAATGGAGATTTTACAGTATCCTCCCCCTGCCATGCCCATCAAGCCACGCCCATCAAGCCATGCCAAGCCCACCAAGCCATGCCCACACAACCAGTAGTAAAAAAAATTGAATCCCACCACTGCATATGAGCCATGGTGACAAAATGGTTAGAATGCAATATGGTATTGCAGGCTACTTCTGCTGCCTGATGGCTGCAGTTCAGTATTTTGGCAGTTCAATTCTCACTGGCTCAAGATTGACTCAACCTTCCATCCTTCTGAGTTTGTTAAAATGAGGATCCAGATTGTTGGGGGCAATATGCTGACTCTGTAAACTGCTTAGAGGGGGCTGAAAATCACTGTGAAGCAGTATATAATGTAAGTGCCATTGCTAGAAAGGAACTAAGAGATTATCCTTCAAGCATCATTGCCAATACCTTATAGCAGAAATGAGAGCCAACAAATAACCTAAACCTAACAATACAAATATCAGCCTTCTTTCCCCTTTCCCTAGGTTTGCAGATACGAAGCACATGGCTTCTCTTTTCACTTAAAACCTGCTGGATATGGACTGTTGATTAGGAGGGAATTGTATATGTTCAATAGTTTTGTTTTGTTTTTGTTTTAAAAAATCCCTTCATTTCTTTTTTGGTGTAATAAAAACATTAGGTTTCTATCTTTGGACTGCATACCAAAATATAATCATTGGTGCTACACAGCACTTTGAAAATAATTTAGGAAAAAAACCTGTGTTTCCTTGTTGTCTTTGACATTCTGAAGTTCAAATTAGTTTAGATTAGTTGTTGGCCTTAGTAGAAAGATTCACACAAGTTACAATCTTACTTTGTCACCATACAAATGTCATCAAAACGCTCAAGGTTATGGTCGGATGATCATTGAAATATGATATGCAGGACTTCCGTTGGCAAGGCAAGGACGAACAGAGGTGCAGAAGCCCATCTGTGGTTTCAGCTAATCTCTTCTTGTGGTTGGTGTGATCCTTTGAGGGTCCTCAAGTCCCGGAGAGATTCGTGCCGGTGCGGGGAAGACTTAGGCTGCAGTGTGGGGAAGGCAACCCCCCTGCAGCGAAGAGGAGCCCTCCAGAGCCCAATGAGCAAGAAACAGCCTCCTACCAATGGCGGCTCAGAAGTCCAGACTGCCACCGATGTAAAGTGAGTGACAGTTTGTGAGATCATTGGGGAAGAATGTGGTAGAGAAAATTAGTGGCGGAGAGGAGGATTGAAAGTCATAGACTTGTATTAGGCTGTTACAAGTGTCTGTCTGGAGCCCTAAAAGAAAGTGGCCAAAAGTGGATGTGAGACAAGTGAAAGTGAAAGGGCTTGGCAGACAGAAGAGAGAGTGAGGACAATAACGAGTAAAAAGGGAAATTTATGAGGTTGGGAAGCTAGCGTCTGGAAAGAGTCTGGAAGTCATGGAGGATTCGGACTATTCCATTTGATCTTTATTCTGATAGACGTTATTAAAGTGGAGACGGGAAGAAGATCGAAGTCGACGGAAAACAGACAGCACGGCGCCATAAGTGATATTTAGAAATCCTGAAGTCATTGTAACAATATAACTGATATAAACCACTTAACAGACCTTTGGGAGAATACTGATCTATTTGAGGAGGTGGTTTCATCTGAAGAAAATCAGGACAATTGAACTTAGCAACATTAAGATAAAAAGCAAAATTGGAAGCTTTCGAATGAGTGGAGAAACCGTGTAACTGCAGTCATTATTCAGCATTTTTACCTCCCCACTTCCAGTGCGTTTGGAGTGAAAGCTCTTAAATTTAGAGATGGAAAACCAAAATCTTACCTCAAAATTCCTTTTTCCCCTTTTCCCTTTACTCCCCTTTTTCTGTATACATTTTGTTAGGGATAACATTGTTTACCCTAACTGGTTTAGTAAAATAATAACTCTGTAATCATGGTTTGTAAGTTAAAGTGTCTGCAACTTTAAATATAGGAATGTAATTAAGGGAATAGTTGTGAAAGCACTTTAAAAGAAGCAAGACGACAGCTTGCTCTCTCTCTGGCTTTGATGATCCCTAATTACTGCTTGGACTCAAGACTGCGTTACTCGAACGGGAGAGATAAACGACGGACTGATTTGTAAGTGAACTGACATAGGATATTCTACACAGACTTTGCTAACTGAATATTCTTGAATGGACTGACTAAATGATACATGACTATTGGACTGTTATTTTGACTATGCTATGAACTCATAATGGAATAAACTATATTTTTGATAACACAAGTGTATCTGTTATTTTTACTGTATGTTAATAAACATACAAGCTTATCTCACTCATTTATCTGTGTGCCTATCTGACTAACACGCACATTCTGTTTAGCTTGTCTCCTTAACCCTGATTGGGGAACACAGGCTTAACACTGGTTATGGGCCCAGAGGCTGCAAAGTCAGTTGAACTAAGATAAAACAGATTTATGTAAAAGTGAGAGTTTGTGTTGTTATACATTACAGTAAACAGACAGCTGTGTTTTATTAATTATAGTTTTATATCCATATAAAGAAAACATGCCACAAGTCAATCTCCAAAGTTTGTCCCTTATATCCAAGCTGGATAGAACAAACTATGTATCATGGTCTATGAAATGTAGTCTACTTCTACAAAGAGAAGGTCTGTGGAACATAATAGAAAACCCACCAAACATAGAAGAATGGGATCCAGAGGATGATGAAGATAGACTAAAAATAGAAGAATTTATGCATAAAAATCAACAAGCTATTTGCATAATAGGTTTAACACTGTCTGACCAGCAACTTGTTCATATCCATGGAAAGCAAACGGCTGTTGGGTGTTGGCAGAAGCTGAAGAGAATTTATGTTCGAGATAACGTTGGTGCTCACATAAATCTTACACGGAAGCTTTTCAGGACGCATCTCCAGACGAATGGTGATATTCTTAGTCATTTGAAAACTATGCAAAGCATTTTTCAAGAACTGCACGAGAAAGAGCTTATTTTCTCTGAACTACACCAAGTCTACAAAATTCAATCATCACTAGAATAAAGTTACAACAACTACGTCACTTCCCTTGAAATTTTGCCAAAGGAAAGTTTAACTTTAACTGATATAACAGGCAGATTGATTGAAGAGGCAAGAAGAAGACTTGAAAGAAATCATTTAAGGAGGGAGCAACCTCAAAAAGAAGATAATAAATCTCCTACTGCATACGCAATTAAGAAGTGTTTTAATTGTGGAGGAAGAGAACATTTGGCAAGATTTTGTAAAAAAGCAAAGAGCCAGAACGCTGGCCAGAATACTAAAAGTCATCAAAAGATAAATAAAAATTTAGAGTTAGCCATGTATACTAACGGAGCTGTAAAAAATAATTTATGGGTGGTTGACAGTGGAGCATCCCACTGTATAACAAATGATAACAGAAATTTTATTAAAATGTCCAAGAGTACACAGCAGATATCATTAGCCAATGGCTGGAAACTGAAAGCTAAAGGTCAAGGTATAGGATATTGTTCTTTTATAAAAGAGAATGTAAAAATGTTATATGTACCACAACTTAAGTTTAATTTAATTTCAGTTAGAATTTTGGTTAAACTAGGATTTGTAGTTACAATTAAAGGAGATAACTGCATAATTGAGAAAGAAGATAAGAAAATTACTGCATCTTTAAGAGGTGAATTATATGTGTTAAATGATAATGGTTTAAAGGTGGCTAACATGATTTATGATAATAAGAAACCTCATGATGAATGTATTCACTTGTTACACCGAAGGCTAGGGCATTTAAATTTTAAAATGCTTAAGAAAACTGTTGAATTATCTAAGGGAATAAGTTTGAAACCTTGTAATAAGTATTTGCAATGTAATGCTTGCAATCAAAGCAAGAGCAAGGTCAAACCGGCTAATAGAATTGATGGATTTACTACCAAAGAGCCTTTAGAAGTAGTATTTGCTGATTTAATAGGTCCGAAAAAACCAAGTGTAGGAGGAGCTCGATACATATTAAGTATAATGGACCACTATTCTAGATATGGGTTTTGCTATTTAATGAAGAGCAAAACTGAAACGTATCAAAATCTCTTTAATTGGATTAAATTTGCTGAAAGGAAAACTAAAAAGAAATTAGTAACTCTTATAGTAGATAATGGTACGGAATTTACAAATAATAAATTCCAGAATAGACTTAGAATGTTAGGTATTCAACATAAAAAGTCTGCACCATATAGGCCACAACATAATGCCTTTATAGAGAGACAAAGCCAAACATTACAATCAATGACACGTACTATGATGTCTGATTCAGGATTACCTGACAATTTATGGGGAGAAGCAATAATGTGTGGTAATCATATATTAAATAATGTTGTTAATTCAACAACAGGTGAATTACCATTCACACTGGCATGGTACAAAACCTCATTTAAGTTACATGCACACATTTGGAGCACCAGCATGGGTGCATATCCCTACACAACTCAGACACAAAAGTCAACATACAGCTAAAAGATTATTTTTTGTAGGATATAAATCTAATCATAGATCTTATAGATTCTGGGAACCAGGTACATCTAGAGTTTACACCAGTGCTAGTGCTAAATTCCTAGAACATGTAGGATGGAATAGATTAGAGCAAGATTTAAATAATGAAGTAATTATTGAACCCTACAAAAGGCAAAAAGATCAGACTAGTTATAAGAAGAGTCCAATAAAAGAAGAAGTCCATGAAGAGCAAATAGGACCAGAACAAGAGGAAACAGTTGATCAGGAAGAGTTAGATAATCAAGAACAGTTAATAAATGAAAGTCCACCTGTAAGTCCTGTAATACCTAGACGTACTACACGTGTAACTAGACCATCTGATAGGTATCAAACAAGTATAGTTTGCCAAGTAACTAAAGTTCCGACTGGTATAGATGAACTTAAGATGTATCCTGCTAAGGATCAGGAGAATTGGCAAAAGGCAATGGAAAAAGAACTAAATTCATTAAAGGTAATGAAAGTATATGAAGATGCTAAATTACCTCCAGGAGAAAAATCCATTGGGTGCAAATGGATATTTAAAGTAAAAACTGGAAATGATGGGACGGTTACCCATAAAGCTAGGTTGATAGCTCAAGGATTTAATCAAACTGCATCTGATTACGATGAAGTTTTTGCACCAAGTCTTAAAGCAACATCTTTCGGAGCAGCTTTAGTGTGGGCAGCTAAGAAAAACTATGTCATTAACCATTTAGATGTAGAAACTGCTTATTTGCATGCACGTTTGCAACACACTATATATTTGAAAAAGCCATTTATTTTAAAAGACAATAAAGTAAATAGTAATGATTGTTGGAAACTCAAAAAGAGTCTTTACGGGTTGAAACAATCTGGTTTTGAGTGGAACCAATATATTGTGAAAGAATTAAACAATATAGGTTTTAAATCTGGTTTTGCAGATCCATATGTGTTTAAAAGAGAAAATAATGGAACGGTGTCATTATTGTTATTATTTACAGATGATATTGCTTTGATAACTAAGACTAATAATGAAGCTAATGAGATTATATCATTATTAGCCAAAAAGATAAAATTAAAGCATTTAGGTGAAATTAAAAAGTATCTAGGATTGACAATTAACAAAACAAAACATGGATTTAAGATATCTCAAGAAGATAAAATTTGCCAATTAATTAAAATGTATAAAATGGAACTTTGTAAACTGGCAAAGACTCCAATGAGTCAGGAAGTTTGCCAAACTGGTGATCAAAGTCCCAAATTTGATAAGTCTATATATCAATCTTTGATTGGTAGCTTATCATATATAAGCAATTGGTCAAGGCCAGATATAGCTTATAGTGTTAATCAGCTGGCACGTTTTAATTCAGATCCACATCAATGTCATTAGCAATCATTAAAGAGAATTTTAAGATATCTTAAAGGAACAATGAACCATGCATTGTATATAGAACCAAAGGGTAATTTGAGTCTTAGTGCCTATGCAGATGCAAGTTTTGCAACTGATATAAACACTAGAAAATCAACATCTGGGATAGCTATATTATTTGGTAAAACACTAATAGGGAGGAGGTCAATCAGACAACAGCATATCAGCTTGTCCACGATAGAAGCGGAATTTTCATGTCTGTCATTACTATGCACTGACTTAATTTTGCACAAACAGTTATTATTAGACATGGGTATAACTGTTAAAGATTCCATTATTGTGTACGAGGACAACCAGGCAGCCATAAAGTTGGCTACTACTATTGCTGTAAAAACTAGATCAAAGCATACTGATTTAAGATACTTAAATGTTAGAGAATCTGTAAAGAATGGGCTAATTAAATTGGAATACTGCATGACAGAAGAAAACATTGCAGACTAATTTACAAAAGCTCAAGGAGTAATTAAGTTTAAAGAGAGTTGTAACAAATATGATTTAAAGATGTAAATAGTTATATTTATTATTATTTACTAAAAGGGGAGAATGTTAGGGATAACATTGTTTACCCTAACTGGTTTAGGTAAAATAATAACTATGTAATCATGGTTTGTAAGTTAAAGTGTCTGCAACTTTAAATATAGGAATGTAATTAAGGGAGTGGTTGTGAAAACACTTTAAAAGAAGCAAGACGACAGCTTGCTCTCTCTCTGGCTTTGATGATCCCTAATTACTGCTTAGACTCAAGACTGCGTTACTCGAACGGGAGAGATAAATGATGGACTGATTTGTAATTGAACTGACATAGGATATTCTACACGGACTTTGCTAACTTAATATTCTTGAATGGACTGACCAAATGATACATGACTATTGGACTGTTATTTTGACTATGCTATGAACTCATAATGGAATAAACTATATTTTTGATAGCACAAGCGTATCTGTTATTTTAACTGTATGTTAATAAACATACAAGCTTATCTCACTCATTTATCTGTGTGCCTGTCTGACTAACGCTGCACATTCTGTTTAGCTTGTCTCCTTAACCCTGGTTGGGGAACACAGGCTTAACACATTTGATCAATTTTTTTTCTCCCTTTTTCCTTACTATTTGGCGTTATGATGAACTATCTCTTTTTCTTTATTCTCTCTTTATAATGATTATAAATATGCATACTGTGTAAAGGAATATCGATTGTTGTATTAGATTGTTAAATAATTGAATTTATTGATTTATTAATAATAGTGACAGTTATATTTTGACTAGATATATAGGGGAAATAGTAAGAACATTAAGTATTAGTTAATTAATAAGTATAGGGTTCTATATATTAATATTACAATTTATTCTGTGAGCACAATTACGAATGTAATATTATCTGTGTTTAAGAATATTTAATATTTAAGATAAGGTTAGATAAATACACATATAGATTTATAATATTTAAATATAGTTGGATTTGATGTAATATTTATTTTATAAATATTTATTACATGAAGTGAAGTATAGAGGTTGAGCACATACCCTACAAAATTATATATCTGATTTAGAATTTGGATCTAAAATAATATATATATTCCAGTAACCAGTTAAGAACACAGCTACCCAGCAGATAGATAGATTTTGTAATTAGATAACGGTCAACCTTAACACAGAGGTTATATCACTGAATGTTAATTTGGGATAATATAATTAATATAGTTCAACAACAGAAACAAATCTTAAAAGAAATGACTTCCACAACTACTACAGCTCTGAAAACTGGAAGGAAGGTCACCCCAACATTAATAACTATGTTGGCAACAACTTCGCCCATGGCACAAAAAACCATAGAAATAGAGAAACAAGCCAATATCTCGAATGCCAACGTCCAATCAATTTTGCTGACCTTACAGGAATCGATGATGAAGCTGCAAGAAATAATGATGAAAAACCATAATGTAACGAGAGCAGATATCAATGAACTAAAAGAGGAGATGGAGAAATTAAAAGCAGAAATGACAGCGGACATCTCTAAAGTAGAGGACAAAGTTGGAATATTACAGCAGGCCTTGGAGAAAAATGAAGCAACAATAAAAGAGGTAGAGAAAAGGACTGAACGAACTGATAGGAAATTAGAAAGGGTAGATGAAGAATTAAAGAATGTGAGTAAAGAAATGGAGGACTCACTGGTCTACCTAGAGATGGACAAGGCAGCTACATACTTGAGATTCCAAAATGTAGTGGAATCCAGAGAAGAAGACCTGGAACAACAATGGGGGAAATACTGGCTGGATTATTGGAAAAGGACAAAGATGACATCTTAAGGGAGTTTGATGAAGTTTACAGGGTTAGCACTAATTATGCGAGATGCCACAAATGCCCAAGAGAAGTCCATATACAATTTATGAGAAGGAGTGTCCGGGATATCATTTATAGAATGTCCAGAGATGGAACAATTACGTAGAAAGGTAAAGAAATCTTAGTTCTTAGCTTACTTAAATCAGAAAAGAATTGCATTTAAATGGCTAATCCCAGAAGGGATGTTAGTGTCTTGGAAAGCAAGGATAATTAAAACAGATTCCATGGAAAAGGCCCAGGAATTCTATGAGCGGCTGGTGGGTCCGGAAGACCAGAGCAGTAAGGAGGAACTGGAAACAAACTCCCAGGAAGATCAAGGTTATTACAAAAATAAAGATGGAACTTTAGGAAATCAAGGAAATACTCATTTACGTCAGGAGACAGAAGAAACTACACACCTTCATGCACAAGAGATTGGAGTCGTTACAAGACAAAGAGCAAAACAGAATTAATTACATGGAAGAAGAAAAAAAACTACTAACAATTAATATAAATGGTTTAAACTCGACGATAAAAAGGAAAAGGATATTAGCTAAACTAATCAAACAAAATGCTGATATAATATGCCTACAAGAAACTCATATAAAAAAAACAGATGAAAAACACCTAGAATGTCCAAAATTAGGGAAGCTATTTACCGCACCAGCAGACACTGGAAAAAAGAAAGGGATTGCAGTATATGTTAAAGAGGATTTGAAAGCAGATTTAATAGGGTCAGATTCTGAGGGAAGAACTCTGGTTTTGCAGATCTGGATCAATGCCATCCCAATTCTCTTAGTGGTAATCTACGCCCCGAACGGAGATCAAAAAGAATTTTTTAAGCATCTTTATGGAAAAATAGTAGGATTGGAAAAAATAAATATTTGTATCATAGGAGACTTCAATCCTATTGCTGATTATCAAAAAGATCGTAGTAATGGGGGGAAGAATAAAGGGGGGGGGAGCTTCCCAAGATATGTAGGGAAATGATGAAGGAGTTAAATTTGATTGATATATGGAGAAGATCACACCCTGAGAAAAAACAATTCACATTCTACTCAAATCCCCATCAAATATGGACACGAATTGACATGGCATGGATGAATGGGGAAATAGCAAATGAGATAAAAGAGATTGACATTTTACCTAATGACTGGGCAGATCATAATCCAATTCAGACAATATGGAAGGGTAGGGAAAAACCAAAGAAAAGATGGACATGAAATACTCAATTAATTAGAGAAAAAGAATATACCAACAAACTCAAGGAGGAATTAAATTATTTCTTAAAGGAAAATGATAATGGAGTAACTACGAAACAAAACATTTGGGATATAATGAAGGCAGTAATAAGAAGTATAACAATCTCTTATAATGCCAAGAGGAATAAGGAAAAATATGCCCAGCAAAATAAATTACAACAAAAAATTAAGGAACTAGAAACTCAATTACAGAGTACCCCAAAGGATTTAAAATTGCAAAATCATCTTTTTTCTGTGGCATCTTCTGTAATTCTTTTTCCAGTTTTTTATGGTCATCTTCTAGAGCTTTAATCATTTGCCTCTTCCTAATGTTCCTTTTCTTTGTATAGTCAATTATTAATCCTCTTGCATACAATGATGGAATTAACTGAAGCACTCAACTGACAGAACAATGGAAAAGCACCAGGACCAGATGGTTTCCCGGCAGAATTTTATAAAACATTTCAAGAATCGTTGAGCATTCCACTGTTAGAAGTCATGACTGAAGTTATGATAAATAAGAAAATACCTGAAACATGGTCAGAAGCTTATATTACACTTATTCTAAAAGAAGGGGTTGACCCATTACAAATTAAGAACTATAGATCTATTTCTTTATTGAATGCAGACTATAAAATCTTTGCTTCAATCTTGGCAGAAAGGCTTAAAAAATACCTAAATAACTTTATTCACTCTGATCAGAATGGATTTTTACCAAAGAGACAAATTAAAGACAATATGAGGGTAATCCTGGACACATTGGAATATTATGAGGCACACCCGGAAAAACAAATGGCTTTGATATTCTTAGATGCCCAAAAGGCATTTGATAATGTGAACTGGAGATTTATGTTCTTACTATTGGAACACATGGGCTAGAAAATTTATTCAATTACTATTGGAACAGATTGCTAGAAAATTTATTCAAGCAATAGAAGCCTATATTATAAGCAAACGGCAAAAGTAATGATAGATGGAGAATTCACAGACTCTATTAATATTAAAAAAAGTACAAGACAAGGATGCCCATTATCTCCTTTGTTATTTGTATTGACCTTGGAAGTCTTAAATAGAAATATTAGAGAGGATATAAACATAAAAGGAATGAAAGTCAAAAAGGAGGAATTCAAATTGCAAGCCTTTGCAGATGACTTGGTCTTTATTTTGGAAGATCCTTTAGAGACAGCTTTAAAACTATTGGAAAAGATAGTGACGTATGGTGAGATGGCTGGTTTAAAAATAAATAAAGACAAAACAAAGATTCTGACAAAGAACATGTTATTAAGACAAAGAGAAGAGCTGGCAGATTTATTGAAAATTCAAGTTACGAACAAAGTTAAATATTTGGGATATATTTGATGTCAAGATGTACTGCACTGAAAGAGAATAACTATATTAAGCTTAAACAGCAGATAGCATATGACCTGAAAAAATGGGAAAACGTACAATTGTCATTGATAGGTAGAATTTCAACAATCAAGATGAATATTTTCCCCAGAATTTTATATTTGTTCCAAACAATACCAATTAGGTTAAGTAAGGATTACTTCGAAGAATTAAATAAAATTGTGTTGAAGTATATATGGCAAGGCAAGAAAGCGAGAATAAAATTAAAACTTTTACAGGATGCTAGAATTAGAGGAGGATTTGGCCTTCCTAATTGGGAGTTGTATTATCAAGCTGCAAACTTAATGTGGGTTAAAGAATGGATAATGTTAAGAAAGACTAGATTGTTGACATTAGAAGGTCATGATTTATTATTGGGTTGGCATGCTTTTTTATGGTATAAGGGAACTAAATCACAGGGTTATTTTAGAAGGCATTATATATGGGAATCGTTATGGTTGAATTGGGAGAAAACTAAGAAACAATGTTATTTGAAAATTCCAGTTTGGTTATCAACTATTGGAGCTTTTTCGTATCCTATAACTTATAAGAAGGAACAAACAGTTAGATATGGGGAAATATGGGATGAAAAGGGTGAACTTAAAATGATGCAAAATTTAGAAGAACAAGGTATAAAGATGAATTGGTTTTCATTTGTGCAAATACATGCAAGGTATCTTAAAGATTCTAAAATAGAAGGATTTTATTATAAATTGACTGATTTAGATAGGATTTTGACAGATACTGATGAAAAAGTGATTAAAAAACTAAATAGTTATTTGTTGGAAATTAAATTAGAGAAAGAACAAGTTAAAGAAACAATGATTGCTTGGGGGAAGAATTTTGGATATGGGATTGATTTAGAGAAATGGCAAAAATTGTGGTCACAAAATTATAAAATGACAATGTCAACAGCATATAAAGAAAATTTGTATAAGATGTTTTACAGGTGGCACTTTCCCCTGACAAGAATAGCAAGAATAAATCTGAAAAGTGCTAGAAATGTCATCAGATACCTGGCTCATATTACCATATGTGGTGGACTTGTGAGGAGGCCAGGAAATACTGGACTAGAATTCGCATATGGCTGGAAAAAATGATAAAGAAACACATAGATTTGAAACCAGAGATTTTTTTATTGGGAATCGTACCTGATATATATAATAAAAATTTAAAATATTTGATTGTAAATGTATTAACAGCAGCTAGGATTGTATTTGCTAAACATTGGAAGAGTGAGAAAATACCATTAGAGGAAGAAATTATTAAGAAAATATTGGAATGTGCTGAAATGAGTAGATTGACATTTGAAATTAGAGAACAAGAAGATAAACAATTTTATGAAGTTTGGGATCTTTTTTTATCAATGGATAGATAATACAATATAACAATAGAATATTTATAAATGAATATGTAATTTTTCTTGGTTTTGATAATCTTTAAGAATATTTTATTAAGATAGATTTGGTATGATTCTATGATTTGTTATAAAATAATTTAATTTAATTATAGTTGCTTAAGTATGAATTAGTAAAATTATAGTCAAATGATTGTTCAATGATGATATTGGGATATTTTATTGATGATTGATAATGTGAGTTATTATATAATGTAATTATTTTGATGACTATGAAATGGATGCACAAAAGGGAATGGTAAACCAACTGTAAATTTATGAAGAATGATATAATTTTTTTTTAATGTTAAGTTTTATGTCTTATATGTTTTTTGTCTGTCATTAAAATCAATAAAAACTTTTACCAAAAAAAAAAAAAAATATTGCAAAATAATAGCTAAACATAAATTGAATTTAATTGAACAAGAGAAAATGATTATAAATTTTAATTTGACTAGGCAAACTTATTTCGAGCATGCTAATAAGTCAGGAAGATGGCTATCTTATAAATTAAAAAAAGGAAAGAAAAGAGATTGATATATCAGCTAATAGATGGAAAGGGGGATATACAGCAGGTGATAGAACAGAAAAAAGAAATTGCTCATAAATATTTTGAAGATTTATATAAAAAGGAAGATGTTAATGAGGATAAAATAAGAAACTAGATGAAGTGAAGGATAAAACAATGGGGGAAGAAATGGTAGAACTATTAAACAAAGACATCACTTGGTTGGAATTGAAATCAGCAATAGAGAACCAGAAAAACAACAAAACCCCAGGCCCAGATGGGATTCCAGCGGAGCTGTACAAGGCAATTGCAGAACAAATTGGACCTCTTATGGTGGAAGTTTTTAATGATGTTTTATTGGCAGCCAGGATGCCAGACTCATGGAGGGGGCATTGATTTCGCTGATCCCAAAGGAGCATTCGGATTCCTGATATATAAACAATTATAAGCCGATTTCACTGACTACAAAATATTTACTTCTATTATAGCAAGCAGACTAAAAAGAATGCTAAATGTGCATATACATGAAGACCAAAATGGATTGCTCCCAACCAGACAAATTAGGAACAATTTAAGAATAGTACTAGATGTCTTAGAATTTTATGAAGCTCACCCCAAAAAACAAATTGCACTTATGTTTTGAGATGCAGAGAAGGCCTTCGACAATTTAAATTGGCAATTTTTAATACAAAAATATTATAATATGAATTTAGGCACCAAATTTGAAAATATTATAACAACTATTTATGATACACAATAAGCTAATATTATAATAAATGGGGAATATACTCACCCAATAAAAATAGAAAAGGAGTCAGACAGGGCTGCCCACTCTCACCCCTGCTCTTCATATTATCATTAGAAACATTACTAATGCGAATTAGACAGAATCCAGATATAAAAGGATTAAAGGTTAAGAAAGAAGAATATAAGTTGCAAGCGTTTGCAGATGATATGATATTTTTCATTGAGGAACCAATAGAAAGAGGACAAAAATTGATGAATGAATTAGAACAATTTGGAGCAGCAGCAGGACTCAAAATTAATAGGAAGAAAACTAAATTAATGACTAAAAATTTTACAGAAAAACAGAAAATAGTTAGAAAAAATTATAGAAATACAAGTGATAAAGAAAGCTAAATACTTAGGAATATGATTGACAGCACATTGTAAGACACTCAAGGAAAATAATTATGATAAATTGATGCAACAGGTAAAGAAGGATTTAGAAACATTGGGTAAGCTGCAACTTTCATTTTTAGGCAGGATCGCTGCCATTATTCTTCCAAAATTTCTATATCTATTTCAGATGATCCCAATTAAAGTGCACAATTTTTTTTAAAGAACTGAACAAAATAACTGTTAAATTTATTTGGCAAGGGAAGAAAACCTAGAATAAATTTAAAGGCAATGCAGGATATGAAGAGCAGGGGAGGACTGGCACTTCCAAATTGGGATTTGTATTATATTGCTGCCTCTTTAGTATGGTTGAAGGAATGGTGAATTTAACTAACAAGAGAATATTATTTTTAGAAGGCCGTGATTTGCAGAGAGGGGTGGCGCGCTTTTTTATGGGATGTAGGGAAAACTAGTCAGAAATATTTCCACAGACATCTAATCAGAGACTCATTATTAAAAGTACCAATCTGGACTTCAATAATGGAGGCGATGATCCACCCAAATAATCTGGATATCACTAAAACGATTAAATATAAGGACCTATTGGATACACAAGGAAATTTGAAATCGTGGCAAGAACTTCAAGAGCAAGGACAAAAAATTGATCAGTGGGCATACCTTCAAATTCAAAGTAGATATAAACAGGATAAGAAAGAATTTGGAATCAACAATAAATTCCAGCTATTAGATAAAATTTTATTAGGATCAGGCAAAAAAAATATAACAAAATTTTATAATTATTTATTAGAAGTCGAATTAGAAGAAGAAATTGTAAAAGGGAACATGATAGCCTGGAGTAGGAATGTAGGACATAGCATCATCTTAAATGGGAAAAGGTCTGGGGTAGAAACAATAAGATTACAAAGTCGGTAGCATATAAAGAAAATGCCTATAAAATGTTCTATAGATGGCACCTTCCTCCTTCGGGATGAGTCCGAATTGGTGGAAATGCAAAAAAAAAAAAAAGAGGGAGCTTTTTTCCATATGTGGTGGTCCTGTACAAAAACTCAAAAATATTGGCAGAAAATTAGAATTTGGCTGGAAGAAATGACAAGAGACCAGATCGAATACAAACCAGAGTCCTTTTTGTTACGGATCTTTGACAAACAAATATCAAAAAAAGCAAAATACATAATGATACACATTTTGACAGCGGCCAGATTAGCTTTTGCCCAATGTTGGAAACAGCCTCAGGTTCCATCAGAGGAAATGATCATTCAAAAAATTTTAAGTTGTGCAGAAATGGACAAATTAACTTTGGCACTAAAAAATAAAGACACCTCAATATACTACAATAGCTGGAACTGCTGGTACAAATGGATAAACCAAAGATAGATTTTACACTATAAGGTAAAAGAGGATAGGATAAATCCATAGTAGTGATATACAGATATATATAAGGATTAGGTGTGTGTATATGGCATAAATTAAGGGTTAAAAAAAGGAGAGATCTTACAAACTGTTGAAGATGATAATGTTTTTAATTGTTTTTAATTGTTTTCTATTTTTTTCTGTTTTCTTCTCTTTTTTTCTTTTCTTTTCTTTCATTTGTGTATGTGTTGTTGGTTTGTTTTAATTGTAAAATCAGTAAAATTTATTTATTAAAAAAATGTTCAAAGTTATTTCTCCATTGTCTTTTGGAGTTATTGCTTATTTGATACTTTTTGTTGTTATTTCTATGTCTAAAACTGGAAAAGCCTAAACTCTTGACATCTATTTTTTTTACTATATATTATGTTCTTCTGGAAATTCAGTTCAAATTTAAAAAGAGATTTACATGATTAAATTAGAAGACTTCTTGTTTCCTATATTGGCCAAGTCGATGTCTATAAGAAGTTTTGAACTGAAATAACATATGTGGGTGATAATCCAGTTTCTAAGTATCTTATATTGGAATATAATGCTGCTTTTATCCTGGAGGTAGAATATGGCCAGCAATAAGCAAATCAGCAGATGAAAATAGATAACCAAAAAGCAACAGAAATAATATTACAATTGCAAAAGAAAAAGTCTAGATTCTTCGGGGCTTTGAAAATATAGTGGAAATAGCCAAGTGGCTGTGCAAGTAATGAGCCTCCCTAGCAAGTAAGTTGAAAGGAAGCCTTCACTTGCAGGTATATGTATTCATCATGGCTCTGAAATGCTTTGCAAATCATTATGAAAAAATGTCATTAACAACTCTTTTCCATTTTTTCCCCTGGATCACAAGAGGAAACTTATATAACCACTCATCCCGTTCCAATATAGCTGCTTTAAAGATTTGCAAACAGTCGAAAGCGGCGGAGAAGCTGTTAAAGGGAACTTTTTTTCCTTCATTCTCCCACCCCATGGAAACAGCAGATGAAGATTTGAAATTTGTTTGGGCACTGAAGGTGAACTATTCTGAAAGTTGAAGTTAAGGGACAAAAGAGTTCTTGGATATTGGACTTAAAAATTTAAGAAATTGGAAAACCCTTATTAGAGGTATGGATTTCTGATCATTTAAAAATTGATGTTGCAAGTGGGAAGGGAGAGGAAAAAAATTGGAGCAGAAGTGGAAAAAAGAGGAGATTGCCTAGAATCTCAAAGAAAGATACAAGGTAATTGGACCTCTTTGATTAAACAGTAACCCCAGAAAAAGAAATAGAAGAAAGAAGAAAAATATAAACTTTTGGAACTTTTTTTGAATTATTTTTGATTAAAAATACTTGGGTGGTTGTTTTGGGGAAAGTTTGTCTTTTCAGGATGGCATCACTTGTGGATGAACTAAAGACTGAATATCAAAAATATAAAAAGGAAGAACAAGATGGAAAATATACTTTGGGCACTTTATTTCAATTTTTAGAAATGGCGTTAGGTACTTATGAAAAATTGATTACGCAGCAGAATGACTGGCCGGGACAAAGAAGAAGAGCAACAAGAAGCCATCTTTGATAAACAATGGGTTTTTTCCGGGGAGGAGGAAAAAGAGGATAAGAAAAAGGGGATTTTAAGATTTGAAAAAAACAACCAAAAAAGAGAAAAATGAGAGGAAAGGTGGATGCAAGGTTAGAAAGCAATGGAAAGGGAGTAAGAAAAGGGAGGAGGAGAGACAAAGGGGTAAAAAGGGCAAGGAGAAGAATAAGCAAGAGAGAAAGGGCGGGGAGGAGAAGCCTTAATGGTGGGAAGCAAGATCTAAAGAAAAAAAGTTTATTCAGAGACAATGGGTGAATTTAATTAAGGATAAAAGGGGGATTCTGGAAGGTATATAAGATTGTGTTTTTATATGTGTATTTAGAGTATAAAATTTACTGTGTAATTTTAGAATCTACTAAACAGAATCCCAAGATAAATTAAGTATTATATGAAGTACTTTTAAGTTAGGGTAATGAGTTAAAGGCATCACTCCAATTAGTGTATAGGAGAAGTATAGCAAAAGAAAAAAGATGAATGGATAGTTGGAAATAGAACAGACAAAGAATGTTATTGAAAATGGTAATAAGATATGGAAGGATATATAAAGGTTTTGTTATTTATTTTTTTTGTATATTGATAAAAGGCAATAAAATTTTAATTAACAAGAAATAATTTGGATGAAAAGGAGAAGCTGGGATAAGATATGAAGTTAAATAGATAAAGTAAATATTGATATTATAATTTGGAATCATTATGTTCTATTGGTTTTTCTTCTTTAATTATTATTATTATTATTATTTTAGAAAAGAATTTATAAGCTGTTATGCCTTGATTGTTTGTGCACTGTTTTTGTAAAAATGATAAAATTAGTTTATAAAAAAAAATGATAATAAGATATGAAAGGATATATAAAGTGAATATGATGTTTGAATTTGTGTCTGTGTGAAGAATTTCAACCCGGGATCAGGCAGCCTTCAGAAAAGATGTTTTAGTTTTGTTTATGTTTTGTGTCTTGTATGTTTATGAAAGGCAATAAAATTTTAATAAGCAAGAAATATAATTTGGATAAAAGGAGAAATCTGGATAAGATATGAAGTTAAATAGATAATGCAAATATGGATATTACAACTTGGAGTTATTTTATATGTTCCATTGGCTTTCTTCTTTAATTATTATTATTATTTTTTTAGAAAAGATTTTTCAAGTTGTTATGCCTGGATTGTGTATTGTTTTTTGTAAAATTAATAAAATTTGTTTAAAAAAAAAAAGATTTGCAAACAGTGTGATATTTACTTTCTTGCACGCTCCCAAAAACATTTTTTTCCAAATTATTTCTGAAGCATCACCCACTCTTTATGCCAAAGCATTAACTGGAATAAGTCTCTTATAAGACTTATAAGTCACTTGATAATTTTTGAAAAGACAGATTGACTTGCACTATTAACTGTTGTAACCTACAGATAATGGAGAAATCGAACGAAATTCAAAGATTAAAAACAGTCATTTTAATTAAATTTAGAAACAAACTCTTAACAATGAAGTTCTACAACAATAACAACAAATCATTTTGTGAACAACTTGTGTAAAAATAGAAAGACTGATGAAGTGAAAGTATGGCCATGTGATGAAAGGATCCTTTAAAAACAGACTACATTTTTAATAAAAGCAGCATTGATTAAGGTTGGCACACAATTACAGATGCCATATTTTGTGTTTTGTGCCAAGAAAAATCTCTGTGCTTGGAACCATTGATCCATGCAACAAAATGTGCTGTATCATAGTATCAGATGCTGTTTCTATTTTTAGCAATGTGTAATTAGTCTCAAGACCACATAGATAGGAATATGATAATATTGAGAGACATGTTCTATCATAAAGTCACTTAAGGAGCATATTTGAGTCAGTCATCATAATGGAGATATAAAGAACATTCTGAACCAAATTGGATCCCAAACAAATGTCTTTTTTTAAGTACTAATTTTAAGTACTAAGTTAATTCTGAAATTGTGAGAGAGCCACACTGCTTATCCAATGTTTTCAAACATTGCAAAAGATACAAGTCAAGATGACCAATATGCAGTTTTGGACATAAATCCTGATTTCCATCTTATTTTCTTAAGAGAGAGTGGGAAAACACATTCCCCTTTTGACTAATCTGGTGAGATATTAATATAACCTTGAATAAATTTTATTCATTGTGCCAGAAGGGAGAAATCCTGGAAATGTGAAGTGAGATAGCAAAAATGGTTATTTCTGCCACCTTCCCAATAATGCCAACACAACATGCATATTTGGGGAACACCATTCCATTTTGAAACAACCAGGAAGCACATTCTCACTTCTCATTATCTGTTGGGGAATCTAGGAAAAGATACCCTTATGAATTGTACTAACAGCTGCCTGGAGATGATGCAAAATTAGTTTGATTGGGAAAGGAGGAAAATTCATGTGTCATTATTTCACTTCTCAAGTCTTCTTCTTTGTAAGAATTCTAATGGACTCTGAATGACAGACTTCGAGAAGAATGAACTGTGAGTGACAGTGGATATATCCATACTACAAGCAGGATCCACCCCAAGCCATCAAAACAATGACATGGCTTCAGGAGAAGCTACTTTATAATCAACTATCCCATTTATCCTTTCAATCTAATCTTGTCTGATGGGCAGAAAATTTCAAAGATTTTTTTTTCATCCAGAATTATTTGATCATTTTTATCTAGCAATGGCAGAATTATTTTAAAAAACTGGGCAACAATCACTGTTTCTTGAGAAGATAGATTCCCCCCTCCCCACCAAAATAATGCTGTACAAGTCCTGCTTCTGTGTTGGGACTCTTCAACTATGCAGTTAGACATATGTTTTGACTGACTCCAACACAAAACACATAAATGAAGTACCTTGGTATACCAGCCATTTATCAGTGATGCTCTTAGGATAAGTAGGGCAGATGTTATATCACTGAGATCAGCACAGAAAGATGTGTGGGTAGAATATGGCATATTAAAATCTGGACTGTTGAAAATGGCTTGCATAAATACTTAACTCAAGAAGAATTTGGATCTGTGTCACTCTTTTTTGTAATATGCAATGTGTGGCGATCCATGAAAAGTTCTCAAATTTTCATAAATGAAGGAAATGCCTAACTACAATCTTTTTTTTTTTTTTTTTGCACCAAGAGACCAGACTGATTAGTTTCCTCAGTGTGTTTAGGTATCGCCTCCAGGCAATTTTGATCAGAGATAACAATTTCTGATTGTTAATATGCAGCTGTTGATATGTAGTTATTAATTGTAATCTTGCTTCACTGATTTTATGAGTTAAGGGCTATATCGACTACATGTTTGCATTAATTGAGAAGGGATCTCTGTACAGATAGACATCAAGACTGAGGCTGAATTCTTTTATACACTTAACCAGGAAGGAGCTTGTGTTAAATTCAAAAGGGAGGGCAGTTTTTAAATATTCTAGGCCTGGAGACCAGCGATGAGAAACCTCCGACCCATTGGTGGGATTTGTTAGGGATAACATTGTTTACCCTAACTGGTTTAGGTAAAATAATAAATATGTTATCATGGTTTCTTAGTTAAAGTGTCTGTAACTTTAAGAATGTAATTAAGGGAGTGGTTGTAAAAGCACCATAAAAGAAGCAAGGCACGGCAGCTTGCTCTCTTTGGCTTTATGATCCCTAATTACTGGATAGACTGAAGACTGCGTTTTTCCCCTACTGGAACGGGAGAGAGAAAGGACTGTTGATTTATCAACGGTGAGAGGACTGATTTATTGTAAGTGAACTGACATTGGATATTCTACACGGACTTTGCTAATTGAATATCCTTGAATGGACTGACTAAAACGATATATGACTAATGGACTGCTATTTTGACTATGCTATAAACTCTAAGTGGAATAAACTATATTTTTGATAACACAAGCGTATCTGTTATTTTTACTGTATGTTAACTAACATACAAACTTATCTCACATATTTATCTGTATGCCTATCTGACTAACGCTGCACATTCTGTTTAGCTTGTCTCCTTAACCCTGGTTGCGGAACACAGGCTTAACACTGGTTATGGGACCAGGCTTAACACTGGTCATGGGCCCAGAGGCTGCAAAGTCAGTTTAACTAGGATAAAACAGATTTATGTAAAAAGTGAGAGTTTGTGTTATTACACATTACAGTAAACAGACATCTGTGTTTTATTAATTATAGTTTTATATCCATAAAAGAAAACATGGCACAAGTCAATCTACAAAGTTTGTCCCTTATATCCAAGTTGGATGGAACAAACTATGTATCATGGTCTATGAAATGTAGTCTACTTCTGCGAAGAGAAGGTCTGTGGAACATAATTGAAAATCCACCAAACGTAGAGGAATGGGATCCAGAGATTGAGGAAGATAGACAAAAGATAGAAGACTTTAAGCAGAAGAATGAACAAGCTCTTTGCATAATAGGACTAACACTCTCTGACCAGCAACTTGTTCATATCCGCGGAGAGCAAACAGCTGTTGGGTGTTGGCAGAAGCTGAAGAGGATTTATGTTCGAGATAATGTTGGTGCTCACATAAATCTTACACGGAAGCTTTTCAGGACGTATCTCCAGACGAAAGGTGATATGCTGAGTCATTTGAATTCTATGAAAAACATTTTTCAAGAACTGCACAAGAAAGAACTTATTTTCTCTGAACTACACCAAGTCTACATAATTCTATCATTACTAGATGAAAGTCACTACATCACTTCCCTTGAAATTTTGCCTAAGGAAAGTTTAACTTTAACTGATATAACTGGCAGATTGATTGAAGAGGCCAGAAGAAGACTTGAAAGATATCAGTTAAGGAGGGAGCAACCTCAAAAAGAAGATATTGAATCTCCTACTGCATACGCAATTAAAAAGTGTTTTAATTGTGGAAGAAGAGGACATTTGGCAAGATTTTGTAAAAAAGCAAAGTGCCAGAACGCTGGCCAGAATACTAAAAGTAATCAAAATAAAAATAAAAATTTAGAGTTAGCCATGTATATTAATGGAGCTGTAAAAAATAATTTATGGGTAGTTGACAGTGGAGCATTCCACTGTATAACAAATGATAACAAAAATTTTATTAAAATGTCCCAGAGTACACAGCAAATATCGTTAGCCAATGGCTGGAAACTGAAAGCTAAAGGTCAAGGTATAGCATATTGTTCTTTCATAAAAGAGAATGTAAAAATGTTATATGTACCAAATTAAGTTTAATTTAATTTCAGTTAGAATTTTGGTTAAACTAGGATATGTAGTTACCTTTAGGGGAGATAACTGCATAATTGAAAAAGAAGATAAAAAAATTACTGCATCTTTAAGAGGTGAATTATATGTTTTAAATGATAATAGTTTAGAGGTGGCTAATACGGTTTATGATAATAAGAAACCTCATGATGAATGTATTCACTTGTTACACTGACGGCTAGGGCATTTAAATTTTAAATGCTTAAGAGAACTGTTCAACTATCTAAAGGAATAAATTTGAAACCTTGTAATAAGTATTTGCAATGTTTTGCTTGTAACCAAAGCAAAAGCAAGGTCATACCGGCAAATAGAGTTGATGGATTTACTACCAAAGAGTCTTTAGAGGTAGTATTTGCTGATTTAATAGGTCCGACAAAACCAAGTGTAGGAGGAGCTTGATACATATTAAGTATAATGGACCACTATTCTAGATATGGGTTTTGCTATTTAATGAAGAGCAAAACTGAAACGTATCAAAATCTCTTTAATTGGATTAAATTTGCTGAAAGGAAAACTAAAAAGAAATTAGTAACTCTTATAACAGATAATGGTATGGAATTTACAAATAATAAATTCCAGAATAGACTTAGGATGTTAGGTATTCAACATAAAAAGTCTGCACCATATAGGCCACAACATAATGCCTTTATAGAGAGACGAGGCCAAACACTGCAGTCAATGGCACGTACTATGTTGTCTGATTCAGGATTACCTGACAATTTATGGGGAGAAGCAATAAGGTATGGTCATCATATATTAAATAATGTTGTTAATTCAACAACAGGTGAATTACCATTCACTCTGTGGCATGGTACAAAACCTCATTTAAGTTACATGCACACATTGGAGCACCAGCATGGGTGCATTTCCCTACACAACTCAGACACAAAGGACAGCATAGAGCTAAAAGATTATTTTTTGTAGGATATGAATCTAATCACAGATCACATAGATTCTGGGAACCAGGTACATCTAGAGTTTACACCAGTGCTTGTGCTAAATTCCTAGAACATGTAGGATGGAATATATTAGAGCAAGATTTAAATAACAAAGTAATTATTGAACCCTACAAAAGGCAAAAAGATCAGACTAGTTATAAGGAGAGTCCAATAAAAGAAGAAGTCCACAAAGAGCTAATAGGACCAGAACAAGAGGAAACAGTTGATCAGGAAGAGTTAGATAATCAAGAACAATTAATAAATGAAAGTCCACCTGTAAGTCCAGTAAGACCTTGACGTACTACACGTGTAACTGGACCACCTGATAGGTATCAAGCAAGTATAGTAAGCCAAGTAACTAAAGTTCCTAACTAAAGTGTAGATGAACTTAGGATGTATCCTACTAAGGATCAGGAGAATTGGCAAAAGGCAATGGAAAAAGAACTAAATTCATTAAAGGTAATGAAAGTATATGAAGATGCCAAATTACCTTCAGGAGAAAAATCCATTGGGTGCAAATGGATATTTAAAGTAAAAACAGGAAATGATGGGACTGTTACTCATAAAGCTAGGTTGGTAGCTGAAGGATTTAATCAAACTGCATCTGATTACGATGAAGTTTTCGCACCAAGTCTTAAAGCAACATCTTTGAGAGCAGCTTTAGTATGGGCAGCTAAGAAAAATTATGTCATTAACCATTTAGATGTAGAAACTGCTTATTTGCATGCACCCTGGCAGCACACTATATATTTGAAAAAGCCAATGATTATAAAAGACAATAAAGTAAATAGTAATGATTGTTGGAAACTCAAAAAAAGTCTTTACGGGTGGAAACAATCTGGCTTTGAGTGGAACCAATATATTGTGAAAGAGTTAAACAATATAGGTTTTAAATCTGGTTTAGCAGATCCATGTGTGTTTAAAAGAGAAAATAATGGAACGGTGTCATTATTGTTATTATTTACAGATGATATTGCTTTGATAACTAAGACTAATAATGAAGCTAATGAAATTATATCATTATTAGCCGAAAAGATAAAATTAAAGCATTTAGGTGAAATTAAAAAGTATCTAGGATTGACAATTAACAAAACAAAAAATGGATTTAAGATATCTCAAGAAGATAAAATTTGCCAATTAATTAAAACGTATAAAATGGAACTTTGTAAACTGGCAAAGACTCCAATGAGTCAAGGAGTTTGCCAAACTGATGCTCAAAGTCCCAAATTTGATAAGTCTATGTATCAATCTTTGATTGGTAGCTTATCATATATAAGCAATTGGTCAAGGCCAGATATAGCTTATAGTGTTAATCAGCTGGCACGTTTTAATTCAGATCCACATCAATGTAATTAGCAATCATTAAAGAGAATTTTAAGATATCTTAAAGGAACAATGAACCATGCATTGTATATAGAACCAAAGGGTGATTTGAGTCTTAGTGCCTATGCAGATGCAAGTTTTGCAACTGACATAAACACTAGAAAATCAACATCTGGGATGGCTATATTATTTGGTAAAACACTAATAGGGAGGAGATCAATCAGACAACAGCATATCAGCTTGTTCACGATGGAAGCGGAATTTTCATGTCTGTCATTACTATGCACTGACTTAATTTTGCACAAACAGTTATTATTAGACATGGGTATAACTGTTAAAGATTCCATTATTGTGTACGAGAATAACCAAGCAGCCATAAAGTTGGCTACTAATATTTCTGTAAAAACTAGATCAAAGCATACTGATTTAAGATACTTAAATGTTAGAGAATCTGTAAAAAATGGACTAATTAAATTGGAATACTGCATGACAGAAGAAAACATTGCAGACCAGTTTACAAAAGCTCAAGGAGTAATTAAGTTTAAAGAGAGTTGTAACAAATATGATTTAAAGATGTAAATAGTTATAGTATTATTATTACCTAAAAGGGGAGAATGTTAGGGATAACATTGTTTACCCTAACTGGTTTAGGTAAAATAATAAATATGTTATCATAGTTTGTTAGTTAAAGTGTCTGTAACTTTAACTGTAAGAATGTAATTAAGGGAGTGGTTGTAAAAGCACCATAAAAGAAGCAAGGCACAGCAGCTTGCTCCCCTTGGCTTTATGATCCCTAATTACTGGATAGACTGAAGACTGCATTTTTCCCCTACTGGATCCGGAGAGAGAAAGGACTGTTGATTTTTCAACTGTGAGAGGACTGATTTATTGTAAGTGAACTGACATTGGATATTCTACACGGACTTTGCTAATTGAATATCCTTGAATGGACTGACTAAAACGATACATGACTAGTGGACTGTTATTTTGACTATGCTATAAAACTCTAAGTGGAATAAACTATATTTTTGATAACACAAGCGTATCTGTTATTTTTACTATATGTTAACTAACATACAAACTTATCTCACACATTTATCTGTATGCCTATCTGACTAACGCTGCACATTCTGTTTAGCTTGTCTCCTTAACTCTGGTTGGGGAACACAGGCTTAACACGATTCAACTTTTTTAAACCACCAGTTCTGTGGGCTTGGCTTGGTGGATGTGTTTTGCATGCATACACGAGCTTTGCATGCACGCAGATGGGTTGATACTGACCTTCTCCTGCAATCCTGCACTCTCTCTGTGTGTTCCACAGTTGATGCATGGCAATCAGCTGTGCCGCTCAAAGCAGCTGAGCTCAAAACCAGGAAATAAAGGTCAGCATAGACCCGGGGTGGGTAGGCGGGCCCAGCAGCTGATTGTTGGAGCAAACTGGTTCGCTCACAGGTGATCCTTGGAGCTACCAGGCCGAAACAGTAGAATACCACCCCTATTCTAACCTGTGGGTTTAATTTGGCCTGTGAGACTTTCCCACACTCAGGCATTGGTAGAAATATCCTGACTTCTTCCATTTTCTCTCTGACCATGAAAAAAAGTGGGAAGGAGATGAATAGGTTGTGTGCCTCAGCAGTACTTTGTCCTCTGGTCCTGCCTGCTGACATATTTCCTGAACTGGGACAGGAAAAAAATGTTTTCTGTAGTGTTATAGGATCATAAAAAGGAGTTTTATTAGATGATTGGGTTAGAAGTCACTTAGCTATTATTAGACTCACTATGTATCTAATATATATAAAAAAAATGTTTGTATGTCTGTGTTGCAAAGGGGACCTACGCTTTGGCTATCTTGTTAAGATACATATATACTTAGATAATATTTAAAATTCTGCTTTTTGACATTTAGGGTGCAGAACAGAAAGGGAAGTGAAGATAGCTCCTTCTTGTGATTTGTTATATTAGGTTTTAGGGATAACTACAAAAAAGAAATAATAGTAATATGGACTAAGGAAGAGACATGCAACTTTAGTTCTTTTTATTCCCTAAGCAAACCAGAATAATCTTTTAATAGTGACATTGCAGCAGACTATGTATGAGGCATACATTATATATAATGAAACATTTATTTTATGGTTATGATATAGAAAATTGCTTCATATAAAAGGTTATTTGGTAGAAATGCGATATTGATGTTCTTGTTATAAGATGGATCTACTATTTAAGACATTATTGATGTTTCTTGTCCGTACTCACATATATGTATACGCCTCAAATGTTATTTGTTATTTGGCTGCCTCAAGGAAATGGTTTTCTTGCTATTGATCAGCTTGCAAATGTTTATTTATTTAGATATTATTTTTATTTATGTGTTGTTCTCTCCCTTGCTCTGGAGCCAGTTATCAACTTTTCCACCCACAGGGAACTCAAAGCTGTGATTTCTCTCCCTCATGGGCCATCCAATTAATAATAATAATAATAATAATAATAATAATAATAATAATAATAATAATAATAATAATAATAATAATAACAACAACAACAACAACAACAACAACAACAACAACAACAACAACTTAGCTCTAGTTCAGAACCATATATAGGGACATGAACATCGTATATACACTGACCACAACAGGCATGTTATGCTAGGATACTAAATGAGTCATGCATAACCAAACACTTCTCCATCCCATTTTTCTCTATCCCATAACAAATCTAATGGTCTCTAATAATGGCTCTTCTTGCTGCTTCAGGTTTTCTTCTTGCATCCTTTCCCCAGCAGCTTCTGTGGTGGGAGGCAAGAGAGGCAGAATTATCAAGATGACATTGTAGCACAAACCCCCCCTTTTTGCATGTCTGTTATGACATGACTGTACAGGCATGGTTGAAAAGAGTGGAGCTTGTGATGCCATAAAGCTGCTTTTGTCATTCTAACAAGAACAACAAGACTCCTGTGGAATCTTCCTCAAGCATACAGAAGTTGTCAGAAATTCACAATAGCAGATTTTATCACCATTATTTCATACAATAATATAGTATAAAGGCTAGAAAGGACCTTGAAAATCATCTTTTGTTTGTGCCCAGTGCAGAAATCCACTATTACAGAATCCTTGACAAATGGCAATTGAGTCTTTGTTGAAGCACCTCCAGTGAAAGAAAGAAAAAATCACCCCTTCCAAGGCAGTCTGTTACTCTATTCAACACTTCTTACCATTAGGACATTCTTCCCTGTATGCATTAATACAGTCTTCGTACTTTAAATCAAAGCAACATCAAGTATCTTTATTATGGTCTTTGACCAGCCTTTACAATGAAAAGAGTACAGTAAAAAAAGAAATAGTTTGACATAACTATTTAACAATAGCATAGGATTTAAGCTTATACCATCCCCATAGGGTTTTACAGATGTATCTGGGTGGTTTATAACCTTTTGCATATTGCCTCCAACAATGACAGTCAGAACATTTCATCAGTGGAACAGCTTGCCTCCAGAAAGTGTGATTGCTCCAACACTGGAAGTTTTTAAGAAGAGATTGGATAACCATTTGTCTGAAGGATTTCCTATCTAAGCAGGGGGTTGGAGTAGAAGACCTCCAAGGTACTTTCCAACTATTCCATTCCATTCTAATCAGGATCCTCTTTTATTTGGAAAAATGAAAGGCTGAGTCAACCTTGAGCCCTGTCAGAATCAAATTTGCTATTGGGGAACAGAGAAAAAATAATAGGACAATAAAACAACATATTTAATTGCAGTTGTATAATGTGGCTGAATCTATCTGAGTACCTGATACGTAATTGATACTTTAAATTAACTTTGGACTGGGAACTTAACTTCTGATTGAGAGGTTATAACCAGATTTGGTTATAAGATGGCAGCTATATAAATGTTTTAAGCGAACAAACAAGAAAATAAATTCACTGTTTCTGGAACAACCCAGAGTGAGTCTTTCCCAGGGGTGGGATTCAAATTTTTTAACAACCAGCTTTGTGGGCTAGGTGGGCATGGCTAGGTGGACATGGCCATGTGCTGGGTGGGTGTGGCTTCTTCTTTTTTTTCAGCAGCACCCCCCATTTTTTTTGCCTCCTGGGCCTTGGGATCCTCCGGGGGGGGGGTGTTTTTGCTCCCAGAAGGCATCCCTGGGGCTCAGGAAGGCAAAGAATGGAGCCAGGGGCCATGCAGCACCCTCCTGTGCTCCATTTTTGAGCCTCCTGGGCCTCAGTGGAGCCTCTTGGGGTGGCATTTTTGCTCCCAGAAGGCTCCTGGAACCCAGGAAGGAAAAAAAAGAGCTGAGGGGGCACAGCCTCCTGGGCGAAGCAATAAGACAGCGAGAGGGATCCCGGAACAGCTGATCATCAGAACACTATTCATTGGGAAGGGGAAAAAAAGAAATACCTTAAGGACTGTAGAGGGAGAATGCAGTCAGTGATGTCACACACGTGCAATAACTACTGACTGGGCAGGGAGGGAAGGGGTGGGTGGAGAAGGGCAGGGCCATCCAGGGACACTATTTGCTGGTTCTCTGAATTGAGCAGAATCAACAACCAGTTCTATAGAACCATTCCGAACCGGTAGAATCCCATCCCTGGTCTTTCCCATCTCCTCCATGACCATTCTTCAAATAATTAAAACTAATATGTATTCCTATAGATTTCTTTTCTCCAAGTGAAGCCAATTATTCTTGTAAGTTATTTTTTCTGGACTTTTTACTATCTTGATTCTCTCTGAATATATTTCAGCTTGTTAATAATCCTTCCTAAAATATGGTACCCAGAGCCAAATGTATTATTCTAGATATAGTTTGACTAATTCAAGGAAGACAGGAATAATGATGACATGGAATCTGACTCTTCAATTCCGATTATGCTAGCTGTTATATTTCATATAATAGAGGATCACATTTTGGGCCTGTAGAGGATCACATTTTGGGCCCGTAGTCAACTAAGATACCCAGATCTTGTCTGTACTACTATCACCCAGCATCATCTCCCTGATCTTGTAGTCAAACCTTTGATTTATTTTCTGTTGAAATGAAGGAATTTCAGTTTGCATATCTTGAAATTGATGGACAAATTAAAATTGATCCTGCTGATTTCTACTTGTTTAGGCATGGCAATATTCTCCTGAGTCCTGATATTGTGTTTGTTGTTTACCCAGTCATCAAATTAATTTATAAATAACTTGAATAGTATAGGGAATCTTGTGGTGTTCCATTCCATACTTTCCAGTTTGACATCAACTCATTGGATGGAATTGTTCATTTTACTCCAATAACTGTGGCCAAATATAGGAGGTAGTTCTCATCTCCATTTCAAGGCTATTGAGCCAGCACTGTCCTAAGACATGTCCACAGTCACATGGCCAACCTGACATTGCAGAGTACTATTACTTTCCCACCAAAGTGTTACTTATTTATCAATTGACATTTGCATGCTTTTGAATTGCTAGTTTGGCAGGAGCTGGAGGGAGAATGGGAGCTCACCTGTTGCATGGCGCTTGGGTCTCAAACCAAGTCTGCTGCTTTCCAGCAAACAAGCCAAGTATCTTAACCACTGAGCCACTACACCATTCTCTGCTATTGAAGAACATTTGTAAATTTCCACTGGTAAAGAATGTTGCAACAAGGATTCTGTCATACTGTTTATTAAAAGGTCATAAGTTTCTAGTATAGACTGAACTAATTATTTGTTTGTTTCTAGACATAAATCAGATATTGATTATAGCATAGGTATAAATTTATCTATGACCCTAGACTAAGAAAAATAGAAACCAATACAAAGCTTTAAAGTACATAGTAAGCCAAGCATGAAACAATTAATAATAAAAAGAAAATACTAACCAACTTCTGCAAGCCATAAATATTGCTAAGAACCTGGCAACATCTTAGTAGTTGTCTATATTTGGTTTTATAGGAGAAAGTCTATAACACTTTGCCCAGAGAGACAACTAAGGTTTCAGATAAATGAATTTATAAATGCTAAATGCCATGAGTGATACGATGTGCAAATTAATAATGCATGGTTTATTCTGTGTCTGAACACACAAAAATGTGATTATCATATGGGATGCTCATAAATCTCTTTGTTGTTGCTATTATACGATGCAACATATCAAATGGGCTAAGGCAGAACACTTCCTAGAGAAATATGTAAGATATTATAAAGGTATCTAGAGATCAAGTAGGCAGGGAGCAGCAGTTGTATCATAATGGAAAGAAGTCAATTTGAACATCTAAATCCCAAATTCTCTCTTGATTGAACAAAGCCTTTATCTAGGCTAAAGGATGATACAGCCAGGAGTAAAAAAGCCAGAGTTAATCAAATAAGAGTCAATTTGCCTCCTTAGGTAAACCTATCAGAGTACGATGAATCAAAGACACATCCCTCAAATATATTTCAACCAAAATCTGAAATGCAAATGTCTCACATAGACTCCAAGAGAGATTACACCAAGTAGAGGCAATTGAGATGATGAGTAAGGGACAGTGAATATAGCTATGAGAATTTTTGACTGAATAGCTTTATAGATGCTTAGCTGAGCACTCTGTTTTTTTGGAATTTAATTGCTGCAAAGATATAGAATTTGCCTTAATGGGCCACATATTTAAGGACAATGTTGGGCTCTTATAGAAGTTACTCAGTTGATTATTCCAGAAGGCTGAAGGTTGGAAGTGGATGCCTAGGTAGTCATTAACCTGGTCAGATAGTCTTTTATTAATTTTCCATTAGGCTGGAAATTTCAAATACTTTCTTTAAAATATTAAAATTTCAGTTTTTGAATCGTGGATTTATGAAGGCCACTTTAATTGTGGATAGAATGGTGATATCATCTCTGTAAAGAAGAATTGGAGGGGAGCATGCGTAAATAGCTTAAGACCAAGATATATTAAACCCTAAAATATTATACATTCAACTAGTGTTTTTCAATAAATCCACATATCTTAAGGTTGCCATGTTTGAAAAACTCTGCATTAAACCTTCCTTACGGCTTAACTTTGATGGAGCTTAGCCTGGATTGTGAGGAATGGTGCTTTGTGAGGCATCTGAAGCAAGCCATGTTTCATGCTACACTTGTCATGAGATCATAATCTATGTCATTTGTGAACATACACCATAAATGTGTGTAAAATCAATTGCCATCCTCGCTCCTGCAAGTCCCATGGACACCTATAGTTAACTATGGAATTCTTCATCTTATGAAACTTGAGCTGTCATATTTTTTCTTACTCTTTCACTGTACAGTTAAAAGCATTAGAAAAAATAGTTTTATTCAGAAAATATTTTTTTTTAATCTGCTGCCAATGTTTGATTGATTGATTTGGATTGATTTTGGTTTTTATATATTTGAAGTATTATTCTACTATGTACTTGATTTTAATTGTTATTGGTTATTATGAGTTAAATAATTCTCAAAATAAATAAATGCTTAAAAATAGAAGTTTGGTAGGCCTGTCTCTTGCTCTTCACACTGCACTGATTGAATTGGCCTGGTAATGTTAATTAAGATGCTTTAATTTTTAAATATAATTTGTCTTTGTGTGTGTGATATTTGTGTGTGTGTGTGTGTGTGTGTGTGTGTGTGTACAAAATCTTCTTTCCTTTGGGGACATCAATCCAAATTGACATCATCATGTCAGTGACATTTGTCACTGAAAAGGAAATGGACAAGCAAAGTCACATCCTGTTAGTTACAGTATGTTAATTTTCAATTTCCATCTCTTTGGTAGATTCTGCAGTGTATGAATTTTCTTCATGTGGCTGTCCCTGGATCCATTGGTCTTAGAAAATTATCCTTACTATTTTGAGTACAGGAAAGCACTGGTAAAACCTACCCTAATCTGCTTAACCAATGTGCAAGCATCAGAGAATCTAGTCAAAACTAATGTGCTCCAGCTTAGCATTAACCATCTCTGAGCTAATACTAAAGTATACAAATATAGTTCTTTTGGATGTACATAAAACATTGCTCTCAGAAGAATATTGGTGATGGGGCTATAGAATGGTCATTATCAAGTGCTGGAAATACTTTGGTCAGCAATGGGAAGAAAGTGTCTTTCCATCTTCTCCTAACAGTGGTTTCTGAAGGTCTTTGGGTCTGGCTTTCTCCAGGAAAGAAGAGGACAATGGGATGAAAGAAGACATCCTTTCTTATATGGGATGTCTCTCAAATTCCGGTCAGATAAGGAGACATCTGTGGCATGAAATAAGCTTTTCTTCAGCACTGGTTTTTCTCAATTATTGACATTTGGGATTTAAGCTGTTTTTTACAGAGAAAAATAATATATCTGTAAAGTGTAACAATAAATGAGAATCCTAACATCCCAACAACAACTCTCTTGGAGCATGCCTACTTCAGCATGCCTATGGTGACCAGATTTATTTCATTTGAAATATTAATCAACTGCTTCTCCCAAGATGGTAATTTGCCCACCTCTACCCTGAAGTCCAATTGTAATGAAACTCTGATTGTAAATGGGCTATTTTTGAAAATAAGCACCCGAAGTGTTCAGTGGAATTCAGGTCTGCAATTCTGTGATTGCTATTAAGTTACTGGAAAAGAGAACCATACAATATACTTTGAAAGCCAGAGGGGAAAGAGGGAAAAAGAACAATATTGGGGCAAGATAAGTTATATGCAACTTTAAATAGTAAACTTAAGATATCTCTCTGATTTGGTAAGAAATTCAAGAATGATTCCAGATCTTGGGTACCCTGGTTGAATAGCATTGGTTGTGGTTGCATTCTATTCCCATAATTCAAATCCAGCACTGAATGATGCAGCTTTTCTCAAAGGAGCAGAAGCAATAGAAAGGACAAAGAGATCTAGTGTATCTACACCTGCTCCAGAATGTAACCGAATGAAATTGGGTATCATGGATTCTTTTCAGGAGAAGCAGACAAAGACTAAAGAAGCCTTCTAACAGGGACTTTTACACACACACACACACACACACACACACACACACACACATATATATATATATATATATATATATATATATATATATATATATATTCTTAAGTTTTCGCGAGTACTTACATGTATGGTATTCAGCTTTGTTCTGGTATTTCCCCACGTCATTATAGTTGTGCTTTTAAAGTTGTAGCAACGTTTCGGCAGAATCTCATCTGCCATCATCAGGCTATCCGAACAAAGCTGAACACCATACATGTAAGTATCCACGAAAACTTAAGAAAACACACACACACACACACACACACACACATATATTCATATTCTCTATAATACAAAGATTGTTTTTTTTCTTAGTTTTTCCCCTTGTTATTCAATTTTACTCCTTATCCTATGCTAATTTATTTATCTTCCTATATTCTATCCACTTATCTCTACAATCTATTCTTCTTTCTTCCTATATTGGTTTATTTAAACCATCCCAATCTATTTTCCCTTTGACTTCTGCTGGACCACTTCTCTTAAGCTTTTCTACATCCCTCTAGTCCTTTCTACCCACCTGCCTCACAGTCATCCATATGGTCTCAGGAGACCAGATCCTGAATGGAGGCTGGTATCCATGAGTGCTCTTTCCTTGTTGCGCAAAAGTTGCAAATCTATACATTTCAGGCTTTCTGAACCATCCTTCCTTCCATCCTCCACTTTTGTGCTACAGGGTTTCTGGAACCAGATGTTGCATCCGTTGCCTCATGCACTTGCTAGTGTCCACTTGGCAGCTGTTCTGGTCAGGAATTATCTTCTTTCTGATGCGAAGGGCCCCAATTTTTCCTTAGGTTTAAGTTATGTTATCTTTTCTTCTCAGTGTAGCTTCAGATCTCAGCTGGTCTTCTTGCTGTTTATTTAACTTTAAAGCTGTTTCTCAGTCCCCCAGAGCTGAAGTTACAATAATCACCAAAGGCAGTATGTGATGGCTTCAACTTCATTGTGAAGCATCAGATGCACTTATAGTAGCTACATTGTAACTTATGAGGTTCAAACCTTCTATCATAAATTGAAATCACAGATCATTTCACTTTAGAAGACTGTATAAAATGCATTATCTTTAAAAGTTATCCAGAATATTAAACTCTTTTTTCCCCCCTGGGTGTGTCTTTTCTAAGAGCTCCTTTCAGTGAGTTTGTTTGCTCATCTCCTCTCTGTTGAAGAATGGCTTCCGCTGCTGCTCCCCCTTTTCTCCTTCTCCCAATTTTTCTGGAAGGCTATTGCCCTCCTGCCACTTGGGGAAACTAGCAAAAGAAAAAGGAATGCAGAAGTACAGGAGCTGACTATCAGCCCATTCTTTTCTCCTTCCATATAGTAATACTGAAGGGAGCATCTGGGTTAAAATAAGTGAGTGGAGGAATAACTATAAGCGGTACTATAATTAGCAGCTAGCATTATCTGATCAACCAAGGACAAGATGTGGATGATGTCTTCCAAGAAGAAGCTGAAGATTTTTCAAAGAGCCAGGAAGCAATAGTGATGGGCCACTTTAATTACTCCAAGGTCTATCAATCATGTCCTCCCCAGAAATTCCTGTCTTTTCTAGCTGACAACTTTTACTTTCAGGGAATGGGAGATTGCACAGGAAGATCAATTATCCTTGACTTGATATTAACCAAGCAGAACAACTTAGTTGAACAACTGGAAATGCAAAGTTCTTGTGTGATGGAAAATAATATGGAGTGTGGGCAAATTACTTTATCTTGAAGTTCAAATATACTGAAGTTCAAATACTTTGCCCACCTAATGAAAAGAGAGGACTCAGATTAACAGAGTTGGAAGGGACCTTGTAAGTCATCTAGTTCAACTCCCTGCCCAAGCAGGAGACCCTACACCATTTCTGACAAATGGCAGTCCAATCTCTTCTTGAAAGCCTCCAGCGATGAAGCTCCTATAACTTCTGAAGGCAAGCTGTTCCTTTGGTTGATTGTTCTCACTGTCAGAAAATTTCTCCTTTTTTCTAGGTTGAAACTCTCCTTGTTCAGTTTCCATCCATTATTCCTGGCCTTCGGGTGCTTTAGAAAATAACTTGACCCCTTCCTCTCTGTGGAAGCCCCTCAAATCTTCAACTTCCTAAAAAGACATAATAATAATAATAATAATAATAATAATAATAATAATAATAACAACAACAACAACAACTACAACAACAACAACAACAACAACAACAACAACCATCTTAGAGCACTGAGAAACAGGATTCTGTGCATGGGAACAGTGGTGGCAAAAAGAGCCTGAGACATGGCAGAATGGTTTTAAAAACTGAATAATGAAAGCTCAACTGCAAAGAATTTCAGCAGAAATAGAAGATGACAGAAGATACTAATGTGGGAACAGAAAAAGCTTAAGTAGGATTGCTAAGAACCCCAGGGACACCTATAAAAGGTGAAGAGAAGGCCATGACATCAAAAGAGAATGCATAGAGAAAGCCTGGATCTATAGAGATGGTATCAGAAAAGCTAAAACTCGGTGCAAGTTCAGATTCATAAAAGTGGAAAAGCCTTCTTCTGATATCTTCCAACTACAAGGAAAATATTTTTTTTTAAAAAATCACTAGCTTCCGAATGAAGATAGCAAAATGTTGATAGTGAAAGAAAAGGTAGAGCTGCTTAACTCCTATTTTTACACAATCTTCCCCAACAAGAGGGCACACATTCTACCAGGCAGCTGAGAAATAGAAATTAATAGGCAAGATGTAAGCTTGAAATTGATAGAAATATAGTCAAGGCACAGCTACACTATTTACTAGGTAAATTGCCTTTTAGCTACTGAAGGAAATTGATGATGGCCTTGTTGAACCTTTTCTTATTTTTGGACAATGGGTAGTGACAAATAATTGAAAAAGGGTAAATGTTGCTCTTATCTTTTTAAAAAAGAAAAAAAATAGAAGTGGGATAGGAGATATTCTAGCAACTTTAGACCATGTGGTTTGACACTGATACCTGAGAAGAATCTAAAGCACATCGTAAAGAGACATTTCCTTCTTGCTCTGATTCTGTGAGATGGTTTCCTGGCCTTTTCTGTTTCCCTTTTAAATAGAATTGGGCACTTCCAAAGTCTTAATCCAAATGTCACAGAAAATCTCTCAAACTTTGTCAACATTTACTCTCTGACAGCTAGGAATAACTCTGAGGATTTGCTGTACTATATTGTGTACTCTCTTTGAAGGCTGAGTTATTGCTGAGTTGCAAATAAAAAGATGAAAAGAGCCATTGTCAGTCCTATAAGGACAAGCAAACATGGAAGCAAGGGTCATCTTGCATATATATAAATGTGTGTGTGTGTGTGTGTGTATTCTTAAGTTTTCGCGGGTACTTACATGTATGGTATTCAGCTTTGTTTGGGTATTTTCCCACATCATTATAGTTGTGCTTTTAAAGTTGTAGCAACGTTTCAGCAGAATCTCATCTGCCATCATCAGGCTTCTGTATTTCCAGATCTGACACTGAAGCCTCTAGCTCCTTCAGTTATGGCAATAAATCAGAATATATGGATGTGTTATCTCACCCAACTACTTACATAAAGATTCCTCTGAGTTTGGCTTCTCTCCCAGATCCCAAATGAGTTCATCCTTTGCTGAGTAAATTCTTTGCCTGCTGTCCACTGCCTCTTTCTTTTTCTCTCCTCCTTCATATCAGCAAATGATGAGTGAGAGCAGTGGGCAGAAAATTGGTGTGAGATCTATTTTGGGGTTGTCTGCTCAATTTGCAGTGAGGAATTGCTCTCAGGAATGTGTGGAGTAATGAGAGAACATGAGGATCAAGAGAAGAAAAGCAACTGCCAAGCCCAAGCCTCAACCCTGCTTTTAAGTGTTCCATGCAAACCACTTAATTGTGACATGGAAACATGGGAGAATGAGTGCCTCTCTGCACATAATGCTTTTTTTTTAACCAGTAATGAAGAATCATAGATAAGTTCTAGTCCAAAGATTTCATAGCCAGCTTGTTGCATAGTGAGAAAGGTGCTCTCACCCACAATGGAGGAAATGCAAGTTATAGTATCAGCCCTGATACTATAGCACCAATAGTAACAGGCATTTTGGGTGCAATCCCAGAACAACTGAAGCACCATTTGAATACCATCAGCATTGACAAAATCACCATCGGTCAATTGCAAAAGGCAGCTTTACTTGGAACAGCTTACATCCTGTCACAAGACCATCAAACAATATCTGACCATATCAGGTCTTTGGTGAAGAGTGGATAGGTGGACAAAGAACCAAATTCAGTTTAGCTGACTTTGTGATGAACTATAATACTTTTAAAAACAAAATAAAATAGGTCATGCTTTACGGCAAAAGCCTTCCAAATCTAGGATTTTGGTTTAACTAATAGAGAGGATAATTCAAGAAAATGCAAAGTGTAGAAACTCTTAATAAACTGAATTGCATCATATAAACTACAACCAGCTACAACATAGAAATCAGAATATCCAAATTGTTTTTAGTTGCCTACTCAACTCACAATGAAGGAAAAAATCATACAAATTGGTTGCACCTAAGAAAAGATATTGAAAACAATTGAATATGGAATCCTTGAATATATTCAATCTAGCTGCTTATACCAATAGCACTTACACTTATATACAGTTTCACAGTGCTTTACAGTCCTCTGTAATAAGCGGTTTACAGAGTTAACATATTGCCCTCAACAATCTGGGTCCTCATTTTACCAACTTCAGAAGGGTGGAAGGCTGACTCAGCCTTGAGCCAGTTAGAATCAAACTGCCAAGCTGGCAGTCAGCACAAGTAGCCTGCAGTACTGCATTCTAACCACTGTGCCTCCATGGCTCTATCATCCAGAAAAGACCAACACAAGAGTTCAAGTTTAATTTCTGGTAGGAAAATAACATAACAATTGATGAGGAAATGTGCCCAACCATGCCAGAGTATCTATATTGAAATATCTAGCAAGTTTTCAGACACCTTGGAAATTGACTGAAAAATTAAACTGGGCTATTGCATGCTAAATGTACACATGGTGTTCCTTCCATCCCCAGGTTCTGGACCCATCTCATCATACAAAATACCTTCCCATATTCCAAGCCATGTATTGCACATCTCATTTTATTACTGAAAGCACTGGTTGCCAGTAATCTTTCACATTCCTCCTGCCAGATTTTCCTAATATAGTTTGGTATCCTATCATCCACACATAGTTTGCTTTGTAAGCAAACAAACAGTTCATAATATCATACAATATCAAACAAATCACATCCTTCCTGTTCTTAAAACAGATAACTGGATTTATAAGCCTGCAAAGCCTCATTTTCCAATTGCATGTCTCAACTGTGTATGAAAAGTCCACACAATCCAACATATCATAAAGAAGATAAAGCAAGATTAAAATGTTAAACCAAATGAAAGGACCAACAAGACTAGAGGGGTATTGAGTCCATTCACAGAAGGAAAAGGCAGTGCTGAAATGTGACTATGGATCAGGTATTTTAGTGTCTTCATCCCAACTGAAGGACAGTTTCTTTTAAGAGGCAACTCAGAAATGACATAATTCCGTTTCTGCATTACTGTAATTCTTCTTAAGTCTTAGAGTCCTCCCAGTTATATACCCACTGCTGGATAAAACAATATTACCCAGAATTAACAAGATGGCCTTATGTTTGGGAATTACAAAAGGATGATTAGAGGAGACTGAAACAATCAATCTTTAATAAGAAAGGAATTTATCGGAGATCATCTAACTGTATAGAATTTAAGATCCCAATGGCTCTGGCTGTCCCATATTCATAGTCCCTTCCAAGGAAATTAGAATTTAGGACACAACGGAGAGATGATCCTTTCTGAAGACGATTATACAATATAAAATATAAACACACCGAGAAGGGTAACAGGTGGATAAGCGTAGCAGCAAAACAACGATCCAAATCCGCTCGGGGACAGAGGCTTGCTGTCTGCCTGCTTGCCACCGGTGTGCCGTCCATCCCCTGCTGCCAGGCGCCCCTGAAGCTTCCCCTCCTCCGCCGCTGCGCCTCGCCTTGGCTTCCCCAGCCGAGCGACGGTTAATTCGGCCCGCATCTCTGCGTAATGACGCGCGGGAGGCAGGCAGGCAAGGCTTGGGTGGGGAGAGGAGGGCGAGCGCGAAGGAGGTGGGCAAAGCACGAGAGCAGGAGGCGGAGAGGAGCCGAGCAAGCTTTTAAAGCGACAGCCAAGCCTCCCCCTTCGCCTAGTGCTGAGCTGCTGCAGGAAAGGCAGCGCGGGCAGGCAGAGCGCCGACGGCAGCAGGCGCCGGGACTGGACTCTACTCTCTTCCCCACCTGGCTGCTCTCCGCCCCCGGGGAATCCTCGCCGACCGCAGGGGGAGGGGGCGCGGAGGGACCCTGTCGGATCGGGCGCTTCTCTCCTCCACCCACCCCAGCCCTGCCCTGCCCAGCTCAGTCCGCTCCTTGGCGCCCTCCTGCGCCGGCTCAGCCCCTTCTCCACTCTCGCCGCGCACCATGCTCGGGCCGGGGCTCCGCGGGGTGCAGCCGCTGACTTTGCCGAAGTTGCCCTGCTGGTGCCTGCTGCTGGGGTGGCTGTGCTGGGCAGGGACGCGCGGCCAGGAGATGTACGCGCCGCACTCCATCCGCCTGGAGGGGGACATCACCTTGGGCGGCCTCTTCCCGGTCCACGCCCGGGGGCCCAACGGCGCGCCTTGCGGGGACATCCAGCAGCAGGACGGCGTCCATCGCCTGGAGGCCATGCTCTACGCCCTGGACCAGATCAACAGCGATCCCGAGCTGCTGCCCAACGTCACCCTGGGCGCCCGCATCTTGGATACCTGCTCCCGGGACACCTACGCGCTGGAGCAGTCGCTCACCTTCGTCCAGGCACTCATCCAGAAGGACACCTCCGACGTGCGCTGCACCAATGGCGAGCCGCCCGTCTTCGTCAAACCCGAGAAGGTGCTGGGGGTCATCGGCGCCTCGGCCAGCTCCGTCTCCATTATGGTGGCCAACATCCTCAGGCTTTTCCAGGTAGGACGCGGGTTCGGGCGGCAGCTCCAGCAGCAGGTGGCTGGCCAAAGCCGAGCGCCGGGCTGGAGACCCACGGCTTTGATGGAGGTGCGATTGCACCGCCGAAGAGAGAAAGAGAAATCGAGCGTGCGCGGGAGAGATCTCAGTTCTCATTTCACTGACAGGGTGATTGGAAAAGGTTATTTAAGCCCCCTCCCCCTCTAGCCCTGCCGTTCTCTGAGGCGAAAGCACTACCTTCTTCAGGGTGCAGGGAATGCAGTGGATCCCCCCAGGCTACCTGCCTGCAATACAAGTCATCCGTTTGCTTTCGGCCCACGCTCCTATCTCCAGGTAGTTTTGGCTCGTCGACCTGCCTTCCTGATTTCCCTTTTGCTGGCTTTCCCATTCCCGTGCGCTATCCCTGCGAAAAGCAGAGCATTTTTCGAGGCTGCCTCCCGGACTGACATTTCCTAGGCGTATGGCTCCGGGGTCAAAAAGCGATCTGGACCGTGGCGTTCGCGCGTCAAGGAGTTACTGGGATGGAGACCAGTGAAAAGATACGAAGGGGTGATCGCAAAGTGGTTCGCGTTCGGCTAGCTAGAGCGACCACTTAGTAGAGAATGCGGCGGGGGTTCTCCCATAGCATTTCATTCCCACCACAGAGCAGGCAGGCAACTGCCGTGGTTTCTTACTGCAGTTTCTAGGGAATAGGCCGCCTTCTAGGGTTACCACGCTTAACTGCTCCAAGGGTTTCGGGAGAGCTGAATTCGGCCGTTCTTTTAAGTTAATGGCGTTGCTTATTGTCCTTAACTTTCCTTCATAAGCATATGAAGGGGAGGGAATATTGAGTGAACTTCGGAAAATGTCGTCAGCGACGCGTGCTGGGATACTTCCTCAAGGGGCGTGCAAATTGGCTAACCAGCGGAGCGCTCAGTGTACATTCCAATGCACAGACAAAATGACGACTCGAGCGACCAGGAGAGCAATTAGCCCATTCAAAGTGTCTTATCTAATAAGTCATTTTGTAAGCGGTAGATCTCTAATGGAAATCCAAACCTCTTCCCTTCAGTGCTTCCCGAACTGTTTCTCTGGAAAGTAGCCAGCTTAGCAAATTGCTTCTATAAAACGCTGGAGTCCTTCGAAAGAAGCGAACTGGGAGGAGCAGGGCGCGGGTTGCAGGGCGTGGGATAGGTGGGGCTACAAAACCTTTATTCCACGTGGCTTGTCTTATTATTTGCGGCCGACAGCTGGTGCCTCGCTTCTCAAATCAAATTTTCCCCTTGGGGGCTAAGATTCCGCAATTGCGTCGAAGCAGTTGCCAAAGGAAGCAGTTCTCCTCCTCGGAAACTCAAGCCTGCGTCGCGGTCTGAGGTGAAAAGCACGCTGCCCCATACTTGAAAATAATAAGCTGTTCGAACAGTTGCCCGACTGGGTTCAGTACTGATTCTTCCAAATCAGCTGCTCTTGAGCCTGCGTTTTAAGTGAGGCGACTTTTCATTTTGAATTACACTCCCGCCCCGCCACAGAAGCTTTCTGAGACTCAGAGTGCCCGGCGTCGGAACTGAGACTGAGGGATTTTGGGGAAAGATTGCCAGTGTGCGCCGAATTTGCTCCTCGCTAGGCGGAGAGCGAGAGTCTGGCTTCCAGTCCTTTGAGGAGCAGAAAAAAGAGAGCGCTTTGGGCGGGCGAGGAAAGGCAGCCACTTGTAACCTGCGCTGCATAGCGGAGCTCCGTCGGAGAGGCGCTGTCCAGCTCCGGGGTTCTGAATTGTCAGGCTCCTTCGCTAAGTTTTTCTTGTTTTTTCGTCACCTTCCCTTCCTCGCCTCGCCCCTGAACACCTGGTCTGTCCGGGGAGGTGACCCGACGAGGCCTCCGTTGCGCCTTGGTTCTACAAGGAAGAGAGAGGGCAGTATGGCTCTTTGTATTCTCTTTGATGTGGCTTAAAGTAGGCGACTTTAAGACTTGTGGACTTCAACTCCCAGAGTTCCCCAGCCAGCTAGCTGGGAAATTGTGGGAGTTGAAGTCCACAAGTCAAGTGGCCAAGTTTGGAGAGCCCTTACCTTAAAGCAACAGAGGAAAGAGCTTGAAAATGCTTCCCTTTGCTGCCTGGTCTTGGGGCTTCAGGATCTGGTGGTCTGTCTGTGCATGTTTTCTCTAGAAAATGACTTGGCTGGCCTCATACCATTACACAAGCAATATCTGAAAAAAAATAATTTGGGGATCTTGCATTGATCCAATCAGAAGTTACTATATCTTCCTTAAGCCAACAGCCTTGGGCAGATTGCGTGCAACATAGGACTAGAGTCTGTGTGGTTGATCTCACACAATGATTGATGGATTGATTATGTGCCACCAACTCTCATGAAGGTCTCACAAATATTAATTGTTTAACTAGTATCTGACCAGAACAGTGATAAGGATTTAAAACAAGGCCACAAATTTATTAATAATTCCATACTGGTTAGTGGTGTTTGAGGAGTTCTGTAATCCTTCCAAGAGTCAGAGTCACCTGGCCAGATGTCTTGGGACACAACCAAATTTGTTCCTAGACTCTGGCCACCCTTTCTGAGGTTGATAAGTTTACAACCTCTCAAGACCAAAGTGACCATTCAGTCCCAAGCCCAGTCATAAATATTCTAAATGATCTCCTCTACACTACTTACCCAACTACAAATGAATCAGCCACATTTACACATACATATTAATTAGCCCTGCAAATATCCAGTGTGGAATGAGCAAAGGATCCTAGAATTGGTGTGTGTATGTGTGTGTGTGTGTGTGTGTGTGTGTGAGAGAGAGAGAGAGAGAGAGAGAGAGAGAGAGAGAGAGAGAGAGAGAGAGAGAGAGAGAGAGAGAGAGAGAGAGAGAGAGAGAGAACAGTCAAGGTGGCAATTACAGCTGTGTGATTGAAACCTGATCCTTTTTCTTTATGTATTGATGTTGCATGAGCCTTCCAAAGGGACATGTATATACAGTGTTGCAGGTACCATCACCTTTCGTGCCCCCCATGAATGCTGCTGTTTGACAAAAACCTGTCAGGTCCTGATTGCAACCAGCTAATCTCATACTGAAACAAGAGCAAAAACAGCTCTTCCTCCAGTCTCCTGTTCTTTCCATGTAAAAATGAAACAGTTTCACAATGGCCCCAGAATTCTGGATATTACCTAATGTAGCTTAAGGTCAAGCAATTCAATTTCCTGTTCCTGGGAAATTTTTGTGCAAATGATGCTGAATGAACTCTGTTCTCTTTGAGTCCCAGGTTACTTTGGTAGAGCAATGACATGAAGGAACATAAAATGCTTTCTGGATTGCTCTGACAGATTATGAATATTTTAAAAATCAGGTACCCATTACTGGAATTGGAGGTTGATGTCTTGTCATTATTTTCCATACTCAATTCTTGAAACCCTGTGCTCCCTTCCCTACCATGTTTGAAGAAAAATGAGAAATAATTGACAGGAGGCAAAAGATGAAATGGAGCAATAGTACTAGAGAACAGCTGAGTGTTTCGCTGGACGGGACAAATAGATGTGGAAGAGAAAGGAAAGATCTTTAAATGGATCTTTATTTTTTCTATAGGCTTTACTAGATTTTGGGGTCAACAGTTCAGGTTAGATTTGTCAAACTCACAGCCCACAGGCTGGATGCATCATGCACTGGTGACGCCCATGTCTAGTTTAACAAAGGGGAAAAAGTTGCAATATGTCACATGATGAAGCTGTGACAAAGTGAGTTTGACACCCCCAGTTTAGGTAACTATGAAAATAGTTAAAGAAAACCTTTCAAATGTAATTTTTCCTTGAAGCTATAACTTTCTAACTAGACTTGAGCAAACTTCTCATATTAAATATCAGTTACGGGATCTCTGCAGTTTGGGTATAAGTTAAAGATATACATCATCAATAATTTGTGATTCAGCTTTGTTTCTGGATAATTCAACCATCCAAATTCAATTGGACATCCCAAAACTGATGCAGAACTTTTCAGAGAATCAAAACTATAACAGACAGTACATATAACACTCCGACCCCACCAGGGGTTACTGTACTGTTTGTACTCATCACACTGTGCTTTGGAGCCTTCCTGCTTTTCTTCCTGCTGTGTCTTCACATTTCAGAGAAAAATGAAAAGAAATTGCCAGGAGGAAAAGATGTGACATATAGCACCATCCTTGGGGCAGCTAAATGTTGTGTTAGATACAGGATAAGCAGATAAGGTGGGAAGAATAACAATGGTTTTTAATAACAGTATTGCCATATATTATGTCACAGTTTGCAGTTTAGCTGAAGGAAGGAGCAAAGGAAATCCCAAACAAGACTTTGGTGCCTTTCCCACCATATTATCTAAGCAAGGAACTCTCATGTCATCTGAAGGCTCTTCTCCATGACTTGGATATAATGGATATACTAACTATCTGTAGGGCTTTATAATAATTGTAAGATCTGATGTTGAACAGGGGTTAACATTGATGAGTGTGACATAAAACATAGCTATCAGCCATTCTTGGAGGTATACATACATATTTGTCTTGATCCCTTTAGAAATATGCAGCATCAGTAAATGAGTTGGACTAGAACAAACATTGTAGTGAAAGCTTCCATGTGCTTTCCAAATAAGTGGAGTTGGTCATTCATTCTGACGCAAGTCATACAGTGTGGAATCATCAAGTGATCTTTTGAGAGCATGAAACTTTCTCAGACTCTAACCTGGAATTGAAAAGTTCAATAACACAGATCTTTCCAGAAAACTGAGTCTTTTTTTTTTACTGGCTATGGGAATGATAATATCTCAGTTTAGATCTATATAAAAACTCCTTCCATTTTAGCAGTAGAATATTTGATTTAGAAGCAGTTCTAGTCTGTCCAATTACATCTCTTACCTGTAGCTGTTGTCTGAGACCATATTGCTATTCTAGATTTCCACATCTGTGTCCCCAATTTTTCATGTACAGAATTGATTTCCCTAGGTGAAAACTTTGCCTGCATCTCTTTGGTTTTCTTACCTGTGCATGGTTATGACAACAACAACAACAACAACAACAACAACAACAACAACAACAACAATAATAATAATAATAATAATAATAATAATAATAATTATTATTATTATTATTATTATGATAATGATAATAATAATAATGTTTTAATTGTGGAATGATTGTTAATATTGTAATTTTATATTTTTTTTGTGTACTGCCCAGAGTCATATTTTGTGAGATGGGCAGCTGTATAATTATGACAGATAGATAGATAGATAGATAGATAGATAGATAGATAGATAGACAGACAGACAGATAACATGGGACATGGAAAACAAATCAATTGACATATGAACATGCCATTAGATTACATCATAGGATAAATGATGGATGGAGTGTCTGTATGACAGAACTTCTGCTGCCAAAGTTCTTTTGGAGCTGACATATATAAATATTGTAATAAATATCCTAATAAATAAATAATGCAAGGTAATTTTTTTCTGCATATTTTGCCAAAGTTTTGTGAGTGTATTGTGGCTTTCTATGCATATTTTTATTGTAAAATAGATAAGATGTGGATATAGAACTTACTTGTACTGTATTTTGGAGTAGTTTGGAGTTCCATTTTTTCCCCATCTGAATACTTATACTTTTAATTGTTAAGCAATACAAATAATCCTCTACAGTCATTCTTTGATTGCTAGTGATCCATAATACAATGTTGTTTCTTCAGCAAATTGAAGTATAACTGTCCTTGCAGCAAATGCTTATGTCTGTCTGTCTGTCTGCCTGTCTGTCTATCTATCTCCTATCATTTATCGTATAAATTAATAATAATGCAATAATATTACTATATAAAGTAAAAGAAAACAAGAAAGCTGAAAGTGCAATAGAAGGAAAAGAGCAAAAGAAAAATAGGAAAGAAAGAAAAAAGATATAGAAATGTAGTTTCTGATATTTACAGCAGTCATAACCATAATTATAACTTTCCTCTTGCTGTTTGGTTACCATACAGTTCTCTTCTTTCTATAATTTATCTTGTCTAATCATGAAAACTATAAATCACATTTTTTTCTGTTTTGTGAGAAAAAAGTCTCTAATAGGTTCCCAATCAGCAATAAATGTAGAAATTGACCATTCCTTGATTAAAGAAGTAAATTTAGCTATCTCAGCAAGTTCCATCATATTCACCAACTATTCCTCCATCCTGGGTGCTGTTGAATCTTTCCATCTTTGGACAGAATAATCTCATTGTAGCTTGTCAGTAAGATAAATTTAGTGCAGCTACATATGCTATAATTTAATCCCAAAGTAAGGCATAAGAAAACTCCTTCTGTGACATTACAGAGTGATAGAGTATGTAGCAAAAATCAACAATTGTAGCTTTATTCATTTTGTTAAAAAGATTTTGGGGGGAAAAACCCTAAAGCATTATAGAAATTAGGACAAAAGTCAAAAATCTCTTGCACAAGAAATAGTTTTGGAAAATGGGAAAACTGAATTCCATGCAACATTAGATAGAATGGAAATGTCAGCTAGCTATGTACTTCAGAGAGAACTTATTAGAAACCCAAACCTTTATGTGGCCTCTGGGGTGGAAAGGAAATGTTTGTTTTACTTTGTAGCATGTTATTGTTGACATTTAGCAAACATCCAGGAGTCTACATCTCTTATGCTACTAAAACAGACAAACTATCAAAGAAAGAAAGTACCAATTAGCATGAAAGTTCACAATGATAGTCATTCTTTTAGATTGTGCTGAAAGCCTATGTTGACTGCAGTTCATTTTAGACTGAAAGTCACCAGCGTGTGAGAAACTACAGATTACAAACAGTTTATGTTTTTCAGTTGCACTGATTCAGTAAGCCTGACTATATGTCAAAATCCTCAGTCAAAATCACCCTTTAAGCTGCTAATGTTTCTAATTGCAATAGCAATAGCATTTGGATTTATGTACCACTTCACAGTGCTTTACAGCTCTCTCTAAGCGGTTTACAGAGTCAGTATATTGGCCCAAAAATCTGGAGCCTCATTTTACCCAGCTCAGAAGGATGAAAGGCTGAGTCAGCCTTGAGCCTGGTGACATTCGAACTGCTAAATTGCAGTAAGCAGAAGTAGCCTGCAGTACTGCATTCTAACCACTGTGCCACCATGGCTCTAAGCACAGCTCTCAAACTACCTTTGTTCTGAGAATCACAGGCATAAATGTCCAAGATGAGATTGACATTCTGGGAATGATTGCTTACAGCAAAAAAACAAAAATCATAATAAAATAATTCATATGATTTATTTCCCAGTTTACCATAATTTTATGAAAGGCAAGGGATCCTCCCTCTCTTCCTAAAAAATTCCATTGCCTACTTACTTAGCCTTCATCACCTGATTTTAAATTATAAAAAAAAATCCTTAGTCCAAGTTTTCATTAAAAATGCTTTCTTGTGCTTTGTCTTGTTCTGTGCTTCATGGATATATGAATGGTAACCTGTATATTGCCTTCATATTACATTGAAATTGTTTCCTCTAACACAGTTGTTCTTAACCTTGGCAGCTTTCAGATGTATGGGCTCCACTTCCTAGTATTCCCAACCTAGAATTAGGATCTACAGATCTGAAAGATGCTAAAGTTGAAAAACATTGCTCTAACATATTTTGAATGTATTTATAATACAGTATCCTGCAGCTTTTGAATGGATTTGCAGCTATTTTTGATTGAGTTCTCTTTTGAGTTTCTCATCATTTTACTGATTTGGTACACCCTAGAAAATATGCTGCAGCTCAGAATTATATCTTGCCCGAATTTTTAAGCCATTATTTTTTGTCAGTTTTCCAATCAAATGCCAATTAAGGATCAAGACTTCACATAAAGAGTCATGGTGGTGCAGTGGTTAAAATGGAATATCGCAGATTAACTCTTCCTACTGCCAAAAGTTTGATCCTGAAAGGCTCAATGTTGATTCAGCCTTCCTTCCTTCTGAGATCAGTAAAATGAGGACCCAAATTGTTGGGGAAAATATGCTGACTCTGTGAAGTATATAGCTTAGAGAGGGCTATAAAGAGCTGTGAAGCAGTACATACAGTACATACAATATGCATACAGTATATTATAAGTCGAAGTGCTATTACTATTTATTGCTATAAAGCAATAAATAGTAATAGCACTTCAACTTATAATATACTACATTACCTGATGATGATGTTTATATTAACTGGTGAATATGCTGCTGAATGAATTATCCCAAAATGGGGATGGGGTGGGACATTCCATTTTTCCATTCCTTTTGGCATTTTTTCAAAGGATGCCTGGAGTTCCAGAAAATTCAATGAGTCAAATAAAGTCTATGATACTAATTTAGTAAGTGAAAAACGCTGTGAAAAGTATGTTTGACTTCATTAGCATCTGTTCCCCTGCAGTGTGAATAGGCGAATTGGAGAGGAGTTTGAATTATTTGTCAGGGCTAAAAAACTAGGACATTATGCATTTTCAGAGTTTCTAATTCTAAAAATTCTCTACAGTATAAAAACCATTCCCTGTTTTGTTTTATTACACTTGGTGGTGACTTTTATTCCTATTTATTTGTTCTGTGAGCAGATAGGAAGCTGATTAGTTGATGCAACAAGCCAAAAGATAAATTCTATAAGGAAAACAGAGGTATACATACATGCATACATACATACACACGCGCGCACACACACACACACATACATACATACATACATACATACATACATACATACATACATACATACATATTGTGGCCCCGATTCCCGAGCCTATGCTGTCAAAGAAAGAGGACCTGGAAGATAAGGAGGAGGAACTGGGAATGCCTTCCTCCCCAGGACTTTCCTCCCTGGTAATGCTTCAAGTTCCATCAGACAACAGAGAAGAACAGCCTGAGATTAATCAGGAGGAAGGCATATCGGAGCAATCCCTGACAGGGAGTAAAGAGGAAGAGTGTTGGCTCAATCCTAAGCAGTGTTGTAGGGAGAAACGTGAGCAGCAATGTAGGAGGTGTGGGAGAGTCAGAGAGTAAGCGGAGTCATTGAGCCACACCCCACAGGGGATAAAAGTGGGTGTGTTTTTTCCTGAAACTTTGTACAGGACAAAGTTTAACCTTACTTCAGATTTTCTTTGTGGACTGCCTTGTGTTTTTCTGTGAGTAAAATTTTATTTACTATCAGTTTGGACTTGGCAGGCAGGACATGTTAGAATGGCAAGAATATTATCAGTTCCAAAGAATTAACTCTGTGAAGTCCGAGCCAGCTTGCCTGCCTGTGTTTGTGTGAGTTTGTACTCTTTCATCTTTTGGGAAAGAGGAAAGGCGAGACAGACCACATACATATATGCTCAGAATTGTATTGTTGGAAACATGCATAAGAGGCCTATATATAACTCATACAATTAATACAATTCATATCTCTTAATTGAGATGGGGTTACCATTTAAAAGCCTTCCTTATGTTTGGACTATTATATAATTTCCACAACTCCATGTGTTTAGCACTGCATCTCTCTTATGGGAAATGCTACATCTTGTTGAATTTCTATTTCCACTGAAATAGGCAAAAATAGGAGGCAAATGTAATTTCTAGTTCATAGTGAGAAAGAAAAAAATCTCCAAGAATTTTTTTTTCTGTGCAAAGAGTATTTCCAGTTTAAGAAATGCAAACCTTTTTGCCTCTTTAATGCATTGTTCTGCTAGAATGAAATCAGCAGAACAAACGAAATGTACAGTAACGATGAACTTGCAAATATATCATGTGCAATATACCTTGAAGGATCTGGAACTGTAAAGTTATAGAGGCACATACTTGATTGGCTTCTATGAAATACACTTGTATTAGACTCCATCATTCTGTGGACATTGAATGTACCTCCAAGGATGGCTTAGTAGACACAAGGATAAAGTCACAAGTTGTATGTCTCAGGGCTTTGGGAAAGTCTGGGATTGGTTGTGAATATCTGAGCATTAAATACTTGAAGAGTGATGAAATGTAGCTTAAGTCAGTATGCTTTATAGCAGTGGTTGCCAACCAGTGGGCTAGGGACCACTGGTGGTCTGTGAAAAAATTTTGGTTGTCCGCAGAGAAATGTCACCGCCAAAGCAATTAATCCAGGCTGCATGGGAACACAAGGCTTGCATCACTTGCATTGTGAACAACATGAGGTAGTGAGGGGAGGAGGGAAAGGGCAGTGGGGGGGGGGAAACTTACCCCACTCACCCCATGTATCCCACCTGGCCACTGGGCTGTTTCTTTCCACTTCTTTCTTCTTCTGCTTTTGGCTGCACACAAGGAAAGCAGCAAAAGTCTTTCTTTCTCTCCCCCAAATCCCCCCAGAAATGAGTCTTGGGACCCTACAAGGCATCCTGCTCCAAAACGCTGCACCAGCAGAGACTCATTTCTGGAAGAGATTGGGGGAGAGAAAGAAAGGCTTCTGCTGCTTCTGCTGCTTTCCTTGCATCAAGCCAAAAGTCTCTCTCTCTCCCACTCCCTGAGAATAGAGATGGAAATGGTATCCTGCGATTCCAAATAAAGAATGATCGATCAGTAGGAAAATGGGCCGGGGAATTTTCCTGCAGACTTTTTTCCTTCAGCCACCATTTAAAATTATGAGTTTGCTGGTCCCTGAGGTCCAAAAGGTTGGCGACTTCTGCTTTATAGGAAGTCCACTGCAATTATGACCAGATTTTCTGTTGTTTAGCAGTTAAGTGAGTCATACTCAATTCTTTCCCTTTTTTTTTTTTTTTACATGATAAAGCAAATCACTTCAGCTGTTAAGTGAATCAAGCAGTTAACTGAACCTGGCTTCCTCCATTGATTTTGCTTGCCAAAAGGCAGCTGGGCAGGTTGCAAAAGGCGATCATTTAACTCTGTGATGCTGCAACCATCATAAATACATGCTGGTTGCCAGGCGTCCAAATTTTAGTCATGTGACTGTGGGGGTGACTGTGACAATTGTAAATGCAAGAACTGATTGTAAATCACTTTTCTCAGTGCTGTTTGTAGCTTCAAACTATCAGTAAGCAAATGGTTGTAAGTTCTTAATTTATGCAAATATCAAGGCCTTTGCAGTCCAACCTCCAGTCCATGGTCCGCAGCATGCCAGAAACTGGGTTGTGCAAACAAGAGAAGTCCCATCCATGGGATGCAGGCAGCACATGAAACCATGCCCTCTCCAGTCTGCAGAAAAATCTCTCTGCATGAAACCAATCCCTGGTGCCCTAAAGGCTGGGGACTATTGCAATAGAGCATCATTCTTATCTGATGTAAAGCAATATTAAAAATAAGCTCAAGGAAGATTTCCTAGAAATTCTTCTTCTAGGTCTAGTGCTTTACAGATATAAAAACACTTAGAAGTCTCACGCTCATCTGAAATCACACTCATTTGAAATCTGGAATTTAAATCAAGTGTCTCAATTGTACCCTGGTGGCCCTAATTTCTTAACTACATTTAATGATCTTGTCCTAAATTCTTACAAGGTCATAATAATGGCCAACCTACTCATCTTTTCACGATGTACATTATTTCCTAAATAAATGTGGCTCCAAACATTTTGCATATTAAAATTGTCATAAAAATAATGAACCTTTAGAGAGCCCCATACAATGGAAGATATTGTGTCTTTTCTTATGAAGATCTTTAGATTTTACTGTCAGAAACCCAAGAAGCTATTACCATCAAATCAGTCTGATAGTTCATCAACTTCAGTAGAGTACTACTGGAAGCAACTTTTCAGTTTTCATACATGTTTCTCCTTTGCCTATAGGGAAAAAAAAACATTTTACATGTACTGCTGATGTGTTCTGTGTTGCAACAAAACTCAGAAAGAAACAGATATTCTGTGTATATAAATGTATTAGCAACAGTGTTCCCAAGGGTAGGTAAAAATATCAATATGATGGACATGATCATATCGACATGGTATCCATCAATTATTTTTACTATTATTTATTCCTTATCATCCAATCTACCTGACTCCTCTTGTACTTAATAAGACATAGCACTTAATTTATCTTGGCTGATCTTAACAAAAAACAAAAAAACAAAAAACCACCCTAAGCATTGAATTTGATTAATATTGGAATAGGAATATGGTCATATTAACCTGGATCTCAAACTTTATCTCCCAGAAGAAATGACAAATCACATCCACCAGAGAAAAGTACTTGTCTATGTAATCCCCAAAGACTGATTCAGTTTAGGGAAATTAAGAATACAGAGAAATAGACAAATATTTAGCAGATGATGCAAGGGTTACACAGTGAGGAATGGTGATACCGACTCAGTGGGCAGAGCTATGATTCTGTTTTTCTCTATTTTTAATGTTCTTGATATTGTTAAAGGGTGTTGGAGGATTTATTTTCTTGGCTTTAGCTGTATGTTAATGTTTATTGAAAGTTTCAAAAAATATTTTTTTTAAAAAGAGAAACATGTTCTCACATTTTTGCAATGTTTTCATAGCAGTGTACATTTCTATTAGTGTCAATTAAAGTCATTTGCTACAAGTAAATCTATAACTTGTTTCCTAAATCCTTACTTATTTATGTTATTATTACAATTATAATACAATATTTATTTAATTATATTACTTTACATATATATATTTATCCTTATTTCCATTTTCCTTTGTTGTTTGTTTAATCAATTTCACTAGATATCTTTACTTCCTTTTTATGCAACCATTTGTACCATATATTCCAAATTGTAAAAAAACTTCCCCCTCTTCCCTGTTTTTTTAGTAACATGGTTAGTCTAACCATTTCTGTGCATTAGTGGATTGTGTTAGTTATTGGTAAGGCATATATTTCTATTTTCATATGTATCTTGCCTCTACATGTCATGCTCATGATGTACACTGCCCACCCCATCTCTTCTTAAAACTGGCCCACTCTCTGTGAGACCAATGTGAACCATTGGCTTTCTCAGTAGGCAGCAAGGACTGAAGATCAACCTGTGGTGAAGTCATGGAGAAAAACCCACTTCCCTTTATATTGAGTTTTGCTCTTATTTGTATTTTAATGTTGTTCTTGTTTTAAACTTTTAATCTTGTTCTTGTTTGTGGCAGTCGGCTACTAACCACATGCAATTGCTCTTGCTTCCCCAACTTCCGTTAGGAAAAATTTATCTATCTTTGGGCCATGTAAGAACTGGGACAATCTAAAAAGGAAAAATGGCAACCTTATCTGGTTACTCTTGGATTGCATGGAAATATTCAACTATTTACAAAGTCTGCACTACTATTACTGTTAATCTTCTCATCACTCCTATCACCCATCCCCTCCCACTCATGACTGTATGATTGTAACTTTGTCTCTTGTATCCTAACAATATATATTAACTGTTTCCTACTATGATTTGATTGCCTATGACTATTATTAAGTGTCGTACCTTATGATTCTCAAATCTTGATGAATGTATCTTTTCTTTTATGTATACTAAAAGTATTTACACCAAATTCCTTGTGTGTCCAGTCGCACTTGGCCAATAAAGTATTCTATTCTATTCTATTCTATTCTATATGCCTTGTACAGATGATCGTTAATGAGTGTATTCCCAGTGGAATTTCTGTAATTGTGGTATTGCTTGTTTCTTGATCTAGGACTGTGAATGGGATAGTCTGTTCACAAGTATTGGAAGAAATGTCCATCTGGGTTCAGTTCCAAGTGGGAAGAAAGACACCGGAAACGTGGAGACTGCTTGGAATGATTGACAGGACCACATGATTTTAGCTCCTGGGCAAAAAAGCACATGGGTGAGAGAGGGGGAGAGATTTATAACTTCTGTTGGGCTTTGAACTTGCTTCTTGTTCCTGTGGCAAGAAATGTATCCTGACTGGTTGTCAGATTCCCACAGGGCCATACAGGGGTAGCTTAGTTGAATCTTTCTGGGTGGTGTAATCTTCCGAGGTGCCATGTGGTGAGATGGGTATAGGGCTAATCCTTTCAAGTCCTGATGGCAGTGGTGGGATTCAAAATTTTTTACTACTGGTTCTATGGGCATGGCTTGGTGGGTGTGATGTGGCTTGATGGGCGTGGCAGGGGAAGGATACTCCTGGGGGAAGGATATTGCAAAATCTCCATTCCTTCCCCACCCCACTAAACTGCTTTCCAGCTCCGTTCTCCTGTACAGGACAACAAAAGAAAACCCAGCTAATCAGCTGGGACTCGGGAGGCAAAGAACAGATGGGGGGCCAGAGATGGTATTTGCCGGTTCTCCAGAACTACTCAAAATTTCCACTACTGGTTCTCCAGAACTGGGCATAACTTGCTGAATAGCATCTCTGCCTGAGGGCCATGTCTTAATCCCATCACCTTGGAGCTGAAGGGTGGGCAGGGAGATGCAGGAAGCTGCTTTGTCTTTAAAAACATATTTCTCCTTTTCTCATCCAGGGAAATATAATATTCTGCCTTTTTAATATTTCCTAGAATATTTCATTCTTCTAGGAGATGGGTGGGTGCTAACTTTCTACCCAGGAAGGTAAACATAAGAATTTCTGATTTATGCTGAAACCACTAATTGCAAAGGCTGCCATCACAGAACAATATTTCCTTATGTAAAACAACATGGACAATACAACTTTGAAGTATAACCTTGTGTCTGGCAGGATATTGTCTAGGGCACCAGCTTGCTAATTGCTGAAAAATGAATTTTGTTGATAAATGGCAAGATAAAATTAACTTCTATTTTCTTGAGGTATTTTTTTCTCACTCAAACCCTGAAGTGAAATCATGGCTTTTAATATCTGTCATACAAGATTAATAAGTTATATTTATTCTTTAATTGACCTGGATATCCAAAAGTGCATTGCAAGGGAAGAAATGAAAAAAAAAAGTATGCTATATTATTTTTTTTTTGCTATACACAAAAAAGTCCCTATCAAGGGTCAAAATGTCTTCCTATTTATCAGCACCAGGAGGAATTGAATGTCTCTTTTTTTTTTTACACATTTATACTCATTATGAACTCAGTTAAAATTCTGCCACAAAGAAGTATCCAAGCAGAGATGAATAATTTAGCTGAATTAGAAAATGAACGTATAATGTTGGTTACTTAAGCTTTTAGGCTTAAAGGGATGTCAAACGCATAGTGCATAGTGGGTTGTCATGTGGTACCCAAAACATAGTGCTAAAGTCTCATTCTGTTGTTGCTTGACACTGAAAGACATAGTGCATATGTGTGCGAGAAGTATATTTCTGCTGGCTAACTACATATTAGCTTCATCTCTACCAATTTGCATGTAAAAATCTTTGAGGCCTCTAGTAAATTTATTTTCTTAAAACCAAGGAAAATCCCCAGGTGAAGTGATGGTTGAAAAAAGTGCCATTTTGAAGCAAGAAAGATAAGATAGATTTTTGTCCATAATTTTCAAGCTAAAAGACTCTTTAAATGAATCCTAAGATAGTACTGCAAATCATATTACATTTTGCTCCCTCTTCTCTTAAGATTACATTGGTAAACTGAACATAGACATCTGATTTGAGGTCTTCATTTCTTTGTGAAGAAATCTTGAAGAAACTGACACAAGGAAAAAAAAAGAGCAAACAAACAAACAAAGGAACTTATGTTATGGTTGTTTCCACCCGAGTCTTTTGTCACATAAGAAAGATGAGGGTTTTTGTTTTTAAGATGACCAGATTAATGCTTGTAACACTTTTGTGTTTTCCTTCCATTCTTTTTCCCTCCTTTCTTCAAAAGAAATTAATAACACTGAAAGGAGAGAATAGGTGCACATTATATTTTAACTGGCTTGAAGTACTTTTGTGCAGACCACCAAGGCATATGAATGCTGGAAGAAGAATAACTTCTGACTATATGTCTTCATGAACTTGTCTTTAGTTGTATTATCTTTTCTGACAGAAACATGGACCAGGGTTGTCTTCCACAAAACTCTAGGATTCTACAAGAACTTGATGGATTTCCACAAGATCCTAAAGAATTAAAAAAAAGTTATCTCAAATGCAGCCAATAGCAATTGTTTCAAGAAAAAGTATTCATATCCCAATAACTGAATATTAATTTATTTCCCAAATGAAGGTAAGTATACCTGTCCCAGAGTAATGTTGAAGGATCCAATCTGGGTTGGGCACCAGGATCAGAGGTTGAATATTCTGAGGTTTAGGACTCGTCCTGGGACCCATCCTCAGGGAACTTCTCTCCAGCAGAGTGTACACTTTGGGCTACTCTCTGTGTGATATTTATATGGTGCTTGTTGTGTATAGCTTTTTAGAGGTTGATTGTGATGTTGATGACTGGCTATTAAGTTGTTGGCTGTTGCTTCCATGTGCTGTCAAACCCTTGCTTCCCATAATACTTGATAAGCTGGTGGTAAATCAGCACTACTATTGACTGACAAGGAGCCGTATCCCAGGCTTTAATCACTTCCCTTAATCCAGGGGTCCCTAACCACTGGGCCGCAGACTGATACCGGTCCGTGGAACATTTCCTACTGGGCCGCCGGTTTTCTGGGTGCTGCCATCTTGTTTGATGAGAAAGTGCTTCTGGGTGAGCTTTTCTGGTTGGAAAGCGGCATTTGGGTGCTGAAAGAATCCTCGCGCCTTAGTTTCATCGAAGGGGGGAGGCTTCGAACAAAACTAAGGCATGAGGATTCTTTCAGCACTCAAGGCAAGGCGAGCCGACCATCCCGAAGCCATCCCGAAGTGAAGCCCATCGACAAAGGTACAAAGGAGGAGTTGAAGGTGGCGGGGAGAAACAGGGGACGGCTGGCTGGCCGGTTGCTCAGCTCGCCTTCCCTTGTCATGCATGCTGATGCCGGTACTGGGCCGCGGATCATTTTGTGATGCCAGTACCGGGCCGTGGCACAAAAAAGGTTGGGGCCACTGCCTTAATCTATTTGATAAAAACATTAATATCTCATGTAATTGTGAAATGAAAACTTTAATTTATGTATATCTGAAGCATCATTTTTGCTGTCAGATGTCCAATTAGCGAACCCAGAATAAGAAAACACTCAGGAGAATTGAGTTCCCCAAAGTAAAACTTTATTGGATATACATGTTGGTACTGTAGAAACAAAACCAGCTCTGGTTTCCTGCGCAAATGCTTGCCCAGTTAAACGATCTTTTCTCCTTCTCCTCACTCCAGGTTGATCACTTTGTTCAATTATAAGATGGTTATTTGTTATGAGAACTGTTCATTTCTTTCTCAAGCACCTGCAGTGGTGACCCTGCAACTCTAAGCTTTCACGATCTCTGCATATATTCTCCACATTCCATCTCCCTTCCCCCCACCCCAGTTCACTGGCAAATTGAAAAGCATTAGGTTTGAAAGAAGCAAAGAGGTTCAATCGTGACATTTGCATTTGCCCTAAATATTCACATCTCTTTTTCTAAAATTCAAACTGTAATCTGTACATGTACGTAAATAAATTTCAGTAGGAATGAATTCCAGTGCATTGCCAATTTTCTATCATTAGAGCTTTGCTTCTTGATCAGAGTTTCTGGGATTTTTCTTTTAACTAAGTTTGAAAGCTCCAGTTATTGACATCTGCACTTCACAAAGCAGGTAATGAGGAAATTTCACTGAGCACCTACTTCCTCTTCAATTCTTTTTTATTTTAACATGGCATTGCACCTGTCCTAATTCCACAGTCATTTGCTCTTTTATGAATGGCTCATTTTCACCTGTTGGCCGGAGGTGATAAGTGGGAAAAGAACATGGCAAATGAAGTTAAAAAGGAAGAACCTAATATAACCTCTAATCTGATGTTATAATCAGCTTCCAATTCCACTTATTTGGTATATAGGGTGAATCCACGGACCTCTGCCAAACATGGGGGCAAGGGAAGTTGATTTACGTTCAGCATGATCATGTGTAATCATAGCCTTTGTTTGATGATGCCACTGTCTGACCTTTTGACACAATCATGATTGGTTATGGATGCCAGTGAATCTTCTATGGGTGGATTTGGGGGGGCGTGTTTTGGTGTAAGCATGAAGTGCAAACTCAGCCTCTTTGATTTGTAAACTAAGCTTCATGGTTTAATGGAATTTGCATAAACCAAATTACTTCAATAGAAAGAGTTTGAAAGCAAACACAATGTATGAATTGAGTATTGAGATGCTAATTTGGTACACTTGGTTAACCTCAAATGTTTGAATGAATGGAACAGGAAAACACTCAGGTTTAGACTATTACACTAGACTTGTAAAAGAAAGAACTATTTTGGGAATTTTGATGCATGAAACAAAGGTTTGTGGATTGTCTGCAGAAAGGATGTGATGTTGTTTTGAAAGAAACAATAGGTTGTATTGATAATGGATGCTTAGAAGATTTGTTTTATTATCCACCAGGAACAGCTGTTTTTATTCATCAGGTACATTGCTAACTTTATAAATGGAAATGAGGCAATATAAAAGTTACTTTTTAATAATCTTTTGTCTGATATTTCTTTCTGTGTGCATTACAATTTTAGTTTATCCCTTGAAGCTCTAAATGTCAGCTTTATAGTTGCTACAACTCACAAACAAAATGCATTGTTTTCTTTCCTTTCAGAACAGATGGTTGTTTGCTGAATTTTCTGACTTCTCTGATTGGCTTCTTTTATACCTGTAACTATAATTATAACTAATTAACCAACAAGGCTGGGTTTTTTCATGTAAGCTCTTCACATATTAAGCTGAACTTTGTCAGTATGTGAACTGAGCCACTCTTTCAATATGTGAATCAGTTCAGCTGAACTATGTTGCTATTTATATACTGTGAATGAATATTATTTTTGATCATGTGAGGTTTGTTTCATCCATGCATTTATTATCTTAATTTTAGTTAATCATAACCATAAAAATCATAGCAAGTTTAATAGGGTTCTCAATAATGGCTGGTTAATCAACTGGGCTGTATATTAATTTATTTTAAATATAATTTATTCAAAAGTAGGATATTAAGACTTGCTATATCATGCTATTGTAAGAATAACTGTCCAATTATAAATTTACAGTAATACTTTTCTCTTTTCGTTACATTAAGATTGCAGTTCAATAACACTTTAGCAGGACTCTTAACAATCATATTAAAGATTCTCTATTACACATTTGGGGGCTTCTTCTGGGGAAGCAATGTCAGACCAAAAATGGTTTCATAGAGAGGAGTTGATGGCCACAGTAGAAAGGGGAGCCAGTGAATGACTCTGCTCTACAGATTTCCTCTCCAGAGTAAGAAGGGAACCAGGATTGCCCACAAGTGCTCCATAAAGAGACCTTCCACAAGCACAGTGAAATCATAAAACAGTGATTAGTCCATGAGCCAAGACCTGAATTTTCACATATTGGTATCACCCGAGGTGACTAATAATCTTAGGTGTTTTTGGCTTCTTTTATGTCTCTAGTTTATGTTTTGATGTGATAGCCCTTGTTAACTCGTAGCTTAATCGAGGTTATCACTCTTAGAATAGATGCACCCTATGTACACGGAAAGAAAGGGTGAACACATACTTTGACAATATTCTCTATTCTGAACATCACCACGTTTATGCTAATGATCAAATATACTATCCAAAATATCTCCAGAACCCTTTCATTGTTAGTATGCATGAACAGTCTAGTCATGGGCGTCCGGAGGGAGGGTGGGGGGCAAGGGGGGTCATTTGCCACCCCCCCCACGTGGAAAACATCAGCTTCATCTCTTCTTATCCTTGGCAGCTGTAGGTCTGGATGATGGAAGTCAGTGTCATGCTGACCTACCATGTTCCTCAGTTGCCTCAAGTATCTACTGCGGTACTCAGATGTCAGATAGTACCTTGCCACAGCTCCACCTTTCAGGCTGAAGCCCTTGGTGCCTCCTGGTGTCTGCGTGTCTTTGTTAACCGTCTCCTCAATTGTCTGGTCCACAGGTATCCGCCCAAATGGGTTCTGACTCCCAATCTGGACAGAAAAACCTCCCTGCATGAAGTGGGTATGCACTTCAGGGTGTTCTATTGGCAGTCGAGACATTTTGGCATAGTAGTAGGTCAAGAAGCGGGCATAGTTCACCTTGTCATAGGCAAAGCACCATGGGATCATCTGCCTGATTGCTGCCAGGTGAAGCATCCAGTTGCCCTCTCTGGATGCTCGGATCAGGCACAGCATGATCTCTGCCATGTCCAAGTAGGACATCCAGAATGCAGAGAGGTTATCTGCATTTCTGAGAGACTCCAGGTAGACTTTAAACAGCTTTATTGTGTGCACACATGACTCGTTATTAAGCAGGTCTTGCAGTGCAGCCTGAGAGACACCGTCGTGGAAGCTGGCAATCTTCTTCAGGGTTTCATCAAGGTGGTGAATGTCTCTTGCATGGTGTTCCTCCAGCCATCGGAGGAATCCTTTCCAGGCAAGCCTCAATAGTGCTTCATAAACCAGCTTGTGACATCTTACTGCTCTGTTGTACTTGCGACCATCCATCACACCATTCACTGAGCCTTCTGCAATGACACCAGCTTCAACACAGAGATCCCTGAGCCCTGCATCTTGAAATCGCTTCCCTATGATGGAGAGCATATTGCAGATTGTGTGGAAGTCTCCCATCCTGACGACGATGCTGTTGAACTTGTCATGTTTCCATACTATCTCAACAGCCTTCGCATAAAGCGCCTGGTCAAAGACACAGACAATCTGGTTCAGCTGAAGGGCCTGCATGATGTGTAGGGTCCGCTCCAGCACTTCATTGACCGTGGACATGTCTGTTGCAGGAGCATTGATAGTGGGCAGGTAGCCCACAATGTCTTGGTTCACCGTGACATCATTGCGGACCATGATGTTGAACCCAGTCCAGCTGCTGACAGTCTGGTTCTCAGGGTCTGACAGTCGAGTCAGTAACCAGATAAAATTCTTCATCTTGGCTTCGTGGACCTCCTTCATGCTGTCAACATCTACAGTCTCGGTCTTTGGAGGCTGGGCTCGCTTACCAACATTGTAGGTTGGTAACATTGTTGGGGCTGGACTGATGCTCCTTTTCTTGGACTTGCTGACAGATGGGAAGAGATTCTGTGGCTTGGGGCCTGCAATCTTGGGCTGGACAGCAATGCCATTGACTCTGTGAGAAGTACCTTCTCCGCTGAGTGTCTCCTCAAGTCGGTCAATGTTATCCCATGCCAGGGTTGTGAACACACCTTGGCAGATGTCTGCTGGCAGTGGGATGTCTTCCTGTGCACGCTCCAGCTTCTGAATGCACAGTGCTGTATCGATCTCCTCAATCTGTGAATAAGAAATGCAGTGGCCCAGGCGATTGAGTGTGCGTACAAGTTCTGTATTGCCTGTCAAGGTCTTCACAGCAAATGACAAAAGTACGTGCTTGGATGGCTTTGTCTTGCCACATGTGACAGCAAATATCAGATCACTGGCAAGAGAAGTGGCAAGCCTTTGGACTCTGTCAGAAGGATCTGCACACTCACACTCTCCAGTGAGCACGGTATACAGGAATTCAGTGACAGATTCAGGAATGACATTCTGCTCTGTGTCAGGGGGCCATGTCTGGCTTACATCTTGCTTCTTAATCTGATTCCTCAGCTGCATTGCTGCTTTGGCTAGGACATCCCCAGAGTTGGCAGCCCTTGCTTCGTGGAGTTCTTTCCCTAGTCTGTAGGCATGCTTGACAAGCTCATCAAATGACAAGCTCTCTGGATATATGAGAAGCTTCCCTTTCTCATCAGAAACGAAGCAAAGCGATCCTCCTATCTCACTTTCAAGTTTACGACGGACATGTTTCTTGGTTGATGGTCTGATCTGAGAAATTCCGCGAGAGTGCATGGCTTTCTCAAGTCTAGCTGTCAGATCTGTCATAGGCAGCACCTCAGGGTTGAGAATGAGTTCATTCCTGATATATAGGAATAGCTCTTCATAGGATTGTTTCTCGGCTTCCTCGTATACTGCCTGCTCAGACTGCTCCTGCTCATCGCATGCACCAGAACTGGTGGATGCCCCTTCCTTTGTATACACTTTGTAGCACGACTTGTGGTAGTGCCCCTCTGCGGCAACAAGGTCTCTGCTTAACAACGCGAGGATTCGCTGGTCCATTTTTTGGGTTGCTGCACTGCGGATTCTGTCATCTGCACGTAACTCAACACACTGGATGATAGGTTCCCTTGTCTGTCTTCCTTTCAGGTACTTGCTTGACTTGCAGCAGAAGATGCATGTCTTGTCATACACTCTTGATGTACTCGGTGCATCCCTAGATGATCTTCTGACACCATGGACACCAGTCTGTTCTTCTGCACTCGGCCTGTCTTTAGAAAGGATGGAGTCGAGAGTCTTCTTCATGGTAAAGATGCTGCGACATTTGCGATGATACTGGATCTGCGGTATTTGGCCTTCTTCCAAGTCTTTTGCAATGTCCAGAAGTGGAGCATGTTGTCTAATCTCTGCTGCTCTTAGCAGTGTCTTCCATGAGTCCAAGTCTTTTAGTAACACAAAGGTAGACGTGTCTTCACCAGAACAGTGAATAATGCAGCCTGGCCGCACTCCTTTCTTTGGCAATGCAGTGGCCTTGTCTCCACTTGAATCCATCATGTGGGCCTTAGTAGTTTGTCACAATATAACAGAGAACTGCAATTATTCAACAGTAGTCCGCATTGAGAAATTGAGTTCAAAACTCTTTGTAACGATGTTGGAAGAGAAAAAAAAAACATATTAGCAATTTACGAAATACATTTTAATTTGCTATGATGCTCTACATTTACCACAAAAAGTCTCTGCACATGATTTTAATAAATTATCAACATCAATTAGGTTTAATTCTAATGATTTACAGCTTCATTTCGCAAATATATGTGTTATCATGTGATATCACAAGGCCGCTATTCAGTCAAATTGATGGTTTCTTAAAAAACATACAAAGCTACATATCTGAAAAGGCTATCACATCTTAATGTACTTGGTATGGACCCATAAACATTTTAGTACCATTAAGATTTGGTCACCCAAGATGGTACCGATATCTGGCCTGGCCCATGGACTAGATGTCTAGAGAGTTTTAGATCCCTGGGAGCCAGGAAAAAGTCATATTGCTTAAGCTTCAGTTTGACATCTTTGGCCAGATCTTTCCTCCATCACCTTAGGAAATTGCTTATTAATGGGTTGTTGTTAAGAACCTTCAGAAGGGCAGGTTTTCTTCTATTCTTGATAAAAAAAGTTTTTAAGTAACTTTAAGGACTTGGAAAAGAAAATGTTTTATTTTTGAATAAGCAGCAAAAGGATGAGTAGAATGTTGATTTTGGAAAGTTATAAAACAGATTTTAAAATCAGATGGAATTGAAAGACTATTTTCTGTTGGTTTGTGTGTGTGTGTATACATTGTCACATGTTGTGACTGAAAGGATCGATCCTGCTGTGAGTTTTGCTTCTGATGACTCTGAGGATGAAAGGCTGGAACCTGCTGAGAATTTGGAGTCTGAATTGTTAGAAGACACAGATGTGAGCCAGGGGGATGGGAGGTTATCACACAGACATTCTTCACCTGAACCCTCGACCTCATTCATGCCTGCAGTTGAGCCACAAGATGAGTCAGAGGAGTCGAGCGAGGAAGCTGACAGATTGTGGCTAGATGCTAGAACAAGAAGGAGGCTGAAACGTCAAGCTGTGTGGAGGCATCAGGCCAGACAATGATTTAGGGAGATTGACACGCCCATCTAGGTGGATCACGGAGACAAACTCAGTTAGAAGGGAGGGCGAGCCAATAATTAGTAATTAGCACGTTGCCTCAAGGATTATAAAAGGACACAGTTGTGTGGGGGAAGTTTGTCAGGAACAAAGTGATTGATTACGTGCAGAGGTTTTCGGCAGAGGCTCGGAGCTTTGAGAATTTGTGCCAGAACTGTTGTGATAAACAGGGCGTGTGGAATATAATCTTGTAAGACTCCTTTCTGTTGGATTTGAGTTTTGGGGCAGCTGCCTTTGGTTTGGTTTTGTTGGAACTTTGAAGGGGGAGCCATAATATATATACACATACACAAATATGTGCATATGATAACATGATGTACATATGAATACACACACACACATATACATATGTATATGATAAGTGGGAACTTTGAAGTTTAAAGAGTTCAAAGTTTACAATGATAGAAGGGACTCATTAATTTAATGGAGTAATATAATGGAACAAGACTCAGACACTATTATTAATATTGTCTGCTACCATAAAATGGGTTTAAAAGAAGCAACAGAAGAGAAACTGATTTTACTGAATGAAACAGAGACTGAGGTTGACTCAAACATGGATCTGAAAATGGATTTAAAAATGCCAAACCATAAGAATCATGTGGAAATAAATGCCACACTGGAATGAAACTGGATGTTGTTTTCATAATTAAAGTGGACATACATATAATAAATCAGAAGAGGAGCCTGGATAGCTTTTTCTATCTTGGATTTACAAAAGAGAAATGTTATAATAATATCATACTCTACATAAATGACCTCTGCAATCATATTAAGAGCAACTTCTCTTTTCTGATGATGTAAAGCTATTCAAAACCACAGACAATACTGCTACCCTTCAAAAAGACCTCAACTATGTATCAGAATGGTCAAACCAATGGCAACTTCAAATCTCAACAAATAAATGCTCTGTCTTACATATTGGCAAAAAAAAAATCAGAAAATAAAATACAAGCTGAATAATCCAAATTCTGTGAAGGACCTTGGAATACTCATTTCTAATGGCCTAAACACTAAAGCCCATTGTAACTACATAGCCAAAAAGGCATTAAATGTTGTTAACCTAATCCTACATAGCTTTTTCTCTGGTAATATCACACTACTAACCAGGGCATACAAAACATTTGCCAGATCAATACTTGAATACAGCTCATCAGTCTGGAACCCACATCTGATATCTGATATTAACACAGTTGAGAAAGTCCAAAATATTTTACAATATTCTACACTCCTCTACTTGTTGCAGAATACCTTATGCCACCAGACTCGAAATTCTAGACCTAGAAAACCTAGAACAACACTATCTTTGGTCCAATCTAAGTATAGCAAATAAAATCATACATTGCAATGTCCTACCAGTCAACAAATACTTCAGCTTCAACCATAACTATACAAGAGCAAACAATATATACAAACTCAAGGTTAACTGCACCAAACTTGATTGCAGAAAATACGACTTCAGCAACAGAGTGGTCAATGTCTAGAATACTCTATCTGACTCTGTGGTTTCTTCCCCAAACTGCCAAAACTTTAATCTTAGACTGTCTACTATTGACCTCACCCCTTTCCTAAGAGGTCTGTAGGGGGCGTGCATAAGCACACCAACATGCCTACCGTCCCTGTCCTATTGTTTCTTTTATTTTTCTTATATGTACTCATTTCTTGTATTCATAACTATGTTTATCCTTATACCTATTATCTTGTAAGTGATTGACAAATCAAATAAATAAATAAAAGGAGTTTCTGCAAGGAGGCAAAAAAAGAAGAAGATAAGAAATCAACTCATAGGACATTATTTGAAGAGATTAAGCATAAGGCTTTTAAGAAGTAAACAGAAAAAAATATAAAGTGAATTTATTTGATCATGGTTTAAATGCATATGCATATATGTGTGGTAGCTCTTAATGGACCCTCCTTTTTCAACTAGGACTGAGTGATGACATTTAAAGTTTTGTTTGGAGATTACAGATGAGACATGGATAGACATTTCTTCTGCTGTATTTTTAGAGAAAGTAGTAAATTAGAAAGTAGTTAACAGGAAAAGAAAGGAATATAAAACTGATTAATATTATTAAAAATAAAATATGTTATTATTTCTGGTAGCTCCTAATAGACTTTTGCTGATTAGGACTGAATTTTACCATTTGTCTATTGGTTAAAAAAAATGAGATATGGAAAGAAGATATCGTTTTACTAAAATATCAGAGAGAATGGTGAGTTACTAAATTTGTTTGTGCTTGTCTGGAGAGGAGGGGTAAATAATTTTTCGCTTTTTTTTCTCTGCACTTTTTGTTTTTTACTTTTTATATTTTTAGCGTATGTTAATTTTTATTTTTACATTTGTAAACAATAATATAAAGTATTTAAAATTCTCTTATAGATTTAGATAAGTAACCTTTCTTAATTATTAATCATTTAAATTAATAATCACATATTTTAAATTATTGATTAATGGCTGGTTCACATGACACACTAAGCTAAAACTAAATAAATCATATTTGTTTATCCATTTATTTATTTGAGGCTGCATGACTCCAAAAAGTAATTGGGTCACTCTATTCTTAAGATAATATATAATTTAAAAAACAGGATTGCCCAGGCAAGAACACATAGATAGCATCTGGAGAAAAAAATTCCAAGGAATCTATAAACACCTTAATTCCAGGCCTAGGGGCGTGGCTTCGATGGCGGCAGGAATTTGTGACTCTCCGCGATTCCTGTTGCGCTCGCCGCCAAGGTGCCCCCAAACTAAATGGGTCTGGGGGATATGGCTGCCTTGTAGAGGCAGCCAAAGAGAGAGGGGATCCAGATAGAGGTTTGGGGTATCGCAGACCCCCTCCTCAGCCGGGAATAACCCCTTTTTCCCAAGGTGGTGGAGCGGCGGTCAGTAATGGCTGCCACAAAGAAGTCTGCAGCTGGGTAAGATTTGTGCTGGAGGAAGAGGGAAGAGCTGTGAAAGTTGCTTCTGACTGGGACAAAGCTAAGAGAGAGTGCCCTGGAATTTGGAAGGCTGCTAAGGATACATTGTTTCTGTTCTGTCCCCTCATTAGCATTCTTGAGATCTCCGCGCTTTGATTGGCCAAAGTGCGGGGCACTCTGATTGGCTAGGCAAGCCGCGCCGATTGGCTCGCTAGGCATCTCCCGCGATTGGTTGATTCGAATCGCGGGAGATTCAAAGCGATGCCATTGGCCACGGCCACCGTGGCTAAAGAAATAAAAAGCCACAAAGTTTCTCCATAGCCCCAGTTTAGTTCCTAACTCAATAAAAGAGCTTGATACTAACTCACCGACTCCTGGCATCATTTCCGACGACACAACACTGGCGACGAAGGTGGGATTCTGATCCTGAACCGAAGCACATGTCCGACGGAAGCCAGACGAAACTCCATGATGGCGAACATCGCACCCCCCACACCCTTCAACCACGCCAGCGAGGACTGGGAATCGTACTCCGACAGATTCCAGATGTTCCTCGAGTGCAGCGACCTGAAGGACGCCACCGGCCACATGAAGTGAGCCGTCTTCCTGACCCACTGCGGGACCGCAGTGTTTAAGATGGCCAAAGCACTTGCCAAACCCGCCGACGTGACCGCGATGGACTGGGACGTCCTTGAGCCAATACTCCGCCGACACTACGCTCCAGATGTGCCCATCCTCATCTGACGACATGAGTTCTACCGTCGGGACCAACGGTTGGGTGAGAGTTTCAGCAACTTCGTCGCCGAACTACAGCGTCTAGGGGGGCTGTGCAAATTCGACAACCTGAACGACGCCCTGCGAGACCAAATCGTGTTCGGCATTTGGGACCCCATCCTCCAGAGTCAGCTGATGGCCAAGGGCAACATCACCCTTGCAGATACCCTCACCGAAGCCACAGCTGCCGAAGTGACCCGAACATCCGCCGACCGCATGCGCCGACCGAACGCTGGGGACTGCAGTGGGAACAACCACCCTGCAAGGTCGGCTGAGGCCCAACCCGAGATGACCACCCACCAGGGCGACTTCCACTCAGCATCGGGCACTTCCGACGAGGAGGAGGAAATTCACCGTCTCCAGGCAGGCCGCGACCCATGGAACCGGTGGGGTCGAAAGTCAAGGACCACCTGTGCCGGTTGCGGAGGCGATCACCCCAGGTCCGAATGCCGGTTCTTCGATTCAATCTGCTGGCATTGCAACAAGAAGGGACACATCGCCCGCGTCTGCCATCTCAAAAAGAACCGCAGCCCTCCACGATGGGACCAGAGCGAACGGAGACGAGAGAGCACACCACCCCGGACCAGAGATCGCCCCTTTGACAACAGATGGGACTGGAACGGATGATCCCTACGAGGCGGCGAGACCCGTCGAAGAGAGGAGACCCATCAGACGGTCACCATCGGCCACGCCACAACCAACGACGCCCGGAAGGTCTACGTGGAGGTAGGCATCGAAGGCGAGCCATGTAAAATGGAGGTGGACTCCGGGTCCTACCTCTCCATGATAGCATGGCAAGAAATAAAACGCTTGGTGCCTACCATCCAAAGAAAAGGCCTAGACAACCAGAGACTAATCGTGAAAGACTATCAGGGAAACCGCATCCCTGTAGTCAGAACCGGACAGTTCAAGGTAACATACAAAGGGCGCACCAAAAGGCTTCCCCTGACCATCGTCGATCGCGACCGCCCAAGCCTACTGGGACTGCAATGGTTCGCCCCGCTCGGCATCGCAGTCACGGGAATCGACCACATCGCCGACGACAACTGGGAGCAACAACTAGCTCGGGAATTCCAAGAGGTCTTCGACGGAAACCTAGGCAAGTACCGAGGGCCCCTTATATCATTCAGCCTAGACCCAAACGTCCCCCCAAAACGCCTGAAACCAAGGCGGGTGCCATTCGTGCTTAAACCCAAGATAGATGAGCAAATTGACAAGCTCGTCAAGCAAGGGGTCCTACAACCCATAGACCACGCCCAGTGGGAGACCCCCATAGTCACCCCGATAAAGCCCGATGGGTCGGTGAGAATCTGTGGGGACTATAAGGCCACCCTAAATGGCACCTTGCAACAAAGCGCTTACCCCGTCCCAGTAGTGCAACACCTGCTACATTCACTGGGAGGGGGCAAGGTTTTCGCTAAACTCGACCTTGCCCAGGCATACCAACAGTTGCCAGTCGATGAAAAAACGGCAGAAGCGCAAACCATAGTCACCCACCGGGGAGCATTTAAATGCAACTGGCTCCAATTCGGAGTCAGAGTAGCACCTGGAATATTCCAAAGCCTAATGGAAAGGCTATTACAAGGCATCAAGGGGGTGGTACCTTACTTCGACGACGTCTTAGTGTCGGCAACCAATCAAGCCAAACTAGAGGGTCGCCTATGGGAGGTCCTAACCAAATTCAAAGAGACCGGGCTCAAGGTAAAGAGGGAGAAATGCCAATTATACACGGAACAGGTTGAATTCCTAGGATATCTCCTAGACCGTCATGGCATTCACCCCACAAACCAAAAAATCAAAGCCATCAAAGAAGCCCCCACACCCAAGTCGAAGACAGAGCTGCAGGCATTTCTGGGGCTGCTTAACTTTTAAAATGTCTTTCTGCCCCAAAAGGCGATGGAGGCGGAGCCTTTGCATAGGCTCCTGGACAAGGCAGCGACCTGGACTTAGGGGAAACGCGAGGAAGCCGCCTTCCAGAAAACAAAGGACCTCCTCACTTCGGATGCCGTCCTTATCCAGTACAACGAGACCCTACCTCTGGCCGTCACATGCGATGCATCACCCTTCGGCGTCGGCGCTGTCCTCAGCCATACTCTCCCCGATGGAAAAGAAGCACCCATCGCATTCTTTTCAAGGACCCTCACCAAACCGGAGCGGAACTACAGCCAGCTGGACCAAGAGGCTCTGGCTATCGTTGCCGCAGTAAAAAGATTCCACGAGTATCTCTACGGCCGGACATTTACCATCATAACCGACCACAAACCGCTGCTGGGAATCCTGGCAGGGAACAGGGCCACCCCGAACATTCTGTCTCCCCGAATGACAAGGTGGTCCGAGTTCTTGGCGGCCTACAATTACGGACTCACACACAGACCGGGTAAGACTATCTCCCATGCGGACACCTTAAGCTGCTCACCGTTACCGGAGCCTGACACCGACCCAGCACCCATGACGACCACCCTCAGTATAGAGACTCTACCCAACCTACCCATAACCGTGTCAGACATTGCCCGAGAAACTAATAAAGACAAACGCCTGGCGCGGGTGTTGCATTGGGTAGAGAAAGGGTGGCCGGAAAGGGATAACGACGAGTCCGTCAAGACATTCCGGAACCGGCAAACGGAACTCTCGTTACTAAAAGGGTGCATACTATGGGGGGATAGGGTGGTCATCCCAGAAAAGCTACAAGGGAAGGTTCTGGAACTGTTACACGAGGGGCACCCGGGCATCGTTAGGACTAAAGCCCTGGTCAGAAGTTACGCTTGGTGGCCAGGGATGGACAAACAGATTGAGGCCTGGGTAGCAAGGTGCCAACGATGCCAGGAAACTAGGCCAAGCCCACCCACAGCACCCGTCCTAGAGTGGGAAACCCCAAGGGGACCTTGGTCTAGGATCCACATAGATTTCGCCGGGCCCACAAAAGGACACACCTTCCTGATAACCGTAGACGCTTACTCCAACTGGCTGGAGGTAAGCAACATGAGAACAACAACCACGGAGGCCGTGACCAAAAACTCGGCAAACTTTTTGCAACACACGGCCTCCCAGATGTCGTCGTTTCCTACAACGGGCCCCAATTCACCTCGCTAGAATTTGAAAAATTCCTAGCGGAAAGGGGCATCTGACACACGCTGACAGCACCGGCGCATCCGGCGGCGAACGGTAGGGCGGAACGGATGGTTCAATTCACAAAGAAAACCATCCAGAAAATAGACCACGGGGAGATCCAGGACAAAATAAATAAATTACTCTTCACCCAACACATAACCCCAAATACCACAACGAATAAAAGCCCAGCCAAACTGCTAATGGGGAGGAAAATAAGGTCCCCACTCGACAGATTACACCCCACGTACAACCCAGATAAACCCCCAGACTCAACCAGCAAACACCGAACCTTCGCACCAGGCAATGCCGTTTACGCGAAAAATCTAACGGGAGACCCGTTATGGGTACCGGCTGTCATCACACAACTAACAGGCCCACACTCGTACCGACTACAAACAACAGACGGACGAGTGTGGAAACGCCACATCGACCAGTTAAGATCGAGGACGACCACCCAAGAGACCACCAATGCGCAAACAGGCAAAACCAACCCCCACAACACAAACCAAGAGGGGAGGGAATACCCAGGGGACCAAAACCGAGGAAGAATAAACCAACCATACTCACCGGGAAGCAGCCAGCACAAAACCTCACCAGAAAGAGACAGCCAGGCCAGCTCAACCAACCCGGGAAGACCGAGCGGGAGTGGCGAAACCTGCAGCTCAACCAACCCGGGAAGCCCAGGAGGGAGCTACGGAGAGTGGCCCGGCCCGACCGACCAGGCGGTTCCCACGACGGCATCCAGAGAAGCAGAGACCCCGACTGAACCGGCCGGGATCCAACCGACGACTGAGCTGCGCAGGTCCAGTAGGCTAAGACGGAGCCCCGCCTACCTACGGGACTATGCAACGTAAGGTCTGAACCAAGAGGGGAGGGGTGTTCTGTCCCCTCATTAGCATTCTTGAGATCCCCACGCTTTGATTGGCCAAAGCGCGGGGCACTCTGATTGGCTAGGCGAGCCGCGCCGATTGGCTCGCTAGGAATCTCCCGCGATTGGTCGATTCGAATCGCGGGAGATTCAAAGTGGTGCCATTGGCCGCAGCCGCCATGGCTAAAGAAATAAAAAGCCGCAAAGTTTCTCCATAGCCCCAGTTCGGTTCCTAACTCAATAAAAGAGCTTGATTCTAAGTCATCGACTCCTGGCATCATTTCCGACGACACAACAGTTTCCAGAAAGAGTTACAAGCGGCGAACATTCTAAAGGGGATTTTTTTTTTCTTCTTTTCACTCTCCTTCCTAACATGACAGCGATGGAACCAAAAGAGAAATCTGAAAACCTGTGTTAGAGGTAATTGTTGAAGGGATAAGGTTTTCTGAATATTTAAAGGGGAAAAAAAAAGAATATTTTTTGGCTGTGAGTGGGAAGGGAGAGGAAAAAAAAATTGGAGCAACTTGAAAATAAGGAGAAGATTGCCTAAAACTCTAAAGAGTTAATTTTAAAGAGTTACTAAACACCAATAAGACTTCCAAAAGATATATTTTGAAGAGAACTTTGTGATCAAACTTTAACCCCAGAAAGAGAAAGTGAAAAAGAAGAAAGTATTTAAAAGAAACAGCTTGTTTGGACTGCTTGGTGACTTTGGAACTTCTGAGAATTATTTCTGATTAAAAGCACTTGGGTGGTTGTTTGGAAAAACTTTTTCTCTACATAATGGCATCACTTGTGGATGGATAAAAACTTATTTACCAAAAATATGAAAATGAAAAGCAAGAAGGGAAAGATGTCCTTGGCACTCTTTTTCAATATTTAGAAATGGTGGTTTATACTTATGTCAAGTTGAATGAGCAACAGGATGATTGGGACAAAGAAGAAGCCATCTTTGAAGAACAAGTGACTTTGGTTGGGGAAGAAAAAAAGAAAGAGAAAAAGGAGAAGAAGACTTTAAGACCTGGAAAAACAATCCAAAAAGAGAATAAGGTGAAAAGGGGATACTATGCTAGAAAACAACAGAAAGGAGGAAAGCAGAATAAAAGGGGGGTGGAGAGACAAGGGGGTAAAGAGAACAAGGAGAAGAAGAAGCAAGGGAGAAAGGAAGGGATGAGAAGCCTTAATGGTGGGGAGCAAGATGAAAAGAAACAAAAGTTTTTTAGAGATAATGGATAAATTTTATTGAAAAAGGGATTCTAGAAAGGTACATAAGATTGTATTTCTATATCTGTACTTAGAAATAACATAGAAGATCGGAAATAATATGCAGTTTAAAATGTGATAAAATATTTAGTATAATTTAGTGAAATCTTTGTTAAGAAAGGGGAGTACTTTAATGAAACAATAATTTAAGAAATGTGAGATATGTGATGGGGGGGGGGAATAAACTTTGGAAAGCATAAGTGTTCCCACAAAGGCATTTAATTGAAACGGGTAAAATGTCTAAGATATAAATGATATAAATGATTAGACCATGCCTAATGATTAGACCATGTTATACAAGTAAAACTATTTGCGAAATGAGAGATTTGAAGAAGGAGAAGGGGTAACATGTAATGAAATAATGATCTATAATATACGATGTGGGGGGGGGGAATAATTATGGAAAATAGGTGCTCCCATAGAAGTATGTGATTTAACTGAAAAAAAATGTATTAAATGTTTAAGATATAGATGAATATTAATATTAATGAATTGATTTGTATTGTTTTGATAATATTGCATAATTTTAGAATGTACCAGACAGAATCCCAATGTAAGCTATGTATTCTATATTAAGTATTATAAATATAGGGAAAAGAGATAAAGGTGTCATACTCCAATTAGTGTACAGGAGAAGTTTTTTTTTTTTTTTTCCAAAGAAGAAAGATAAATGGATAGTTGGAAATAGAACAGACAAAGAATAACAAATATTATGATTTGAATTGAGAGGAGATAAGTAAAATAAAGTTGAGAAAATTTAAAAGAAAGAAGTTATATAGAAAAATGAAAATGTTAATAAGATATGGAATGGTATGTAAAATGAATATGAATTTGAATTTGTGTCTATACCAAGAGTTTTAACCCGGGACTAAGCAACTTTCAGAAAAGAGATTTTTTATGTTTTTATGTTTTGTATTTTTGTGTATCTGTTTTGTATGTCTTTAAAAATTAATAAAATTTGCTTTTTTTTAAAAAAAAAATCCAGGCCTAGGAACTAAGCCAAGCCTTAAGAAAACTTCTGGAAAACTTCTAGAAATTATAAAGAATGGAAGACATTCATATGTCTGTGGAGGTGCTATTCCAGAAAGCAGGAACTGAAACAGAGAAGACATATTTTCTTAATCCTGAAAGATAACAATATTGTAGATTGAATGCAAGATGTAGTAGGTAGAACAGCCAATTAAATGCCTGCCATGCAGAAAACCTGGGGAAGATTCTTGTCTTCTTTCTATGCTATGGCAGCATGAGCGTCACAATTTTTATTAGTTGAAGTTTTTTTTAGCTTTGTGAATATTTTCTATTACGTATTCCATTTACTATGCATGTATCATAGACATGGCATCTTTTTAAATTAAATAATTCCTTGGAGACCATACTAAAGGAACACTGAATATTCTGCATTGGCCTAACAATAGGAAGACATTGTTTGTATTCATCAAGAAAAAAACACAATAGTATTTCCTCAGTTGGTGAACTTAATCAAACTATTCTATCTAAAGCTTTTTAAAAAGCTAGACAATGAATTTAGCAATTATTCTCTCCTATTTTTTCCTGATTTCTATTGACCCATTTAATTGTCTTAGAGATTACCTTCCTCTCATTTATCTATGCAGCCTATGTAATAAAATATATCTAATCTTTTACCATATACCTTTTCCCCAAGCTTTGTACTAAATTATGTGGAATTATAATAGCAAAACAATTGTGTAGCTTTCCAAAAACATTACAATTTCAATGGGCATAATGTTGGCACTATATCAGAAAAGGTTTCAAGCATATAAAAGACATCTGGCTACAGTTGTGTATTTTATGAAATGCAACAAAGGGGAACAATACTCCAAAATGTTTATACAATGTCCAAACTTTGTGACTGCAATATATGCATCAAGATTGTTCTTCGTATTAATAGTAATTATTTGAAGGAAAGAAATTAGATTGCTATAATTAAAAGCATACTTCTTTATCTTTGTAAGTGTGTGAGTGTGACTCTAGTTGCATAAATAGAAAACTATCTTATTCCCTAGATATATATATTTTATAAATATTGTTTACAGAATGGAAAACCCTTAATTTGAATGCAGAATACCTCACTTCTCTTCCTGGAATCTCTAATGGGACCAGAAAAATCTGAAGTCTGTCTGAAGAAGAACTGCCAGCGTAGAAAATGTTGAACTAGTGGCCAATGCTTCAGTTTGATATAAAATAGCTTTCCTGATGTGTTTTTTAATTTAATAACACAATAAAAGCCTATGTACTGTATTGTCCAAGTGTGATTCATCACACAAGGACTTTCAAAGAACATTGTATTAAAAATTAATATAAAAACTTTCCCAATCTGGCTATCAGGGTATAAATATAATATAATATAATATAATATAATAATTATAATAAAGGGGGAAAAAGAACACATACAGCCCAGGACAAATTATCAGGAGCTGAAGCCATATGTTTCACTAGGGATTACGTATTAGATAGCAGGAAAGAGGCAGTTGTTTAGTAATGGGAAAAATGCATCTAGTAAAGATTGTTAAAACTATCCAAAATGTACATGAATTGTGTTTGATTTGCTTTGTGACACAAACTAATCAATATTCACAAATCATTTTATAACTGGGACAAAAACCATTTTTTTAAAGTAGGAGAAAATCCAAGTAAAAGTGTTTATTCCTGACTTCACTGAAATCCATTAATTAGCTTATAGTATGATATAACATGTTTTTTTTTATTTCTATTTAAGATGAATGGGCCTATACAAACATTGGTAGGCAGCAGATCAGAGGACTTAATTCATAAATTACCCTTTTTTTTAATGCCAACCCCTCCCTCCACTGGATTGTACCATTCGTTTATCTTGATGTGATTTTCTAAGGAAAAGAAAGGGATGAACCTGTAGCTGCCTTATCTCCAGTTGTAAGGTGGTAATTCCCTAGGTTAGAGAAATAACAATACACTCTCCATATTAGATCATAGATGTGATAGGAAATATGCTCAAGCATAGAACCAATCAAGAGATCCAGTTTGGTGTAGTGGTTAAAGAATCAGGCTAGAAACTAAGAGAGCATGTGTTCTAGTTTGGCCTTAGGCACAAAGCCCATAGATCAGAGGTATCAAACTCATAGGCTGTGGGCTGGATGCATCACGCACTGGCCATGCCCACCCCCATTTTAATGAAGAGGGAAAAGTTGCAATATATCATATGATGACAATGTGACAATGTGAGTTTGACACCCCTGTCATAGTGATCAATAAGCCATAATATGGGAATCGAAACATTCTCTCCAGGAAAAGATCAGATAAGCTTATATGGAAGAAAGTGACTTGTGGGAGAAGTGGCAGAACCTGGATGTGGAGTAAAAAGAGGGATCAGCCTAGAGTCCCTATCTAGCCACAAGTGAACAAAATCCAACCATCCTCAAGTGCTGTTGACCTTTATCTAACTCTAAGCAAGTACTGACCATTAGTTGAGAAGATTCTTGTGCATAGTTGCAGCATTAAATCACTTTAACTAAAGTCTTATGTGTGGACCTGGTAATCTGTGCCTGAAACAACCCCTTAGAAGACTTGGTACTGTGCTATTTAAAAGCTACTCCTGTAGATGCCCCATGGAGAAATTAACAAGTATTTGGAATTGTTATGTTCTGAGCATGGGTGCAAGGATGGAGAAGAGCCAGTGAAACAGTGAACTTCAACTCTTTATTTACATGTGAAAACAGCTCAGCTCGATGGCCACGATGGACCCCTTTATATAGGCAACTCTTAACTTATTTAACCAATGAAAACACAGGGAGCTCTAGATCCATTAACCAATGGAAGAGGCTCATTAATAGCCAATCAGATTCTCCTGAATGGACCAATCTGATGTCGCTATTATCGGCCAATCAGAAGTGCAGGGCCAGAACCCAGCACTTTACTTCAAGCTCTTAATGATCTTTATTAAGCATTTATTGATTCACAACACCCCTTCCCCCCGGGTTCCGTTTAAGGGGTGCGGTCACGTAGTCTTTGAGGTAGGCAGGTTGTTTTGATTGTCTATTAGATTTTCATTGTCCTCCCGGTATTTGGCTACAGTCTTGTTGGGGTAGGACGTTATCTGGTGAAAAGGGTGCCTCCCGTTCCGCATTTGGATTTTCGTCATCGCTACTGCTTTCGGCATCTCTTTGAGGCGAGGCCACCCCCATTCCGGATCCATCACGTGCTGCCTCTGAGCAGTCATTACTACCACTTAAGCTTTCTGCCCCTTCGAATTCAGCTTCCTCGCGATCTCCTCCCCCCTCGGTTTGGAAATCAGGGGGCTCGGAGATCCCCGACTGTAGCCTTGAACGCAGCTGATCAATATGGCATTTCCAAATTCTATTGTCGCGACATTTTACATGGTACGATCTAGGGCCAGTTACTTGTAGTATAGTTGCCTTGACCCACAACGGATCGCCCGAAAAGTTCCTAGCGAAAACCAAATCGCCTACCTGGAAATTGCGACATTTCTCGCTAGAACCGTGTGGCTTTTCAGGTTCATATGCTGGATGTAGGCGGTCAAGGTGTGAGCGGAGCTTCCGTCCCATTAATAACTCGGTGGGAGTTTTATTGGTGACGCTGTGCAGAGTGATATGCTGTAAAAGGAGTATCCGGTTAATCTTGTCTTCTATATCACCATAGTCCATTGTATGCAAGGTTTTCTTGACAAATTGTACCATGCACTCGGCCCTTCCATTGGCCGCAGGATGTGCTGATGAAGTCAGCGCATGTCGGATACCACGGTCCGCCAGGTACTGTTCAAAGGACAGCACGGTAAATTGAGGCCCATTGTCAGATACCAGAATGTCTGGTAATCCGTGTGTTGCAAAGAGTCTGTCCAGTTTCCTGATGACTGCTTCAGTCGTTGTATTCCTCATTTCATGGATTTCAAGCTAATTCGAGTAGGCATCCACCGTCAGTAAGAATGTATGTCCCTTGGTAGGACCCACAAAGTCCAGATGAATGCGGGACCATGGTCCCCTCGGTGTTTCCCATTTGGTTGGGGTTGCTTTCGGTGGGGCGTTGCTTACTTCCTGGCATTTGCGACAGGCTTTTACCCATGTTTCTATCTGCTTGTCAATACCCGGCCACCATGCATAGCTTCATGCGAGGGCTTTCATATGCATGATGCCAGGGTGGCCATCGTGCAAGGTCATTAGTATCGCTGGTTGCAACCGCTCTGGAATGACAACTCTATCACCCCAGATAATGCAGCCCTTTTGAGAAAATAGATCCGTTTTCCCAATTTTTGAATGGGGCGTAGTTGTCAGGTATTTGGTACAACGGCCATCCCCAACTGAGGACTCGTGCTATAATGGGGTCACGTTTCGTTTCCATCGCGATATCTCGGGCCGTTAATGGTGGCGTTTGAAGTGTCTCGATCTGCAGCGTTGTGACCGTTGGAGCGGGGTCATCAATAGTCTCTGGAAGAGGTGCATGGCTCAATGTGTCGGCGTGGGGAATGGCCTTCCCTGAGTGATGTTGCAACTTGTAATTGTATGCTGCCAAGAATTCTGACCAGCGGGTCATTCTGGCAGATAATATATACGGTGTTGGACTATCTCCCGCAATTATTCCCAGCAAAGGTTTGTGGCCAGTCACTATGGTAAATGCTCGACCATACACATATTCATGAAATCTCTTAACTGCGGATACTATAGCAAGGGCCTCCTTGTCAATTTGACTGTAGTTGCGTTCTGTTTTTGAAAACGTCTTTGAGAAATAAGCAACAGGGGCTTCATTACCGTTTGGCAAAATGTGGCTTAAAATGGTGCCCACCCCAAATGGGGATGCATCACACATGATCGTTAACGGCAAAGTCTCGTTATACTGCATCAGGACAGCATCAGAAGTCAACAAATTTTTTACATATCAAAACGCCTGTTCTTCTCTATGTCCCCATACCCAGGCTGCCTTTTTGTCCAATAAACGATGTAGGGGCTCAGCTATGTTTGCTTTGTGACGCAGGAAAACGTTATAAAAATTGATAAGGCCCAGAAAAGCCTGGAGTTCGGCCTTGTTCCGGGGTTTTGGGGAATTCTTGATTGCCCTGAGTTTGTTATCGGTGGGGTGAATGCCTTGACTATCAATTAAATATCCCAAAAATTCTACGCGATCCATACATAAATAACACTTGTTCTTTTTAACTTTGAGACTGGAGTCTTTAAATCTCTGGAGAACCAACCTCAGGCATTCTTTTAGTATTTTCTGGGTTGGGGCTGTGATTAACACATCATCAAAATATGGAATAACACCTTTTATCCCTTGTAATAGCCTCTCCATTAAGCTTTGAAAGATCCCCGGGGCTATGCTCACTCCGAACTGGAGTCGGTTACATTTAAATGCACCTCTGTGCATAACAATTGTTTGGGCCTCTGCCGTTTTTTTGTCAACAGGCAGTTGTTGGTATGCCTGGGCTAAGTCTAGTTTAGCGAAGACTTTTCCACCCCCCAGGGAATGGAGGAGGTGTTTTGTTGAAAGGCGTAGGTAAGCGTTTTGTTGAAAGGCGTGGTTCAGGGTGGCTCGGTAGTTCCCACAAATTCTTATTGATCCATCCGGCTTGATGGGTGTTAAGATTGGGGTTTCCCAGGGAGAGTGATCTGTTGGTTCTAACACACCCTGAGCTATTAATTTATCAAGCTGCTCACCAATCTTTGGTTTAAGGGCAAATGGAACTCGACGAGGCTTAAAGCGGATGGGAGCTATTTCGGGATTGAGGTTAAATGATATCGGGGTCCCCTTGTACTTGCCTAACTTTTCTGCGAAGATGTCCTGGAATTCGTGGATGAGGTCTTCTTCCCAATCACTGCTGTAGGTTCGGTGAATGCTGGCTACTTCAATTCCCAGTGGAGCAAACCATTGGAGGCCTAACAAACTAGGCCGAGCCTTGTTGATTACAGTCAGGGGTAGAAATGCTGTACGGTTCTTAAATGATACCTGAACTCGGCTGGATCCAACAACCGGGATTCGATTTCCTTGATAGTCCTTAAGTATGAGCCTTTGGAACCGGAGGTCTTGCCTACAGATAGTGGGGATGAGCTGCTTGAGGGTCTTCCAGGAAACCATCGAGAGGGATGATCCTGAATTGACTTCCATTAGGCAGGGCTGGTTTTCGATGGCCATTTTCACTCGGATCTTTTTGGTGTCCAGAGATGAGACGTGACCTGTTAAGCCTGTGTTCCCCAACCAGGGTTAAGGAGACAAGCTAAACAGAATGTGCAGCGTTAGTCAGATAGGCACACAGATAAATGTGTGAGATAAGTTTGTATGTTAGTTAACATACAGTAAAAATAACAGATACGCTTGTGCTATCAAAAATATAGTTTATTCCATTTAGAGTTTATAGCATAGTCAAAATAACAGTCTATTAGTCATGTATCGTTTCAGTCAGTCCATTCAAGGATATTCAATTAGCAAAGTCCATGTAGAATATCCAATGTCAGTTCACTTACAATAAATCAGTCCTCTCTCTCTTCCGTTCCAGTAGGGAAAAACGCAGTCTTCAATACATCCAGTAATTAGGGATTATAAAGACAGAGAGAGCAAGCTGCCATGCCTTGCTTCTTTTATGGTGCTTTTACAACCATTCCCTAAATTACATTCTTACAGTTAAAGTTACAGACACTTTAACTAACAAACCATGATAACATATTTATTATTTTACCTAAACCAGTTAGGGAAAACAATGTTATCCCTAACATTCTCCCCTTTTAGGTAATAATAATACTATAACTATTTACATCTTTAAATCATATTTGTTACAACTCTCTTTAAACTTAATAACTCCTTGAGCTTTTGTAAATTGGTCTGCAATGTTTTCTTCTGTCATGCAGTATTCCAATTTAATTAGCCCATTCTTTACAGATTCTCTAACATTTAAGTATCTTAAATCAGTATACTTTGATCTAGTTTTTACAGCATATTAGTAGCTAACTTTATGGCTGCTTGGTTGTCCTCGTACACAATAATGGAATCTTTAACAGTTATACCCATGTCTAATAATAACTGTTTGTACAAAATTAAGTCAGTGCATAGTAATGACAGACATGAAAATTCCGCTTCCATTGTGGACAAGCTAATATGCTGTTGTCTGATTGACCTCCACCCTATTAGTGTTTTACCAAATAATATAGCCAAATAATAATAAAATAAAATAATTGATTTTCTAGTGTTTATATCAGTTGCAAAACTTGCATCTGCATAGGCACTAAGACTCAAATCACCCTTTGGTTCTATATACAATGCATGGTTCATTGTTCCTTTAAGATATCTTAAAATTCTCTTTAATGATTGCCAATGACATTGATGTGGATCTGAATTAAAACGTGCCAGTTGATTAACACTATAAGCTATATCTGGCCTTGACCAATTGCTTATATATGATAAGCTACCAATCAAAGATTGATATATAGACTTATCAAATTTGGGACTTTGATCATCAGTTTGGCAAACTTCCTGACTCATTGGAGTCTTTGCCGGTTTACAAAGTTCCATTTTATACGTTTTAATTAATTGGCAAATTTTATTTTCTTGAGATATCTTAAATCCATTTTTTGTTTTGTTAATTGTCAATCCTAGATACCTTTTAATTTCACCTAAATGCTTTAATTTTATCTTTTTGGCTAACAATGATTTAATTTCATTAGCTTCATTATTAGTCTTAGCTATGAAAGCAATATCATCTGTAAATAATAACAATAATGACACCGTTCCATTATTTTCTCTTTTAAACACACATGGATCTGCTAAACCAGATTTAAAACCTATATTGTTCAATTCTTTCACAATATATTGATTCCACTCATAGCCAGATTGTTTCAATCCATAAAGACTTCTTTTTAGTTTCCAACAATCATTGCTATTTACTTTATTGTCTTTTATAACATTTGGCTTTTGTAAATATATAGTGTGCTGCAATGGTGCATGCAGGTAAGCAGTTTCTACATCTAAATGGTTGATGATATAGTTTTTCTTAGCTGCCCACACTAAAGCTGCTCTCAAAGATGTTGCTTTAAGACTTGGTGCAAAAACTTCATCGTAATCAGATGCAGTTTGCTTAAATCCTTGAGCTACTAACCTAGCCTTATGGGTAACAGTCCCATCATTGCCAGTTTTTACTTTAAATATCCATTTGCATCCAATGGATTTTTCTCCTGGAGTTAATTTGGCATCTTCATATACTTTCATTACCTTTAATGAATTTAGTTCTTTTTCCATTGCCTTTTTCCAATTCTCCTGATCCTTAGCAGGATACATTTTAAGTTCGTCTATACCACTTGGAACTTTAGTTACTTGGCATACGATACTTGCTTGATACCTATCAGGTGGTCTAGTTACACGTGTAGTACGTCTAGGTATTACAGGACTTACAGGTGGACTTTCATTTATTAACTGTTCTTGATTATCTAACTCTTCCTGATCAACTGTTTCCTCTTGTTCTGGTTCTATTAGCTCTTTGTGGACTTCTTCTTTTATTGGACTCTTCTTATAACGAGTCTGATCTTTTTGCCTTTTTTAGGGTTCAATAATTACTTCATTATTTAAATCTTGCTCTAATCTATTCCATCCTACATGTTCTAGGAATTTAGCACTAGCACTGGTGTAAACTCTAGATGTACCTGGTTCCCAGAATCTATAAGATCTGTGATTAGATTCATATCTTACAAAAATAAACTTTTAGCTCTATACTGTCCTTTTTGTCTGAGTTGGGTAGGGATATGCACCCATGTTGGTGCTCCAAATGTGTGCATATAACTTAAATCAGGTTTTGTACCATGCCACAATGTGAATGGTAATTCACCTGTTGTTGAATTAACATTATTTAATATATGATTACCACACATTATTGCTTCTCCCCATAAATTTTCAGGTAATCCTGAATCAGACAACATAGTACGTGCCATTGACTGTAGTGTTTGGCCTCGTCTCTCAATAAAGGCATTATGTTGTGGCCTATATGGTGCAGACTTTTTATGTTGAATACCTAACATCTTAAATCTATTCTGGAATTTATTATTTGTAAATTCCGTACCATTATCTGTTATAAGACTTACTAATTTCTTTTTAGTTTTCCTTTCTGCAAATTTAATCCAATTAAAGAGATTTTGATACGTTTCAGTTTTGCTCTTCATGAAATAGCAGAACCCATATCTAGAATAGTGGTCCATTATACTTAATATGTATCGAGCACCTCCTACACTTGGATTTTTTGGACCTATTAAATCAGCAACTATTACTTCTAAAGGCTCTTTGGTAGTAAATCCATCAACTCTATTAGCCGGTATGACCTTGGTTTTGCTTTTTTTTTTTTTTTAAACAAATTTTATTAATTTTACAAAAACAGTGCACAGACAATCAAGGCATAACAGCTTATAAATTCTTTTCTAAAAAAATAAAATAAAATAGTAATAATTAAAGAAGAAAACCAATAGAACATAATGATTCCAAATTATAATATCAATATTTACTTTATCTATTTAACTTCATATCTTATCCCAACTTCTCCTTTTCATCCAAATTATTTCTTGCTAATTAATTTTTTTTTGCCTTTTGGCAACATACAAAACACAAAAAACATAACAAAACTTAAAACATCTTTTCTGAAAGCTGCTTGATCTCGAGTTAAAACTCTTCACACAGACGAAATTTACACATCATATTTACTTTATATATCCTTCCCTATCTTATTACCATTTTCAATAACATTCTTTGTCTGTTCTATTTCCAACTATCCATTCATGTTTTTTCTTTTACTATACTTCTCCTAAACACTAATTGGAGTGACGCCTTTAACTCATTGACCGAACTTAAAAGTACTTCATATAACATTTAATTTATCTTGGGATTCTGTTTAGTACATTCTAAAATTATACAATAAATTTTACAGGAAAGGTTCTACTCTAAATGCACATATAAAAACACAATCTTATGTACCTTACAGAATTCCCCCCCTTTTTTTATCCTTAATTAGATTCACCCATTGTCTCTAAATAAGCTTTTTTTCTTTAGATCTTGCTTCCCACCATTGAGGCTTCTCCTCCCCCCCTTTCTCTCTTGCTTATTCTTCTCCTTGCCCTTTTTACCCTTTTACCTCCCCTCCCTTTTCTTACTCCCTTTCCGTTGCTTTCTAACCTTGCATCCACCTTTCCTCTCATTTTTATCTTTTTTGGTTGTTTTTTGAAACCTTAAAATCCCCTTTTTCTTATCCTCTTTCTCCTCCTCCCCGGAAAAAACCCATTGTCCATCAAAGATGGCTTCTTGTTCCTCTTCTTCTTTGTCCCAGTCATTCTGCTGCGTAATCAACTTTTCATAAGTACATAATGCCATTTCTAAAAATTGAAATAAAGTGCCCAAAGTATCTTTTCCATCTTGTTCTTCCTTTTTATATTTTTGATATTCAGTCTTTAGTTCATCCACAAGCGATGCCATCATAAAAAGAGAAAATTTTCCCCAAACAACCACCCAAGTATTTTTAATCAAAAATAGTTCAAAAGAAGTTCCAAAGATTAATACTTTTCTTCCTTGTTCTATTTCTCTTTCTGGGGTTACAGTTTAATCAAAGAGGTCCAATTACCATATATCTTTCTTTGGGATTCTAGGCAATCTCCTCCTTTTTCCACTTCTACTCCAATTTTTTTCCTCTCCCTTCCCACTTGCAACATCAATTTTTAAATGATCAGAAATCCATACCTCTAATAAGGGTTTTCCAATTTCTTAAATTTTTAAGTCCAGTGTCCAAGAAATCTTTTATCCCTTGACTTCAACTTTCAAAATAGTTCACCTTCAGTGCCCAAATAAATTTCAAATCTTCATCTGCTGTTTCAATGGGGTGGGAGAGTGAAGAAAAAAAAAAGTTCCCTTTAAAAGCTTCTCCGCCGCTTTCCAATCTTCTTAGGGATACAATGTATCCTCCAGCAATTCAAACAGTTCAATTCCAGCAAGTTTAAAAGATGTTGATTGACCCGGCTCAGCCAGCACTTTCACTTTTCTTGCTTCCTCTAGCATGATCTTACCCGGTTGCAGGTTTCTTCGTGGCGGCCATTCCTGACTGCCGCTCCACCACCTCGGGAAAAAGGGGTTTTTCTGGACGAGGAGGGGGTCTGCGACACCCCCAACCCCCTGTCCGGCTCCCCTCTCTCTTCGGCTGTTCCTACAGGGCAGCCATATCCCCCTGACCCATTTGGATCAGGGGTACCTCGGCGGCAAGTGCAGTAGGAATCGCGAACAGCCGCGAATTCCTGCTGCCACTGAAGCCACGCAGAACCGGAAACCAGTTTTGCTTTGATTACAAGTATAACATTGCAAATACTTATTACAAGGTTTCAAACTTATTCCTTTAGATAGTTGAACAGTTCTCTTAAGCATTTTAAAATTTAAATGCCCTAGCCATCGGTGTAACAAGTGAATACATTCATCATGAGGTTTCTTATTATCATAAACCGTGTTAGCCACCTCTAAACCATTATCATTTAAAACATATAATTCACCTCTTAAAGATGCAGTAATTTTCTTATCTTCTTTCTCAATTATGCAGTTATCTCCCCTAAAGGTAACTACATATCCTAGTTTAACCAAAATTCTAACTGAAATTAAATTAAACTTAAGTTGTGGTACATATAACATTTTTACATTCTCTTATGCTATATAACAATATGCTATACCTTGACCTTTAGCTTTCAGTTTCCAGCCATTGGCTAACGATATTTGCTGTGTACTCTTGGACATTTTAATAAAATTTTTGTTATCATTTGTTATACAGTGGGATGCTCCTCTGTCAATTACCCATGAATTATTTTTTACATTTCCGTTAATATACATGGCTAACTCTAAATTTTTATTTATCTTTTGATGACTTTTAGTATTCTGGCCAGTGTTCTGGCGCTTTGCTTTTTTACAAAATCTTGCCAAATGTTCTCTTCCTCCACAATTAAAACACTTTTTAATTGGGTATGCAGTAGGAGATTCATTGTCTTCTTTTTGAGGTTGCTCCCTCCTTAACTGATATCTTTCAAGTCTTCTTCTTGCCTCTTCAATCAATCTGCCAGTTATATCAGTTAAAGTTAGACTTTCCTTAGACAAAACTTCAAGGGAAGTGACGTAGTTATCATAACTTTCGTTTAGTGATGATAGAATTATGTAGGCTTGGTGTAGTTCAGAGAAAATAAGCTCTTTCTTGTGCAGTTCTTGAAAAATGCTTTTTATAGAATTCAAATCACTCAGCATATCACCATTCGTTTGGAGATGCGTCCTGAAAAGCTTCCATGTTAGATTTATGTGAGCACCAACGTTATCTCAGACATAAATCCTCTTCAGCTTCTGCCAACACCCAACAGCTGTTTGCTCTCAGCGGATATGAACAAGTTGCAGGTCAGTTAATGTTAGTCCTATTATGCAAAAAGCTTGTTCATTCTTCAGTTTAAAGTCTTCTATTTTTTGTGTATCTTCCTCAATCTCTGGATCCCATTCCTCTACGTTTGGTGGGTTTTCAATTATGTTCCACAGACCTTCTCTTCGTAGAAGTAGACTACATTTCATAGACCATGATACATAGTTTGTTCCATCAAGCTTGGATATAAGGGACAAACTTTGTAGATTGACTTGTGCCATGTTTTCTATATATGGATGTAAAACTATAATTAATAAAACATAGCTGTCTGTTTACTGTAATGTGTAACAACACAAACTCTCACTTTTACATCAATCTGTTTTATCCTAGTTAAACTGACTTTGCAGCCTCTGGGCCCATAACCAGTGTTAAGCCTGTGTTCCCCAACGAGGGTTAAGGAGACAAGCTAAACAGAATGTGCAGCATTAGTCAGATAGGCACACAGATAAATGTGTGAGATAAGTTTGTATGTTAGTTAACATACAGTAAAAATAACAGATACGCTTGTGCTATCAAAAATATAGTTTATTCCATTTAGAGTTTATAGCATAGTCAAAATAACAGTCCATTAGTTATGTATCGTTTTAGTCAGTCCATTCAAGGATATTCAATTAGCAAATCCATGTAGAATATCCAATGTCAGTTCACTTACAATAAATCAGTCCTCTCTCTCTCCCGTTCCAGTAGGGAAAAATGCAGTCTTCAATACATCCAGTAATTAGGGATCATAAAGCCAGAGAGAGCAAGCTGCCGTGCCTTGCTTCTTTTATGGTGCTTTTACAACCACTCCCTTAATTACATTCTTACAGTTAAAGTTACAGACACTTTAACTAACAAACCATGATAACATATTTATTATTTTACCTAAACCAGTTAGGGTAAACAATGTTATCGTGATCATTTGGTGAGCCTCTTCTCACTTCGTTGGGTGGTTTAGGGTTTTGTTTCTGTAGGAGTGGTTGTTCCACTGGTGGTTCAAGGGTTCTCGCATCACGGGACGACTTCCCGTCGGTTGGCGGTAGTTAGCTACCCTTGAGGGCTGGCTGGGCCCTGGCTTGCTTCTACAGACCCGACCTTTATGGCCTCTTTTCCCGCACACATGGCAGAGCGCGTCGAGGAATTTGCATTCAGACCGGGGGTGGCGTGCTCCACACCTGGCGCATTGGTACTGTGATTTCTGGTGTTGGTCCCGTTCGGACCGAAGTTGATGGACCTCTTCCTCGTCGCTTTCTGACAACGTTGAGGTCCTCGTGGTGGGCCGTCTCTAGCTGTCCCTCTGACTTAGGTGAAATGTCGTAGGCTCGTTGGCGAACCGGTGCGTGTGTGTGGCGCATTTGGGCAGCCGACTTCCTGGTTGCTTCTGCTGCAGTTGCTTCAGCTATGGCATCTTTAAGGTTAATGTCGCCCTTGGCCATTAATTTACTCTGAGTGTCTGGTGCATCTAATCCCAGAATGATTTGGTTTCTGAGGGCTTCTTCTAAGTCAGTAAACTCGCATAGGCCTTCCAGATTCCGGAGATCCATGATGAAATCAGCAATGCTTTCGCCCTTCCGCTGACTTCTCTGATAGAATTCATGCCTTCTCACGAGCGTTGGCATGGCCGGTGTGTAGTGAGCCCGTAGCAGTGGTTCGAGGACATCCCAGTCCATAGACTTTACTTCTGCCGGTTTTACTAGTGCCTTGGCCATCTTGAATATGGTTGGCCTGCAATGAGTTAGGAATACCACTTGTTGCTTTCCGGTAGTGGCATCCTTTAAATTGTTGGTTTCCAGAAACATCTGGAAGCAATCCATATATGAGTCCCAGTCTTCCTGTGCCGGGTCGAATGGAGCGGGTGGTATGACGCTGCCGGACATGGTTCCGCCATTGGTGTGTTCAGCCATGTGCTCGGTTATGGTTCTTCATCGTTGAGGAAGCTCTGATGTCTCCACATCCCACCCTTGTCGCCAGTGTTATGTTCTGAGCATGGGTGCAAGGATGGAGACAAGCCAGTGAAACAGTGAACTTCAACTCTTTATTTACATGTGAAAACAGCTCAGCTCGATGACTATGATGGGCCCCATTATATAAGCAACTCTTAACTTATTTAACCAATGAAAACACAGGGAGCTCTAGCTCCATTAACAAATGGGAGAGGCTCGTTAATAGCCAATCAGATTCTCCTGAACGGACCAATCTGATGTCGCTATTATTGGCCAATCAGAAGTGCAGGGCCAGAACCCTGCACTTTACTTCAAGCTCTTAATGATCTTTATTAAGCATTTATTGATTCACAACAGGAATGCTTTCAGATTAGTCATTTAACAACTATCAGTTCAGAGGAACTGATTCATTTGTCAGATCCCCAGTCTTAGAGCACAAAAGAACATTGAGGGGGCACCTCCACTTTTCATGAAGTGAACCAGTTCATACTGGATCATTGCTTGGCAATGAAATTCAGATGAGTATTGGTATCTAGTGAGTATTTCTAGATATATTTGAGAAATGTTACTTATTTTATGAAACCTCTGCTGATGCAAGCAGTCTAGGCAATTTTCTCTGGACACTGTGCTCATTATACCATTTAAATATCATGATAATTTCCTCTAAACATAAAATTTATTGACAATTATGGTGGTGATATTAAAAGCCCTGGGATTATTTTGCTTTTGTGATATGGAGAATCTTTCCTTGTAATTACAAAGTGACAAAGCAAATGGCAGTGACACATTGAAATATCATCTTTTAAGTATTGACCTTTTTCCAAAGCTTTGATAGATGTTTGCAAGTAGAATTCATTAAAATGTTTTTTTTAATTTCCTGTCATTAAAATAGAAAAGATTTTGTTCAAAGCACACTTGCTCAACTAGCCATCATCCAAATGTCCTAGTTTAACAAAGGTCCCTTGACTTTCTGCATTGCAATGAACCTTGCTATTGAATTTATAAATCAGTGCTAATGCAAATTCTACAAAAGTCAGCGTGTGTATACCCTGCTGTCTTACAATTTATTAGTGGCTTCTTAAATGCTTGTATCAGCTTGGTCTAAAGCTTTAAAAATACATTCAAATGAATTTCAGATTAGAATTTTCCCAAAAGATTGGGGAAGAGAAGGAGGCACTCTGGTAAGAACTTCAGGGGGAAATTACATTTTTACCATGTACACAATATAAAAGCAGAATACATGTTAATATATTTAGTTTCAGGCTGATTTTATTCTGATCTTCACACTTTATGAGTATGTATAAGTGAATAGAATAAAAGGTTAAATGATTTCAATACACCCCAATGCAAATCCTGAGCATGCAAGCTTGAAATTGAATTCCATTCAAAGCAATGTGAACCACATTTTAAGGAAGATTCAGACTATGTACTTTGGCACCTACTGAAAGTTAGCCTTGCTGAATTCAATGATAGTCATTTCTAAATAGATATAAATAGGATGGCATTGGAAAACCTACTTTTGCTTGAAGTACTAGAGAACAGACTTAATACACATTCTATATCTGAGCACTTTGTCCCTATAGATGCATAGAGTGACACTCAAGCTGATGTGAACTGCCTAAACCTGTGGAATATATGAACTCCAGTTCTCAGTCAGGTTAAAATAAAGTACCATGGAAATACTTCGATGTCATTCCATTCATTTGGTATGACACATTGATTAATGATGCTAACTTTCACAATAGAATGAGATCTATTGTGCATAAAGTACAGTTCAAGAGTTGTGTCTTTGAAGATCTCTTTCCTTAATGCTAATTATATAATGACAATAATTTTGAGTTCTATTTTGGGCCAGGTTCTAATATTGTATAAAAGATTGAAATGGATGTATTCCTATTCAGTCGTGTTGAAAACTCATAGGCCATGAAAACCCATTGGATGTAAATGGATTCAGAGCTATTTATTTTTGTAAAAAAATTATTTATCATATGAGTTCGGCAATCATTTAATTAATGTTGGATATCCAGCGATATTTTGGGTTTCTTAGAACATCCTTCCTTCCAACCTGGAAATCACTTTGGAACCAACAAGGTTTTAAAAAGTGCTTTTGCAAAATGATCTAGTGGTTTTCTTTTCCCAAAGTGACCTAGGGATTAAATAAAATTATACAAAGGTTTTTGTTTTCAAATATATGTACACACCTAAAGTTTCTCTTTGTACTACAGTATAGAAGAATGCATAGAAAATGAACAAAATAGACATATGAATGGAGATATACTATATCAAATAGAGATCTAGAAAGTTTGAAAAGAATGCTCTATTGGAGCAATAGAGAAAGGAATGGCAAGTAAAACAGATGGAGAGGTAGCTGAAGAATGTCAAATCAGGGAAGATAAATGAAACATTACATCTTATAAAGTGTACACTTGTTGTTAGGTGATCAAAAATACATTAGGATGCATGATCATTTCTCCTGCTGTAAAAGGGAAGATGAATATTAAGACTCATGAAGCTGAAAGGCTGTTACTTTCAAAGGAGTTTCAGAAGGTGAAAAGCAAATAATCAGGAATCATGTCCTCAATCCCCTTGAATGAGAGGGTGAAAGTTCCCAAGATGATTCCAGCTATTAAAGGCATTTCACTTGGGTATAAATGTCACTGCCTCTGAATTATGAAATAAGAACATGTTCAGTTTGGAGCAGTTTATAAGTCACTGACACACTTGCAAGAAAATCATTTGTATCTGTAAAAGTCTAGGGCTGTAATCCAGTGGCATCTAATTCATTTAAAGCAGTTTCATACAGATACTGCAGATAACATGATTTTGGGGATTACACGAAAGTATATCATCCAGCCAAATATCAACAAAATCATAATGAGTCATTGTGGTGCAATGGTTAGAATGCAATATTGCAGGCTAACTCTGCCCACTGTCAAGGGTTCAATCCTGATGGGGCTCAAGGTTGACTCAGTCTTCCATCCTTCCAAGGTCAGTAAATGGAACACCCAAATTTTAGGGGGAAATATGCTGACTCTGTAAACTGCTTAGAGAACTCTGTAAAACATTATGAAGTAGTTTATAAGTCTACGTGCTATTACTAGTACTATAATCTGTCAGATATTCCTAGAATTTCTGCATTCCTTCCCACAAAAATGGATGAAACATTATTCTCAGACTACTGAGTATAGAGAGGTTGCTCAAACCACAGTAACAGAAGCCTAGAAAAAAACATAGAATAGGTCAGGCTAGCATCATCACAGAATTCATATTTCTCCATTCTCTGTATGAAACATTTTGGAAAATGCAAAAGCTTTCATACCATTTTGTATTATTTTGTTGGTCCAAAAATGGTATTACCCACATATGGATTATGGAGCTCTAACTTAGCTGATAATATTTAGGTTGTCTTATTAGATCACTAATTGAGAAAATAGACAGTGCAAATAAATAAGAAATTATTATAGTAGATGGATGTAAATAGTGACAAAGCTGAACATCTGTTCTGGACCACTGTTTTATAAACAGATTATGAATGATCTGGAGATGGCCATATTTGCCTGGTTACAGCATTTATTTGAAATGATTCAAAATGGAATTACATGCAAAAAGAATAACTCCAAATTGGAAGATATTCCAGATAAGTAGTTTATGGTAGATAATTCAGGTTTATCTAATGATGTGAAACAAGAGACAGTTCAGGACCAATGATAGAAAATTCTTACTATGGTTAAATTAGGGCACTCCAGAAATAATGATGTCCACAAAGAAACAAATACATGGAAGATGAAACTAAACATCATTATAATCTTGGTGAACAGTGGTGGGATTAAAAAAAATACACTACTAGTTCTGTGGGCATAGCTTGATGGGCATGGCATGGCTTGGTGGGTGTGGCTGGAGTGGGTGTAGCAAGGGTAGGATACTGTAAAATCTCCATTCCCCCCCCCCCACTCCTGGGGGAAGGTTACCATTGGTTCTCTGAACTACGGGTGATCACAATTGGGATCAGTATTTCCAATACTGAGCAAGGTGATTGTTAAACAAGTCATGCCCAATGTTTTTGCCATGGTTGTTAAGCAAATAATTGCAGATGTTATGTGAGTGACACCAAATGGGCTTCTATCATCGACTTTCCTTGTTGGAAACTGACTGGGCAGATTGTAAATGGCAATCACACATGAGACATTTCAATTCTCGTAAATACATACTGGTTGCCAAACGCCTGAATTTTGATGACGTGACCATGGGGATGCTACATAGGCCATAAGTGAGAGGACCATAAGACACATTTTTCAGTGCTGTTGTAACTTTGAATCATCATTAAACAAATGGTTGTAAATCAAGAACTTCAATTGTTTTAATTACTGTAATTAATTAATTCAATTATAGTAGACTGTGTTATGAAGCTATTTTCCTGAATAACATCAAATCAAAGACCCTGTAATTAGGTCTTTGATCTGATGATGTTGGCTCTCTTTATTAAGTTGCATGGAATTTTCCCATCCTATCCTAATAAGTCCTTGAAATTCATTAAATGCAGTGAGCTTATGAATGAACTGGAATCTGAATTCATAATTTATTGTGTTCATGTATACAACTGTCCAAGGACAGGGAATAGGTTTCCTGCTATCAAATTCTTATCAAGAAGCAAAAAAAATGGCATATTTCATGAACAGGATGTTAAGCCTGAGTTCCCCAACCAGGGTTAAGGAGACAAGCTAAACAGAATGTGCAGCGTTAGTCAGATAGGCACACAGATAAATGAGTGATATAAGTTTGTATGTTTGTTAACATACAGTAAAAATAACAGATACGCTTGTGCTATCAAAAATATAGTTTATTCCATTTATAGCATAGTCAAAATAACAGTCCATTAGTCATGTATCATTTTAGTCAGTCCATTCAGGGATATTCAGTTAGCAAAGTCCGTGTAGAATATCCTATGTCAGTTCACATACAAATCAGTCCTTTGTCTCTCTCCCGTTCAAGTAAAGCAGTCTTGAGTCCATGCAGTAATTAGGGATCATCAAAGCCAGAGAGAGAGCAAGCTGTCGTCTTGCTTCTTTTAAAGTGCTTTCACAACCACTCCCTTAATTACATTCCTATATTTAAAGTTGCAGACACTTTAACTTATAAATCATGATTACATATTTATTATTTTACCTAAACCAGTTAGAGTAAACAATGTTATCCCTAACACAGGACACCAATTTTGTTTGCTACCATTTGCTAAGCCAATATACCTGCTCTGAATTTGCTGTGTATATAATCCAAGTGGAAGTACTTTTAATTATATTTTTCATTTGTAGTGGGGAACTTTACTTGAAGAGGATAGAGAAGTTGTTTATGATGAAATATTCCAGTTGAGTGATTAAGAAAACATAAAATGTTTTACTAGCTGAAGTGCCAGGAGGACAATAGTCCATAAAGAAGATTAAAAGGGTTAAGCTTGCTGTCAATCAAAATGATACAGCACATTTGCTTTTCAATCAAGTCTATTTGCTATTGAAATGAGTCAAATCATGACTTTTAACTGGTCTGTGCACGCACAAAATGTGTCTTGTTTTAAGATAGCCTTCTGTCGTGTCTCTGCTTTCAGCAAATGGAACAATAATTCAAATCTGTATTTACTGAATCCAGAAAAAATGAATTGGGCCTGATTTGTCATAAACACTCAAATATTCAGCAAGCAAGGATAAGCAGGCCTGATTGAAGGATTCAAACTTATCTCATGTGATTCATCTGGACTCCTTGTAAAGAATTCTTAAAAGACAGAGAGAGTTTGGTATATGTATTTCAGATGGCAGAGGACTATTAGACTATTACCACAAATATTCATCTTGATAGGGAAAAATTGGCTGCTGATGATAAAGTGACACTGCATTGTCTTGTGCAGTTGTCAAAACAAGGCTGTGATGGAGATCAGAAACAAATGTGTAGTCCTGTTATGTCTCTTCCCCCACTATCACTGGAAAAGATCCATATGGCTGAAAAGTTAAAAGAAGTGAAGACAGAGTTACTTTGGCAATCAAATTTTAAAGAGAGCCCTATTTTTGCTCCTCTGAGCATATGCTTTATATGCATTTTAAGAGAGAGTCCAATTTTCTGAATGGTTCCTTTCTTTTCTGAAGATGTCAATATTTTATTGTTGAGGGAAGCAACCCCCCTAGAAAAATGAAATATTTTGAGGAATATTAAAAAAGGCAGATTATATTTCTCAAAGAGAGAAATGGAAACACATGTTTTAGAGGCAGAAAGCGAACCCCACTTTCCTTACTATTCCACAGCAGATGTCAGCATTTAAGAGATAAAGAGCTTATTGAAATAAGATAAGTATCTAGATAGCTCTGTTCATAAGCAAATGCCCTTACCCAAGAGCCAAAACAGGACGAAAGCCATTAAGTCACAATAGGAATTACCCAATACCCCTTCAGAACACAAGCGTCTTCATTGCATCACCCTCGGAGCAGACTAAACTTCAACCAAACTTAGCTCAGACAAACACCTAGGATTTGTACTTTGCCTATAGAACCATCTATGACCCCTACATAACCCCTACATGGCTCCATGGGAGTCTTACAACAGCCAATAGAATACACATTATTGCACAGAAACAAGAAACTCAAGTGCAAAGCCCAAGAGAAGATATAATTCCCCCACTCTCAACTCCATTTTTTCAGCTGTCCAGACCCATGTGGGTCTGCTTCATCATTAAATCATCTTTCTAGTCAGCCTCCATGTTTCCAATGTCCTCCTCCCAGTTGGGAACTGAACCAGATGGATATTTCTTTCCAGATTGCTAAAGAGCTTTTTATTTGTTTGTTTTTTTATTCTATTTGATACTAACAAGTTGACATTTTTTTTCACTGTATGCATCTCTCTATTATAAAGTTTTCCTAGCAGCTGAGACAACTCGATTTAAAAACCTATATATTTGATGAAATCTTCCCTTAAATGAGGATTACTGAATATGGCCCCTACAAGTTTTGAACTTGACCTCCAGAACCCTGAATATCATATTCAAACATTAACATTATTGACTTAATGAGATTTTAATTAACTAACATTTAACTCCAGGGGAGGTTTTCTCTTTGACCTTATTTATTTGTCCTGCTTTCATTCAGTTTTAAAAATCTTTTTTTTTTTTTTTCAAGCTGGAAAAAGACTTCCTACCTTGCCTTAATCCTGTGGAGTTGAATTGCAGCACAGAAGATGATTTGTCTGTCATACCTATATTTTGGCTACATTTGTAACTAAAAGTTATCCTCGGCTATCTTCCAAAGGATGTTCCCTTCCCATTTAATAATATTGGTGCTAGGGGATTAAATGAGAAGACTTCATGCATGTTCTATCCAGGTCTGATTATTTTTAATGTGTATGAGAGAAAGAGATTGAGCAGTAAAAGAGTAGAAAGGAAAAGATGGATAGAATACAATGTATTCTGCCTTGCTTCATTAAGGGGAGGTGGATGCATATGGATTAGACAAAGATGTGTTCAGTGATTTGAGCTATTCTAATGACATTAAATTGGTTTAAATGTCATATGGTCTATTTCACAGAAGAAAGTATTCTCTGAATTTACTTAAAGGTAAAGTCCAAGATGAAAAGTCAGCAGAGACTCTGTTGATCATCAACAGCTTCTGAATTATAGATACTTAGGTTACAATTTCTTTCAGCTTGTCAAGTAATTAATTTATTTCTATATAAATTCTGGTACTCCGAAACAGGATCCAAATAAGTCCCCCATTTTTAACAGGACATATCTTGCACATTTATCAGAAGAATAAGATTTATTTGATATGCTTGTATACAGTTTAAGCAAATCTCTCAGATCTACAATACAGGAAAAACACAAAACTGATTTTCAACCAGCAGTAAAATTGCATGCTCTGAGTAGACAACACCCATGGTTGAGGCGCTATGGAATTTAGTTTTGCTTTTGATATATATAGCTTAGTGGGACTTGAACTGAACTGAAAACATGACTAGGACATTAAGTTGTCTATTCTGCCTTGTGTAATAATAATTTGTATATCTGACTCTATACTGACTTATGACCAGTTGCACCAAGACAAATTTCTTGTGTGTCCAATCACACTTGGCCAATAAAGAATTCAGTTCAGTTCAGTTCAGTTCAGTTACTTAAGATTTATTCAAAGTTATGATGGATAGCTCATAGCTACTCCTAAACCACTTTTAAGGTTATGACTACCTGTATTCATTTGAGAGGCCTACTGAAACAATTGAGCTAGGTGTGATTGACAAAGATAGAATTAAGTTGTAAATTCACAAATCGGCCTTATTCTGGCCTAAAGCAGGATTTGAGACTAACTTTAGTGCTAGGGATGAGCATTTATTCATGCATACCTATTTCCAACTGCCTTAATCAAGCAAATAGCTTCATAACACAATCTAATATAATTCCTTTAGAAAGCTTTGAAAAATTAGCTGTTATATTTAATAGTAAACCAGGTCTGACATCGTGACTCTTTTGAAAAGCTTGATCCTGGGGGAATATACTGACTAAAAATCATACTGACACAGATTAACTTTTCTCCTGAGAGTGGATGCTAAGAAGTGCAGCTCAATTTATGTTACCACAGCATATTTGGTGTCAAGATTTGTTTTCTCATAGTGTGTTATGGAGTCTGGGACTCCATGTTCAGTGACAATAGAGAAATATATTACATTAGCTTGCTAAACCAGATCACTTGGTTGGATGGTGCGCATTCTTCTCTGTTTTGTACATAGAAGTCATTTGAATGGTGTATGGAAGCTTTTCAGGGTAAAAAATGAACATGAAATTTATGATCCCATTATCTCAATGGCTTCACTTCACCCTTTCAAATATGGAAAGATGGACACAAAGCTTTCTTACTACATCTGGCAAAATGTTTAGAAAGCACCATGCTTTGGAAAACGTAGAAATGCAATGCTGTTATTTGCACAAAGGCTTTTCAATAAGTTTACTTAATAGGAAAAGTGCTTAACTTGACCCTATTTTTTAAAAAAAACCCTTCCCTGTCTCCAGACCCTGGATTAGACAGGGCACTGCAGAGGTGGGCTGCACTTACATTAACAATTGGTTCACTGGTTGTGAGTGTGCGTGCCCTCTTTGGGGCTGAATCACAGCTTCAAACAAACAGCTAATCTACCCAGACAGCTTTGGTGAGTACAGAAGGGCAGTGAGGAACTCAGCTGGGTAGCATGAGTAGGGAGGAGGGGGGAATGACTCGCCAGAAAGTTAGGTATATATGGACAGGATAGCACAGAGGCAGGTGGGTGGGCCCAGCCAATAATCACAACTACTGCTTTGCCCGAACTGGTCCACCCAGGCAGTAGCCCACCATTGGGGCACTGGTCCCTTTGTCTGGTGTTTTGAGTTTTCCAAATGATTGCTGTTTTCTTTTCCTGATCTTTTAAGACAGTTTTCTGTACTTGTATCATATCTTACAAACCACTCAGAGTTAGCATGGACATTTTGTAAGCAAACATGGAAAACAACAAACTTAGTAGATTTGTTCAGTTATTTGCATGGAATGGTAGAAGGCCTAAGGCTTTCCTGGAAGGCCTGTTATTCTGAGAGTGAAGCTCGTGTATTTAGAGGTTTGGCTTCCTTTCATTTGATCCGTCGGAATTCAGGAACCAGGTGTAGAAAGTTAGCGCCCACACCCCTTAGAAAAATGAAATATTTTAGGAAATAGTAAAAAGGCAGAATATAATATTTTCCCTAGAAGAAACATGTTTCTAAAGATAAAAACTCTGAGCCTCAGTGCTTCCTTTTATTGAGATTTTTGTGCATAGTAAGCAATTACATTACAAATCCATGTAGTGGTAAACCTTCCACCCAGGATGAGAGGTTCTGAATGGAGCCAGAGCCATTCAAACATATGACTGGCACATCGTTGGACTGTTTAGCATTCCTTGTGGCAAAACCTTCCATTGGTAACGAAAGGTAGGTGTATTGATATTCAACTCAGGTACGGTAAAGGCAAATAATTTCTTGTCATCTGCATGCAAAGGGATAGAAAAGAAGCAATTCCGTAAATCTACTACAACTAGATCCCAATTACGTGGGATCTGGTTAGGGTTAGGCAAACCATATTGTAATGCTCCCATTGTTTGAAGGATGGAGTTAATGGTTCTCAGATCATGCAAAAATCTCCATTTTCCATTTTTCTTCTTAATAACAAATAGTGTTATATGGACTAGAAGTTGGCTCAATGTGTCCTAATTGTAGCTGCTCAGCTACCAATTGATGTAAAGCTGTAAGCTTTTCTTTTGGAAGTGGCCATTGGTCAATCCAGACTGGCTGAGAGGTTAACAACTGTAATTTTTCCATTATCCAATAACAATTTTTGTGCGAAATTGTGACAGCAAATCTCTACCCCACAAGTTTATATGCAGGGGCAACACAAGAGGTTGAATCCTTGCAGTCTCACCAGTTTCTCTATGCAATGCCTTCAACCAATGTACACTACTTCTTGCAAACTGCATACCACCCACTCCACAAACAGCCAGAGAGTCTTCAATGCCCATTCATTTGACCATTCCTTTTGGTGTATCACAGAGACATCTGCTCCGGAATCTATAAGGCCAGAAAATGATTTTCCCTGAATTTCAATTGTCATTTTTGGTTGGTCTGTAGTCAAATTTTTTGTCAGCGCTAGCAATTCTGCAGCAACTGGAGAACTGGCCATTTCAGTGGACCCAAAACCACCAGTTCGTGGGATCCCAATTAAAGGATTTATGGGGATGTATGGAAGCAATAATAACTGGGCAATAGAGTCACCGGCCATTAATGATGCAGGAGTATCAGTGTACAATTGTATCTTAATAACCCCTTTATAATCTTGATCAATAACTCCTGGAATAACAAAAAAAAAAAAACCTTTTTCTGATGCAGAAAACATGGGAAGTACTAATCCCACTGTTTTTTCTGGCAGTGGCCCATGCAAATGAGTGTCCTCAATGTACACTTGATTAGGAAAGGTCACATTAATTGAGTTCAACATTTTTAAACCCAAACCTGCACTCCCAGTAATTGCAGGCGATGCTTTTGTGGCAGCCTTGGGAGCGGGGCTAGCTGCACGCCCCAAATTTAGTTTCCCGGATTTTGGTTCTGATCAGAGCAACATTGATTTGCCCAATAAAACCCTTTTTTGCATTTTGGACAGACCGATTTTGGACGGACGTCCTTAATTTTGTTTTTGTTAAATGCCACCCCCCCCCAGGGGCACAGCACTGGGCTTTAAAATGGCCAGGCTTTCCACAATTAAAACAATTCCCTGTAGCTTTCATCCCTTTTTGTAATGCCATAGCCAAAGTCTCCATGTTGTAAGCCTGAGAACCCACGACTGCACATGCCTTTAACAGATTAGCCAGAGTAACCTCACCTCTAGCCACCAAAGGCTGTAAGATACGCTTGCAGTCAGCGTTTGCATTTTCAACTGCCAATTTCAGCAAAAGTTCTTTTGCAGCTTCCTCATTAGAGATTTGCCTGGCAATAGCCAATTGTAGCCTTTCCACAAAATCATTATAAGACTCAGATGCTGTTTGCTTAATTTGAGAAAAAGACCGTGCTGGGGTTCCCACATCCTGGATGCGGGACAACGCCCCAAGGACAGCTGCCATAACCACTGGAAATACGTGATCAGGCAAATTAGCAGCTTGATCAGCAGTGGATTCAAACAAGCCTGCCCCATAGATTTGGTCTGGTGTATACACCCCCCCCCCCCGAATTCCTTCCCCTAGTGACAGCCTCCTTTTGGTATTCTGAGTCAAAGACCACATACTGAATAGAGCTCAATATCATTCTCATTAAATCTTTCCAGTCACTAGGAATCATGCGTGAAGTAGCCAAACTTGTCAGAAGCCCCTTTATAAAAGGACTTTGAATACCATAATCTTTTACTGCTTTTTTAATTTCCCTAAGAACTGCTAAAGGAATTGGAACCCATTCAGTCTGCAGACTGCCTTGAGCATCCACTTGCCTATTGACTGGAAACAAATTCATTTGGGGAATCTCTTCAGGCTCTAATTTCCCCTCATTGAAAGCCTGATGCATCATTGTTTGAACTTTTCCCATTTTTGGTGGGATTTTATCATTCACAGGCATAGGCTGTGGAAATGATAAAGCACACTCCAGTTTTGGGGAAGGCGGGTGCAATACAATTCCTTTATAAGGAGGAGGTTCTACTAAAGCTTTTAAAAGAGGTTGTTGCTGGGTCTCTAAAGCAGTCATAACAACCTTCTAATATATCAAAATTTCAGCTGTGGCTCTTCATGAAGGATAGTTCCAATTCTCCTCCATGTGTCTAACTTTAAAGAGCCTTTCTCTGGATACCAGGGACATTGCCGCCAGATCTCTAGAAGCAGCTCTCTCACATTATCTTTTGAAAGAACTATTTGCTCCCCCCCAGAGGGTTTAAAGATAAAGAAGTTTGTCCTGACTAACTTCAGCAGCTCACTAACATGACATTCCTGTGGCTGAGAGTTTTCCCCCCATGTTCCCTGAATAATCCTATTGTCCAGCAATAGTTAAGTATGTACTTTACCTATTCCAGGCGAGGAAACACGGAGGTCCGGACACGTACCACCTGCAGTGGATCACGTCGGGGTCACCACTTGTGGTGGTCTCCCATGGAAAGAATGAGACACAGGCTGGTGTACTTGGGATGGGAGCCCAGAATAAAATTCCAGTGCTTCCTTTTATTGAAATTTTTGTGCATAGTAAGCAATTAAATTGTGGATTAATAATTAGATATAGTACTGGCTTGTTTGCAGTTGTCTAAGCTGCCTCTTTGTTTGTATTTGTTCTTATTATTTTCTTTTCTTTGTACTATCTTAGTGACCTTTAGACAGGCATGAATGTATTAGGCATTATATTAATCAATGCTCAAGCTCAGGCCAAAGTTTATTCCCACACTCTGCCCCAAGTAGAAACTAAGGGGCTGATTTTTAGAAATGCAGATTTGGTAATCCATTCAAGACAGATTAAAACTCCAGGAAAGCCAGCATCTAGGATTAATTAAACAAGATAAACAAGATAAAAACCCCAACTCACAGCTGACCTTTGCGAGATAAATTAAAATCAAATAACAAAATACATAAAACAAGCCTCTACATTACAAAATGCTGTAGAACAAACTGGATAAAAATCCATGTGCTCCTCAAACCAAGTGGTCAGCTGCTCAGGACCTCAAACCCACGTGGTCCTGTTCACCAATAAACCATCTTTCCAATCAGCCTCCATGTTTCCAGTAAATTTCTCCCCACTTGGAACTGAACCAGATGGATCTTTCTTCCAACACAAGATATCCCCAAATCCTTTTTTTAAAAAAATAACTTACATTGAGATTCCATTTTACTAAACCAGTGTTTCCTAACCATAAGATATCTGGACTTCAACGTCCAGAATTCCCTAGCCAGGGAGCAGGGGTGGGATTCTCCCAGTTTGGATCGGTTTGGGAAAACCCTTAGCTCCAATGATCAGCTGGCTCTGAACCGGTTTGTCCGATGTTCATGTGGGCCTGCCCGCCCACCTCTGCGCTGTACTCATCTATATCTGGTCAACTGATTCACTCAGCAGAGCAGATTGCCGCTCCTCAACTGTATTATTTCCCCAAAGTAACATTGGAAGTTAGTAATTTCGAAAGCTGTGCACACACACGAAGCACACATGATTAGTGAACTGATTGTTACATCGCCAGCATCCCACCACTGCCCCTGAGGCCAACCATTAAACAGGCAGACAAATGCCTTTGCAGGAAAACTTTAGGGTATTAAGATAAGATAGTGTAGCACTCATTCAGGCATTCATATTCCATTTCTTCCCATTCTTATTTTCTGTATAAAGGCACAAACCATCAGTAACTTATGGTCTGCCTTGTCCCATCTTCCTTAAACTAAACTGGTATCACCCTGAACTGAAGAAAAGGACAGCATTTGTACATATTCAGGTAAGATTCAATTGCCAGTCTGGTAAATGTCTGAACACATTTTTGTTTCAAGCAGCAGGATGCTTTTATTTATTTGATTGATTGGTTGATTTTTCATCTCAGTCTCAACACTTTCAGCTATATTAGGCCATCTATGTTTTCTACAGAGATGCAGAGAGAAGATAAATCATTCTTGGGCCTGTTACATATTACTGACAAACATTAAAAAAATCAGACAAAAATTTGAATTCCTCAGTTTTTTTTAATTTATTTATTGACATATGTGTATCCTATATTGTCTTAATAATTGGTTTCTTAATTTCCTGTTCCGATTTTTTCTTGTTTCTGCTGTTCTGTAAATAGTTGCTTTTCCATCATGTGCCATTACAAGTTTACCAGTAAAGAAAAGCGGAATTGATATTTTATTTTATACATAAATAAAGCAGAGTGGTTATTTTTGATGGCATTCCTTTGACTGCAGTAATAAAGACACTTGAAAGTAACAATCTGCCAAGCTGCTGATGAGGAATGTCTGTAGAAATGTTGGGAAGGTTTAACGTCTTTGATAAAATTGAGCAAAGAAAATGTTATACAAATTCTGACTCTCCCAAAACCATTCACAGTGGCATTCTAATTTTCTTTACAAATCCCTTTATCTTATATCTTATTGTTGGAAGAAATATCCATCTAGTTCAGTTCCAAGCTGGGAGAAAGACATTGGAAGCATGGAGGCTGATTGGAAAGTTTAATGGTGAAGCAGAACCACCAAGCACATGGTTCTGGGACAGCTGAACACATGGAATTGAGAGTGGGGTTTTTTTATACCTTCATTTTTTTTTGCTTTATACTTCCTATTCATAAGATGTATTCTATTGGCTGTTGTAGGGGTTATGTAGGGGTCATAACTTTGTCTGAGCTCCCATGTTTGGTTGAAGTTTGGAGTGCTGAGATGATGCAATGAAGAGGCTTGTGTACTGAAAGGATGTTGGACAATTCTTATTATGGCTTAATGGCTTTGTCCTAGTTTGGATCTTGGGTGAGGGTATTTGCTTATGAATAGAGCTATCTATCTCTTTATTTCTTAAATGCTGACAGCTACTATGGGCTATTAAGAAAAGGTGGGGTTGCTTTCTCCCTCTAAAAAAAAACATGTTCCTGCATTTCTCATTCAGAGAAATATAATATTCTGACTTTTCAATATTTCTCAAAATATTTCATTCTAGGAGAGGTATGGGTGCTAACTTTCTACAGTTAAGCAAACCTTTAAATACAAATACAGTGGCAAATCTTCAATAGTATGGTGTTTTTTTTTTCTTCCATTTAGGCTCAATTTGCTTAGTGCTTGGGTAATTAACATCAGAGGAAGAGAATTTGAGCACCTGAGGAATTAGTAAAAGAGATATTGTTTCTTCCCCATATTAGCAATCAGGAAGATTTGTAATTATGAAAAGGCATGCAAAGAGACTTGTTTGTTGGTCTGACTTTTTCTGACACCAAAAGCTATGTCTCTTAAGTTCAGTTCTCAATGGACTTCTTTGATTCCTTTTAACCCCTGATTGGCACATACTCTAGAAGATAGCTAAAATGGGATCTGGGTGGTTGTTTTTCTTTCACAGAGGTTGACAAATTTCATAGCACAGCTCAGCCTGGCTTTATTTTAAAAAAGATAAACATGCAACTTTGCTCAGTTATCTTTTTTGAGCATGAGCTATTTGACACACACTTATAGTTTTTATCCAGTTCCATAAATTTTAGTACTGAGCTCTCATCCATAAATGAAATTGTTACTAGACAAAGAAGCTGTTTTAATTTCTGGACCTAGAATTGATGATTGTATTGGATTGACCCAGTTTTTCATTTTTCTGGGGGATAGGTTTTCCAATGGAAAGACTACAGTTGTACTATTTTGGGAGTTGTTCTCTTAATTCACTGTTCAAGTTATTTGACCACCCCCATCTACTCAGAAAAGAAGTTAATTATGCCATGCTATATGATTGATCAATGTTGATTTGTTTTTCTTGGTTGGGTAGAACAATAACTTTGGATCTCATGCAATTCCATTTTTTAATGTTTTACAGCCCTTGCTTTTCTAACTAGTCCCTTCCTAGCCATTGTTTTAACTTACTTTATATTGATCTACACCTAATTCTAACCCTGACCTAAGTATAAAATGTTATGTTAATTATCTGACTGAAGTTAGGGACCAGAGAGAGAAATAAATATACCTGCCATCTGTTTTTGTTATCTGTTATACATTTGTATTATCTATTATGTTTAGAGCAGAAGATGGTACACTTCATTCAGTTTATCTGCACAGCAATAAATCTATAATATAGGCTGGGCTAAGAAAGTCAACCAGCAAACTCCTTTCTTTATTGGAAACTTAAACATTGGGCACTGTGGCAGGACAGAGAAATAACTCTTTCTCTCTCCAAGTCTCATAAAAATGCCTCTTCAAAGCTGCTGCATGCATTTCATAGACTGTCTTCCTACAAAGCCCTTTTTAGTGACATCCTACAGCAGGAGTAGCCTTGCAGCTATTGTTAGATGTCAATTCACATTTTCACTCATTGCATTAATATAATGAAGAACTACAACAGGAGTGGACCCAAAGGTGCTTTTTCCAAAAGGCAACTGGACTTTCTTGTGTGTATGTATGTATGTGTGTATTTGTGTGTGTATGTGGGGTGTTTTTTTTAACATTTGCTTCTCATCCAAGAAGCTTCTTCAGTTCTTCAATTCAGTTTAGTTCTTCAGTTCAGCAAAACTGCCTTCAGAAGTTGTAAAGGCTGGAGATCCATTTGTTTGAAATGATGTAGGGTCTTGTGACTGAGCAAGGGGATTGGACTACAAGACCTGCAATTTTCCTTCCAACCCTGTTGTTCTGTTCTGTCTTGGATGAGAAGAAAAATGTTTTCAAGGAAAAAAAACCCAAGAAAATCCAGTTGCCTTTGGGACAACCATGGCCTGGATGATTAAGAATCTCCATAGATATTTAGGATAGCAGTGGTCAATCAAAAACCTCAGACCTTGCCTATGACGATATTGAGGAAGTATAAATGTATTGATGATGAACTCTGGACTTGCAGTTTTAAAATAAGCAGAATTTGGAAGTTTGTCCTGGAGTAGTCATAGGGTACAATAAGCAATCAAATCATACGAGGAAACAGTCAATATAAATTGAAAGGATACAAGCGACAAAGTTACAGTCATACAGTCACAAGTGGGAGGGGATGGGTGATAAGGAATGATGAGAAGATTAACAGTAATAGTAGTGCAGACTTTGTAATAGTTGGACAGTGTTGAAGGAATTATTTGTTTAGCAGAGTGATGGTAATTGGGAAAAAACTGTCCTTGTGTCTAGTTGTTCTGGAGTGCAGTGGTCTGTAGTGTTGTTTTGAGAGAAGGAGTTGAAACAGTTGGTGTCCGAGATGTGAGGAGTCTGTAAATATTTTCACAGCCCTCTTTTTGACTTGTGCAGTATGCAGGTCCTTGATGGAAAGGAGGTTGGTAGTAATTGTTTTTAAATATTATGAAAATACCGTACAAAACTGAATTTCAGGTACAACTAAGAAAATATATTTTGGGCATGTCAAATGTATTAAATTCTGAAATATTTCCATTCTGTTTCATTTATATGTTTAATTATTCACAGCAAAATAATGAGGAAATATTATTCTCCTGCCCAGTGAAAAATCTCCCTTATGCAAACTTGATTTATAGAAAATTTTGCTGTTCAGTGTTCAGAGTTGAGTTTTTAGTAAATTCTCCCTGAAGGACAGGTAATAATAATGGGTGATGGAATTGTCAGGTTGTGTTTCTTTGACATTAAAAAAATAATTTAGTGTTCACGCCTATACACAAGAATCTAGTCAACTATATTTCAACATTAAATTGGCAATATATAAGGATCAATGGAATTCAAGAGAGGTTAGACTTGGATCATTTGTGGGAATGTAATGATTCTAAGCTGATGGTGTGCTAAGTCTCCATCTCCAGCTTTGCCTGCTCTTCTCTTACAGCTAGTTTGAGAATTTATTTGCTCATTCGTATACCAAATTAATCCATAAATTATGTTTTCCAAGTAGACTGAAGTATAAATTCATCAAATGGTCTGGGTTCATACAATATCTTCAGTCATAGACATGGTCTTTCAGAAACAAAACAAAACTAACCAAGGTTTAAATGAACCGTAATTAATAGCCTTGTTGGACAAATGCAGCTACAGGGATTCTGACATGGAAAAGTTAAACATGTTTTGTCGATGCAGCCATTGTGTTGAAAAGTTTTCCCAGAGCTGTGTATAAGAATCACTTTTCATCTGTAGTTATGGGCCTAGGGAAAAAAATATATCTTGAATTCAATTAAAAGTGAAAGGCTTGGCAATAAAAGACTGAATATATGGGGTTTTTTTTTGGTTTAATCAATGCAACTGCTTTAATTTAATTTAAACTTGGTGTTTAAAAAAATAATAGTATTCTTGCTGTAACCAGCTTTATTGGAAATTAACAAAGCAGTGGAAAGTAGAGCCTTCTTTGGTCTTCCAGTGCCCTCATGGCTTAGAACTTTGCTGTATTAGGAACACAGATACATGATGTTCTTCCTGCCCAAGGACAAAAGAAATCAGAATTGGTCTGTTCAATCTGGAAAACCTTTCTTTAACACTTTGCCATAAATCTGCCTTGCAATTTCCCAAAAGTTGTCTTCTGTGAAAGTTTTGTAATCTGATTCTCATAGTGTTTAATAATTTCGTTCTACCTTTTATTGATAGTACATTGAATATCCATTATTGTTGGGTCTGGATAAGATGCCACACTTTCTCTCAATCAATCTTTCCATAGCTCTAAAATCCCCTGGTCTTCCCATGCTTTACATTCTGTAAAAACCCATTGGAAGGAGTTCCCTCATGTTTGGGATTTAATTGGAGAATGTGAAAGTAGGGTAGATCTAACAAATAAGAGGAAAGATTCTCTCTCTCTCTCTCTCATATGGTCACCCATCTTACAAGGAGAAACTCTTTGTTTTTGAAAGAAAACTTGAACAATAATTTAAAAAAAAATAGCACAAAATTTATTTTCCCCTAAAACACTTGCTTTATAAATTGATATTAGAAAGGAGAGTTTGGGAAATAACTCCAGAACTTCAAAGAAAGTTTTGGAACAATGCAAATGATATTCTGAGTTATTTAGGATATTCAATAATTTAATAGTCTTGAGCTTTCTAACAGATGTTATACAAATATATCAAGAGTGGTGTCTAAGGAAAGGATGCATTTGGGACAGAATTGTTGCCTTGCTTTTCATGGATGATGAGAGAAGTGTTTTTATTTTAAAGAAATGGCACTCCATTATATCAAAGTAGAACATGTCTCCTTGATTTTCATCTCATTTTGCTGCAGGTTAAAGTAACCCAATCTGGGCATATTAGCTTAAAATTGAACTTTATTTGATTTATTACAGTGTATACAGGCAATCCTCAACTTACAATAGTTCATTTAGTGACCTTTCAAAGTTACAATGACACTGAAAAGAGTGACTTAGGATCTTTTTTCACACTTATGAACTTTGTAGCAGTGGTGGGAGTCAAAAAATTTTGCTACCGGTTCTGTGGGTGTGGCTTGGTGGGCGTGGTGTGGCTTGGAGGGTGTTAAGTTCTGCGCATGGGTGCAAGGAACGGAGACGAGGCAGTGAACAGTGAACTTCAACTCTTTATTAGGCATACTGAACAGAGCAATCACCTAGGGCAGCAGCAGCCCTTTTATAGGGTTGGTTGCTGTCCTATTAGCCAATGAGAAACATGGAAGTATTAAACCCTTGAACCAATGAGAGTTGGCCCGTTAACAGCCAATCAGATTTCCCAGAAAGGACCAATCCGATGTCGCTATTATCGGCCAGTCAGAAGTGCAGGATTAGAACCCTGCATTTTCTTAAGGTTGTTAAAACTTTATTAAACGCCTTTATTAGTTCATAACACCCCTTCCCCTTAGGTTCTGTTTGAGGGATGCAGTGACGTAATCCCGTAGATATGCAGGTTGTTTCAACTATCTATTAGATTTGCGCTGTCCCACTGGTTCCTGTCTGTAGTCCGGTTTCGGTGGAACGTTTTTTGATTTATCTGGTACAGGCGGTTCCACATCCTCACAGGATGACTCGGTGCTGCTAATTCTGTCGTTGTTGTCCTCCAGTCTCTGCAGGCTCGCCTCCGTTGAGGTATTCCTCTGTGGCGAGGCAACCTCCCTTCCTGATTCTTCTTCATGTAATGCGCCGGGCTGCTGACTTCCTTCGATTTTGCTTTCCACCATCTTGAATTCGGTTCCTTCGATATCCCCTCCCCCCTCAGTTTGAGAGTCACAGGAGTCGCAGGAACTGGGTTGCAACCTAGAGCGAAGCTGATCTATATGGCGTTTCCATATCTTTCTATCCAATGTTTGGACGCGGTACGATCTGGGCCCAGTGGTTTGGGTTCCGGTTGCTTCAACCCATAATGGTTCGCCGGAAAGGTTTTTAGTGAAGACTAATTCACCTTCCTTGAACTCATTTATTTTTTTTAACTTTTAGGCCGGAGTCTTTAAATTTCTGGAGAACCATTTTAAGATGCCTCTCTAGTACTTCTCTATTCGGGGCCGCAATTAAAACATCAAAATATGGCACGACCCCCTTGATCCCTTGCAAAAGTCTCTCCATCAGACTTTGAAAAATCCCTGGGGCCATGTTCACTCTGAATTGGAGTCGGTTGCATTTAAAAGTGCCTCGGTGCATAACGATCATCTGTGCTTCTTCGGTTTTTTTATCTACAGGCAGTTGTTGGTATGCCTGCGGTAAATCCAATTTAGTGAAGACTTTTCCGCCCCCCAGGGAATGGAGAAGGTGTTGAACCACCGGCACCGGGAAAGCGTTCTGTTGAAGGGCATGATTAAGGGTGGCTCGGTAGTCCCCACAAATCCTTAAAGATCCATCCGGTTTGATGGGTGTTACAATTGGGGTTTCCCAACGGGCGTGGTCAGTTGGTTCTAAAACACCCTGGGCTATTAATTTATCAAGCTGCTCGTCGATCTTTGGTTTTAGAGCAAAAGGCACCTGATGAGGCTTAAGGCGGATGGGGGCTACTTCAGGGTTAAGATTAAATGATATTGGGGTCCCCTTGCACTCACCTAGTTTGTCTGCAAAGACGTCCTGGAATTCCTGGATGAGGGCCTCCTCCCAGTCATCGCTTCTGGTTTGGTGAATGCCGGCTACCTCGATCCCGAGTGGGGCAAACCACTGAAGGCCTAATAAACTAGGCTGGTCACGATCGACGATGGTCAGCAGTAGCGATGCAGTACGATTTTTGAATGATACTTGGACTTGGCTGGGGCCGATGACTGGAATTCGGTTCCCCTGGTAATCTTTGAGTATAATTCTTTGGGCTCTGAGGTCTTGACGCCGAGCGGCAGGGATTAACTGTTTGAGGGTCTTCTAGGAAACCATCGAGAGGGACAAACCTGAGTCAACTTCCATCACGCAAGGTTGGTTCTGGATGGTGACCCTCACTCGGATCTTCTTTGCATCTAACAATAAAGTGTGACTGATGGTAATGGTTTGGTGTGCCTCTTCCCATCTCGTTGAAGTGGCAAGTGTTTTATTTCTGTAGGAGTGGTTGTTCCATTGGTGGTTCAAGTATTCCCGACTCACAGAACGATTCCCTGTGGTCTAGCGGTAGTTGTTTTCTCTCCGAATAGGGCTGGATCGTCGCTTGCTTCTACAGACCTTCCCGATGTGGCCTCTTTTCCCACAGGAATGGCAGAGCGCATCGAGGAATTTGCAATCTGATTATGGGTGATTTGCCCCACAACCCGCGCATTGGTGCGGTAGTCTTCAATTGTATTGGTCGCGTTCGGACCTGAGCCGGTTGACCTCCTCATCATCACTTTATGATGGAGATTCGAGGTCCTTGTGGTGGGTCGCTGTTGTGTGCCTCTCGAGGCAAGGTGAGGTATCATTGGTGAGTTGACGGAGTGGTGTGTTGGTGCAGCGCATTCGGGCAGACGACTTCCTGGTTGCTTCTGCTGCAGTAGCGTCTTTGATGACATTGGCAAGATCGATGTCCCCTTTAGCCATGATCTTGCTCTGCACCATTTGGTCATCTAATCCCAGAACTATTCGGTCTCTCAGAACTTCTTCGAGGTCGGCAAACCCACAGAGGCCTCCCAGGTTCCGGAGGTCTGCGATGAAATCTGCGATGCTCTCTCCTTTCCGTTGGTCCCTCTGGTAAAACTCATGTCTTCGGACAAGCGTTGGTATGGCGGGTGCATAATGGGCCTGTAGAAGGGGCACGAGGATGTCCCAGTCCATGGATTTCACCTCAGCCAGTTTCGCTAGTGCCTTGGCCATCTTAAAGACAGCAGGCCCGCAATGGGTCAGGAACACTGCTCGCTTTTTCCCCGTAGTTGCGTCTTTCAAGTTGTTGGTCTCCTGAAACATCTGGAACCGGTCCATGTACGAGTCCCAGTCTTCTTGTGCTGGGTCAAATGGAGCAGGTGGTGTGGCGCCGCCGGACATGGTTTCCGTTGTCGATGCGCCTTCAGCCAAGTGCTCTGTTTGGTGCTCTATAAGTGTTCAGTCAGCTCTGATGTCTCCGCATCCCATCCTCGTCGCCAGTGTTAAGTTCTGCACATGGGTGCAGGGAACGGAGACGAGGCAGTGAACAGTGAACTTCAACTCTTTATTAGGCATACTGAACAGAGCAATCACCTAGGGCAGCAGCAGCCTTTTTATAGGGTTGGCTGCTGTCCTATTAGCCAATGAGGAACATGGAAGTGTTAAACCCTTGAACCAATGAGAGTTGGCCCGTTAACAGCCAATCAGATTTCCCAGAAAGGACCAATCCGATGTCGCTATTATCGGCCAATCAGAAGTGCAGGATTAGAACCCTGCTTTTTCTTAAGGTTGTTAAAACTTTATTAAACGCCTTTATTAGTTCATAACAGAGGGCATGGCAGGGGAAGGATACTATAAAATCCCATTCTCTCTCCACCCCATTAACCTGCTTTCCAGCTCTGTTTTCTTGTGCAGGGAAACAAAAGAAGATCCAGCCAATCACCTGGGACTCAGAAGGCAGAGAATAGATGGGGGCAGGAGCAGTCAGAGGTGGTATTCCAAACTACTCAAAATTTCCACTACCGGTTCTCTAGAACTTGTCAGAACCTGCTGAATACCACCTCTGCTTTGGAGCATCCCCATGATCATGTGATCAAAATTCAGGTGCTTGGCAACTGGTTCATATTTATGACTGTTGCTGTATCACAGGGTCAAGTGAACACCTTTTGAAACATTTTGACAAGCAAAATCAATGCGGAAGCCAGATTCACTTAACAATCATGTTACTAATTTAGCAACTGCAGTAATTCACTTAGCAACTGTGGCAAGAAAGGGCAGCAAATGGGGCAAAACTCACTTAACAAATGTCTCACTTAACAACAGAAATGTTGGACTCAGTTGTGATTGTAAGTCAAGAACTACCTGTATTAAGATAAGTGTCAGCATTCCATAAAAATCCAGCTCCAACCAAAAACTCAGACACAGGCATTTTCTCAAACATGCCTTTTATTAGAGTAGGTATACTGGCACATCTGGGAAAACCTGAATCTGAGAGTTCTGGGTTTCCCCTCAGTAATTTAAAAAGACAAACCAAGCCCCTGCACCCATCAGTCCATCACATGGCCCAATCACATTCCTTGAGACATCCCTTCAACTACGCCTCTTCCAGGTGCAGAGACAACATGACCATGACTGACAAGAAGAATGCTATTATGTCTAACTACATAACATTCTACTAAACCCACCCTCCCCAATTCCCAAGCTCAAGAATGTGGCAGCGTGGAAGCTCCTTGTGCTAATATGGCTTCCAAAGCTGACAATAAGTATATATAGGATTACATTTCTACTCAAAATCATGAGAGTAAACCATTGAATTCAATGGATTTACAGAGAATTGAGTTCCATTTTTGGAATGTAGTTTGACTCAAGCCTTGATAGGCTGAAACCTTATTTTCATCATTCTGTAAAAATAAAGCACACATGTATATATTTTTTAAACAAAGCCAGGATCAGAAGACCCTCTCCTTTATTCATCACTGAAATTTAATACAATCATTACCTGCTTAATTACTTGTGCTACAATCCTGAGTGTTTCTTTAGAATTCATTCAGTGTCTGGTTCACTGAATTAGACACAATCAGAGACCTGTGATCTGTTGGTAGATGAACACTCTAATTTTCTTGGCTCCTCAAAGAAAGGCAGATGGGAGGAATTTTTCCCTCTATTACAGACTACACAAATTGTGGACATTTCATGTGGCAAATGGTAGCTTAAGGAAGGAATTTTCAACCTTCCTGGATTGAGACTTGTAAGAGGTTTCCAGCAATTTTATAGAAAGCACAGGCATAGCATTCAATCTTAGTCTTTTGAATATTACTAAATTTACAGATTTTCCACCTGCTTCCTTATCTAAGAGGAACAGGTGTTTTGTGAAAAGCCAATATGTATTCTTTAAAATGAATATGTATATACTAGAGCAATGTTTTTCCAACTTCATAGAGTTGGAGATCAGTTTTTTTAATGTCACTTTTTACAATCTCAAAATATTGTTTTTAAAATGAATGTTTTACTTTTTATTTGAAGTACAAGTTTAACTCATTCATTATGACTGTACTTTATAGCTTTAAAACAACTATTTATAAAAATAATGAGGTGATCAATCCATGGAAAATTATTTTATGAACCAAAAAAATTTGTATCTGCAGATCTAGGTCAATATTCAATCCATTCATATATTTTATATTTGATAATAACTAAATATGAAAAAATACTTTCACAGTCTATGAGTGACTGTGAGTGATGTAATGCCAAAAAAAGTTCATTTTAGAGGTGTATATCAAAACAATTCATTTAAATAGCGATCTGTTGCTCCTTCTTTTAATAAGAGATCCTTGTGTTCGTTTCCTAATTAACTGCACAATGTTAAAATTTAAAGGAATTAAATTTTATGGAACCTATAAACTTTATGTATTCTTGAAGAATAGAATTCAAATGTGGGGGGAACTGCACATAGTCTAGCAATACTACACATTGATATGACATAGACTGCTCCAGCTTGAAACCATGGACAAGCCTACTGTAGAATCCAGCCATTGTCCAAGCTCTATCACTAATCCAGATGACCTGCCTTTTTTTCCAGTAAACATCATTTTGATTCATAAAATCATCAATAAATTTAAATATTTCATTAGCTGTTATTCTTGTTGAAGATGGTATTATAAAGTTAAGATCTTTTTGAATGCAGCTTTCATAAACAAGTCTAACATCAAACATCAAACTAAAAGCATCTTCTGAATCAGTGCTTTCATCAACTCATATCACAAAAAAGTGGGTTATTCAATGGATGAGAGTTTTGTTGATATTTTTTGTCATGTTTTCAGTTCTGTGGTTCACTGATAGTTAAATAAATTGAATATTTATTGTATTTTCAGGAATATTTCCCAGCTAAATAAAGATAGTGAACTCAACTGATTTGATTGCGTTCTGTCATAAATCTAGAATGTGACATTGGTAATTCCAAGAAGTGTCAACCTTTCTGTAATAGCATGTAGATAGACTCTCTTGGCAATTCATTTGGAAACGTCATATAAAGCAACATAAAGTTGTCAATGGAAAAAACTTACAAAGTGTAGTCTTCATTGATTTTTTTATTACAACCTAATTCTTTTATTTTTATGGAAAAACGTCTATGTGTTTACTTAAGAATTCTGGATATTTTCTGAATGATGGTCCAGTTTTGAATATTTTTTACACATATACATATTGTTCTGTGTTGAAATTACATATAATGAGGCATAAATATTGCTGTCTAGAAATATAAACTCTCTTCAAATATTCAACAGAATACTTGCAAGTTCAAGATATTCTAATTTTCTTTTCCTAGGTTGGATTAGGCTACACATAAATTGAATATTTATTGTATTTTCAGAAACATAACCCAGCTATGTTTCTATGTACAAAACAAAAACAAAATGATTTATAATTTTTTAAGAAAGAATAGAGAAACAGTCTTTAAGTAATCAACCTGAAAATATTTACACATAGTCACTAATGGCATTTTTTGCATCTTTTACCTCTATAGCATTAGCCTTTCTATTATTGCTACTTTACATTTGCACAAAATGAAGATGGATTTTTACACAGATGTAAAGTAAGACTTGAAAGGTGTGGGGTTTCCTCTTTGAACAGATAATGTTCAGATTTCAAGTGCTATATTGGAGAAGAAGAAAAGCAAACATTTATACATTTTCTAAGGACCTGTGGACTGTGTGCTGGAAAATTCTGTTATGGAACAATATTTTGAAATGAACCTTAAAACGTGTGTATCTGGTCTACAGAACTATGAAGGTTTGTCTGTTAAAATCTCAAGTTGAGGTTAAAAATAATTAATTCTAATTGCTTTGATTGGGGATTTCAGTTTTTAACATAACAGCTCACAGATTCATGAGTAAGTGAGGTGGGAATACATATTGAATTAAACATAATTCAAGCAGACAACATTTTCCCTTTTGCAGCTTATATACAACTGACACTATTGATCATGTCATAAGTATTACTAGATATTGGTGATCCATTGACACTAGCTGGCTAGGATTCTTTCATAAGTATTTCTGGATTATCTCCAGAATCTCCACTGGTATGTTGTGTAGTGACATGGCCATTATTTTTTCAGTGTCTATAGAAGCTAACATAATAAACTCCTTCCGGTTTGCCTGGCTTCGGTGGTGGCGGGGATTCGCGATCCTGCGCGATCCCTGTTGCACTAGCCATCTTTGTGCTTCCGATCCTGACGGGTCTGGAGGATAAGGCTGCCCCGTAGAGGCAGCCGAAGATAGGGAGGATCCGGAGAGGGGTTTGGAGGTATCGCAGACCCCCTCCTCACACGGCATAACCTCCTTTTCTCAAGGTGGTGGAGCGGCGGTCAGTAATGGATGCCACAAAGAAGCCGGCAGTTGGACAAGATTGTGCTGGAGGAAGAAGGAGAAAGAAGAATCAGGAGAAGTGAAAGTGCTGGTTGAGCAGGAAAATAACAACAAAGTTTTTCTCTTCATGATGGCATTGCTTGTGGATGAACTAAAAATTGAATATCAAAAATATAAAAAAGAAGAACAAGATGGAAAAGATGCTTTGGGCACTCTTTTTCAATTTATAGAAATGGTGGTATGCACTTATGAAAAATTGACTACGCAGCAGCACAATTGAGACAAAGAAGAAGAAGAAGCCATCTTTGATGAACAATGGGTTCTTTTTGGGGAGGAGGAGAAAGAGGAAAAGAAAAAGGAGATTTTAAGGTTTGAAAAAACAATCAAAAAAAAAAGAAAAATGAGATGAAAGGTGGATACAAGGTTAGAAAACAACAGAAAGGGGGTAAGCAGAAGAAGAAAAGGGAGGAGGAGAGACAAAGGGGTAAAAAGGGCAAGGAGAAAAATAAACAAGAGAGAAAGGAGGGGATGAGAAGTCTTAATGGTGGGAAGCAAGATTTAAAGAAACAAAACTCATTTAGAGACAATGGGTAAATCTAATTGAAAAAGGGATTCTGGAAGGTATATAAGATTGTGTTTTTATATATGTATTTATAGTAAAATGTTTAAGATATCAATGAGTATCAATATATATGATTAGTTTTTTAATGGTATTGATAGTGGTTTTATATGCTTTTATTTTGTTATTGTAGTGTTTTTGCTTTTCTCATAAAATTTATTGTGTAATTTTAGAATGTACTAAACAGAATCCCAGTATACGGTAAGTGTTATATTAAGTATTATTAAGTTAGGGGAAAGAGTCAAAGGCGTCACTCCAATCAGTGTACAGGAGAAGTATATTTAAAGAGAAAAGATGAATGGATAGCTGGAAATAGAACAGACAAAGAATGATAAGTATTATGAATTGAATTGAGATAAGATAAATAAAATAAAACTAAGAAAGATAAAAGAGGGAAGAAGCTATATAGAAAATTGAAAATGGTAATAAGATATGGAATGATATATAAAGTAAATATGATTTTTGGAATTTGTGTCTGTGCGAAGAGTTTTAACTCGGGATCAAGCAGCTTTCAGAAAAGATGTTTTATTTCTTTTATGTTTTGTATGTTTGTGTATTGTTTTTGAAAGGCAATAAAATTTTAATTAGCAAGAAATATAATTTGGATAATAGAATGAAAAGGAGAAGTTGGGATAAGATATGAAGCTGAACAGATAACGTAAATATATATATTACAATTTGGAACTATTTTGTATGTTCTATTGGTTTTCTTAGAAAAGATCTTTTATGTTATTATGCCTTGATTGTTTGTGTATTGTTTTGTAAAATTAATAAAATTTGTCTTAAAAAAAAAAGAAGAAGCGAACATAATAAACTTAGCAAGCATGTTCAATGCTAAATTCAGAGCTGGTTCACTTAAAATTACAGATGTCAGCAATGCATTCTACAATCTGTCCGTATATTTTAATAAACATACAAAAAAATACAAAACTTAAGTCTTAAGAAGACTGCAAGCATACTGATTTCACCTCAACAACTTGCTTGTCTGATTCAGGATTTTCTACATTGGTTTTAACGTGGGGTAAATATTGATGACAAATATATGTACTATGCTGCCTTGAAAATAAAACCCAAACTTCATGAATTATGCAAAAGCAACCAAGCTTATGCATCCTTTGATTTCTTTTTTCTTTTAAAATTTCTATTAATACCCAAATGCAGCATTCTTTTACTCTTACGGATAGAGTATTTACCTGAAGAAGAGGCATCTTCATCAATTAAATGGAAGGTCACCGAGAGCTTTGTAAAAGAGCCTTTTTCATTTAATCTGCTCCTTGGGGGATGGTTGTCTTCAATATTAAATAATCTTCTTTTTGAGTAAGTTATATATTTGTAACTCCTAGCCCTTAAGAGATTGCTTTTGCCTGCCCTTCGATTTAAAGAGATCACTTTACTTTTAAAATAAGCTAAGATTTAAATTTAGTTAGAAAGAGGAAGCATCAATCCTATCCACCTGATGATTCCAAGCAATCTATTAAAACATTCACTTTAATTACAGTTACAATTAAGCCACTGCTATCTATGTCCTATCCTCCTGGCTCGATGTGGCTTAAGAATGAAGAGTGCTTTTCTGAAAATGAAGTTTTTGTAGAGAAGGACCATTGTCTGTCTGTCTCTCTGTCTGTCTCTCTGTCTGTCTATCGCTGAGGATTTGACTTAGGCACATAATTTATCTTATCTGAGAGTGGCCCATTACTTAGAATAACAAGAGTTGGAAGGAACCTTGGAGATCTTCAAGTCTAACCCACTGAACAAGCTAGAGACCCTATACCATTCCAGACAAATGGCTGTCCAGTCTCTTCTTAAAAGCTTCCAGGGATGGAGCACCCACAACCTTTTTGTCTTATCTTCTGCTGCTTTGGAAAATAGGATGACCCCTCTCCTTTGTGGCAGTCCCTCAAATATTGGAACACTGCTATCACGTCACCTCTTTTCACAAGATAAACCCAATTCCTGCAACCATTCTTCATATGTTTTAGCCCCCAGCCCCCTAATCCAGGGATAGGATTCTACCGGTTGTATCTACCTCTGTAGAACCAGTAGCTCTGAAGAGCAGCAGAAACAGGTTCTATGTCTGCTGCTGTTTTGGCCCCCTACCCGCCTGGGCTCTTACCTGACCTTTATTTCTTGTTTTTTCAACCGCAGCTGCTTTGCGCAACACAGCTGCATTTGAAAAAGCAGGAAAAAAAGTACTTTTTCAAATGCTGCACACCTGCGCACAGTGCTGCTCAGCTATCCAGGCAGCTAGCTGACGACGATACACATGTGCACCCCTGCCTTAATCATCTTTTGTTGCTCTTTTCTGCACTCTTTCTAAAGTCTGAACATTTTTTTTATAATATGGTGACAAAAACTGGATGCAGCATTCTAAATGTAATCTTATTAAGACCCGCCCCCCCGCCCCCCCACACATCATCTCTCTCTCTCACTCACACACAGACCTATCTGTCTATCTATCATCTGTCATCTATCTGTCTGTCCACCATATTTCTCTGTCTCTCTCACACACATATACATCTATCTATTTATCTATCTATCTATCTATCTATCTATCTATCTATCTATCTATCTATCTATCTATCTATCAATCATCTATCTATCTATCCATCTAATCTCTCTCTCTCTTATACACATGTATACACATACATCTTTCCATGAATGAATCCCTCTCTTGCACTGCATTTGTGGATGCGCTCCCATTGTAGATCTTTTAGCACAGGACCATCCAGTTTACTGCTAGAAGATAGATGGGAGATATACTGTTAAGTCCTGGGCATGGGCGTAAGAATGGAGACGAGACATCGGACTGTGACTTCAACTTTTTATTTAACAAGAAATACTGGAGCTGTGAACCTGGGCAGCAGTAGCTCTTTTATAGAACTTGCTGCCGTTAAACAACCAATGAACTGAGTCTATCGCTTTCACAAGTGTCCAATCAGGGGCTTCCGTTAATAGCCAATCAGACTGGCCAAGCCTGACCAATCGCAACTCGCTATTCATGGGCCAATAAGAATTGCAGGATTACAAGCCTATTTTAAGATGAAGCTGTTTTGGTTGTATTGCTATGATGGTTTAATCCATAACACCCCTCCCCCTTGGTTCCGTCTGAGGGATGGGGTGACGTATTCATGCAGATAGGCAGGCCGCTTCACCTGTCTGCTCAACCTGCACTGTTCCACCAGGTTTTGATCTGGTTCTGGTTCTGGTTCTGGCTCCGGTGGGCTGTTCGCTGGCCTGGATAGAGAAGACTGTAGCTCCGGGTTGCCCTCGTTGGCGCTGTCTTCCGGGTTCCCTGGATCTGCCTCTGTCGCAGTGTTGTCACATGGTGAGGCCACTCCCCGGTCTGGTTCTCCCTCAGATGGTGAGTATCCCCTGGGCTGTTGGGTTTCGATTTCTTCTTCATCCTCCTCCATGTTCCTTCCCCCCACAGCTGGAGGTTCCGGCGCTAATCGTGAACAGAGTTGGTCTATGTGGCGTTTCCACATCTTACCTTCTGCCATTTGTAGATGATATGATCGGGGTCCCGTAAGTTGCCTTATGGTAGCGGGGACCCACAACGGGTCACCAGAGAAGTTTTTTGCAAACACGAGGTCACCTTCCTGGAATGCCCGACACTTACTGCTGGAACCCAGGGGCTGTTCAGGCGTGTAGTTTGGGTGGAGGAGATCAAGATGTGAGCGAAGTTTCCAGCGCATCAAGAGTTCTGCTGGGGTTTTGTTCGTGGTGCTGTTTGGGGTTATATGTTGAATAAAAAGCATTCGGTTTATTTTGTCGTCAGTGTCGCCGTGGTCCATTTTATGCAGGGTCTGTTTTACAAATTGGACCATTCGCTCAGCCCTACCATTGGCTGCAGGGTGAGCTGGCGATGTTAAAGCATGGTGGATGCCCCGGTCAGCCAGGTATTGTTCGAATGACAGAGGAGTGAATTGGGGGCCATTATCTGAGACGAGGACATCAGGAAGTCGGTGGGTAGTGAATAGTTTATTTAGTTTTTTGGTCACTGCGTCTGTGGTGGTGCTTTCCATTTTTTGGACTTCAAGCCAGTTTGAATAGGCATCCACTGTTAAGAGGAAAGTGTGTCCTCTTGTGGGTCCCGCAAAATCGATGTGGATACGGGACCACGAACCTCGAGGCGTTTCCCACTGAGTTGGGGGAGTCTTTGGAGGAGTGGGGCGAGTCTCCTGGCATTTACTGCATTTTGCTATCCAAGTTTCTATTTGTCTATCTAAACCAGGCCACAATGCGTAACTCCTGGCCAATGCCTTCATTCGCACGATGCCTGGATGTCCCTCGTGCAGCATTTTCAACACCCTATATTGTAGCTTTGACTCTGTCTCCCCATACTGTGCAACCCTTCTGGGAGAACAGTTCCGTTTGATGATTTTTAAATGGCTTGAACGTGTCATCAGTTTCACTTATCGGCCAACTGCGTTTTACCCAGCTGAGGACTCATGCCAAAATAGGGTCCTTTTTTGTCTATAAGGCTATGTCTCAAGCGGTTAATGGCGGCAATTTGAGGGTTTTGATTTGTAATACGGTTATGGTTGGAGCAGGGTCCTCTATAATGTCTGGTAGTGGTGAGCGGCTCAAAGCGTCAGCGTGGGGAATGGTTTTCCCCGGGCGATGTTGCAAATGGTAATCGTAGGTGGCTAAAAATTCTGACCAATGTGTCATTCTTGGTGATAATATATGGAGAGTTTGTTTGTTTCCCGCCAAGATCCCAAGTAATGGCTTATGGTCTGTAATTATGGTAAAGGGTCTCCCATATACATATTCATGAAAACGTTTAATTGCGGATACAATAGTGAGGGCCTCTTTATCAAGTTGATTATAGTTCCTTTCGGTTTTAGACAAAGTTCTCGAAAAGAACGCAATGGGTGCTTCATTTCCATTTGGGAGGACATGGCTTAAAATGGCTCCTACTCCAAATGGTGATGCATCGCAGGTAACCGTTAAAGGAAAAGTCTCGTTGTACTGCATTAATACAGCATCGGAGGTTAAAAGGTCTTTTATCCCTTTGAACGCTATATCTTCACGTCGTCCCCAAACCCAAGGAGCCTTTTTATCGAGGAGTCTATGTAGAGGTTCAGCTACAGTTGCCTTCTGGGGCAAGAAAATGTTATAAAAGTTAATGAGTCCCAGGAAGGCTTGAAGGTCTGTCTTATTCCTAGGTCTCAGGGCATTTTTGATTGCGGTTAGTTTTTTTCGGTGGGGTGGATTCCCTGTCTGTTGAGAAGGTATCCCAGGAACTCCACTCTCTCTGTACAAAGTTGGCATTTGTCTCATTTTACCTTAAGACCCGCGTCTTTGAATTTCTGCAGGACTTTTCTGAGCCGTTGTACTAATACTTCTTTAGTGGGGGCAGCTATTAGGACGTCGTCAAAATAAAGCACGACGCCTTTTATGCCTTGTAATAGTCTCTCCATTAAACTTTGGAAAATGCCCAGCGTCACGCTTACTCCGAACTGGAGTCAATTGCACTTAAAAGTGCCTCTATGTGTAACTATTGTCTGGGCTTCTGCAGTTGTTGCGTCCACAGGGAGTTGCTGGTACGCCTGAGCTAAGTCCAGTTTTGCAAATATTTTTCCGCCACCCAGGGAATGAAGAAGGTGTTGAACCACCGGTACTGGATAAGTGCTCTGTTGAAGAGCATGATTTAGGGTGGCCCGATAGTCCCCGCAAAATCTTTATGAACCATCCGGCTTCATGGGCGTTACAATCGGGGTTTCCCAATGGGCGTGGTCAATTGGTTCCAACATGCCCTGGGCTATCGGTTTATCTAGCTTCTCGTCGATTTTAGGTTTTAAGGCAAAAAGTACTCAAAGGGGTTTAAGCCGAATGGGAGCAACATCAGGGCTGAGATTAAATGATATAAGGGTCCCCTTGTACTTGCCTAATGTTCCTGTGAACACTTCCTGGAATTCCTGGATGAGGGCCTCTTCCCAGTCTTCATTTCTGGTATGGTGTATGCTGGCTAGTTCAATTCCGAGTGGGGTGAACCACTGTAGCCCTAACAAGCTGGGTCGGTCACGAACGATGACAGTTAGGGGAAGCATTGCTGTGCAGTCCTTGAATGATACTTAGACGTTGCTTGAACCAACAATTGGGATTCTGTTTCCCTGATAGTCTTTCAGGATGATTTGCTGTGTGCTGAGGACCTGGTGGGAGATGGCAGGTATCAATTGCTTGAGGGTTTTCCAAGATACCATCGACAGGGACGATCCTGAATCGACTTCCATCACACATGATCAATTCTCAATAGTAACCTTCACTCGTATTTTCCTTGCATCAAGCGACGAAGCGTGGCCAATGATAATGGTTTGGTGGGCCTCTTCTCGTCTCATTGAGAAGGCTGGTGCTTGGTTTCTGTAGTTGTAGTGGTTGTTCCATTGGTGGTTCAGATGGTCCTGGTTTTCAGGAGGTTTGCTTATCTCCCGACGGAGGTTGTTCTCCTTTCGGCTGGGACTGGATTCTCATCTGCTTCTGCAGACCTTCACGATGTGGCCTTTCTTTCTGCAGTTACAGCAGAGTGCATCGAGAAATTTGCAGTCTGATCGTGGGTGGTTTGCCCCGCAACCCGCACATTGGCACGGACGTTGCTGGTTCCTTTGCTCTCATTCTGAGCGGAGCCGATTGACCTCCTCTTCATCACTGTCTGAGGATGACTCGAGGTCTTCGTGGTCGGGTAGTGGTAGCGTGCTTCTCAGTGGCAAGTGGTGCCTCGTCGGCAAATTGGCGAAGCAGTGCATTCGAGCGGCTGACTTCCTGGTTGCTTCTGCTGCAGTAGTGTCAGCGATGACATCTGGAAGGCTGATGTCGCCTTTCGCCATCAGCTTACTCTGCACGTGTGGTGCATTTAATCTCAGAACTATTCGGTCTCTTAGGGCTTCCTCTAAGTTTGCAAAACCACAAAGGCCTCCTAGGTTCCAGAGGTCAGCTACGAAATTACCAATGCTCTCGTCCTTCCGTTGGTCCCTCTGGTAAAATTCGTGTCTTCGTATCAGTGTGGGTACAGTGGTGCGTAATGAGCCCTGAGGATTGGAGCAAGGGTGTCCCAATCCATGGTCTTCACTTCTGCTGGTTTTGCTAGTGCTTTAGCCATCTTAAAAACGGCAGGGCCGCAATGAGTCAGGAATACCGCTCGTTTCTTGCCAGACGTGGCATCTTTTAAATTGTTGGTCTCCAGGAACATCTGGAAGCGGTTTATATACGAGTCCCAGTCTTCGGTTGCTGGGTCAAATGGAGCGGGTGGTATGGCGCTGCTAGTCATCTTGTCGTCTGTTTCGTGCACTCTTTCGCCACGTGCTCTTTCTTTGTCTGATGTGTTCTAGTCAGCTCTATCGTCTCCTAATCCCACCTTCGTCCTGGGCATGGGCGTACGAAATGGAGACGAGACATCGGACTGTGACTTCAACTCTTTATTTAACAAGAAATACTGGAGCCGCGAATCTGGGCAGCAATAGCTCTTTTATAGAGCGTGCTGCCGTTAAACAAGCAATGAACTAAGTCTATCGCTTTCACAAGCGTCCAATCAGGGGCTTCTGTTAATAGCCAATCAGACTGGCCAAGCCTGACCAATCGCGACTCGCTTTTCAAGGGCCAATAAGAATTGCAGGATTACAAGCCTGTTTTAAGATGAAGCTGTTTCGGTTGTATCGCTACGATGGTTTAATCCATAACATATACCAAAATTCTGAGTATTTTAAATCATGTCTACTTTCAGGATTCTAGTCTTGTATTTATCCTAGAAACTTTAAGGAGGTTCATTCCTTTGTTAAATGACCTTAGCATTCCATGTCTGTTTGAGAGTATTGAGCCTTCTTTAAATGTTTGCTTTCAGACACTTCCTCTGGTTTCTAAGTAGGTATCTTGGCCACTTCAGTATTGGTAGCACTCACCACTTGAGTTAGTTATTTGAAAAAAATTGGATAATTCATGGGATCAATCCAAGGGCCAACAATCCATTACTGCAATAAATTAAAAGGACCAGGGAATTAACAGTATTTATGAAAATACTTGTTATGTAACTAAGCCTTATGCAGGACAAAGACAAGATTATAAAAGGTTTCACATATTTAAGGCTATATTTCACAAGTGGTAGCAAGCTTGATGAATGAAAAAAAATACTGATTTCACTAAAGTAGATTATGCAGATAGGAAACCTGACTTCATTTGAATTGTCAAACCAGCTAAGCATTTCCAGATTAATCAACAAAGTCTGGTCTGTAGAGTTGTAATTGCAGGAATGTTCTTATCTCCGATGGCAAACCTCAGATAAAGAATGATTGGATTCTTTTTCAAGGGGAAGACTTGACTGCCACAATATTTTCCTCCATTTTTTAAAAAAAAATAATGAGTGATCTGTCTTGTCTTCTATACAGATTTCTCTACCTGTTCCTTTGCAGTCCCTATTTTGTTGTCTGCATTCCATGTTTCCAAAAAGCAAGCTTTAATGATTCCAAATTTAGTACCCGTGGGAAGAGGTTTCTGGGGCTTTATGCCATTATATAGCATTTCAGTGTATTTATACATAGGTTGAGCGAAGTGGAGGTGCAACATGACTATAACATTCTGAAAGACAGCCAGTTGGAAGAAGAAACTGATACCACAAAATGCTGATTAATCTACATAACCCATACAAAGCTGCACTAAGGGCATATGCACAAATTTAAGTTGCTCCTCTCATATACCAGCTTAAAACTAAGCTGCTGTTAAATATATCATCTTTTGACTGAGATATTTTGACAACTTTTTTTTATTATTATAACAAATTTTATTAATTTTACAAAAACAATACACAAATAATCCAGGCATAACAATTTGAAAATTCTTTTCTTAAAAAAAATAAAATAAAAAATAAAGAAGAAAGCCAATAGAACATACAAAATAATTCCAAATTGTAATATCAATATTTACATTATCTATTTAACTTCATATCTTATCCCGACTTCTCCTTTTCATTCTAGTTATCCAAATTATATTTCTTGCTTATTAAAATTTTATTGCCTTTCATAAACATACAAAACACAGAACATAGGAAAAAAAAAAACCTAAAACATCTTTTCTGAAGGCTGCTTGATCCCGGGTTGAAACTCTTCACACAGACATAAATTCAAACATCATATTCACTTTATATATCCTTCCATATCTTATTATCATTTTCAATATCATTCTTTGTCTGTTCTATTTCCAACTATCCATTCATCTTTTTTCTTTTACTATACTTCTCCTATACACTGATTGGAGTGACGCCTTTAACTCATTGTCCTAACTTAAAATTACTTAATTTATCTTGGGATTCTGTTTAGTATATTCTAAAATTACACAATAAATTTTATAAAAAAGGTAAAGACCCAGCAATAACTAAATGAAATCCTATATAAGCACTATCCATATCATTAAAAAAAACAAAAACTAATCGTATATATTAATACTCATTTATATCTTAAGCATTTTACTCTAAATACACATATAAAGACCCAATCTTATGTACCTTCCAGAATCCCTTTTTTTTTTCAATTAGATTCACCCATTGTCTCTAAATAAACTTTTTTTCTTTAAATATTGCTTCCCACTATTAAGGCTTCTCCTCCCCCCCCATTTCTCTCTTGCTTATTCTTCTCCTTGCCCTTTTTACCCCTTTGTCTCTCCTCCTCCCTTTTCTTACTCCCTTTTCGTTTTTTTTTTACCTTGCCTCCACCTTTCATCTCATTTTTCTCTTTTTTGGTTGTTTTTTCAAACCTTAAAATCCCCTTTTTTTTATCCTCTTTCTCCTCCCCCCCAGAAAAAACCCATTGTTCATCAAAGATGGCTTCTTCTTCCTCTTCTTCTTTGTCCCAGTCGTTCTGCTGCATATTCAACTTTTCATAAGTGCATAACGCCATTTCTAAAAATTGAAATAAAGTGCCCAAAGTATCTTTTCCATCTTGTTCTTCCTTTTTATATTTTTGATATTCAGTTTTTAATTAATCCACAAGCGATGCCATCATAAAAAGAGAAACTTTTCCCAAAACAACCACCCAAGTATTTTTAATCAAGAATAATTCAAAAAAGATTCCAAAAATTAATGCTTTTTTCCCCTTCTTCTACTTCTCTTTCTGGGGTTACTGTTTAATCAAAGAGGTCCAATTACCATATATCTTTCTTTAGAATTCTAGGCAATCTCCTCCTTTTTCAACTTCTGATCTGATTTTTTTCGTCTCCCTTCCCACTTGCAACAACAATTTTTAAATGATCAGAAATCCATACCTCCAATAAGGGTTTTCTGATTTCTTAGATTATTAAGTCCAATGTCCAAAGAGTCTTTTGTCCCTTGGCTTTAACTTTCAAAATAATTCACCTTCAATGCCCAAATAAATTTCAAATCTTCATCTGCTGTTTCTATGGGGTGGGAGAGTGTAGAAAAAAAAAAGTTTCCCTTTAACAGCTTTCTCCGCCGCTTTCCGATCTTCTAAGGGATACAATGTATCCTCCAGCAATTCAAACAATTCAGTTCCAGAGAGTTTGAGAGATGTTGATTAACCCGGCTCAGCCAGCACTTTCACTTTTCCTGCTTCCTCCAGCACAATCTTACCTGGTTGCAGGCTTCTTCGTGGCGGACATTATTGACCACCGCTCCACCACCTCAGGAAAAAGGGGTTTTTCCGGATGAGGAGGGGGTCTGCGACACCCCCAAACCCCTGTCCGGCTCCCCTCTCTCTTCGGCTGCCTCTACAAGGCAGCCATATCTCTCGGATGCATTTGGATCGGGGGCACCTCGGCGGCAAGCACAGCAGGAATCACGGACAGTCGCAAATTCCTGCTGCCCTGAAGCCACGCGGAACCGGAAACCTTTGACAACAACTTTTAAGATACTTAATTTGAACTGCAGGCTACTATATCCTCCCATTGGTCAACTCCCTTAATGCAGTGTCCTCCCACTTTCTATTTCAGAAAAGCAATTGCTAATTACTTAGAAATACAGAAGATTAAGTAGAACACTCAGCTTGAAGACAGTGAAGGTGCTTCTCTGCAAATTTTGGAGTTGCATATTCCATTTGCTGCCTCCACATGACATTGGTCTATGATCTCAGGGGTGGGGAATGATGGCCCTTTTATGATTTGTGGACTTCAACTCCCAGAATTCCTGAGCATGAAGTTCAAAATTCATAAAATGGCCATGGTTCCCCACCCCTGCTCTATCTTTTCTGGCAGCTACCCAATAAAACTAAGTATGAGACATTTTGCATTCCTACTAATAACACTTCCTAGAGTCTGAAATGAGTCCCAGTCTTCGGTTGCTGGGTCAAATGGAGCGGGTGGTATGGCGCTGCTAGTCATCTTGTCATCTGTTTCGTGCGCTCTTTCGCCACGTGTTCTTTCTTTGTCTGATGTGTTCTAGTCAGCTCTATCGTCTCCTAATCCCACCTTCGTCCTGGGCATGGGCGTACGAAATGGAGACGAGACATCGGACTGTGACTTCAACTCTTTATTTAACAAGAAATACTGGAGCCGCGAATCTGGGCAGCAATAGCTCTTTTATAGAGCGTGCTGCCGTTAAACAAGCAATGAACTAAGTCTATCGCTTTCACAAGCGTCCAATCAGGGGCTTCTGTTAATAGCCAATCAGACTGGCCAAGCCTGACCAATCGCGACTCGCTTTTCAAGGGCCAATAAGAATTGCAGGATTACAAGCCTGTTTTAAGATGAAGCTGTTTCGGTTGTATCGCTACGATGGTTTAATCCATAACATATACCAAAATTCTGAGTATTTTAAATCATGTCTACTTTCAGGATTCTAGTCTTGTATTTATCCTAGAAACTTTAAGGAGGTTCATTCCTTTGTTAAATGACCTTAGCATTCCATGTCTGTTTGAGAGTATTGAGCCTTCTTTAAATGTTTGCTTTCAGACACTTCCTCTGGTTTCTAAGTAGGTATCTTGGCCACTTCAGTATTGGTAGCACTCACCACTTGAGTTAGTTATTTGAAAAAAATTGGATAATTCATGGGATCAATCCAAGGGCCAACAATCCATTACTGCAATAAATTAAAAGGACCAGGGAATTAACAGTATTTATGAAAATACTTGTTATGTAACTAAGCCTTATGCAGGACAAAGACAAGATTATAAAAGGTTTCACATATTTAAGGCTATATTTCACAAGTAGTAGCAAGCTTGATGAATAAAAAAAAATACTGATTTCACTAAAGTAGATTATGCAGATAGGAAACCTGACTTCATTTGAATTGTCAAACCAGCTAAGCATTTCCAGATTAATCAACAAAGTCTGGTCTGTAGAGTTGTAATTGCAGGAATGTTCTTATCTCCGATGGCAAACCTCAGATAAAGAATGATTGGATTCTTTTTCAAGGGGAAGACTTGACTGCCACAATATTTTCCTCCATTTTTTAAAAAAAATAATGAGTGATCTGTCTTGTCTTCTATACAGATTTCTCTACCTGTTCCTTTGCAGTCCCTATTTTGTTGTCTGCATTCCATGTTTCCAAAAAGCAAGCTTTAATGATTCCAAATTTAGTACCCGTGGGAAGAGGTTTCTGGGGCTTTATGCCATTATATAGCATTTCAGTGTATTTATACATAGGTTGAGCGAAGTGGAGGTGCAACATGACTATAACATTCTGAAAGACAGCCAGTTGGAAGAAGAAACTGATACCACAAAATGCTGATTAATCTACATAACCCATACAAAGCTGCACTAAGGGCATATGCACAAATTTAAGTTGCTCCTCTCATATACCAGCTTAAAACTAAGCTGCTGTTAAATATATCATCTTTTGACTGAGATATTTTGACAACTTTTTTTTATTATTATAACAAATTTTATTAATTTTACAAAAACAATACACAAATAATCCAGGCATAACAATTTGAAAATTCTTTTCTTAAAAAAAATAAAATAAAAAATAAAGAAGAAAGCCAATAGAACATACAAAATAATTCCAAATTGTAATATCAATATTTACATTATCTATTTAACTTCATATCTTATCCCGACTTCTCCTTTTCATTCTAGTTATCCAAATTATATTTCTTGCTTATTAAAATTTTATTGCCTTTCATAAACATACAAAACACAGAACATAGGAAAAAAAAAAACCTAAAACATCTTTTCTGAAGGCTGCTTGATCCCGGGTTGAAACTCTTCACACAGACATAAATTCAAACATCATATTCACTTTATATATCCTTCCATATCTTATTATCATTTTCAATATCATTCTTTGTCTGTTCTATTTCCAACTATCCATTCATCTTTTTTCTTTTACTATACTTCTCCTATACACTGATTGGAGTGACGCCTTTAACTCATTGTCCTAACTTAAAATTACTTAATTTATCTTGGGATTCTGTTTAGTATATTCTAAAATTACACAATAAATTTTATAAAAAAGGTAAAGACCCAGCAATAACTAAATGAAATCCTATATAAGCACTATCCATATCATTAAAAAAAACAAAAACTAATCGTATATATTAATACTCATTTATATCTTAAGCATTTTACTCTAAATACACATATAAAGACCCAATCTTATGTACCTTCCAGAATCCCTTTTTTTTTTCAATTAGATTCACCCATTGTCTCTAAATAAACTTTTTTTCTTTAAATATTGCTTCCCACTATTAAGGCTTCTCCCCCCCCCCCCATTTCTCTCTTGCTTATTCTTCTCCTTGCCCTTTTTACCCCTTTGTCTCTCCTCCTCCCTTTTCTTACTCCCTTTTCGTTGTTTTTTTACCTTGCCTCCACCTTTCATCTCATTTTTCTCTTTTTTGGTTGTTTTTTCAAACCTTAAAATCCCCTTTTTTTTATCCTCTTTCTCCTCCCCCCAAGAAAAAACCCATTGTTCATCAAAGATGGCTTCTTCTTCCTCTTCTTCTTTGTCCCAGTCGTTCTGCTGCATATTCAACTTTTCATAAGTGCATAACGCCATTTCTAAAAATTGAAATAAAGTGCCCAAAGTATCTTTTCCATCTTGTTCTTCCTTTTTATATTTTTGATATTCAGTTTTTAATTAATCCACAAGCGATGCCATCATAAAAAGAGAAACTTTTCCCAAAACAACCACACAAGTATTTTTAATCAAGAATAATTCAAAAAAGATTCCAAAAATTAATGCTTTTTTCCCCTTCTTCTACTTCTCTTTCTGGGGTTACTGTTTAATCAAAGAGGTCCAATTACCATATATCTTTCTTTAGAATTCTAGGCAATCTCCTCCTTTTTCAACTTCTGATCTGATTTTTTTCGTCTCCCTTCCCACTTGCAACAACAATTTTTAAATGATCAGAAATCCATACCTCCAATAAGGGTTTTCTGATTTCTTAGATTATTATGTCCAATGTCCAAAGAGTCTTTTGTCCCTTGGCTTTAACTTTCAAAATAATTCACCTTCAATGCCCAAATAAATTTCAAATCTTCATCTGCTGTTTCTATGGGGTGGGAGAATGTAGAAAAAAAAAAGTTTCCCTTTAACAGCTTTCTCCGCCGCTTTCCGATCTTCTAAGGGATACAATGTATCCTCCAGCAATTCAAACAATTCAGTTCCAGAGAGTTTGAGAGATGTTGATTAACCCGGCTCAGCCAGCACTTTCACTTTTCCTGCTTCCTCCAGCACAATCTTACCTGGTTGCAGGCTTCTTCGTGGCGGACATTATTGACCACCGCTCCACCACCTCAGGAAAAAGGGGTTTTTCCGGATGAGGAGGGGGTCTGCGACACCCCCAAACCCCTGTCCGGCTCCCCTCTCTCTTCGGCTGCCTCTACAAGGCAGCCATATCTCTCGGATGCATTTGGATCGGGGGCACCTCGGCGGCAAGCACAGCAGGAATCACGGACAGTCGCAAATTCCTGCTGCCCTGAAGCCACGCGGAACCGGAAACCTTTGACAACAACTTTTAAGATACTTAATTTGAACTGCAGGCTACTATATCCTCCCATTGGTCAACTCCCTTAATGCAGTGTCCTCCCACTTTCTATTTCAGAAAAGCAATTGCTAATTACTTAGAAATACAGAAGATTAAGTAGAACACTCAGCTTGAAGACAGTGAAGGTGCTTCTCTGCAAATTTTGGAGTTGCATATTCCATTTGCTGCCTCCACATGACATTGGTCTATGATCTCAGGGGTGGGGAATGATGGCCCTTTTATGATTTGTGGACTTCAACTCCCAGAATTCCTGAGCATGAAGTTCAAAATTCATAAAATGGCCATGGTTCCCCACCCCTGCTCTATCTTTTCTGGCAGCTACCCAATAAAACTAAGTATGAGACATTTTGCATTCCTACTAATAACACTTCCTAGAGTCTGAAATGAATATTTATTGTCAGAAACATTTTCCAGATTGTTCAGAGATATAAAAGCTCCTATCTTTCACAGTTGATCATGAAGCACATAGAGTGCTTCTATTGTTATTGAAAGAGAATGTGGTGGCTCAGCGGCTAAGACACTGAGCTTGTTGATCAGAAAGATCAGCAGTTTGGTGGTTTGAATCCCTAGCACCATGTAGCGGAGTGAGCTCCCGTTACTTGTCCCAGCTTCTGTCAACCTAGCACTTTGAAAGCATGTAAAAATGCAAGTAGAAAAATAGGAAACACTTTGGTGAGAAGGTAACAGCATCTTCAGTGTTTGGTCATGCTGGCCATATCACCACAGAGATGTCTTCAGACAGCGCTGGCTCTTAGGATCTGTAACAGAGATGAGCACTGCCCTTCGAGCTGGAAATGACTAGCATGTATGTGCTTGGGGAACCTTTACCTTATTGTTGTTGAATTTTATTGAATTTATTTATTTTATTGAATTTTTGCTTAGGATAATAGCCATATCTGCTGATACACATTGTCATGAAGAGCTGGATAGAAAGAGATTATATCATTATGAGACAAAAAAATATCTGACAGGAATCATTCTGCTATGCTCAGAAGCCTTTCTATGATTTCTTTTGGTTATCTCTGCAGGAGGTTTATAGCGGCATTCTCAGATTTGCAATGTAGTTGTAAGTTTAAACTCCAGATTGAATGGTTTTCCTGTGGGAGACTCCTTTTTTTTATTTAGTTGGTCATCACATGCATTTCTTCACTTCACAGCTGACAAACTGGTTGTGCTGCACTTGGTAGCTTTTCTGTTCATTTTGCTGAATACATTCTGCCCAAGAAGAACCACTGCCTATTTAGCTAGGCTGGCCTGGAGGAAATTGACAGCAGCTGACATGTAATATTTTAGCTAAGTACTATATGCTCTTTTTTTAAAAAAATTATCTTGACTAAACAGCCAAGCGATAGCAAAAGGCCCCAAATCAAATAGATCGCAATGCAACTGCATCCTGATATTCTGTCTTAAGTAAAAATGTTAACATACTTATTTTATATCTAAAAATCCCTATACAGTAACCAAAGTACAATAATTAGCATCTTATTAACCAAGTATATCAATCACTCAATACTGCATCAACAGCAAATCTCCTTTTTAAAATAATGAGGTGTTAAATTGGAAGTACAATATGGAAGTAATTATACCATACATGAATGAATTTAAAAGGACTTCTATCCTTTCCCATTTAGAAGGAAACTTTAAAATGAAGACACACAGAAGTTTTGATTCATTTTAGCTGCATCATTCTTAGGTGGCTTCGAAGACATTTTCATCATGGCGCCACTTAATATTTGACTGTGGTTAAGCAAAGAGATATTAATTCTCATCTACTCATGGTTACTTGTGCCCTGGTCACTTTCTGGTGTATTATTGCAACTTGATCTACTTGGTGATAGCCAAGTAAGAACTGGGAAACCTTTTTCTATAATAGCCTCTGCCTTGTGGAACATAATTCCCACTGAGATCCAGCAGACCTATACCTTCTTAGCCTTTTGGAAAGCCATAAAGAACAAGCTTTTCTTCAAAATGTGGGGTAGAGTAAGGTTGGAGCCTTAAGATGGTATTTAGCAGTCTAGTAGTCCCTTTGAAGGCCTGGTGTGGCTTTGGGTGGCAGGTGAGTGGCAGGTGCACGTATGTGGAGAGCTCCATTGGTGTGAGCAGCCTGCGTGCACATCCTCCACTCACACAAATGGAGCTTCACATGTGAACTGAGGCACTTGTGCTCACGCATATAGCTCCATTCACTGGAGCTTCAGGTGTGAGCATCCTCTTCTCACAGGAGTGGAACATCATGCAAGAGCTCAAGGTCCCACCACTTGCACAGTTTAAAACAGGCTGCAGCCTGGTAGTGGGCCATGGCTCGGAGGTTGGGTCCCCCTGGGCTAGATTACCCTAAGTCCTATGGGAGATTTCACAGAAGATTATGACAAACAAAAAAGCTAAGAGCCTGTTTTTTCCGGTTCCGCGTGGCTTCGGTGGCAGTAGGAATTCGCGACCGTTCGTGATTCCTGCTGCGCTTGCCGCTTGCAAATTTGCGCTTGCAAATGGGTCAGGGGGATATGGCTGCCCTCCTTGTCTGGAAAAATCCCTTTTTCCCAAGGTGGTGGAGTGGCAGTCAGCAATGGCCGCCACGAAGAAGCCAACAACCGGGTAAAATTGTGCTGGAGGAAGCAAGAAAAGTGAAAGTGCTGGCTGAGCCGGGTCAATCAACATCTTTTAAATTCGTTGGAATTGAGCTGTCTGAATTGCTGGAGGATACATTTTATCTAAGAAGATCGAAAGCGGCGGAGAAGCTGTTAAAGGGAACTTTTTTTTCTTCACTCTCTCACCCCATGGAAACAGCAGATGAAGATTTGAAATTTGTTTGGGCACTGAAGGTGAATTATTCTGAAAGTTGAAGTTAAGGGACAAAAGACTTATTGGACCTTGGACTTAAAAATTTAAGAAATTGGAAAACCCTTATTAGAGGTATGGATTTCTGATCATTTAAAAATTGATGTTGCAAGTGGAAAGGGAGAGGAAAAAAAATTGGAGCAGAAGTGGAAAAAGGAGGAGATTGCCTAGAATCTCAAAGAAAGATACAAGGTAATTGGACCTCTTTGATTAAACAGTAACCCCAGAAAAAGAAATAGAAGAAAGAAGAAAAATATAAACTTTTGGAACTTTTTTTGAATTATTTTTGATTAAAAATACTTGGGTGGTTGTTTTGGGGAAAGTTTCTCTTTTCAGGATGGCATCGCTTGTGGATGAACTAAAGACTGAATATCAAAAATATAAAAAGGAAGAACAAGATGGAAAAGATACTTTGGGCACTTTATTTCAATTTTTAGAAATGGCGTTAGGTACTTATGAAAAATTGATTACGCAGCAGAATGACTGGGACAAAGAAGAAGAGGAAGAAGAAGCCATCTTTGATGAACAATGGGTTTTTTCTGGGGGGGAGGAGAAAGAGGATAAGAAAAGGGGGATTTTAAGATTTGAAAAAAATAACCAAAAAAGAGAAAAATGAGAGGAAAGGTGGATGCAAGATTAGAAAGCAAAGGAAAGGGAGTAAGAAAAGGGAGGAGGAGAGATAAAGGGGTAAAAAGGGCAAGGGGAAGAATAAGCAAGAGAGAAAGGGGGGGGGGAGAAGCCTTAATGGTGGGAAGCAAGATCTAAAGAAAAAAAGTTTATTCAGAGACAATGGGTGAATTTAATTAAGGATAAAAGGGGGATTCTGGAAGGTATATAAGATTGTGTTTTTATATATGTATTTAGAGTATAAAATTTACTGTGTAATTTTAGAATCTACTGAACAGAATCCCAAGATAAATTAAGTGTTATATGAAGTACTTTTAAGTTAGGGTAATGAGTTAAAGGCGTCACTCCAATTAGTGTATAGGAGAAGTATAGTAAAAGAAAAAAGATGAATGGATAGTTGGAAATAGAACAGACAAAGAATGTTATTGAAAATGGTAATAAGATATGAAAGGATATATAAAGGTTTTGTTATGTTGTTTTTTTTTTTTGTATATTGATAAAAGGCAATAAAATTTTAATTAACAAGAAATAATTTGGATGGAAAGGAGAAGCTGGGATAAGATATGAAGTTAAATAGATAAAGTAAATATTGATATTATAATTTGGAATCATTATGTTCTATTGGTTTTCTTCTTTAATTATTATTTTTTTAGAAAAGAATTTTTAAGCTGTTATGCCTTGATTGTTTGTGCACTATTTTTGTAAAATTGATAAAATTGATTTTTTAAAAAAAGAAAAGAAAATGATAATAAGATATGGAAGGATATATAAAGTGAATATGATATTTGAATTTGTGTCTGTGTGAAGAGTGTCAACCCGGGATCAGGCAGCCTTCAGAAAAGATGTTTTAGTTTTGTTTGTTTTGTGTCTTGTATGTTTATGAAAGGCAATAAAATTTTAATAAGCAAGAAATATAATTTGGATAAAAGAAGAAGTCTGGATAAGATATGAAGTTAAATAGATAATGTAAATATTGATATTACAATTTGGAGTAAAAAAAAAAAAAAAAAAAGCTAAGAGCCTGTGAGACTTCCAGATGCAGAGAGACAGGCAGGTACTATAGTCAGATATTGTGGTGGTAGACAAGGACCAAAAGCCAATAGTGGTGATTGATATAGTGATGCCAAGTGACATCAAGATCGGGAGGCAGAGAATGAGAAGCTAAAGAAGTATCGGGGCCTGAAAGATATGAAGACATGGAAAGTAAAGGCCAAAGAGGTCCCAGGGTTGGTAGGAGCGCTCAGGGCTGTGACTGCTAAACTGGGAGAGGGACTCCAATAGATTCCAGGAACATCAGAGCTCTCTGTACAGAAGACTACAATGTCAGGAACAGCTAAGATCCTGCACAGAACCCTTAAACTCCCAGGACCATGGTAGAGGACCCAAGATGAAGGAACACAAATAACACACATAAGGGTGAGAAGGGATTTTTCATATATACTCTCGGAATAAACTAGGAACTGTTGAAATATAGAATCCAATCTCTCTTTTTCAAAACAAGGATATTTTGGCTTATGTGCTATGTGTGCCATGCCCAATTAATAAAAGTTTCATGCCTAGTTGACAACAATATAACTGTCCTGTTCAGAAGTGAAGTCCTAAATCAGCACTCACGAGGCACTCACAATAACGCTAAAGTTTCTAAATAAGGACACCAAGCCATCCAGAGAGAGATAGGTTAACAAAAAGAGATATTTGACACAATCAACTTTAATGCTGCAACATGCAGGTTCTTTAAAGGGAAAAAGGTATTCTTTCTGTCAACATTGCTTTGCTGTTACTTTTTGTGTATTCTTGGATATGTTAGATTGTGCTCTCTTCTCATAAGGTTTGGGGTCTTCCTGGTACAGTATTTAGTATCTCTGCTGAAAATGATGGAAAATGGAGCAAATGGATTATGGATGCTTGGAGGATTAGTGTTCTGGGAAAGTAGGCTTCCTAGATTTATCACCTGATGAGTAACACTTTGCAAGACTTCAGTAAAATGGCTTATTTACATGTGTCTCAGCATCAATAATACTTTTATCATGATATATAATGCATTTATAAAATACATTTTGCCTTTCTAAATAGCAATTGTGCTTTGACTTATATACCACTTCACAGCCCTCTTTAAGCGGTTTTCAGAGTCATCATGTTGCCCCCAACAATCTGGTTCTTCATTTTACTGACCTTGGAAGGATGGAAGACTGAGTCATCCTTGAGCCGGTGAGATCCAAACTGCCAAACTGCTGGCAGCCAGTGATCATCAGAAGTAGCCTGCAGTACTGCATTCTACCACTGTGCCATCGCAGCTCTTTTATGAAATGTAATGCAATGCGACTTTCACTGAAATTAATAATAGTTAAATTAATTGTGATGTCTAACTCATTGATTTCAATAGAGTTTTCCAGGAACTTAATTTGAAAATTATCTGATGAAAACGGGGAAAAATGAAATACAGCTTTAAAAACCAAAGTAAAACTGTATAATAATAAAACTTCAAGCAATTTATTTAGACAACATATTAAACCTTCTTTTTGCACTCTGTCTCAAAGCAAAGAGAAAGAAAACAACTATTTTTTTGTTAATCTGGAATGAATTTTAAAATCTTGAACTAGGAATTCTTCCTTAAGTATATGGAAGAAATGGTAAGACAATACCCTTTTCCTGCTTTTCAATGGCTAGAGTGGACCTTCTGGCTAATATCCTCTTAATTTCCCATAATCCTCTTGTGACTACAATATTGTAAATAATTAAAATAGCTGTGCTTTGCTTTCTTGGTGAAGTCTAGTTTGGATGTTAATATCCATGTAGCAGGATGATCCAGTCTATTTCCAAGAGATTAAACCAGGAATAGACAAGGTGCTACACAAGGGACTGGCATTTATCTATATCTCTCGCATGCTATCTTCAGTACTTTTTGCATTCTTTTGGTTTAAATATTAAGCACAAAAGTGGCATGTTGTAAATCAAAATGCCAATCTTTAGCATCTTCTTTATTTATCAGCATGCCTTTGAGTCCCTCATAAATCTGTCAGATTTCTTGGAAAATAAAAATGATGTGTTCCTTTTGTTTGGAAATGGGAGCACCCTCCCTGAAAAAAAAACAAAAACAGACAAAGTTCTACTGGGGTGGGAGAAAGCAAGAATGGGAAAGCCAGGAAGGAGAGCTCATCATTTTTCTTTTTACTAAATGATTTGTAAATCTGCATGATCGTGGGCAATTCCTTTATAAATGCAACTCCTTGTAGTATGTTTTGTGAGCACTTATCACATGCTTTCAAAATCTGAAGTGAATCTGTGCAATACAAGACATTTGCTTATACATTCATTGATTAGATGCTAGCTCATTTCACCCAATTATGTAAAAAACAACTCTAAAGGTTTCTCTCTTTTGGCTACTTCTAATTGCAGATTTCTCTTCTTATCATCTCTAGAGAAGCATATAATAGAAAAGCCAAGATCAGTGACCAGAAAACAGTATATTCATAGTCAAACTATATGTATCATCACGGTTTGCTGCACCTTCAAAAGCATTACCATAAATTGTATCTATTTATAAAAAGATTTTCAGTATTGGTCATTCCTAAAGAATGATCATTTTAGAACACCTCAATTTCTGTATTTGACATTTTCCCCAAAGACCATGTTTTTTTAAAAAAAGAGCTAACTTAACAGATAATCTTGGCTGCAACTGAATTACAGAAAGTGATGACAGCCAGGCAAAGTTTACTGAAGTGCAAAAAATTAGTTGGATTTCTCTGAGGAAATATAGAGCAGCTGAATTGGAGGCTGCAGCAGATTTCTCTAAGGGATGAAGATTATGGGCCTGTTCTAGAGATAGAAAAAAATTCAGGGATAGGGCAGTTTTGAGATGGGGGTTTTCCTCTTTTCATGCAGATGTACCTAATTCATGCTTTCTGAATGTGTCTATGAATTTGTTTTCATTCATATATAATAACTTGAGGCTCATCATTTGTGTCTGAGATGAGAACTTTTGGTTGATTTGTTCGGTGATCCATTTGTTTCTTACCTTGGCTGTCCATGGTATTCTCAGCAATCTTCTTCAACACCAATGTTCAAAAATATAAATATTCTTTCTGTCCTGAATGGATAACTATGGCAACTTTAGGACCTGTGAACCTCAAGACCCAGCATGGTCATTGCTTACCCCTGTTCTATCCTGTTTCTTCAAAGTTCTTCAACTTTGCTTTCTACTGAATGTCACAGAAAAACTGCATGATTCTGGTCTTTGTAGGTATAGACACAACTTAGCATAACTTTTTTCAAAATCTTCATTACTACTCTACCCAGTGCTAGTGAGTAATATATTTTTGATTCCTTAGTTCATTTCCTGTTGGTAGTTGATCTCAGAGGACAAAAATTACCCACCTCTTCAATATTAGCAATTCTAAGGTTAATTGCTGCATCTATTTACATTAATTTGACATTCTTTAATTTTGGTTCTATTTTTTTCACTGTTCTTGACTTTCATTACAAGGGCTCACAGATTATTTGCATTTTCAACTATTGGAGTAATGTCATCAGCATAATGCAGCTTATTGATGTTTCTTCTTCCTTCTTTAAAATCATATGTACCTTCCAATCCAGTTTCCCTCAGTATATATTCAGCATATAGATTAAATAAGTAAAGGGGGAGTATAGAGCTGACCTGGAGCCTGTCTGTTTTGACATGTTCCATATAGACTTTGGCTTTCTGACTTGTGCATAGCTTTTGCATGAGGACAGGAGAAGTTCTGGGATTTCCATTTTTCTAACTATACAGCACAACTTGAGTTGATTAACATAACTGACAGCCTTTTAAAAATCAATGAAACATACATTGACTTCTTTTTGGCATTCTTTGGTTATCTCAATTATACAGTATGTATCAGCAGTAATATCTCTTGTTCCTTGGCCTTTTCAAAAGCCAGCTTCTGACACCTCCGGTTACATGTAGGGTTCCAATCTGTTTTGGATGATATTAAGTATTATTTTGCCAGCATTTGAAATTAAGTATATTCTACCATAGTTTCCACACTCTGTTACATCTCCTTTGTTTGTATTGATATGTAGACTAACCTCATCCAATTTTCTGGCCATTGTATCATTTTCCTTTTTTTTTTTTTGGTGCATTTCTTTTTGAAAGAAGCTTGGATGTTGGCACCACAAATTTTGTTTTAAAAATTTCAGTATACTTTTTCACTCTTTCTTTAATCTTTCAATCAGTTGCTATCTGTCTATTAGTCTTCTTTAGCATATCAGTTCAAAATTGCAATCATCTGCTGGATTTGGAAATTTTTTCAATTTTTTTTCTTTATTTTTCCATGTTTGTTTCCATCTTCAATATCTTTACAGATGCAATTATAATACTTTTTCTTATCTTTTCTAATACTTCTCTGAAATTCTTTCTTTGTTACGTTCTTCCTAAAAGCTTTCTTTTCCTTTCTTTGACTTCCCTTCCCTCTTTCATAATTTACATTGTTATTCTGACACCCAGTTTGCTTTCTTCTTGATCTTTGGCAGTCTTTTTTTCACATTTAGTTTTGCAAACTACTTTGATTTCTTTAGTTCCTCTGATTCCTAATTCCTAATTTAGTGAGTTTCAAGACTTCGAAATTATTCCTGATGTTCCTCTTGATCACGGTATGCATATGATGAAGATGGTATCATGGAAATCAATTAGCTTGTTCTTATGCTTTAATTTGCAACTTCTACATGAACAATTTTTAATCTATTCCAGTCAGCTCCTGGCCACATCTCTGCAGTTATAACTGAACTCTTTCATATCCTTAGACCAATAACATTTGAATTCTGTGTACTCCATCTAGTGATGTTTAAGTATATAGGTTTAATTTTTGTAGACGTGTGAGCAATCAATTAATATAGGTAATATCCAGTTTAGTTTGCACCAAGAATACATGTGTAGTCAATCCCTATGTTCAAGCACAAACATGCTTAATGCAGCTAGTTTGATGTTTATTTATTAAACATGTGCAAGCAGCAAAATAACTGACATAAGCAACAGGCAAGAATTTAAATTATTTATAAGCTTACAGCTATATATCAAAAAGACACAGAGATTTCCAGAGGCACTTGAAATTCTACTGCAGTAATTGGCAGAGACAGTGTCACAAAAAGTGGCCTTTGGTTGTTTCAGCTTTAAAATTTGTATGTACATAATGGCAGCAGCATAGAGATTGAAAGTAGTACACCAGGTGATCCTCCATTCTGCACTATTAAAAAGATAGTTTGGTGGCTAGAGATGATATATTCAAAATTCTCCTTGAGCATACTATAGAATTGATGAAGGTCAAATCTCTTCTTCTCTGTGACTCTATGCTGGCTTGTTGTTATAAAGCTAATCTAATATTGCATGGTAGTATTCTAGATCTTGTATTCGAAAGTGAAGACATATGATGACAATGCTTTTAAATATATATGATAAATATAAATGATATTTATGTATATATGATATTTATGATAATATTAAATATATATGATATTTATGATAATTCTCCAGGAGGGATGTGAAAGTCACTTGTTCTATTTTTATTTTCACATGGGAAAAATGGATTTAAGTTATAGGAAAGCAGATTCTGACAGAATGTTAGAAAAGGCTTCCGAGCAAATTGTGATAGTGGGTTCAAGTACAAAAGTTTTAAACAGAGATTAGTCAACTATCTATCTAGGATGCTTTAATTTGGATTCCTGCACCAAACAGGAGTTGGACTCTGTGTTTTAAATGGCCAGCCAGATTTATGATTCCATGATTCATTTCAAACACTGCATAGGATAATTACATTCTTCTCTGTCCCAGCCATCTTAAAGGGGAAGAAGTTTTTCAGCCACAGCCAGAATTTTTGCTCATAATTCCCCTGTTATTATAATTAATGGAAAAGTAGTTTTTTGCATGATGGAAGTAAGACTGCATCTATCCCTTTCCAATGATCTACCCTATACCATAAGGAGTATCATACTAGCCCCACAATGCAATACAGTGCAGTGCAGTGCAATGCAAGACAAGACAAGGCTAGTATGATATTTTATGGTAGCATTCTACTGTACATTTTTATTCTTTAATGTAGGCAAATGTTGGGAAGATTTTTTTTAAATGCCCTTGTTCCTAAGTAAAGAACCTAATAAAATTTCCATATTTGCAGTGCTTATTGTAAGATATCCACTCATTTGTAGGGTCAGTCTCATTAAAGAACTATCCCAATATACTGTACTTCTGCCATTAGCTTCCACAGCACAGGAAAAAGATTTTCATAAGGATCATGTGACCCATTTTCCTAAATACAAATAAGCCTTATTTGAATGGCTTTTCACCCCTAGTTTGTTAAATATGAGCCATTGAAACAGGTTAAATTTCTTGAGACTATCAAGACAAATGCTTGCCATTTGGTAATAACCTGTAACTCTTCCAACAACATTCATGTAATCTTTTTAATCTCATCCATCATCCTTGTCCATTACCTTCCCTTCTAACTTTCCTCAATCCTGTCAAGCACAATCAGCTTTCTAGGTCATCATTTGCTCGCATCACATGTCCAAGTATGTGATTTTCTGCTTGCTGACCATTGCCTCAAGAGAGCAATCTATTTCATTCCAGATTGATTGATTGGTTCTGTCCAATCCTTGGGCACTTTAAAGTTGAAGAACGAAGCCTCAAAAGTGTTCATCAGCAACTAGCACATGGACAGAAGACTTAAGCAGGCACTCAGATTACCTGGTCATCACTTCCACTATGAGGGGAGATTAATTGTTTTTCCTCTTTTACATTAAATATTTTCAAATATGTATTTTCCTCCATTTGTAAATATATGCAAATATGTGTACTTTTGCTTTGCTTTTCTTGAACTGGGGTCTTGTGTTATAAATCTTGTACTGATTTTTATCCCTTTATGTAGTATTTCCAGCAGCAGAAAAACTGTAGCATCATTCCACTTCATCCCAGTTTAAGGTTACCTCTGTAGTTTTCTTATGTATTGAATTTCTTGACAATTGAGGTTATATTCAGAGATTGCGTGACTGCAGTTGAAGAATGTTTTGTCTGCAATTCCTTTGTGGTTATATTATTGTTGTGTCATGTGAGGCAGTGTTTGCCATATACAAAGTATTGCTACCATTATGAGGCAAACAAATACAATTAAGTCATAGTTCACACTACACATGCATCCACTGTTAAGGTTCTGTGTTGATCAAAAGAAAGCTTAGCTTTTACACTTAGCAAAACTGGGATAAATTGTATGTGTGGAAAATGTTAGCATCTTTGCAAGATAAGGAAGCCCTCTTGTCTTCATCCTAACTCTTATAGAGAATAGGAAGGATAACCCCCCCTTAGCACCAACAGTCCAATATTATGAGGCTATCATTCATTTCTTTACTAGCAAGTAGGATAGATCCTGTCAGTTCTGCTCTACTTCCTAGAAGATTATACAGGCTATTTCAGAGCAAGCTAAACTGTAGAATTGGGATGTGTTTGAAAATGGAGCATAAAGTTTTTTTAAAGGTACAGGAAGACTTTTTAAACAGATCGAGAGACTCAACTTCTCTCTCAATTTAGGGCCTCGGCAGGGGTAGGATTCTACTGGTTGTATCCACCTCTGTAGAACCAGTTGCTCTGAAGAACAGCAAACAGAGAGCATACATAGAACCAGTTCTATGTCTGCTGCTCTTTTGGACCACCCGCCCGCCTGGGCTCTTACCTGACCTTTATTTCCTGCTTTTTCAACCGCAGCTGCTTTGCGTGACACAGCTGCTGTTGAAAAAGCAGGAAAACAGTGCCTTTTCAACTGCTGTGCACCCCCGCGCAGCACTGCTCAGCTGTCCAGGCAGCTAGCAGATAATGATATACATGCGCGTGCAGAATGTAAAATCACCAAACCGGTAGTTACACTGGTCGGATCCCACCCTTGGGCCTCGGTACCAATGTCTGTCTGAGTTCTAGTGCAGATTTGGGATGCACATTGTGAGATTCTTCTGAGAGTTTCTGGGTTGAGCTTCTGCCTTAGGCAGCCAAAATGTCAAAAGTCAGATTTGCATTAAAACTATTATGAATATGCTGTGAGTTGAACTGCATTTCATTTGGAAAATATCTCTCTGCTGCTGTGGTTAGTTGTGCATTATCGTTTATTTATGCTGTTCTTTAGACAAAATAGAACATTTCTGTTTTCTAGGTTGTTTAAATATAATTGTTAATCAATGAATATGATCTGATTGGGATGGAGATGAATTCCCAGGAGAATAAATAATTTCATTAAATAATTATTTGTAGTGCTTCAAAGTCACTGGGTGAGTGGAGAGGGAGAGCAGACAGATGGCTGTCACAGTGGAGTTCAACAGGAAGAAGAAGCTTGGAAGAGGGAAGACTGATGAGACAAATTATACATTCTGAGGAATTTTACAATCAGATTAGCATTGAGGAGTTTAAAAGGTCATCTCTTGAATACCTACTGCTGGTGAAGGGTGTACGTGATGGAGTGACTGCTTCTGGCTGAGTTAGCAGTGGCTATAGGGATAAGTCAACCAAGTACCAGATGTGAATTCACTGATAAATGAGAAACACAAAGACGAGTTTGCCAGAAAGTTTACCGGGGTGCCTAGAACCATTTTTCCTTCTAAATTACTCCGTGTTGAGCAGAGGTGGTATTCAGTAGGTTCTGACAAGTTCTGGAGAACCAGTAGCAGAAATTTTGAGTAGTTCAGAGAATAAGCATAAGCACACAATTGTGCCTACTGTCCCTGTCCTATTGTTTCAATTTATTCATACCTATTTCCTGTATTAATACTCTTGTTTATTCTTATACCTATTATCTTGTAAGCGACTGACAAATAAAATAAAATAAATAAAATAAACTGGCAAATACACCTCTGACTGGAGATTTTACAGTATCCTTCTCCTGCCACATCCATCAAGCCATGCCCACAGAACCATTAGAAAAACAAATTGAATCCCACCACTGGTGTTGAGTAATGAAGAGCCTAAGAAAGGAAGAGGAAGAAATTAGGCATAGTCATACAATGTATACAGCGAGGTGTACAGCCTTTTGATTTGGCCCTTCATATTTGGACTTGTGTATGTGCATTCTGGTACATGCAAAATTAAATTTATTGTATTCGTCATACCATTTCAGGTGCTGCATGCAAAGTTAGGTGTATGAAGAATTGCAGTAGAAATACAAAAGGATCTCAGAAAGGTAATGAGAATTCATAGCCAGCCTTTGTATCTGATGTGAAGTGGTGACTTCAGGCAGCAGGTTTGGATTCCATCAAAGGTCATCAAAGTGCTAATTATTTAAGTTATTTTTATATTGGAGTAACTTGGCCAGATGATGAAATAACAAGGCTGCCCTTGAATTCTATCTTATCTGACTTGGTAGGAAGTTGACAGAGAAATTAACACACTCCCTGTTAATTCTTAAATCTTGACAGGATAATATTTTTAAGAAGGGTGTTAAAGTGCAGATTCAAAACTGTAGGGAAAAAAAAATGAAATGCATCACTTTCCTTTCTTATCCATACTGTAGCTACAGTTATGAGTATGTGCACATCAGCTATGTTGAGAGCAAAAAATGAATGTAGATTTTTTTTCTGTTACTGATTCTGGAAATAGAAACTGATTAATGAAAGGCTTATTTTCCCCAGGATTTAATGTAGAAGACATCCATATTGATGAAAAAGAGTTGCACATTTTCTTGCCTAGTGGCATTTTAAGCAATATCAGCCCATGTTTCATTCCCTGAAAATGACAAGGTTATGGCATCCAGCAAAATTGTGGCTAAAGTGGAAACAGACAGATTATAGTTTTGTAACTATAGATGATGAGCTTTCAAACAAATATCACTGATTTTTCCTCCTCCCTTTATTTATTTTGGTATTATGTTTTGTTGCTATAATTGGTATGTTATATTATCTGAGTATGAAGATCATTCCTCCCTCTGCTTTGCATTTTTTTTTTTTTATTTTAAGGTTTGATGGTCATATGAACGGGAACGAAATAGAGAATAAAATATTGTCTTTTAGGTAGGTCATGATAAAAATACATTCTTACAGGCAGCACATTTCTATGCTGGTTAAAATAACAATCTGCTACTTGGCATCCATGATATGAGGCTAGCTCCTCTGCCTTGAAGTTGGGTGAAAATATATGTGTGTTGTGTGGGAGGCATCTGATTTGTTGCTTAGGAATGAGAAAAATGAAATGCCAGAATTCAGCAAAAAATGCTCCACATTACATGATCTTGAGCAAGAGAAAGTTTTCCTGTGAACTGACCCAGTTTTGTTTATTGTGATGGGTGATGGTGGTGGTGATGATGATGATGAATAAATCAGAGAATTTATGGCAACCCATATGAATAATGAATACTGCTTTCAGTATCTCTTTTCTGGAGAAAAAAGAAGGTGGGGCACCGTTCTGTCCTGAATGTATTATTGATTGAATGAAGATATTTATCATTTTGTAAACTATTCAAGGTGGCAAACATACCTAATGCACCTTTCTCCTCCTGTTTTACTCACAACAACAACCATGTTAGGCTGGTTAAGCTGAAAGAGAGTGACTGGCCCAATGTCACCCAACCAACTTTCATTGCTAAGGCAGGACTTGAACTCATGGTCTCCTGGTGCCTTAACCATTCCTTTTTTCCTTCTTGCTTCTAAAACTTTTGAGGGAGGTCATTTGTCAGCAAGGGGTTAGGTATAACCAGTCCACTGATGATACTCAGCTATACATCTCTTCCCCAATGATACAGTTGAGGGTCTTTCTTAATTCCTGGATGCTGTCGACCAGGAAACCAAATTTCATCATGTTAATGATTCAGGATTTCCATCTTGCGACTGGATTCTGCAGACAACTACAGGATATGATATACTCTTTCAATAAATAAACAACATTGTTTTTTCCAGCTCAAGCAGAGTTACCTCTTATGAGTTTACTACTCAGTTCTATTTTTGATGTTCTTCTTATGTTGATGTACTGCCTCCTTTTATAGGATTTCTAAACATTTAGCTTCGTTTCTTTAGATGTCCATTTTACAACCATTACAACTAAGTCAGACATATCCAAAGAGAGGATTTGTGCTAACATAGGAAAAAGTCATGCTCAACCGTATGGGGAAACAAGAAGAGAAACCTTTTTGTCTTTGCTTAATTTAATTCTAACAAAAACCCAAATCTGTAGATAAGACAAAAGAAACCATCTCTTGGTAGCCATCACTATTGTTTTTGCCAGCTTTCTTCTACAAGAATAACTTAAACTAATGAGAAAAGCTCATTTTATAGACATTTTCTCTCTCTGATATTTTGGATAGTCAGAAAAGAGACACCGATGCAGGTAATTCCACATTTTTATAATTTGATGGTTCATTTGGCTTCATTAAGAAATGTGCTGGTGGCTCAGAAATAATTTGTCAGGCCACTATTGTTGCCTTTGATCGGAATAATTGGAACACAATCAAAAACTCCTTGAGACTTGCTTTTGGGGAAATAAAAAGTAATATATCAAGCACACTAAATACAACAATAGTCTCATTTATGAGGACTGCATGAATGATTTTGAGGACTACAAAGTATGTGAGAGTAACCCCCCCCCCAATAGACATTAGAGGGGAAAGAATTAGTAATAGACTAAATTCAGTTAAGAAGGGAGAAAGACATAAAAGTCTCTTGTCATACCTCCTGGAAATAATTTCCCCAAATAGGCAGCTATTGACTATCGTGCTGAGGGCTCCAATATTCCAGCTGGGTCGATTTCAGATTTCATTCTCTTCTAGTTTTATGATAAACTGCTTATAATAATAAAAGACATTCATTCAGTGACTATAATAAAGGACTCCTTTTTCAAAACTGTGTCATTATAATCCAACAGGGGCTCCGTATGGAATAACAAGAACATCATTTATCCTCTCAACAGGGTGGAAGCATCATATCTGTGCTGTACAATACTTCACCTGCCAATGAAGGCCAAAATTAAATTCAAACTTGCTTAGAATGGACATCCCCCTGAGCAGGAAGAATTTTTCCTTTTTGCCTCCAGTTCCCAAGTCAATGCTTGTGGTCTGTTACTTTGTTGATCCTGTAAAAGTTGTAAAAACTAGGCCTTTGAATAATGTATAAAATCCTCCCCTAGCTTTTCTTTACAAAATTATACAACAGCACCAGTTGCTCAAAGACTTGGCCTGGATGCTGAAGAGCCTCCAGAGCTCTTCTGATATTGCCAGTGCATTGTCAAGCTTATGAGCAGTTGAAACTAGATAAAGCCATTGTCTTATTGGGGAAAAATTAGAGCCAGCAAGTGAGCTACTGTACCATGAATGTGATACCAGGAGTTATTCAGCATACAGTATATGAATTTATGAATGCCACAGAAAAACAGCCTCAAGTATTTTACCTGTTAAGCAGATTCCTAGCTAGATTCACCCACATGGATAGAAGACTGTGGAAATACCAAGCCAGGTTTGAATCTTCCTGATGTATAATTTAAAGTAATTTGCAAAACCATTCTATCTATTTTAATTGGGGCTTATTAGTAGAGAAATAAATTCAAGGAACAGATTGCTGAAGTCTCATGACATTATTAATATTGTTATTGCTATTATACTTTTATTCATTGAACATGAAACTCAGTCAACTGAACGTTTAACAAATGTATCACAAATACTGATATTATTATTGTTGTTGCTGCTGCTATTGTTGTTGTTGCTATTGTTATTATTGTTTATTGAACAGTCAGCCATATGTTTAGAGTGGACTTGATGTTTTTCCTGACCTATCTCACCATCCAAAGCAGATGTTATTGTTTGGTGATTTTAAAGGTATTATTGCAGGATGTAAGCCGCTTTTTGCAATTGTCTCATGGTGATGTTGTCAATGTAAATAGTGTTTACACATCAGCCCCAGGTGTTTTGGGATTGAACCGAAGGCCTCTATTATTATTGGTACTACCTTTGCTTTCTTTTGCCACCTTTGTTCTCCTATTTAGGGGTCTTTGTATTTTGTGATTTCCTTCAGTTCTTTCTCTTCTTTTATCTCCAGGTACTACAATGTCTACTTTCCAAAGTTTTTTTTTTAAATTATTATTATTGGCAATAGTTAAGTCTGGGCTGTTATGGTTTTTGTGGTTGCACTAGTTGCTTGTAGGCAATGGTATTTCTTGCAGATATTCCAATGCATTATTATTGCTATCTTTGTCATGCCATTGTTTGTAGACAGTTTGTGTGATTAGCAGGTAACTAGGTGGTTCACTGTTTCTTCAGCTTCTTTGCAGAGTAACACATGCTGCCAGTTGCTGTCTTTTCAATTCTGGCTTTATATCCATTTGCTCTTGTCTTGTGAGAGCCAGAATTAGCTCCTCTGTCTCTTTCTTCAATTTTCCTGCTCTTAAGAGATTGCCAGGTTTTGTTGTAAACCATTTTATCATTTTGTTTTTATGTACTGGGCATGTACATAAAACTTGCCATGTCTCTTTCGTTTTGTTCATCTTGTTGTAGACCAGTTTGGTCTCTCAAGCATTCAGTAAGTCTTCATGGTACACCAGCTTTAGTACATCTTCTTCACTGTCTTGAGGTTTTCTTCTAATGGGCCTTTTTATTCTTTAACTGTCTAGTGAGTTTGTAGCATTTAAGGCCTACCTATTTCCCTTGATAAGTAGAATCTGCCAATATTGCTGAATGGATGATGATCTGTGATTTATTTTCATTATTTTTCTGGTCTTCTCATCCAGGGCTTTTAGTTCTGACTGAGTCCGCTGTTCCAACTGTGTATCTAATGACTGGTATTGTTCAGGTGTTGATTGCCTTGATCACATTTTCTCTACTGAGTTTGGACTTTAAGGAGGAAATATTCTCTACTATTATTTTGTTTCCCGTATTGCAATAGAGCACACTTTACCTGAAAAAGTTTCTAACCACTCAGATTGATTTATTGTCAATTAATCAGACTTACAAAACTGTCACATAATTGTTCATGGTTAATGTGAGAACAATGCAGTGCAACAAACTGGAATTTTCAAATAACATTGTTTCTTAGTTTTCTCCCAATTCAACCATAACAATTCCCGTATATAATGCCTTCTGAAATAACCCTGTGATTTAGTTCCCTTATACCATAAAAAGCATGCTAACCCAATAATAAATCATGACCTTCTAATGTCAACAATCTAGTCTTTCTTAACGTTATCCATTCTTTTACCCACATTAAATTTGCAGCTTGATAATACAACTCCCAATTAGGAAGGCCAAATCCTCCTCTAATTCTAGCATCCTGTAAAAGTTTTAATTTTATTCTCGCTTTCTTGCCTTGCCATATATACTTCAACACAATTTTATTTAATTCTTCGAAGTAATCCTTACTTAACCTAATTGGTATTGCTTGAAACAAATATAAAATTCTGGGTAAAATATTCATCTTGATTGTTGAAATTCTACCTATCAATGACAATTGTAGGTTTTCCAATTTTTTCAGGTCGGATGCTATCTGCTGTTTAAGCTTAATATAATTATTCTCTTTCAATGTAGTACACCTTGACGTCAAATATATCCCCAAATATTTAACTTTATTCGTAACTTGAATTTTCAATAAATCTGCCAGCTCTTCCCTTTGCCTTAATAACATGTTCTTTGTCAAAATCTTTGTTTTGTCTTTATTTATTTTTAAACCAGCCATCTCACCATACGTCTCTATCTTTTCCAATAGTTTTAAAGCTGTCTCTAAAGGATCTTCCAAAATAAAGACCAAGTCATCCGCAAAAGCTTGCAATTTGAATTCCTCTTTTTTGACTTTCATTCCTTTTATGTTTATATCCTCTCTAATATTTCTATTTAAAACTTCCAAGGTCAATACAAATAACAAAGGAGATAATGGACATCCTTGTCTTGTACCTTTTTTAATATTAATAGAGTCTGTGAATTCTCCATCTATCATTACTTTTGCCGTTTGCTTATAATATACGGCTTCTATTGCTTGTATAAATTTTCTAGAAAAGCCCATCTGTTCCAATAATAATAACATAAATCTCCAGTTCACATTATCAAATGCCTTTTGAGCATCTAAGAATATCAAAGCCATTTGTTTTTCCGAGTGCGTCTCATAATATTCCAGTGTGTCCAGGATTACCCTCATATTGTCTTTAATCTGTCTCTTTGGTAAAAATCCATTCTGATCAGAGTGAATAAAATTATTTAGGTATTTTTTAAGCCTTTCTGCCAAGATTGAAGCAAAGATTTTATAGTCTGCATTCAATGAAGAAATAGGTCTATAGTTCTTAATTTGTAATGGGTCAACCCCTTCTTTTGGAATAAGTGTAATATAAGCTTCTGACCATGTTTCAGGTATTTTCTTATTTATCATAACTTCATTCATGACTTCTAACAGTGGAATGCTCAGCGATTCTTGTAGTGTTTTATAAAATTCTGCCAGGAAACCATCTGGTCCTGCTGCTTTTCCATTGTTCTGTCTGTTGAGTGCTTCAGTTAATTCCATCATTGTTATAGCACTTTCTAACATTTTCCAAGTTTCATTAGGTATCTTAGGTAGGTTAGCATTTTGTAAATACTGTTTAATTTTTCCCTCATCAAGATCCTCTTGTTTATATAATTGTCCATAAAAATCTCGAATGATTGCCTTTTTCTCCTTATTACCATAACAAATTTGACCATGATCACCAATATCATCTGTGATATTTTCCTTGATTTTTTCTCTTTTCTCAGCTTATATGCTAACCATCTACCTGGCCTATTTGCATCTTCAAAATAGTTCTGTTTAGCACTTCTAATTTTTTGTGCCAATTCTTCTTTCTCTGCTTGATCCATTTTGTGTTTAATTATGTCCATTTTAAGTTTGATATCTTTTTTCTGTGGTATCTTCTGTAATTCTTTTTCCAGTTTTTTATGATCGTCTTCTAGAGCTTTAATCATTTGCCTCTTCCTAATGTTCTTTTTCTTTATATAGTCCATTATTAATCCTCTTGCATATGCCTTCATTGTATCCCAAACATTCTGTATTGAAGTATCTTCTTTTTCATTGAAGAAGAAAGCCAATTCTTTTTCCATCCATTGTGTAAAATCTTTTTCTTTGAGAATAGTATTATTTAATGTCCATCTAGATCTTCTTTTTTGTCCTTTCCATTTAATTGTCATTGGATTATGGTCTGCCCACATACTTGTTTCAATATTCATTTCTTGAATATTAGATAATAATTCTGTTGATGTCCAAATCATATCTATTCTGGACCACGATAAATGCCTGTTTGAATAAAAAGTATATTGTTGAGTTTTAATATTTCTTTCTCTCCATATATCTTTTAAATTTAGTTCGTCTGTCATTTTAAAAAAGGATTTAGGGAGAGTTTTCCTATTTTGTCGTGTTGTTTTTGCTGTATAGTCCAGTTTATTGTCTACAATTCCATTAAAGTCCCCCATCATAAGTATGTTAACATAGTCCAGTTCAATCATTTTCATATGTAATTTTTTATAAAATTCTTCTTGCTTATCATTTGGGGCATAAATTGCAACCAAGAGAGTTTTTATATTATTATCCACTATTTCAACTATTAATACTCTTCAATCTTCATCCGTATAAATCAATTTGGCTGGAGTGGTTTCTTTAACGTACAAAACCACTCCTCTTTTCTTACAATGGGTCAGAGAAGTAAATATTTTCCCTAACTTTGGTCGTATCAATAATTGTTCATGTTGTTTTTTAATGTGTACTTCTTGTAAGCAAATTATATCAAATTTGAGCTTCTCTAATTTATAAAAAGTTTTCCTTCTTTTGAGAGCTGAGTTCAGTCCATTTATATTCATAGAAATCAGTTTTTTTCTCCCCCATAGTTATGTTTTATATTTAGGTCTAACAGCTCTCGTGGATCTTATTTCACGTTGTTCTTTGGTCTCCATTTGTCCACCTATTGCGCCTTCTTCTTTTTCCATCTCCATTTGGCCCTCTTCAAGTTCAATTAAAATCTTTTCTTTTTCCATCTCCATTTCTCTTCTTTCAAAAAATTCCTTGTAAAACATTTCTGCTTTCGCAATTGAGTCAATTCTGTATCTCTGTTCTTGCCATATAAACATTAATCCTTCTGGAATCAGCCATCTATAATTCACCTCTTTTTTCAATAGCATTTTAGTCAAAAATCGATACTCTCTTCTAATCTCTCTCATTTTTCTAGGTACTTGTTTTAAGACCAGAATCTCTTTGCCTTTATATTTCAACCCCTTCTCTCTTACCACTTGTAATATTTGGTTTTTAATAGTTTTTTTAATAAATCTAACATGGACCTCTCTTGGTAATTGATTGCTTATCGCATATCTTGTGAAGACTCGATATATCTCATCTACTCCATCCATCATCTTTTCCTCTGGTATTTCCAAGACTCCAGCCGAAATTTCAATCTTTACTGCCGCCAAGTTTTGTCCTTTTTCTTCCTCAATATTTTGGAATCTAAGATAAAATTCTGACCTGTCCATCTCCCACTTCAACATCCCACTTTTTTTCTTGTTCGACCATTGTTAATCTATTATCAATATTCCCAATTGTATCATCTCTTTGCTTGTCTTTCTCTTCTTCTTTTTTTTTGGATTCTCTCATCATGTTTCACCATCATTCGTTGAAAATTTTCAATTTTCTCATCCATCTTTCCAATTCTTTGGTCAATACTCTCCATTCTTTGTTCCATACTCGTTTTAAGATCTTGTATTCCTTGCATAACCATCGTTAAATCCACTTACGCTTTGTCTTGCTTCGCCATTGTTGAGAGTCATCCTCCAGATGATGGGGAAACAGGAGCAGAAGTTGAGATGCCCAAAGGTAAAATTTTCTTACTCATTTCGATAACTCAGGGTCTTCCGGGTCTTTTAATCCAATTAGTGAGGTAGCCAATTATAATCCAATTTTAAAAAAAGGAAAACACCACAAAAAACAAAAACAAAACCAGTAATAAGTAAAAAGCCCAAAATTAAAAAGAAAAAGATTCTTCAGGTTCTTCAATACCTTAATCCAATTGTAAAATACGCAAATATAATTCAAAAATAAAAATAAAAAGATGAAGAAAAAAAAAAGAGCAAAATAAAGCCCAAAAATATCAAAAAATAATAAGCAAAGAAAAAGGAAAAAAAAGAAAAAAGAAAAAGAGAGTTCTTCAAATTCTTCCCACCTTAATCCAATTGAAAAACCTCAGAAAATGAAAAAAAGCCATAAAAATAAGTCAAAGAAGGAAATTAAAAAGGCAGACATCCCTATATAAAAAAAGAAGAAGCAAAAAAAGAGTATTATGAGGCTTCCCCTTTAAAAATAAAATAAAATAAAAATAAAAGATAATAAAAGATAAAAAATAAATATATCAATATTACAAAATAGTGTGGGGTTGGAGGGGAGGGATGAAACAATTAATAAGGAGTTTTTTTTTTTAAAAAAAAAAAAAGACACACACTGCCTTTTATTTATCCAAGGCTCTTATTTGACTTCTCCACAAGTTTCAAAGCCAAACTTCAAATATTCATTTAATAATAGAAGTTCCAAAGAGCACCTGTATAAACATCTTCCCTCTATCTTATCATTTCCAGTAGCCTTGAGAAAAAATTTTCAAACAAAAGTTTTTCAACTTCAAACAGAATATTTCCAAGCCTCTAGTTGGCAGTGTTACAAAGTTTCTTCAATCCACTCCCCCTTCTTCCTCCCAGAGAAAAGCCTAAAAAGAGAAAAAAAAATATGTATGTATATTTATATATATTAAAAAAAGATATTAAAGGGGGCCTCTATTTTTAAAAATACAAACAGTCAGAAAAACAAAGAGAAAACCAGTAAATATAAAAATATAAAAGAAAAAAGCCAGTCTGGTTAACTATATCGCAATTGAAATTCAGTAAAGAAAAAAAAAGTAAAAAAAAAAAGCCAAGCCTCACTTTGACGTTACTAAAAAAGATCGCTGCTAAGTCAAATTCTGTCAATAATTTTACAGATTTCTTCTAATATTAGAGTGTTCTTGAATCTCAAGCAAAAAAAAAAAAAGATTCTCACCAGCTGATACACTTCTTTCTATCCCGTTCTTCCGGAGCTGTCCCAGCTTCAGCAGCCTAATGGCTGCCTCTCCGCCGTTGGCAAAGGGGCTTCTTCTGGATCAACCAGGGACTTGCGATATCCCCGGAATCTACAGAACGCTCCCCTTACTGTCACCGTCACTACGAGACGGTTTAGGTCCATTAGGACCAACCAGGGGCAAAGATATCAGCTGTGATCTCGGAGCCCCGAGATCGCAGCTGTATCGCGACGACGAAGCTCCCGGCAGTCCAATCTCTTCTTGAAAGCCCCCAGTGATGAATCTCCCACAACTTCTGAAGGCAAGCTGTTCCACTGGTTGATTGTTCTCACTGTCAGAAAATTTATCCTTATTCCTTATTTCTAGATTGAATCTCTCCTTGATCAGTTTCCATTCATTATTCCTTGTCTGGCCTTCAGGTGCCTTGGAAAATAGCTTGACCCTTTCCTCTCTGTGGTACCCCCTCAGAACACTGCTGTCATGTCTCTTCTGCTCCTTCTCTTCCCTAGACTAGCCATGCCCAGTTCCTGTCACCGTTCTTCATATGTTTTAGTCTCCAGTCCCCAAATCATCCTGGTTGCTCTTGCATTTTTTTTGGAGTCTCAACATCTTGAATGTTTCAGGGTTGATGAACAATCTAAAACAGGGCTGTCAAACTCCCAGCCAATGGGCCGGATGCATCATGAGCTCACCATGCCCACGCTCAGTCTAGCAAAAGGGAAAAAAGTCCTGACACATTATGTGTCACTGCCATGATGTTTGACAGCCCTGATATAAAATATCATGAGAGGAAAGAACCTTGGTGGTTACATACCTATTCAATTTTTTGTAATAACTCTAATATATTTTAAAATAAATATTCATAAAATGGACATCTGTAATAATATAACTGTCCTATGAGTTACACTCTGACTAAATGACACTTTTATAATAATAATTAGGAAAAGATGCTTTAGCAAGCAAAATCTTTAGCAAGCAAAACCCATTGAGTTCCACTGCAACCAAAGAATTGACACATCAGTACATATTGATCCCAAGATCAGTTATATCATTAGAATTAATCTAAATACAGGTTGTATTTACATCTTGATTTTGGGTTCTAGCATTTTTTCATGTTTGTAGAATTTATGAAGTAGGGAGGCTATACATTTAATTTTTTTAAAAAAAATATGCTGATGGGAGCAGAGTAAATATAGTTCAGTTAAGGAACAGAAAAGACAGCTCAATCCTCATTTTCATTTCACACAGAGCCATTCTTCAAAGATTTGATTTCCAAACCCTGCAACAAGGGACAAAAATCTCTCTATATTAATGATCCAAGAAAAATTAAAGGCACAGTAATAAAATGATAATCAATAAGGGACTAAAATGAAAAGCATAAGACCTGAAATGGTATGGATAATTTATCAGATGCAGGAATTAATAGCTGTTGAGCTGTCTGGAGGGTGGATTTAATGCAGAGTTTACTATATTGGGAAATAAAGGTGGGAAATATCTGAACAAAAGGAAGTCCATTGAAAATAAAGTTTATTAAAAATTTTATAGTTTCTAAGTCATATGAAAACTTTTATTAACCAATAAAAGTTTTCCCTTCTTTCACAAAAAACAGTATGCACTGGGTTGGGAGAGGAAGCCAAGTGTTATACGAACTAGACCTTGCATTTTTAAAAACACTGAAAGACATTTAACAAAGTTTAACAGAATCCAGCAAATCTGCAAAATCTGCAAAATCTGCAAAATTTGCTTGCTTTGTCTTTTCCTGCCCCACAACATATAAAATTTCTTATTGTTATTAAAATGGAATTGGTTACTGTCAATAAAAAAGTACCCATATATATATATTTATTTAATTAATTTATATCCCATCTTTATTTTGTTTTAAAAACAACCTAAGATGGTGAACATATCTAATACTCCTTCCTCCTTCTGTTTTCCCCACAATAACAATCCTGTGAGATGAGTTGGTCTGAGTGAGAGAGCGACCAGCCAAACATCACCCAATTGGCTTTTATGCTAAAGACAGGACTGGAACCCATGATACCTTTCTGTCTAACCAGGTGCCTTAACCATAGATCAAACTGGCTCTCAAAGAATGTGGGGAATTCTTTTATCTTAGCTTAATTTTAATTAAAATACATTTAAATTGTGTCAAACATTTTTCTCCTTTTCTTAATATGGCCACTTAATATAGCACCCCTGTTGAAGGGCCAGTGTGACTCTCTCCGCTAAAAAAAAACCAGTTCTGCAATAATATATAGAAACCTCCCCATCACAAGATCCATCACAAGATTCTCACTGATGAGTCACACCTGACTCATCACAAGACCTATTGACCACACAAAGCCCAAAGGCAGAAGAACACTGACACCCCCTAAACTCTACTGAAGATGTTACCTAGCCTGGTAATGAAACATTCAGAGACCAATCCACAAGCTCAGAGAATGAATCTTTACTCCCATATAGAAACCACCTAATCTTCTGAACACCCTATTGGGCTGCACTTTCCCCCTCATCTGCTTACATCTCCCTAGACTCAGCTATCTCTCTTGACAGCTTGTCCTTTTGACTTACTTCTCTCTTGTGGACTGATGAGAATTGCCACTACTGAAGTGAACAGCTCTTCAGAGACATTTCCCAAGCCATCCATCCAGTACACATCCTTTCAATACAGTGTGAGATGGTCATGAAATCTACATTTAACAGGGCTACCTTATGGAGTGAATGGATCCCTTATCCTTCAAAGTGATTCCTGTAGGTCACCAAGCTTGAGTATCAATGCAGCAAGCCTCTGGGAATGTAGTATAGGAGAGATCCATAATATAATCTTCCTTTCACTGCAAGTAGGTCTTTTTATTTGACACAGCAAGTCTCCTTTGACCATTCCTGAGATAAGGCCATCTAATTTGTGGTGGCTCTACTGTTCATACTTCCCCTGTTCTCAGTCTTGTTTGCAACCAAAGTATAGTTTTTGACTTGCACAAATATGTTGATCCTTCTACTCTTAGGAAAAAATCTATGGAACAGGGCATGATTTTTAAATGAATTACATGGCAATGAAATGATTTGCAGATATGTTGAAGATCAATAATAGAACCTCATCTTAGTTGCAACAGGGTTCTCCATATTATATTAACCTCAACTAATATATAGTTTTGGATTTCCTGAATTGGTTATACTATAGTTAAAATGACTTTGTGGGCCCCTGGGGATTTCTGAGTTTCCATTGCTAAAAAATAAAATTTTGTAATAATATTGTTTGGACGAGTTCTCAGCTGGAAAACATTGGATTGCCTTAAAGCTTTTTTTTTTTTCTATTTTATATGTAAGAAGCATACAATTTTCATCCTGTCATTGTTAGATACATTTCTGGCTGGCACCATAATTAACTAGCCATCATTGCTAAGCTTTCGGTGTCCCGAATATGCCTAGCACAGAGGTCACCCTGCCTTCTGTGTGAGGTTTTACTGAGATCAAGTACAAAATAAAGTAGAAAAATGTCTTATTGTAACTTACAAACCACCGTTTAATTAATGAAGCTTATTATAATATTAGTTCTTTTTTTCAGCTCTGTTTAAACCACTGGCAAATTTTCAGTTGATATAATTCAGGTTTATAGCAATTTTGCATTATGTTATTTTGACCTCTTCATTCAAATGAATCCTAATAAGTTTGGGTAGCTAATCATGTTTTTAGAAGTGAGTTTAAGACTGAATTTCTAGATATGCCAATGTCTTGCTTGTAACAAACAGCTATATGTAATCTTCAACCAATCACCAACAATGGAACCAGAATTTCTACACTAAGCAAGGCAATTGTTAAGTGAATCTTGCTGATTTTACAGCCTTTTTTTGCAATGCATGTTTGTTAAGTGAATCATGAGGTCATTAAGAAAACCTAGCTTCCTCCATTGAATTTTTTTTTCAGAAGTTGATTGGAAAGATCAGATATGACAATCACATGCCAACACAATTCTGCAACCATGTATACATCTGTTATGAACTAATAAAAATGCTTAAATAAAGTTTTAACAAACTTTAAAGAAAAAGCAGGGTTCTAATCCTGCACTTCTGATTGGCCGATAATAGCGATATCAGATTGGTCCATTCTGGGGAATCTGATTGGCTGTTAACGAGCCACTCTCATTGGTTCAAGGATTTAACACTTCCATGTTTCTCATTGGTTAATAGGTCAGCAGCCTGCCCTATAAAAGGGCTGCTGCTGCCCTAGGGTTTTCGCTCTGTTCACGATGATTAATAAAGAGTTGAAGTTCACTGTTCATTGCCTCATCTCTGTTCCTTGCACCCATGCGCAGAACTTAACACTGGCGACAAGGATGGGATACGGAGACATCAGAGCTGACTGAACACTACAGAGCACCAAACAGAGCACGTGGCTGAAGGCATATCGACAACGGAAACCATGTCCAGCGGCGCCATACCATCCGCTCCATTTGACCCAGCAGAAGGAGACTGAGACTCATACATAGACCGGTTCCAGATGTTTCTGGAGACCAACAACTTGAAGGATGCTACTACGGGAAAAAAGCGAGCAGTGTTCCTGACCCATTGTGGGCCTGCTGTCTTTAAGATGGCTAAGGCACTCACGAAACTGGCTGAGGTGAAAACCATGGACTGGGACGTCCTCGCGCCCCTTCTATGGGTCCACTATGCACCCGCCGTACCAACACTTGTCCAAAGACATGAATTTTACCAGAGGGACCAGCGGAAAGGAGAGAGCGTTGCAGATTTCATCGCGGATCTCCGGAACCTGGGAGGCCTCTGTGGGTTTACAGACCTTGAAGAAGCTATGAGAGACCGAATAGCAAATTCCTCGATGCGCTCTGCCATTTCTGTGGGAAAAGAGGCCACATCGGGAAGGTCTGTAGAAGCAAGCAAGGATCCAGCCCATTTCAGAAGGGAAACAACTACCGCCAGACCACAGGAAATTGCCCTGTGAGTCGGGAACATTTGAACCACCAATGGAACAACCACTCCTACAGAAATAAAACACTGGCCAATTCAACGAAACAAGAAGAGGCACACCAAACCATTACAATTGGTCATGCCTCATCACTAGAAGCAAAGAAGATCTGAGTGAAGGTCACCATCGAAAACCAGCCTTGCGTGATGGAAGTCGATTCAGGATCGTCCCTCTCGATGGTTTTCTGGAAGACTCTTAAACAATTAATCCCTGCCATCCGGCGTCAAGACCTCAGAGCCCAGAGAATCATACTCAAAGATTATCAGGGGAACCGAATTCCTGTCGTTGGATCCAGTCAAGTCCAAGTATCATTCAAAAATCGTACTGCATCATTACCACTGACCGTCGTCGGCCGTGACCGGCCTAGCTTGTTAGGCCTTCAATGGTTCACCCCACTCGGGATCGAGGTAGCCGGCATTCACCAAACCAGAAGCGACAACTGGGAGGAGGCCATCGTCCAGGAATTCCAGGACATCTTTGCAGACAAACTAGCCAAGTACAAGGGGATCCCGATATCATTTAAACTTAACCCTGAAGTAGCCCCCATCCGCCTTAAGCCTTGTTGGGTACCTTTTGCCCTTAAACCAAAAATTGACGAGCAGCTCAATAAATTAATAGCCCAGGGTGTTTTAGAACCAACTGACCACGCTCGTTGGGAAACCCCAATTGTAACACCCATCAAACCGGATGGATCATTAAGGATTTGTGGGGACTACCGGGCTACCCTTAATCATGCCTTTCAACAGAACGCTTACCCAGTGCCTATGGTACAACACCTTCTCCATTCCCTGGGGGGCGGAAAAGTCTTTGCTAAATTGGATTTAGCACAGGCCTACCAACAACTGCCTGTAGATAAAAAAAAAAACCGCAGAGGCACAGACGATCGTTACGCACCAAGGCGCCTTTAAGTGCAACCGACTCCAATTTGGAGTGATCGTAGCCCCAGGGATTTTTCAAAGTCTGATGGAGAGACTCTTGCAAGGGATCAAGGGGGTCGTGCCATACTTTGATGACTTTTAATTGCTGCCCCGAATAGAGAAATACTAGAAAAGCTGCTTAAAATGGTTCTCCAGAAATTTAAAGACTCTGGCCTTAAGGTTAAAAAAAAAAATGTCAAGTGTGTACAGACAAAGTAGAGTTCCTGGGGTACCTAATCAATAAACAAGGCATCCACCCCACTAATAGCAAACTAAGGGCAATCAAAAATGCCCCAAGACCCAGAAATAGAACTGATCTCCAAGCTTTCCTGGGGCTCATTAACTTTTACAACATCTTCTTGCCCCAGAAAGTGACTGTAGCTGAGCCCCTACATAGACTCCTCGACAAAAAAGCAACCTGGTTCTGGGGACACCGCGAGGAGCACGCATTCCGACAAGTGAAAAACTTACTAACGTCAGATGCTGTTTTAATGCAGTATAACGAGACTTTGCCTTTAACAATTACATGTGACACGTCACCGTTTGGAGAAGGAGCCATTTTGAGTCATGTGTTACCAAATGGTAGTGAGGCCCCTCTTGCCTATTTTTCAAGGACCCTATCAAAGGCTGAACGTAACTATTGTCAGATCGACAAAGAGGCTCTTGCTGTTGTATCTGCTATGAAACGGTTTCATGAATATGTGTATGGACGAGTTTTTACTATTGTTACCAACCACAAACCTTTGCTAGGAATTATAGCGGGAGACAAGCCAACTCCCTATATATTATCACCTAGAATGACTCGCTGGTCGGAGTTTTTAGCTGTGTAGAACTATAAATTACAACACCGCCTGGGGAAAGCCATTCCCCACACTGATGCATTGAGCCATGCCCCACTTCCGGAAACCGTCGACAACCCAGCCCCAACCCTTACGACACTCCAGATTGAAACGCTACATTCACCACCGCTAACAGCCAGAGACATTGCAATCGAAAACGAGATCCTGTCTTGGTGCGAGTTCTTAGCTGGGTCGAATGAGGATGGCCAATAGAACAAACCTCTGATGACTTTACCCCTTTCAGAAACCGGCAAACAGAACTTTTTTCGCAAAAAGGCTGCATCCTATGGGGAGATAGAGTAGTTGTCCCAGAGCGGTTACAACGAGCAGTATTGAAAACATTGCATGATGGTCACCCCGGCATCATGCGTATGAAAGCACTCGCACGAAGCTACGTGTGGTGGCTGGGCATTGACAAACGGATCGAAGCCTGGGTAAAGACTTGTTTAAAATGCCAAGAAGTCAGCAGTGCCCCACCTAGAGCAATTCCACCAGAATGGGAAACCCCCTGGGGGCCGTGGTCCCGCATCCATATTGACTTTGCGGGACCTACTAAAGGACATACGTTCCTCCTAACAGTGGATGCCTATTCCAACTGGCTCGAGATCCACAAAATGAAGAATACTACAACCGAGTCTGTCATCCGAAAATTAAATAGGCTATTCGCAACGCATGGGCTGCCAGACATTCTGGTCTCCGACAATGGACCGCCCTGGCATTTGAACAATACTTAGCAGACCAGGGTATCCGCCATGCACTAAATTCGCCAGCGCACCCTGCGGCTAACGGCAGGGCCGAGCGCATGGTACAATTTGTAAAAAAAACTCTCCACAAAATGGACTATGGGGACATTGATGACAAAATAAACAGAATACTCCTACTCCAACACATCACTCCGCACAGCATCACCAACAAGACCCCAGCTGATGGGACGCAAGCTCCGTTCCCACCTCGATCGGCTTCACCCGTCCTACGAGCCAGAGAAACCCTGTGGATATAGCGGAAAATGCCGCGAGTTCAAGGTAGGCGACTTAGTTTTCGCTAAAAACCTCTCCGGCAAACCATTATGGGTTGAAGCAACCGTAATTCAACCACCGGGCCCAGATCATACCGTGTGCAAACCTGCAATGGAAAAATATGGAAACGCCATATAGATCAGCTTCGCTCTAGGCTACAACCCAGTTCCCGCGCCTCCTGTGACTCCCAAACTGAGGGGGGGAGGGGATGTCGAAGAAACCAAATTCGAGATGGTGGAAAGCAGAAGTGAAGGAAGTCAGAAATCGGGTGCAATAAATGAAGAAGAATCAAGGAAGGGAGTGTCCTTGCCACAGAACAATACCTCAACAAAGGCTAGCCCGCAAAGATCGGAGGACAACAACGACTGAATTAGCGGCACCGAGTCGTCCAGTGAGAATGCGGAGCCGCCTGTACCAGATTTGTCCAAAAATGTCCCACCGAAACCAGACTACAGACAGGAACCGGTGGGACAGCGCAAATCTAATAGACAGTTAAAACAACCTACATATCTTAGGGATTACGTCACCGCACCCCTCAAATGTAACCTGGGGGAAGGGGTGTTATGAACTAATAAAAACGCTTAAATAAAGTTTTAACAAACCTTAAAGAAAAAGCAGGGTTCTAATCCTGCACTTCTGATTGGCTGATAATAGCGATATCAGATTGGTCCGTTCTGGGAAATCTGATTGACTGTTAATGAGCCACTCTCATTGTTTCAAGGGTTTAACACTTCCATGTTTCTCATTGGTTACTAGATCAGCAGCCTGCCCTATAAAAGGGCTGCTGCTGCCCTAGGGTTTTCGCTCTGTTCATGATGATTAATAAAGAGTTGAAGTTCACTGTTCATTGCCTTGTCTCCGTTCCTTGCACCCATGCGCAGAACTTAACAAAATCCATTGCCAAATGTTTGAATTTTGATCATATGACTATATGGCTATGATGGTCATAAATGCAAGGCCAGATTATGTCATTTTTTTCAGTGTCTTTTTGTAACTTCAAACTTTTACTCAAACGAATTACTGTCAAGGATTATTTGTATTTGTACCCTTCTTTTGGACTTCATGTTTCCTTTCCTAGATTATGATCTCCTCAGTCTGCCTCATCTAATTCTGCTTTCTTCTCCCTACTCATTCATTTGTTCATTTATTCATTCATAAATTTGTATAGGTGCCCAGCTCAACCAAGTGACTCTGGGTGGTTTACAGTTCTAAAATTATAAAACGGTTAAAAACATTAAAGCACCTGTAAAATAAATAAGCACAAACAGCCACCATGGTGATTAGTCAATAGCAGTAAAGCCAACTAATGTGACTGTTAACACAATCTGAGCACCAAGCCTGGGTATATAGCCAAGTTTTTAAAACCTTGCAAAAGGTCAGTGGGTCCTTTCTTAGGCTTTTCTCTCAGTGGTAGGATTCAAATTTTTTTTACTACTGGTTCTGTGGACATGGCTTGGTGAGCATGGCTTGGTGGGCATGACAGGGGGTGGCTACTGCAAAATCCCCATTCCCTCCCCACCCTAGTAACCTGCTTTTCAGCTCCGTTCTCCTGTTCAGGGCAACAAAAGAAAACCCAACTGATCAGCTGGGACTCAGGAGGTAGAGAATAGATGGGGGTGGGGCCAGTCAAAGATGGTATTTGTCGGTTCTCCAAACTATTCAAAATTTCTGCTACGGTTCTCTAGAACTGGTCAGAACCTGCTGAATACCACCTCTGCTTTCTCTTCATAGGGCCTTCCTCAGTCAGCATACATATGTGGACTGGCTGAGGAATTCTGGAGTTGAAGTCCACTCATGTTAAAGTTCTTAAGGCTGAGAAATACTATCCTAATGGGAGAAATTGTTTAGTAGACATTAGACTCTTTTATTTTTACAATTTTCATTCAAGGACAACTTGGCCTTTCTAATCATTCAGTTTGCTAAGGCTGGAAGGAGCAAATGGATTTATCTGAACCTCCCTATCACAATAGTGCCAAGGCAATCCAGCCAAGACATGCTTTCCAACAACTTCTTTCTCCTCCTAGAAGGAAAGTAGCAGAGAGCTAAAGGGTGTTCTTGTGCTTCTCTAAACATTGCCTATTGCTTCCTTCATTTGTTCTTCTTAAGTCTGACAGGATAGAGGCAGTGATGGAAAATATCCTCCCAGGATACTTCAAAATTTGAAACGACAAGTGGATTAGTTGCTTATGACATTTGTAAAACTAATTAAATACATTTAAATAGAATTTAAAAAATTATTTTGATATTGGGGATTTCTTGAGAGATTGACTGCATTGGATCTATAATTTAAGGAAAAATAATTGCAGTGATATAGGAAGTAGTGAGAAGTGTGTGCGCATGAAAGAAAGAATGTGCATGAGTGCATGCATACATATTTATAGGTGGCAAATGAAGATTCTGCTCCCAGACCTGTCAGTCTCAAAATGCCCTGGTTCATTGCCAGTATGCCTTTCCTCTCTAAATTGCTGGAGGCTTGAAGAGAAGGAAACAGATATCCATACTGATCCTATGATCCTATTATCTAAATGTTATATAGTTGTTTATTTGTTTGTTTATTGAGGCAGTCATGCAGTATATTCATTGCCTTACTCCTAGTGGACTTTGGGCAGTTTTCAGTTATCACGAGCATATAAAATACAAAACTTGATCATAATATTTTATAAGTTCATTAAAATGAATACAAGAATGACTAAAAACCTTCCAGAAAACCAGTTTGTTTGTTTTTTACCAGACTCTGGAAGGCCATGAGAGGGAACATCATTTTTGCCAAAGGAAGAAAGTTCACTGCAGGAAAACTGTAACAGAGAATATCCTTCATTGGAACTCTTCTTACCATACCTCATGATAGGTATGAACTCTTAGAAGGTTCTGTCTGGTTGACTGGATTGGAAGGTCATAATCTACCTGGAAAAGGTGATCCCTAAGATAACCAACCCCTGAGTGAGAGTCCCACAAGTAAAAGGGCTGTAAACATAGCAGTAAATCAAATGTTTAGGAAAATATTAAAACAGTTTACTATGGATGTGCAGGAGATAATATGAAAAACAGTAACAAATTGATTATTATCTGCAATCTCAGATCTCAATTCTTCAATTAGTGTTGGACTTCATATGCGTCAAATTCTACATAAAAAACTAGGATGTCACCGTATATGTGCAGATCAAAGCAGTGCAGTCTCTTGTAATTGAGTGATGGCAATTTTGTCAATATGCAAATTTTCTAAGTACTGTTTGATATTTTTTCAGTATGGCACACAGTGTGCTGATAACCACTGGGACCGCTATGGCCAATTATTTATTCCATAATGTTTCAATTTCAGCTTTCAGATCTTGACACTATGAGATCTTTTCCAATTCTTTGTCTTCCAGTTTACTAGACTAGAACAGAACAGAACAGAACAGAATAGAATACTTTATTGGCCGAGTGTGTTTGGACGCACAAGGAATTTGTCTTGGTGTAAATATTTTCAGTATACATAAAAGAAAAGATACTATCTCCTTGTATTCCCATATCAATTATGTACACTTTCTTCTTTTTGATCTTGTGTGTTATGAGACAAGACTTCATCAGTTTGTATGCAGAAATCCCTCAATATTTTAACCTTTTTCATTTTCAACTACTTTTTCAGAACATGGATGTCCACAGAGGAGAGGGAAAAATCTTGAAGAAAGCAGACAGGGCAGCCCAATTGAAGCTCAGCTTTTTTTTTTACATATATGCACAAGGGCAAGGTTTTCTGACAATCCTTTGCAGTATTTCTCTGTCTGTCTGTCTGTCTGTCTGTCTGTCTGTCTGTCTGTCTGTCTCTCTCTCTCTCTGTCTTTCTCGTCTCTCTGTCTCTGTCTCTCTCCTTCTCTTTCTGTCTTTCTGTCTCTCTGTATGTGTGTGTCTCTGACTCTCTCTTTGTCTCTGTCTCTCTCTGTATATGTGTGTCTCTGTGTGTCTCTCTGTCTCCCTGTGTCTCTGTCTGTCTGTCTGTCTCAGTGTATGTCTGTCTGTCTGTCTGTCTCTGTCTCTCTCTTATTCACATATAACCCCCACTAACACCACATTAATATCTAATCCCTTCAAGTTTGGTCTGAAAAAGTATTCTTTAAAAAAAAATTAAAACTAAAACTGCCAAAGATTTACCTCCATACCATCACTTTCCTAAACTCCTAATTCCACAGCATTGTCTTATACCTAAATATAGTTACCCATGTAGTAGGCAGAATTGTTATTATCCTTTTCATATTTCTTACTATCTTCTCCTATTGGTATCTTATGATTTATCATTTGTTGTTTGTATGTTATTATTTATGACTGTATCTGATTATTTATGATCTATGGTTTACTACTTTGTTGTTTGTATGTACAGTGAAAGCTTATCTACCAGAGACAGATTCTTTATTTCTCCAATCACACTTTGTCAATAAAGAATATTCCTTATTGTTTGAGGAATGCTTGCATAGATGCTCCTGTGTCACTGAAAAAAATAGTCTTTAGAGTTTAGAACCATTGCATTTGCTTGCAAATGCAGGGTCTGTTTCTTTTTTTAAACAACCAAATGTTGACCTATTTGGTTGGACAGGAACTAACTGATCAGCTTGTCAATTGAGCCTGGTACCCTGGGCTGAGAAAAAGTAACTAATTCAAAGTCATCCAACCAACTTTCATGCCTAAGGCAAGACCAAAACTCATACACTTCTGGTGCCTTAACTACTAGACCAAACTGGCTCTCTCTATAGATGTAGATATGAAACTAAAAGTAGAAATTACAAATAAAAAATATCTTTCTGTCTTCACACAATTCCCCCCTTTAGAATCATTGAGTAAAGATTTCAGATGTGTTCATATATTTGTGATGCAGGGTCACTTTACATCTTTAAAGTATTTGTAGCTAAGCTGGCATATTAAAAAGTAAATTTCTTGATAAAGGGAGATTTCCCTCAAGACACTTTTACTTTTAGATATTTGCTCAGTACCTTTATAAAGAGTGATTAATTTTAATTAGTGGAACTGCACTTTAACTGAAAATCCTTTCTTGAAATGTCTCTCGTTTGGAGAACGAAAACAACTTTGCATCAACTTTTTTTAAAAAAACAAACAAACTCATATTATGGATAAGGATTTGTTTAGATAAATTAATGTGCATGAATGTCCTTTGAGGAAATAACTTTATCTTAAAAGTAAGACAAAAAACCTTACTTTTTTTTAAAGATGCAGTGAAATAAAAAGAAATGTGATTCTCAGATTAATCTGACAATACAACATTCTTAATAGAATAGCTGGATAGCTGCAAGAAATTCCGCTCAGTTTGGGCAACATCCATCTTTTTCTTAACAAGGATAGATTTCTGGGTAAAAATATCTGAAAGCCGAAATTTTTCAAGGAAAAACAACCCATTTAAGACAAAAGTTAAAATAATCTTCCTGGTCTTTGATAGCTAAAGTCAAACAAGACATAGTTAGGCACACCAACACATACTCTATCTTCCTGGATGACCTTATCTTAGATCCTGAACCCAGTACTCAGGTTTTGATTACTGTGGTATTTCTCACCAAAGAAGGAATGAAAAAGAATACTGAATCTTTTTAATATTCTTCACAAAATGCAAATATTTCTTCTTCCACAAGCAAAATATTCACTTCTATTATTCAGAAATTGAGCAGTCTGATTCCCACATGGGGAACATCTGTAACTATTCATACTATTTAACTCTATTTTGTTTCTATGAAACAAAAACAATCACATGGAATGTTTTACAAAAACAGAGGTGAATAGAAAGTCTGAAGTCCCCATACTTCAGACTTTATTTTTATTTTAAAATCTGGACATATTTTTATTTATGTAACAATCCATATATTTTTATCACAAACTTTTTGAATCATTGTTTAGAGTTGAGAACTTTAAAAACTTACAAGACATAAGTTTTACTTATTTGTTTTTAGAAGGTATTCATTTACCATTTGATCAGGATGTAGGATGCTGGGAGTTGAAATTTCCACAGTTGGTCAGTCAATAGAATACATTTTGTTTTCAGAGAGGGATAAATTCAATTTGATCTTACATTGGAGTGTTTATCTTTTGAAATGATGATAGTGTCAGATATTGGGTTGTCCTGTCTTCTAACATCCATGATTTGATCACTGGAGGTCTACAAAGGTAATTATTTCAGACTCCAGAGTGTCTCCCATGCATTTATTTGCTATGATCAGGATCTCTATATCCAAGTTACCAGATCAAACCTCAGGGATCTTGCATTGCACAAATATCTCTTCGAAATCTTTTCCATCTGTTTGGCAGCAATTGTCTGTTCTGCACAAGATGGAACTTGACATATCCTATCCATCTCAGTTTGATCACTAATTTGTAAAAAAATGAAAATGGTAATCCTGAAAATAATTATCTATTGTAATTCTTAGTATAATAGGAAAATATATCACAGTGTGAATTATTGGAGCTTTTCAATTTAGAGGAGTATTAGAAAAAAGAATACCAGTGTTCTCATTGCAAATGCCATTATCTCTACAAAGAAGCAGTTAATTAGCTCCCATATATTAGGAGAGCATTTTCAAAATTCAAGGGACACCAGCATTGTAAAGGGATATATTTATAGCTGGCAAGATAAATCATGTTTCAAGATATTACTAGCAGCAAAACTAATTTGTATGTACCATTAGAAAGGGAGGGGGGGAATCAACATATTTGAAAGCAAACTGGAAAAAACAACCTATGTTTCTAAAAAGCAGTTTATTGGAGCTTCAGAAATAGGTAGTGAATATGTGTATTTGATTTGAGTGTGTGTGTGTTTGATTTGAATTCACTCATTGGAATGAAAAGTTTCAGAGATGAATGATTGTCTGTTGTAATTATTATAATAGTAAATTCCTGCATCTGGCCATTGGTTAAACTAGATTATCTCTAAATTCTCTGTCATTCATAAGATTTTGTGATTATATGTTAAAGTGCCTGATTGTTTTAAGCTATTAGTTAAACCAAAATAACTTTGTTATGGTCACTAACCAACACTATAGACTTGATATTAAAATATTTAAAACTAAATTGACAGTATCAGGATCATTAGGAAAGGTACCTGTAAGAAAATAATTCTGACTAAAAGAATAATATTGCATTAAAAATAGGCTAAGATGCTTGCTCAGACTAGACATACACAACAAAAAAGGAAAGGGATTAAAATTAGCAATCTAAGTAGTACAAACATTAAAACTGTGATATGAAATAGAAATACAAAAATGGAGATAAAATAACATTATCCAAAAGGGACTTGAAGGTTATACACTTATAATAGCTGACATGGAATGCATACACCAAAGCATAAAAATAGCCATTGGATAATCCTCAGCTATTTCTGGCTATTCATACTCAGTCAGGTTCAGTTGTCCTTAGTTATTCCTTGCCTGTTTGGCATAACCCCACACAAAGTCTGGCAACCATGTAGGGTTGATGTCAGAAAGCAAAAATTGCTTGTACTGTAGAATAGGATAGGATAGGATAGAGCTGGAATAGAGCCGGAAAGGACTTTGGAGGTCTTCTAGTCCATCCCCCTGCTCAAGCAGGAGAACCTATACCATTTCAGAGACAAGTGACTGTCTAGTCTCTTCTTACAAAACCTCCTGTGATGAAACATCCACAATTTCTGAAGGCAAGCTGTTCCACTGGTTAATTATACTCACTGTCAGGAAGTTTCTCCTTAATTCCAGCAATCCCATTGCTTCTCTCCTTGATTAGTTTCCAACCATTGTTTCTTTTCTTTTTTTAAAAAAATAATTTTATTAATTTTCTACAAACAAACAAGACAAACAAAACATTAAAACATCAACTCTCATATGTACATCCAGTGTGTCAGTTGGTTCATCAGTTTTGTGCATTCATTTTGTAGTGTCAATTACAATTATGTTACATAATGTCGTGTCCGGAAATAAGCTCAGAGTCGGTGACTTCAATTAAAAGCTCTTTATTTTCAACAAGTGAACCGAACCGGCGAAAGGTAAAAAGCCCGCGGCTTTTATACCTTTCGCAAGGCTGCCGCGGCCAACGGCAGCGATTCAAGTCTCCCGCTCTTGGTTTGCACCAATCGCGGGAGACCTAAATCGGCCAATCAGAAATCCCCGTGCCTTGGCCAATCAAGGCTCGGGGATTTCGAGTATACCATTTTAATACATAACACCCCTCCCCCCTTGGTACGGTCCGTCAGGTGGTGTAGTCACGCAGGTAGGCAGGGCTCCGTCGAGTCCTAGTTGACCTGCGCAACTCACTTTCCTGTTGTATCTCGGCCGGAGCGGTCGTTCCTTTGGCTGCTCCTGCCTCTTCGCAAACCGGCTGGATGATCGGGCCGGTTCTTTCGCCGTGGCTCCCGCCTGGGCCTACCGGGTCGGTTGAGCTGCGGATTTCGCCGCTCCCGCTTGGCTCCTCCGAGTCGGTAGAGCTGGCCAGACGGTTCTTTTCCGGAGGGGACTCACGATGGCTGTTTTCTGGTGAGTATTTTTGGTTTATTTTATTTTGCGATTGTCTTTCCGGGTATTCCCTCCCCCCTTGGTTCGCTTCTTGGGGGTTGAGGTCAGTTGCCGTTCGGGACCTTAACTGGTCAATATGCCGTTTCCAGGCTCGCCCATCCGTGGTTTGGAGCCGGTACGACTTTGGACCAGTGACTTGTGTTATGACGGCTGGGATCCATAGGGGGTCCCCCGTCATGTTTTTTGCGTAAACCAGGTCACCTGGGTTAAATGTCCGGAACCTGGAGCTGGAGTCTGGGGGCTGCTCCGGGTTGTAGGTCAGGTGCAGTCTGTCAAGTGGAGACCTCAGCTTCCTGCCCATTAACAGTTCTGCCGGACTCTTGTTGGTTGTAGTGTTGGGAGTGATGTGTTGTATGAAGAGTAGGCGGTTGATTTTGTCGTTGAT